>OX463843.1:36521617-36663158 GCA_949825065.1 Odontocerum albicorne | reverse complement strand
CACATAATGATTCCGCTGTCCGAGCGATCAATTACGCTCCATGAATAAATTGCTTCACCGACACAACAGTCTTTTATCAACAGTACAGCAGTAATACGGTATTTGTGATACTATTGAATTATATGCGGCCTATGTCTATAATCGTAAAAATTTAAACGTGCTGTGAGATGAGATTTTCTGTGGAAACAAACGTGCAATTTTATATACGAGTACTTTATCATGTAGGCATAGCACAAAACCGTTTTACATAGGCGAATCAATCAATTATACCCGGTTAACTTGATTGATATTTTGAAGTGGCTGACATCAGGAAAATGTGCCGGAGGCTGACTTTATGTAGAGCTTATTGAATTGGCACAATCCTCATGGAAGTCTAGTTTAAGTTCCAATGGTACTTAAAATAAGAAAAAGGTTTCAGTCTGATTTTTACATACAGGTAGTTTAAAATCAGTTTGCTTAATTGAAAGAAATGCTCACCACGCTATACTGTAACCAACGTAAATTTTGTATACTGCATATAACGCCACAGGACTAACAACAGCAAAATCTGTATCATAATGCTCCGTCCTATTGAATCGATTGGGCATTATCAATTTATTGAATGAAGAAGAAATTTACCTCAAAGTTCTACTCCTTTCCGATGGTACATCTTATTTTAGAATTTTAGAGGTAAATTAGAATCTTAAAGGTATGTGTAATATTTTTTTCTATATTTTATAAGTTATTGTAATTTATTTTTAACAAACACTGTTTATTCCACTTTTTTATGACGGTATAACCCTACCGGTTTCAAGGCTTTCACCTCATGAACTTTTTATATATTTTCGCCTTTTTTGCCGTACTGGCATTTATATGTTGTTTATAGTTAAGGCATTAACGTTGTGGAGGTTTAAAGACATTAAAGGCGAAAATATATAAAAAGTTCATGAGGTGAAAGCCTTGAAACCGGTAGGGTTATACCGTCATAAAAAAGTGGAATAAACAGTGTTTGTTAAAAATAAATTACAATGTCTTTAAACCTCCACAACGTTAATGCCTTAACTATAAACAACATATTAAATGCCAGTACGGCAAAAAAGGCGAAAATATATAAAAAGTTCATGAGGTGAAAGCCTTGAAACCGGTAGGGTTATACCGTCATAAAAAAGTGGAATAAACAGTGTTTGTTAAAATAAATTACAATGTCTTTAAACCTCCACAACGTTAATGCCTTAACTATAAACAACATTTTATAAGTTAACTTATTTTCCACTCAATACGAACCAAATTATTTTTAAAACGTTCTTGTGTCGAGTAAACTCAATAAATGGTGCTGTTATTATCACTCCGAGACTAATAAATGAGATGGATACCATTCATAAGAGAAAATAAATTCTTAAAATACGTTTTTTGAACCCTATGTGATAAAGTAATATATATTCTACTTGGATGTCATTTTATGACAACTCAAAGAAATGCGTGTTTGTGAGACTGAGCTCATGAGAGTTTTGGATGTGACAACATATTTTAATAATATTCATGAAAAACGTTTATTTAAATAATGTACAACATATTGGATTATTTTAAACTTAATTTTTTTATTTACCCATGTCAAGAAATATACACAATTTTAGAAAAAACAAAAGGTAATTTAATTTGGACACAATTTTAATGGATCTGGGCTTGTTTTAATTTTTAACCTTTAATTTTTCATATCTCCAATAAACTAGGATTTTGCCTGTATCTCACTGAGGACAATATAGAGTTATTATTTCTAAATCAATTATTTTATAGAACTTTTCGTTAAAATTTCTACGCACTTAATACTATGAAAAAAAAAACATAATGGTCAAGAACCCTTATAAATAACTCTTCTGGAGAACAATTTCAAAAATGAATGCTTATCTTAAGATATTGGAAGTGTATTTCTATTAAATATGTATTGATGTGTTGATATGTAAATATCTAATTAACTTTCAATGTCTTTTAATTTTCAATGCTCCGAGTCCATTTTTAGCAGATATTTGGTATAATTCGAAAAAGTAATTAATAAGTTTAGCAAATTGTTTAGACCACTTAGTCAAAGAAAATCGTCTAATATTATATATGTAATTGTTACATGTAAAGTAAACCACAGCATGCAACATTTATCACATCAAATTATTTTTCATTCCATGATTTACAGTATACATGTAGACAGAAACAAAAATTAATATTCAACAATATTAATTAAATATAAAACCTGATAATATAAGTTTGGACAGAAGTTTGGCAGTGGTATATGATATACTCGTTTTTTAATTATTCACAAATTATTTAAAAACCTTCGTTTTAGAAGGTATTTAATACCGATGTCAGAATATAATGCACAAAAGTAAGAAAAATAAGACTCCAAACACCGATACATTGTTTTTTATGCTCGTATATGATATAAGAAAAAAAATTACAAAACTTAATCAGATTTCTCAAAACAAAAATTACAGAAATAGGTCATTAACTATTTTAAAATCGTTAATGATCTAGGTAATAAAATACGTAATATATGTTTGTTGAAATATTGTTATCCGATTCTCTAGCTAATGGATTCGATAGCTACCGGAAAAGATTCTTTGAAAATATACGAGTATATTGGAGTCCACCCGGTGAGGGGTACATATAGTATTTGGATTGATGTTTTCACGCGAACCAATGCTATTTCCTTTCATGACACACTGAATTGTATAGCCTATAAATCTCAAAGTGTATATGTGTCATTTTTTGTTTATTTTTTTGTTTTAAATACTCAACGTTATTAAATATTTTACCTTCAACGCGATTTTTTTTAGTATTTCACATAATGAGGGCTTTATTTAGTGTGATTTTTTTGTATCTGCAAAGAATATCAAGCGTTCCGAAGCTTTAATTGGTGGTAAGCAACGTTAAGGAAATATAACTTTTAAAACCAGGAACTCAGGAACCAGGAAAGGAATAAAGAGAGATACACATTTAAAAAAATACATATTTTTAGTAGTTTTATTGTTATTTTAGATAGTGACAATGCATCCATTTAACAAATCTCTTGCACATAACTTCTCATTCTTAGTCCTGTTATAAAATTTATGTAGGAAATAATTGAATGTTCGTAAAATATGTTTGAGAATATCTGATCTACTTTTGCCAGACGATCGGTGAGCATGGGTATGTATAATCTTCTATTGTATGGCAGTTGAGGTATATTACTGTTGCGATCAATGAGCATGGGTATGTACGAGTATAATCTTCTATTGTATGGCAGTTGAGGCATATTACTGTTGCGATCGGTGAGCATGGGTATGTATAATCTTCTATTGTATGGCAGTTGAGGTATATTACTGTTGCGATTGGTGAGCATGGGTATGTATAATCTTCTATTGTATGGCAGTTGAGGTATATTACTGTTGCGATTGGTGAGCATGGGTATGTATAATCTTCTATTGTATGGCAGTTGAGGTATATTACTATTGCGATCGGTGAGCATGGGTATGTATAATCTTCTATTGTATGGCAGTTGAGGTATATTACTGTTGCGATTGGTGAGCATGGGTATGTATAATCTTCTATTGTATGGCAGTTGAGGTATATTACTGTTGCGATTGGTGAGCATGGGTATGTATAATCTTCTATTGTATGGCAGTTGAGGTATATTACTATTGCGATCGGTGAGCATGGGTATGTATAATCTTCTATTGTATGGCAGTTGAGGTATATTACTGTTGCGACCAATGAGCATGGGTATGTACGAGTATAATCTTCTATTGTATGGCAGTTGAGGCATATTACTGTTGCGATCGGTGAGCATGGGTATGTATAATCTTCTATTGTATGGCAGTTGAGGTATATTACTGTTGCGATTGGTGAGCATGGGTATGTATAATCTTCTATTGTATGGCAGTTGAGGTATATTACTATTGCGATCGGTGAGCATGGGTATGTATAATCTTCTATTGTATGGCAGTTGAGGTATATTACTGTTGCGATCGGTGAGCATGGGTATGTATAATCTTCTATTTTATGGCAGTTGAGAGTTATTACTGTTGCGAATTTTGCATTAAATGGCTTAATCGACAATGGAAATTAGCTCAAATCCAATTTCACGGTATGCATGGACCATGCTGTGGGTCACTTTGAAATAGTATTGTATTACACTTCCGGTAAATACAACGTAATCTGGGTGCTCATTACTAATTGACAATTTCTTCCAACGAAGCAGAAATAAATATTCATGCATATGCAACAACTAGACTGGGACATTTTTTGAAACTCCAAATCCTCAACAACCTTTGTGATATCCAGTCTAGGGTTTTGGACACCCAAAAAATTTTTTTAGACTAGTAAAAGAACTCGCCTGGTAACAATACTCGCGCGTGCCAAGTACATGTGCGAATGTTTTTGCGTCTTTACGTGCGGTAGTGTTGATGTTATGATGTACAGTGAACTCCGTGCCTATTCGAGAAATTTTAAATCCAAAGGCTTTATTATTGGGGCTGAAGACAATATTGTATATAATTGGGATTGTTTAAGAATATAAAAAAACTTTGAATCCAAAATCTTCGAGTTGGGAACAAGTGTCCATCACTTTGCTTTAGAAGTAGTTTTACATCAAAAGGAAAAACTTATATCTAACATTCAACAGATTAAATCCAATTAAATGATCCACTCTCAACCGCTCCCAACCGGCCCAAGACCGTATATGCTTTGTATGCTCCCTTCGTCAAAAACGCTCCCTCGCCACAAAAGAAAACATCAAATAATGCTGATTAGTTACAAAAAAAAACAGGTATCAATATGTAACATTTAGAAGCAAATTTATTATATAAAAGATAATAAACAAAGAAATTAGTACTAAGCAAGTGTTTTTCTGACAGATATTATATAATTAATAAAGCAGTTTAAGTATTTCAAGTTGAATATACTCGTATTTTTTACTATTGTAATTTTAATACATAAATGTTTTAAATATATGTTTTTCCATAGTGTAAAAACACGTTCGGAATTTTATGATCTGTCAAGAATTGTCAAGGATTGTCAATACTGTTTAATGTTCGCTGTCAAGGCAGATATTTGCCAGTAGGAAGGTTTAAAAATACAATTTATGAAAATGTAGATGTCGATTTTTTGTCATTAAATGGACGTTCTTTAAATAGCTATTGGATAACAGTCAATAGACAGATAAATAATATTATTTTGCTTCATTTGGTAGAATAATCTACATAAAGGACATACTTATATGTAGATTATTCTTATTACCTATTACAGATTCCATTAGATTCGATAGAAACGCTATTTTGGTGTTTTTCTTACTGGTAATACAGAGTCTACACCACTACTTATTTCGTTTAGCGTAATGCGTGCGTTTCGGGAGACGTACTCGTATTAAGCTAAAACTGCCTAGGTTTAGCGTAATGCGTGCGTTCCGGGAGACGTACTCGTATTAAGCTAAAACTGCCTAGGTTTAGCGTAATGCGTGCGTTTCGGGAGACGTACTCGTATTAAGCTAAAACTGCCTAGGTTTAGCGTAATGCGTGCGTTCCGGGAGACGTACTCGTATTAAGCTAAAACTGCCTAGGTTTAGCGTAATGCGTGCGTTTCGGGAAACGTACTCGTATTAACCTAAAACTGCCTAGGTTTAGCGTAATGCGTGCCTTCCGGGAGACGTACTCGTATTAAGCTAAAACTGCCGTTGGTATCGCTGAATCAGAAATATACAATTTCAAACCCTTTTTTTAATTTTCAAATATTTCTAACTGAAAGCACTAACATTCGTTCGTTTGGAACCTTTCAACGTAAACGTACTGGCCTTTCGGACATATTAAAGAGCGTGGCTGAAAAAAATGTCTTTACAAGCACTGGTTTAGGCAAGGATCTCTCGGTGAAGATGCTACAACACTTGCACTCGTAGAGCGCGGGTGAGTATTATTACCAGCGAGTCGTCGGGAATCAAGCACTAAACCTCCGAGTAAAAGTCAAGTGCTTTTTCAACTAGGTTATGGAGATCATCGAAAACCAGATAAAATGCATGGAAAGTAACGATCTTGAATTATGATAAGTATACAATGTATTTATTAAATCTCTGAAGTTAGGTTAAGTTCATACATACCGTCACTCCGTTTCCTGTATGGGTAGACAGAGATAGGTTGTCAGACTTTCCTATCACAACTCATATCTTTCACCTCTTCTTCATCCATACAGTATCTCATATAACTCTTACAATTTATCTGACTTTTAACATTTCCTTCCTTCAAAATATTAACGACTTAATCCAATCAAACTTTCACTGTATATTTATTTTGATATTCTTTATTCATTAATTCGTTCTACATTCCCAAATCATCTCAAAGTGTTCTTCTTTATCTTACTTAAAACATCAGCCTTATGTACGAGTTCATCCCCAATGTTCCCAGTGCACAACTGTCTACAGCGTTTATCTGAGTTCTTCAGTATTTTTCCACGTCCAAGTTGCCCTTCTATTCAATCAAGTTGATACGTAAATACTGTTGTGGACCATCTTAGCGGTTTTTGGCACTGTGCAGTTCGAGTATATAAGTTTTTGTGCCCCATTGACTTTGTTTCCTATTGCTTCACGTCACTCATAGATTTAGTTATATCAGAATAAATAAAAAGTATTCTTAGAAAGTTTACGTGAATTCAAATAGTAGATAGTTCAAATAAAGTCAAAGTGTAAGGATTTGTTTACAATGAGGGTCTGTCATGCATTTTAATACGAGTTTATAGATTTTTCACGTACTCTAAAGTAGCTGAATTTAGATGGTGCTTAATAATAACAACATGCACAAGGCATCGGCTGAGTGTTTGTTATTCTTACAGTACAAACGGTTCAATATCGTGTCTAGAATACAATATTAAATTTATACTAAGCATTTTCACTATTCATCAATGGAAATTTGAGCGTAATTTCAAATTGTTTCATACCTGCACTTTAAAAAGGACGTATTTTATTCTAATGATAGAGTGAGTAAATTTTATGCAAACCTTATTATAATACATACCAAAAAAAACAATTAATATCAAAATAAGATACTATGATAATTATAGTTATTTTGTATTATAATAGTAATAGTTATTTTATAATAGTTATTAAAGTAGTTCTTAATGGTTTCTGGCTAAAACTTGGGAAAATCACGGAACTTAATCTGACTTCTTAAGCTGAAAGATTGAAATAATAAAAACTGCTTAATTTTTTTAAGAACGAATGTTTGTTTTGGTAGCCCGGAAAATCTGGATTGCTTAAAGACTTCATAAAAAATTGAGGTGGTTTTTTATTTTCAGTTCCTACGAGTATATAGCAGCAACATTTGAAAGATTTATCAGGAGATATCTCAGCTTCAAAATTGATAGAGTGGTAGAATTGCCGTTGAGTATTCTCGTCAAAGTTGTTATGATGGCAAACTTACAGCCTTTTCTCAGAACGTTGACGAGAGTCACGAGAGTCACGTATTTGCTGTACTGCTTATCACGACGCTCATTGGCTTCCTTTGCTGTTTGTATCTCACTCGGTTTCATATTAAGCGTGATTTGCTTTTCTTTTATTTAGATCCATTCCTATTTATTTCATTAAACTGTAACAATATGACAATTATTTACTCTTTTGAAGACAATATTATTGACAGTACTTAACTGAAGTATGACATGACTAATTAAACATCAATATTAAACCGTACATACACACCAAGTGAACCTTATTAAATCACTGTTCCAACATAGTTCTGCGACAGTCAAAGTCAACAACATCAAGTTCAAACAGTTTCAAGTGCAAAATAGTGTACGGCAAGGATGCATCCTCTCTCCCGATTTGTATAACTTATATGGAGAATACATAATATGAGGAGAGTGCTTGAAGACTGGGACGGTGGGATTACTATTGGTGGAACAAAGCTCTCAAATCTGAGATATGCAGATGATACGACATTAATTTCAACATCAGAAGATGAAATGGCCACGCCCCTTAAAAAGGTGGAAAACGACAGCAAGCTCATGGGCCTGGAAATCAATCGGTCAAAAACTAAACTTACGATAACAGACCACAGTAATAAACTGTCACCAAATAATGCGAATCATGGTCTAGAAGTGGTTACCGATTTTATTTACGAAGGCTCTAGTATTACCAACAGTGGAGGATGCGAGGCTGAGGTGAAAATAAGAACTAGAATGGATAAATATTGAATGAATGAATGCTCGATTAATGGAACCACAAACAAAGGTGGCTCCCAGCTACACGCTTTAAATGATCCAAATTGACAATACGATTTTTTAAACTCTTTTCAAATATATGTAAGTCCTGGTCTCGAAGATTCACAACAATAATGAAGAAATTTGCTGTTTCAGAAAATGATGTTCCTTATTAAGATATTCTATACCCATTTATACATAAATACCATCACGCCACATTCATGCGGGGATAAGGAGAGGACAAAACACCAGACAATATCTTGGCATGCATCCTTAGCCTCTTCTACATCCATGAACCTTATCATACAATTTCTATGATTTCTCTGACATTCTACGTTAACTTCATTCAAGATATCATTTACTTAATGCAACTATACTTTTTTGGTATTCTTCTCATTCATCTTCAATTCACATTTAATACTTATAAAAGGAAAATGTATAAACCACTATTTAGAGGGAAAAAACTCCCATCAAAGGCGTTCTAACTCAGGATTCGAACCCACTCATAAATTTAGGTAAACCCTCCCAAAAAGGATTGTCTTTAAGTGCTCCCTAATGCTGCACGGGTCACCCATATATAGTATGTATCTAACATTAGAAGGCAGACTATTACATGCCAAAGAATCAGCAACGGCAAAAGCTGTATCATAATGCTCCACTCTATTTGAGTGATTTGAAAAAACCAATATATTAGATGACGAAGAAATGGAGCTTCAAGTTCTACTTTCTTTGAAAAAATCCCTCAGACACAAATTCGGAATATATTAATGGAGACAATGTTTGATATCAATTCGTTCGCGGCACTTAAGCAAGTGTAGAGTTTTTAGAAACGGACCAATAAGGTAATATTTATGACTATCGTATATCAGCCTAGCAGCTATATTGATAACAGACTTGAGTCTAGAAAATTGTGATTCAGGCAAACCAGAATAAATATAGTTACAATAATTCACACCCGACACATCAAATGAATTAATAAGAGATTTTATTTCCCTTGACATCGACGTAAAATCCTAACTCTCTAAAACTGTGCAAACCTGAAGAATTCGTATAACCAATTTGTCTATCGAAGGAGAGATCTCTATCAAGACAAACACTAAGGAATTCGCACTATATCAAGAAACTCTCACATTCGCACGATATATTTATTTTGTTAGTCTTTTCATTTCATTCATTCTACATGCCCAAACCTTTCCAGAGTCCTCTTCTACTGCTCTTTTATTATATTGTCAAAACTTTTGAACAAATATTTTGCAAAAAAATTTAATATATCTGGTCGGTAGATATTTTTACTCTACATAAATCACTTTCTATATTCAAGATGATGAAAAAATATATAATAAGACGAATATTTTTTTTATCTTTACTTGCCAAAGATTACCTGTTTTCGATACTGGCTTTATTTTTTTGGTTCCATCTATTAACTCTCTTAATGGCTTCATTGAAGCGCATAATCGATTTTAAAAATCGATCATTTAAGCGAGAGTGGACAATATATAGTACGTGTCATCAATCTTCCGTTGTCTAAATTAGAACATAAAAATATTTCGAATGCTTATAATCTTGTCAGACTCGAATATATGATGTATTTTAAAAGGTTATAAATTTCCTTTTTTATTTTTTTATCTTAATCTTGGTATATAATGACTTATGAATTTTGTTTGTATCGTTTAAATTCTTAATAAAACTATCTAAAAAAATTTATATATAGAGAAAAAAAACCCAGCTAAAACAGATAATTTTAAGTATAAAGGTATATAACTTAATTTATCAAATTATGAAAGAGAATGAAAAGTCTTTATAATGGAAGAGTAAGTATGACGAGATTTATAGACGTGGTAGAAAGGACATATATATGTGCCAGGATACAATGAAGTGGAGATCTGTTCTCGCAGCATATCCCATTGGGAATATTTCAAGTTACTGTACATACCCAGGATGTTCGCATTGAATCCTAAACTTGTGAATAATTTAAATAAAGTTTCGAAAATGAATAAACCACGCTTCGTATTATCTAAAAATGATCATAAAAATATACGAAATTGTGAAATACTCGTATATACAATATATATATATACATTAAGCCCCGCTCATTAATATTATAATGATTCGCCCCAAATTCGCCCGTTGTGTTCAAGACTCGGCCAAAACTTTTCTAATTTACCGAAAATATTGTAGTTCCTACAGTACGTGCATAATTAACCGAGCCCGAAGCTAAATTAAATGATCTGTTGCATAAATTTAGATTGGAGTCTAAGCTGAATATGATCAAACTAACAAAATATTGTAGTTCCTACAGTACGTGCATAATTAACCGAGCCCGAAGCTAAATTAAATGATCTGTTGCATAAATTTAGATTGGAGTCTAAGCTGAATATGATCAAACTAACAAAATATTGTAGTTCCTACAGTACGTGCATAATTAACCGAGCCCGAAGCTAAATTAAATGATCTGTTGCATAAATTTAGATTGGAGTCTAAGCTGAATATGATCAAACTAACAAAAAGGCTTTTTTTATATTGTTTGCTACACCCGTTAAATATAAACTCTGCAGCTATGTAACATCATCCTTGGACATCATGAAAACCTTGAAACCCCCTGTCTCTTTTTTATTTTCGTCGAAACTTCAATGCTAAGCATACCCATATTAAATTGCTGTAAGTTGTATACATTCTTCTCCAGTTCTCTCGGCATTCCGCTGTCCAAATAGTCTGTAGTGAAGGCAGACCTAAAGAACTCTTCCCCTGGTCACTCCAGCGGATGAGTGATCTACCTCTGTTTCTGCGCTCTGTTTTTTTTATCATTGCAAGTGTTCATAAGTCTCTCCGTGTCCCCCATGCCCAAAATTTGACCGAAGAACTGAAGAATGCAACGCGTGTTCTTCCAAAATAGAGGTATACTCGTAAGTCGAAAGACTAGAGAGAGCATAAATTGGTGTACCCGAATGCACTTTAGTTCATACGATGAGCTCCCGTTGATAGAGCACCAGAGCTTCATTTTCAAGGAAAAGTCGGGTTGTTGTAGAATTTATGTTTGACAACAGTTTTCTTTTTATCATCTTTACATGTGTTTGAGATACGAAGTTTGGTTGAGATACGAAGTGAGAATATATTGTTTACAAATTGAGTAGTAGGAAGTTAAGAAGAAGACCTCTCGTACGTTTACGTTGCATTCCTAGTATTGTAAATATTGTAAATAAAACTAACGGCATTCAAGATGAAATAAAACGAAGAATAATATCAGCAAATACGAGTAAATGCTACTTTGGCCTACAAACCAAGTCATGACTGATGCCAAGTTGCGCCACAATCTAGATTGAATGTATAGTACTCTTATAAGACATTTATTAGACTCGTGTTTACCTATGGGTCAGAGTGTTGGACATTTGCTTTGCAAAGTCCGATGGATTCTTGGATATATTTGCAAGAAATATTATGCAGGGGATTTACTGTGCGATTGCACTACTATTTATTGAAATGTCATAATATACTCGTATATGCTTTGCTATAATTGCTCATGAAATATAATTATGCAATATGTAATATTTAATTTCATGGTAATTTGCGGTAATCACAAACAGTAATAACAAACACGACAACGAACTCAACAGACTTCTCCATGTAAACACAAAAAATCTGTATATGTAAATATGAGGCAATAATAGGTTTGATATTTCTCAAAATCCTTTCCACGAAAAGTTAACCTGGATATTTCTCGAAATTGAAATGTTCAAATATTTATCTTAAATATAATTGATAGGTATTTAATTAAATTTACGCAATATAATTACTCACGTTGAATAATGTATAACATGTTTGATATTTGTATTTTTTAAGATATTACAAGTTTTTTTACTGTTGGTCTAAACTAAAAATTGCACTAAAATTATGTTTTTTTTGTTGTAACTACGAGTATGTACCGTTATAATCAAGAAAATGATTTATAGTTACGAGTAAGTCAGTATCTGAATATACGAGTAAATAATAAAAATATAGAAGCTTTAAATAAAAAAAACATTTAACAGTCTCGTAAATTGTTTCACTATCAAGTGAATTGCATTGAGCAGCATTCTAAATAAATGCATACACTGCAATCGTGTATATAAAGGAGATAAGAGAATGCTACAATACGCAGATATCGTCTGCATATGGTAGTCATCAATATTCATTAACTGTTCCCTTCTTTTCGAGTTCTTTTAAAAGCCTGCACAGGTTGAGCAATATATCAGTATAGACATTGTTCACACCCTGAACATAGTCGAAGCAGATTTGAATGCTATATTTTTTTCATGAATCTTATATTTAACGTACTCGTAAATAAGAAATGATTAAATTATTTACGAGTTCGTTAAATATATGAACAGGAAAGCATGTATTACAAAATGTACATGCTATTAACTCTGCCCATGTGATGTTATGTATAATATATTAATTTTTGTTAAGAACCAAAATCTTACAATTGTCTTATTTGAATGAAAAGGCAATTTATATAGCAGCTTTTAGAGAGCAAACAAACTCTCCTCAAAGGCGTAATATTTGATGAAATCAGACAGCAGACAGCAATAGTTTCAAATAAAGTAGAACTTATAATTTAATGAAGATTTCTTACTTTATTTCCCGTGAAATTCTTAGAAATATTCTGATGCTAACAAATTAAATCGTCCTTTTTTGTTTTCTATCATGAATACAAAAAAGTATTGATAACAACAACCCAGCCCAACAACATTGATAACAATTTATATAACATTATTTTGTAATATACGAGTACATATTACCTAACTGAAGCGCTGTTTTGGATTCTTATCAGTTACTTCGAGTCATTATAAATAAATTCAGATTTCACAAAATCTCAACAAGTTCAGAACCCGCCGGGATTCAAAATCCAAGATTATCGAGTAATACAACGTTGCAAAAGCAAAGCGAAAAACAAATCTTTGCACCACAGCATTTTAATGCATGTCCATGTATTTTAAAGAAATATTTTCATTAACTGAATAAACGTTGCGCTAAATGCCTCGCTGATAAAAAACGATGCATGTAAAAAAATATTGCTGCAGGCGAGATTTGCAAACACGCTTATAACCTCGCGCACAAACTTATGTCGTGTTTATGTCTGAACTTTCGATTTCATTTTATAATATAATCAACCTTTATAATATGACAATAACAATAATTATAATAATCATAGATACATTATTAATATTAATAAACTTTTACGCAAAACTAAAGTACTTCTCCTGTGCCTTAGTTGGCAAGGCAGCTGTCTTCCAGTCTGGGGGTTGTGGGATCGTTTCCCGTTGATACCCAGATGTATTTAAAATGGGTTCCAGTTAGGATTTCATGTAAGGCTTGTATAATACTTTTTTAGGTTGGAAGAGATTATCACATGACAATAAATCCGCCGTGTTGTACTTTATACAATGAAAGTTTAAGAAAAAAACATATAAAATAATATTTTTTTTAAATGTTTAAATAAAAAAAATTTTCATAAAAAAAGCATAAAACTAAAACAATGTTTTTTATACTTAACATAATGGTGTGTATGACTCTACCTGTTTCAAGGTATACACCTCATCATCAGGGGAACTCAAACAAGACTGAATTGCGTTACGGTAAAAAAATCGGGCTTGGGATTGGGGGCGAATTTTTTGGTAAGTAATAACTTCGGCAAGCAGTGGCGAGACCTTGGGAACATATGTGTTTGATTCTTCTTCCACGTCTACGTTTCCCTTCCATTCACCAAAGTTAGTAGTGACTATCATATTGAATTATATAATTTAATCTTAATTAAAAAACTATAATACAATTGTCTTTACTTTGAGATAAGTTTCCGTGAATGAATGCTCTTCTTGACCTAACTTAACACATCCGCCTCAAGTTCCCACTCATCCCTAATCCCTCCATTCCGTGTTCTGTAATCCGATGTATCCTTCTCGGTGCAAGCATTTAATCGGCTCTTTTTAGTATTTTACACGTCTACATTTCATTTCCATATATCAAAGTTCGTATATTATTTATAGTTAAGGCATTAACACTGTGGATGTTTAAATACATTGTCATTTTAGTCAAACACTGTTTATTCCACTTTATATAACGGTAAAACCCTACAGGTTTCAAGATTTTACCTCGTTCTCACTTACGAGTATTATGAGGTGAAAACTTTGAAACCGGTAGGGTTATACCGTTATAATTAGGTCCCACCGGAATGACTCGGACAATAATCTCAAAACTTTAAACACGTTTTTCTCGAAACTATTAGTATAAAGTGGAATAAACAGTGTTTGACTAAAATTACAATGTCAATATAGTATGTGTATCAGAATACTGTTGTTAATTAAGAAATACTGATACATAAGTTGCAAATGCATCAATCCTGAAAGACACTGCATTGCGTGCAATGTGGGTTTAATATATTAACTACCACAGAAAGAACTGTTTCAAAGTTCAATAAATCCTTGGATCTTCTAACCCTGGGTTCAAGAAGCATTTATCAAAGGAACCGTTAATTTACTTAAATCTAAATAAAACTGAAAAAAGCCTTCTTATCCATGCTTGATAGTTTTGTAATTGTTTATACAGATAAGATCCATACTACATGTATTTATTTATACCTTACTAGCTGTACCCGGCCACGCGTTGCTGTGGCTCAGTCTGGTTAAATGGAAAAGAAAGAAAAGAGAAAGCACACGTTTCAATTATGTTAAATTTCACAATGCTTGTGGGTATACAATATTTTTGATGTCTTTCAGCCACTCTCAGCCTGTCGCGTTTATCGCCGTGCTTGCAAATGATCGCGTCACTCCAAGAGGTCAATTCACGATATGATTTGAATTCAAATGAAAGATCGATTGCACTGAAAAAGAAGAAAGAAAGTTATAACAAAAACATATAAAATTGCGAAACATTAAAAAAGGAACTGAATAATATTGGTAAGTTCGTAGACGTCTTTGTTCTTAGCGCCAACAATAGCTCGTTCACTCAGCCAATCATGATTCTTATAATTGATTTGAACACAGGGAAATACTTTTTCAATCAATTCTTCTTTTGACATCACTAATTTGCAGAAGTTATAGTCTTCCAACGTTAGTTCTATTACCGTCATTTACAACTGCATCTCGCAAATGAACTTATTCTTCAGAGCGAAGCTTGGTCCGATTCAAACGGATGAATATCAAACGTTCTGTTTTCTATGACAGTTGACAAATTTGCCCCAATACAACCTTGTAACGACGTTCAGTGATTATAATTATTTTATCGACTTTAATATAGGGCTCGATTCTAATAAATAGCAAGTTATTTAGGTAAATACATTACAAAAACTAACAATAATGACAAATTATTACATCTTGTTACAAATCTCCATTTCTACATACGATTGATGTGAGAATATCTCAGCTGATCGATCGTTTTGCAGCTGGACACGCATATTTGTAGTTAGCTTCAACGTCTTTACGTGTCGCCACAAAGTAGAGTATTTCAGGCAACATATAAAATTGCGAAACAGAAAAGGGACTAATTAAATGTTAAGGGAACACAGAGCGATAATTGTAACTAATAAAATTATAAGGGAAGACAAATAGATAATTGGAACTTATTAAAAAAAACTCCATTTCTACATACGATTTGATAGATTTTGAAATATAAACATAGAGATAAAATTAAATTCTATATAAAAAATATACTTTTGATATTCCTACTGACCTATTTTAGTCACTATCGGCCTGTCGCGTACATTCTGTTGAGAACGAACCAGTTCTGAATCTGCAGAACACGATCCCGTCCATCCTCAAGTCTGGATACACGTCGTTCGCTGCTTCCTCGATATTTTGATGAACTAAAGCAGATCGATTGCACTGAAAAAGAAGAAAGAAAGTTAAAACATATAAAATTGCGAAACATTAAAAAAGAAACTGAGCAGCGTAAAAGTTCGTTTTAATTTTCAAGTTTTTTTGCCATATTTCCACGGGTACTTCTAATGTACCACCAAATAATTTATTTATTTAATTAACGACACAACAGTGTCTTTATATACAAATGAACATGTGACAGGTTATACAAGTACTTAAAATTATTGACAAATAATACAACTTTATCTTAAACTAACATGAAGATACAAAAACCAGTAGTAATAATAAATTAAAGTCATTGTTTTAAAATTATTTAATAATTATATGTATATTTAAGTTCAATATATTATATGTTATGTATGTGTACCAAAGGGATAATGTTTCCAGTTTGAGTATAATTTCTTTTCGTTTAATTTTTCGCACTTTTTGGATGTATGTGTCACCATTCTTTTCTCTGTTGTTATCTATAGAGTATTTTCATCCTCTGATGATGAATATTGTTCTACAATTCTCATTCTTTTTCGATTTATGTTGAAATCATTACTTGTTACTAATTCGTCTTCACTCTCTGAATTAAACGGTTTTGTTGTTTTATTCTTTCCCGTGGGTTTAATAATTTCTATAATTTTATATTTTAAATTTAATTGTAAGTGCTTTATATTTTAAGTTTAAATTCAATTGTAAAATTGATTAGACATAGGTACTGATTATTCAACTAAATAAATAGACTGTCAAAAAATGTAGGTTAACTTTTTAAATATGAATCAATACTAATTAATTAAAATTACCTTCATCACTGCCCTCAAACATTTGAAAATCCGCACTTTTAGACATTATCAATAACGGATTGGACTTAGGTCACTTTCAAAATAATGTTTTTAATTTTGAAATAACTGCTAAAACTTACGAGTACGTCTCAAAATTTATCGTATACTCTGAACAAACTTAATAATGCCGAAATACATCCAACTAAAATTATTTTGTAACCTAAATATAATCTCAACTTACCACAATCACTGAAGTCAATTTTATCACAACACAACTATTTTTTATTAAAATTTAATACAAATGTATGTTTTCTTCTAAGCGCTACACAAAGGGCGCTCTCGAAACACAAAATGACCGACATAAACTTTGTTTGTTTACGTCAGCTCATTGGAGTTTGTTTTCTCGACTTTTCTTCAATAAACGTTTTTGAAAATTAAAACTGTATTATTTATAAAATTTATTATTTATTATTAAACATTAAATTTTTTAATATTTTATTTATATAGATTTAATTATTTAATATTTAATATTAATTCCGAAACGTCGAAAATGCAATGTGACATCTGTCAAAGTTTAGTTCGTCCGTGTCCGCTGCAGGAGACGCAAACGTTATTTTTTCTGATTTCTAAACTTTTTTATATACACCGATATATAAATAAAAATATATAAACATTTCCGTATACGAATGTCAACTTTTGTCAAAATTTCAAAGCGATATCGGTAGAGAACTTTCGGAGATTAGTAGGAACGATTATACGAACATTTACATTTTATTTATATAGATAACAGCAGAAATATACGTTTTACCGTTTTATTTCATTCAGCGTAATAAGAGAAGCAAAGCTGTCTGTTCTTAATGGAATTTTGCTCCAAACATTTGAAAAAAAGTGATGAAAATAAGATAAATGCGATAGAAAAGAAAGCGTTGCATAGAATTTGTGGGAAAACAAAGGAATAAGAATATTTGGAAATAATATGAATTGAAAGAGATGCAGTGCTTGAAGATGAAGAAAGAAGCATTGCGGTGGTCCAGCCACGTATAATAAATTAAATATTTACAAAAATTAAAAATCTATACTAGGGTTATATAAAGTACGAGAAGTTTGAAAATGTCTAGAAAATAGTGACACGTTCAAATTAATTATATTTTAAAAGTGAGAAGAGTGAAATCCTTTATTATAGGAAAGTGTGTGTGATGAGGTATATCGACTTGTCAGAAGCGATAAATGTGTGTCAACCTCAGCGAGCAGCGGCGAGATTCTTGGAATATACGAGTATGTGTTTGCCAAATGTTTTATCATAAATCCGCCTTAACAAATCCTCTAATTTATTCTGAAATCGCTAATCATTGTCACCGTGAAAACCATACATTTTCTATCGAACGGAAATAAATTGGACAGATTAGAGGCCCTAGAGATTTCTAAGTCAGTGCATTGGGGTGAACATGTTGTATTATACTGTATATAGCGAAAGTTATATCGAGTATAATACAACCCCTATTAAATAAATTTAGAAATTTAAACGATTTTTAATTTTGATTCACAGATTATGCTGCACCTATCTTGTCTGAAATTTTCCAGCTTTTACGAGTATGTCCACAATTATTTCAATCACTAAACACATGATTGGTTGTAAGAAATGGTGTAATGACAATAAACAGTATACAACAAAAGTGTTATATAATACAAACGATTTGTTAAAATAGAATTAACATTAGTTTTTTTGGGCAAGCCCAGTCGTTTCCATTACGGTTCTGGTTTTTCAAACAATTTACTTGATTAAAAAATACAGCTAATGTCGATTGAGAGCATTTTTGTTACCAACAGGAAGCGAGACATCGGAACAATATTTGACTAACGTATATGTACATACTCGTAGGTACTGGGTTTTGAAGTCAATTTCAATGCAATCTTTTTTTGACAGATTATGCAATAAATTGTTTCCATGGCATTAACTTGTCAAAAATAAGTGGGTCGGTAACAATGATATCCAGTTTAGGAACTATAGTGTTACGATATCCAGACTTTTCATAAATAGAAAAGTCTGAATATCAGACAGATATCCAGAATTTTATATACCATGTATACATATATGCTCACAGCTCTTGTTCCTACCACATTAAGAACTATCATTATTCCAATGGGTTTAAGGGCTGCTTACTGCAACCATACTTTCATCGGTCTCTCTGTACCGCGAATCCACTGAAATTTGCACTGTATATTTGTTTTGTTAGACTTTCTTCGTTTATTCGTTCTACATGCCCTACCATCTCAGAATAATTCGCATTCAACTTTAATATATCTAACTTATCTTTATTCGTCCCTTTGCACTTAATTTCTTATTCTGTCATGTATCGTTTGTCATGACTCCTTTCCACGTCCATATTTCCCACTCAAACATCAAAGTTGGTACTAAAATACTGCTTTGAACTATCATATTTAATTTTGTAATATGATTGATAAAAATTACTTTTCGTGAGTCAGTTTTTCTTTTCTAGTAATTATACGAAAATTTGATTACGAAACGGAGATTCAACCAAATTTTTGTTAGCATAAATATAGAAATTACATTTTTAGTAACTTTTTAGTGAAAGTCACTAAGCATAGATGATTAAGTAATATATTTCAAAAAGTTAATTTCAGCGGTTTGTTGAAGCTTTCGACGCTTTTATTTTTCCGATAGTGAAAATGATTTTTCTTCCATGATGCTAAAATACCATTGATGAATCCAGATTATTATCTTTTTCCCCAATTTAACTCAAGCTTTCACCTAGCCATAAAAAACTGCCATTCTACCATAATAAACTTTATTGCCTGACAAAAGGAAAACATAAACTTACTTTATTTTTTATAATTACTTCTTTAAATTTTGAGAAAACAAATATTATAAGTTAATTAAATAATTATATAATATATTAATCATTCTAAGAAATTTAAAATGCAAATTGACGGCAACATAAAAAAGTCTTAAGATAAAATAATAAGTTAGACCCAACATTTGAGCAAACGTTTATAATATTTCTGTAAATTTAAGTATTTTTTATGTCATACAGCTATAATATAATAATATAATTTTGAATAATAATAATAAAAAAATATATATTAATATAACGCCGATTACAGAGCAGACTCTCATTAAGAGCGCTCTCTAGCTGGGCTCATTGTCACTGGGCTAATTTTCATCATCAAATTTCAACTCTTAGAATTATATAAAACCTTTTTTCTAAAATGGAAAAAATCATTTGAATTTCAATGTTTCCAGCGAGTCCAATTAAGTCGGGAGTTGTAACAAGGTAATCAATATCAATATCAATATCCCGGTGAGTACTCGTACGAGTATATGGTCATATGGTCGTGAATTTGTGTTGTCTGTAGAAATATTTATTAACATATAGTCCTTTCTAGGCGAGATATTTGACGCAATTGTATTACTATTATTAAAAATTTGAAAATTTTTGTGAGATATTTAACACGGTGATATGATTTTTACGCTAGAGTGGAATACACCAATTATAAAATATAACACTAAAAATTTACAATGATTTGGAAAAAATCGTGTTTAATTTTACGTTCATTTCAATTTGTAGGCATCACAATCAAAGCCAGGTAGTTCCCAAGGTGCTGGAGCCTTCAATGGAATTCTCAGAACCCAATTTGTATACACTTCCAGTTTGAAATCGGGTCTGCAAGTGAAATACCATTAAAGGAAATGTTCATGATTTTTCACTCATTACTAACTACTAAAAATAAGGAATAAAGAAATTAATTATAGTTAGTTTTCGAGATATGGTAGCTCTTTCTTACGAAACTCCGTAATCCGTCATCCGTCATCATTCTGTGCTGACACTTCGAGTACAATGTCATCAGCATTCAGCAATCCACGTACATTTCCGTTCGATATCTTTACGATATCTAACATATTGACCTCTGTAATTCCTTTGCACATGAAGAAATAAAATTATAAAACAACCAGGTTGACATAACACATTCTTGTTTTACCTCTCTTGTAATATTAAACCACTTAGTCACTGCACCATGTTATATAATATTAGTATGATCTTTTTCGGAAATTACGCATTTAAAAAATCAACATTTTATGATTCCAAGACACGGTGAACTGGTTAAAAATTGCTCAGATCAGCCTCACCAGAAGCACTTTTGCCTAGGAAAGGTAATAAATACCTGACCACAAGATTTATCTCAATAAACAGCATTTTTCCTCAAGGTTCAACACGCATGGTCCAATATCCTTCATGAAACCATCTAGCCAAATCCTTTTCCTCAAGGTCCAACACGCATGGTCCAATATCCTTCATGAAACTATCTAGCCAAATCCTTTTCCTCAAGGTCCAACACGCATGGTCCAATATCCTTCATGAAACCATCTAGCCAAATCCTTTTCCTCAAGGTCCAACACGCATGGTCCAATATCCTTCATGAAACCATCTAGCCAAATCCTTTTCCTCAAGGTCCAACACGCATGGTCCAATATCCTTCATGAAACCATCTAGCCAAATCCTTTTCCTCAAGGTCCAACACGCATGGTCCAATATCCTTCATGAAACCATCTAGCCAAATTCTTTTTTTTTCGAATCATTTACAGTTCTCGAAATGGTCTTATACCTATGCAGGATTCTTTTTAATTACTGTTTCATAGATTATAAAAACTATTTCCTCCATTTTGTAAATATATCGACCTCCGAAACACACGGAATGAAAAATAAATGCATGATATCCAACTTTAGATTTAAGAATTAGAATATAATTTTCACAAATTTATGGTTCACAACAACATATTAGTGGCAACATTGATATATGAAAGCGAAACGTGGGCGTGGAAAATGTAAGGGGAAAATGCATGCACTGTTATTTGTAGATGTATGACAATATAAAAAATGTAATTACTAAGGATGAATATGAGCTAAACACGGATGTTTTGCGTAGTCTGGATAAGAGCGCATTGAGATGGTTAAGACATGTTGAAATATGAATACGAAAGATTAATTCTGTGCTGTTACGGCAGAAGTTGATATGTCCGTTTTTTGTCATTTTGTGTTTCTTCTTCCAATTTATAGAAAATATTTCTCAGCATGTTGTGGCAAAACTTGGTGTGTCAGTCATTATCCAACCAAAATATATATTGTTTGGAAAAACTTCAAAAATGCTTATTTGTACTGATTTTAACAGCTTATCAAATTTAACATTGCTTCTCCTGTAAACTAAGGTAAAACGGACATGTCAATTTCTGCCATAACGCCACAGAACTTAACAAATTTATAGTTGAAGCATGAGGGGGGGGGGGGAATCGTGGTAGGAAAGACCGAGAAAAGTATGACGGGGGCAATAAAATGAAAGGAATATGACAAATAAAGGCAACTGTATAAGAAAATGTATATGTGCGGAGAAGGAGAATGGAGTTTGTGATGGAAGGTAAACGTGTCTACTGAACAGGGAACTCTGTCTACTGAACAGGGAAATGATGTGATGATATGTATAGTATGTTTATAATTTAGCCTTTCACGCTCTGTCAATCCGGATGGTTTACAAATAAGCATTATCCATCGTTGCAAAATAATGACACTGTCATAGAATGAAAGGCTTACTTAGTACTAATCCAACCGTAGTTCTTGCTTGTTGTGTCTGGGATCGGAGGCAGCGTTCTTTCGATAGCTATGGGTTTCTCGACTCCGTGCATCTCCAGTGACTCGCCTGCACCGCCCTTCCACCCTTTTGCGCGGGCTTCGTTTTTAACGGCTTGACTTTCCAAACGCCTTTGCCTGTAAAAATCAAAGAGCAATTCTTCTTATAGCGCAAAGGTATTATATTATTTCCGAGCAGCATTCTACCACCTGGACCAGTATTGGACGTTCCAAGTCCTCCCCGTCGTAAGACGCCGAACTTCTCTGGCCCTGCAGATAGTGTCGCATAAATTAATCCTTACCGTAGATATAGATAGTTGATCCATTACGCAACATTCCCTATTGTGACATGGCTTTGTTTCTTCCAAATCCTGTTCGGAGCCTGTGTAGAGGTTTCCGGATCCTTCAGAACAGAAAATCCATTCACTGGGTTCATCCTAGCAATAGCAGGGGGTTCTTCCATAGATTTAATGAGTTTAATGGAACTTGCCTAGATTTTAACCTAGTGGCTAGTTATGCAAAGTCTGTCTGGAACCATCCGGTTAGTTGGATTTCGCCTGATTTTTGGTGGAGCGATTGTCTCGCCTGAGTTTTGGTGGAGCGATTCCCCAATGAGGAATGTTTTCCTCCAAACGTTAATTTTAAGTAAGACAATAAAAATAAAAAGCAAAACTTAAACAAGCCATTAACAATCAAACTTCATTAATGTTTAATATTTCAGTTTCGTATCGCTGAAAAATGTATAATGTTTTATGTATTTACTAGATACTTATTTCTTGTTAATTAAGTGTTAACATAGTCTGAATTTAATGGGCGTGGGCCTGTCATTTATGTTGTTAAATGGGATAATATCATTTTTTATGTAGAGTACCTATCATCATTTCATTTAGGCGTTACAAAAAGTTATTTATTACAATATATATTTTTGCTTTAATGTTAAAATTGGAATTCATATTGGCGGTGAGATGAACTTACAGTCAAGTGCTTTTTATTTTTATATTTGTTATCAAAGACTTACATTTATGATATAATTGTGATTATTATAGATTGATAAATTAATTGAGTTCATAATAACTTGAAAATGTCATTATTTGTATCACTGAGGAAATTCATTGGATTTGTATTTTTTTCCTGCTGTATTACATGGGGCTGTAGAACTATTGACATGCATACACAAGTGCAACTTAGTCCGTGGTTTGTCCTAATCTTTTTGTGCAATCTCTAAATATGGATTCTGAAATTGGAGGATCGTCAGAAGGTCAATTTCAATGATATTCTTGAAATATTGCACTGTAAACGATGATTCCGAGTATCTTTGATAGCACAAAGAACAAATAATTCAAAATTCCTGTTTAGTTTGATCCCACCGCCAAAATAAGTCTACATCCAACGTGATCACTTCGTGATGTCATGTTTACATTTTTTTAATAAACTAAATACAACACTTATTTTCTGTATAGTCAGATAGATGAAGATGAATTTCATTTCCACCTGACGAGGAAGACGGAAGTCTTTGAAACCGGCAGTGAACTCAAATAAAACGGTGGGGTATTAAAAATAAATTTATATTATTAGAAATATTGTTTATCTATTATGAGCGCAGCAGTATTAAGTGAAGAAAAAGAAAGTACTTTAATTCCTCTGGAGGTGACACTACTGACTGTGAAATGCATAAGAGCGATGACGGATCTATTCATTCTTCTGTGCAAGGGAGACGCCATTATGATATATACTATATGTTTGTATAAAGAAAGATAAAATATTTTTGAATCAGCACATTGGCACCTAAACATGGTAGAAGGGTTAGATTATGGTAATCCAAAGAATAAGCTAAATTTTGTATCTGGTAACTAACTATCTATGCTCTTTTGCGAAAATATATAATACAATAACTTCAGTTGAGTGCAATAGAAAATAAACTAGGAATAGTTTTAATCGACAGTCGATTAAGCTTTTCCCCTCTTTTACAACTTCCTTTTACTCGTTTTGTCAGGTAGCATCATTCATGGACGGAATCACAAAGGTTTTTTTCCATCTTCGAAGTGCATTTCCAGAAAAACTATTCTCAATAGGTTTTATACAACAGTATGCAAAGTATTCTGGATTTCTTGACAATTCTGGATTTCTTGACAATTCTGGATTTCTTGACAATTCTGGATTTATTGAATCCACCTTTGTACCTCTTATCTGAAGACGTTTTCAATTCAAAATAAATTCTAAATCCTTATTATATTTTTCAATACATTGCCTTTTGTTCCACTATTGCGAAGGTCTTTATATTTTTTTTTGCTGTCACAAATATAGGAATATATAATATATTCATACATATAAATAATCCATAGGTTTGATTGATTGCAATACAGTTTG
The DNA here is from genome assembly GCA_949825065.1 of Odontocerum albicorne. NCBI lineage: Eukaryota > Metazoa > Arthropoda > Insecta > Trichoptera > Odontoceridae > Odontocerum > Odontocerum albicorne. Next base: position 36,638,354 of record OX463843.1, on the reverse strand, counting down.
TAAATATGTTATATATCATGAAATTGCACATATTTTAAGACAATGGATAAGAAAAAAAACATTCGAGAGAGAAACTATCAAAAGGTCTGGGCTCATATCGTAACGTCCTCCAAGCAGAGAAACACCCCACAAATAGGAGGGCAAGCCAGTTGCGAGTGCACCACAGGTTCTATTTCTGGCGGATCTGCCTCCAGATTGGCTTTACTTTTAACTTTATTAAACAAGCTATTTATGACAGTTTAGCTATCCCAAATTTTTAAAGCCCTATTAAGCAACAAAAATTGCGTTGTTGAACAAAATTTCTGCCTCACAAGAGGCTGTAGCAGATTTAGTTTTCTGATTGTCTTGGAAGTTTGAGCTTCAGAACTTCGGCTTGGATCTATTCAAACGTTATAAAAACCGATGACAGGCGTTTCGATAACTATATTCACTTACAAGGGATTGTACTAATATTATATATTAATTAATATTGTATATACTATGCGTATCCAGAAACTAAGTGTACTGAGGCTCTCACGACCGGATGAATTTTATTTTCGACATGTTGGCTACACTTCCGTGTAGCCTGACCCTTCCCCTCCGCAACGAGACCGGTTCGAGGTCAGTACGTTGAGAAGTGTCGACGCGACAACACGTTTCGTGAAAAAGGTCAATCCAATCTCCCGCCAAGTGCGAAATACGCGGCGTCATCCGTTATCTCGTTTGGAAGGGAAAACCTCCGGTTGAGGTTTATAATGAGGTGGAAACTGCATATGGTGATAAAGCATTGAATCGTACGAGTGTGTACAAGTGGTGTCGCGAGTTTAAAAACGGCCACGTCACACCTCTTCACCCTCCGCCAAAAAGTTCAAAACCACAATTTCAGCCAAGAAAATCATGGCATCCGTGTTTTGGGACTGTCAAGGCATAATTTTAATTGAATATATGCCTCAAGGGGAGACCATCAACTCTGCAAGATACTGTGAGACCCTAAAAAAATTGCGGAGGGCGATTCAGAACAAGAGGAGAGGCATGCTGACAAAGGGAGTCTGCCTGCTGCACGACAATGCCAGACCACACACGGCCAACGCCACGAAGGAACTGCTCGCCTCGTTTGAATGGGATGTCCTGAACCAACCCGCGCATTCCCCTGACCTAGCACCTTCAGATTACTATATCTTTACCTCCCTGAAACTGCACATGGGTGGAAAAAGGTTTTCGACCGACGAGGAGGTAAAGGAGGAGGTGGAGAAGTGGACGGAGGGGTTGGCGGGAAACTACTTCGAGGAAGGCATCAAAAAGTTGATACCCCACTTCACCACCTGCATTGAGAGGAATGGCGACTATGTCGAAAAATAGCTTACATATGCACTACGGTAACCACGTAATTTTTTTGTTTAAATAAAAAAAATTATAACCTACAAAAATTCAGTACACTTACTTTCTGGATATGCCTCGTAGTTTAACCTGGTTTATTATGTGCTAATATATGCCTGTTATGTAAAATAAAAAATACAACCAAGCAAAAATATATTAGTTTACTTCAAATAATATAATGATAATATCTCGCTTTCTACTTATGTAAAATATCTAGACAGTAAACTGTGTTTTTAGAGGGTTATTTTAAATTAAAATAAAATATATCAAACAAATAAATCAATCCAAAAATCTATCCCTTTGAAACCATTGTTTAATATTATAAGAATGAATAAGACGGAAGTGTCTGTCATTTGTCGTTTGCGGACGGGCCACTGCGTGGTGGCTAGTCGCCTTTACAGAATGGGTATTGTGGAGAATCCCGGCTGTGAGTGTGGTTTGGATGATGAAACTATAGACCATGTATTTTTCGATTGTCCTTTGCGAGACAGATTTGACTTACTAAAAGCCATATCTTTACCGCATCTAATGAATGTTACGTTTCTTCTTTCTTCGAGGAACTTTTCTATTTATAGATCAATATCATCAACATCCCTCAATGTATCTATTGGGGTAGGTAGAGATAGCAAATATCAACTTCATTCTATCCGTGAACATATATGACGCGACCATAACCTCGTCATACATATTCGTCTATCGTAAAGCCCTTCCATTCTTTTCTCGTTAACAATTTGATTAATTTGGTCGTGCTACGAGTACTTTATCAGCGTCTTCCCAAACTTATCATACCTCACATACTACTTATATAAATTAATTTTGTATAGCACTCATCATACATTCTTTTTACGTGATCAACCCGTCAAAACAATATAGCCATAAAAACTTTGGCTCCTTGTCAATCAAATATTCTCATTAAAATATTGATACCTACTCAAAGGAGATTTACGAAAAGTATAAGGTAAACGTTTGAATATTTCTTGAAGGAATTTTATATACTTACTCCAATACCATATATTATTACGTGTCCTTTTATTTCGCAATTTCCCATCCCTAATCTATTCGTATTTCCTCACATTCCACCCTCTCGATCCACATCATAAACGCTCACAAACACGCACTCAATTCGCTTGACCTTATTCATTCCATCCTGTTGCGTTTTTCGTCGACCTTGCCTTTCTTTTCTACTAAGTGTAATTACGTTTTTAATATCGCTTGCTTTCGAATGAAATACACTAAGTGGTCAGCCATTTTAGAGTTAAAAATAGAAAACATTACTGAAATGGCAACTAACGTTGTAGTTTGTTAGCAATCTCTTAACCAAAATGGCGCCTCGTATTTGATTTTCGGCGGTTTTGCTTTCACACAATATTTCTGTTTAAAATTTGTTTTTTGTAGGTTCATTATTTTACGTTTTATACATAGATTCAAACCATCATGCCATTTACCTGTTGGGGTAGGCAGATTAGACAGGGCACAAGACTTTCTTATCTCGACGTACATATTTCTCCTCTTCCACATCCATATACCTCATACAACACCTACGATCTCTGTTTTTTTTTTTTTTCAAACTTTCAAATTTCATTCAATGATCTAACCGTACTTTCTTTAGTGTTCCTTCACAAAGCTTCCCACTCAAATTTGAAGTGTATATTTGTTTTGTAAGTCTTTCTCCCTTCATTCATTCTACATACCCAAACCATCTCAGAGTGTTCTTTTTCATCTTACTCAACACATGAGCCTTACGTCCGCATTCATCCCTAATTAGTGTATTACATAGTCACCTCACATATTATTCTCAATGCATGAATAGCTACACCATGTATTAGTCACCTCACATATTCTTCTCAATGTATGAATAGCTAAACCTAAAATTCGGCTCAAATATTTTTTCACGCACACGTTTCATTTCCATATATTGAAATTAGTTCTGAAACACTATTGTGAACTATCACATTAGGAGATTAAGATGTAATCTGGTTTGATTATAAATAATATAGTGCCCCATTGACTTTGTTTCCTATCGCTACACGTAATTCTAAATCCCTCGTTATTCTTCCATTATTTGAGAAAATACTACCTTAATAACAGAATTCCTTAGCTTTTCTAATCTTTCATTGCAAATACATTCTTTAATTTCATACTTTTCTATTATCAAGTTTTACGGACGGAATTGGAAGTTGTTTATATTCATTCTCAGATCTTTCTCTTCGCTCACACAATTGACATGTTCAAATCTTTAAGTCATCTTTATTACCCACCAACACAACCATATCATCCATATATAGTATAGCAATCCGGCATCCATATATACAAAAAAAGTATGTTTTCATGCATATTTTATAAAACAACATAGCGATTTATATAGCATTGTTTAGAGAACAGACTTTCCATAAGCGTAGTCCAACAACTCGGGAGTCGAACCCATTATTATACTACAATATATTAATAAAAAGTATTATACTACAATATATTAATAAATATATAAGGTGAGTATAATAATATGACGAAAGTTGCTGTGCGCATTCGATTGGGTATTTTTATGTTTATAAAAAAACATATTTGGTAAAAAAAAAACCGCTGAAAACCTCCGAAGGGAAGATGAACTACAAAAAAACCTTTGTCGATAACACATTTGACTCTAGGTTTAATGTATATGTATTATTCATATGTGATCATACATTTTGATTAAACCTCCCAATCAAGGTTGTATTTAATAATACCGCACAAGGAACCTAATACCGCACAAGGAACCCATATATCTAGTATTAAAAGGCAGACCATTCCACGCCATAGACCATTCCACGCAAAGGTCTATCATAATATCCCGCACTATTAGATCGATTTGAAATAATAAATTTATTAAATGTAGACGAAGTCGAACTCAAAATTGAACTCCTCCCATAAGGGCATATCTCGACACGGATACGAGAGCTATATTGGAAACATCCCATTGAGGGACTTGAATACAAAGAGGCCAAGTTTGAAATCCATCCGTTCGCGACACTTGAGCTAATGTAGACCTAAAATATCAATTATTTATACTATGAAATATATATTTTTATCTATATTTATTTTGCATTTTTATACATTTTTCATTTACCGTTTACTAAATTGAATTAATTTTATGAAACTCTCTTTATTAAATAAACACCAGCACATTATGTTCCTGTTGGGGAAGGAAGATAGGGCAGAGCACCACACTTTACTGTAAGAACATATTTTCTACAGAGTTCTTTATGTTTCTCTTACGCTTTATCTTTCTTTCTCTTACTCCTTACTGGTCTCGATTGTTTTCTACCACGACTTCCACTCACACAAGCATTGTAAGTTTGTTTAATCAGTCTTTTGTATCAAAAATATTTCAATGTAACATATCAAGTTTTAGCTCACATTCATCCTTTATTCCATTTTTTTACACCATCGTACACCAACATATGACATATTCTTCTCTGTGCATTAATTTCGCCCTTCAATATTTCACATTCGTGGATCATTTTGACAGATCTTTATATCGCTTGCTTTGAGTACATGCATTTAGTACCTCATTGTTTCTGTTTTCTATTGCAACTCGTTGTTCAATATATCTTTATACCTTTCTGTCATTGAGAACATAATACTGTTGTGTATAGGCAAATATGACGCTGAACACGTCCATGATCAAGTGATGTTACAGTTCAAATTTAATACATCTACTCTTAGTAGCAATCAGTCAACGAAAGTCGATAGAAGACGCGATGTTTCATTATATTCTGAAATATTATTGTAGATATTGAATATCGCGCGATTATCAGAATCCTTTTAAAACAAAGGAAAAGTGCGACAGAAATTAAATGATGTTTAGATGTTGCCGACAAAGAATCTTCGTTGTCATATTCCACTGTGAAAGATTGGGCTTTACAGTTCTATTAAGTCAGAGAACCTATTGAAGATGATCCTCGTCAAGTGAGACCAACAGAAGCACTCAATCCAGAAACAGTTGCATTAGTTCAAGAGGAAGTGTTAATAGATAGAATATTAGAATTTTCCAAAACCACGTTTCGAATTCTGCAGGTTCTTGCATAGAGAAACGCTTCTCGACCTCGAGTGGTTTAATAATTATTAATTATAATTGATTGCCAGAAGAACCAATCAATCAATTATAATTGATTGATTGGTTCTTCTGGCAGTCAATGCGCAAGAGTCGTCTCCAACACCAAATTTAAAAGGCATCAATTGTTTGTTTATGGCTCCACACTGTATGAAAATATAACAGTAGTGAATTGAATTTTTCATTTTAAAAGCAAATCACATAAAATTAACTTTTAATTTGTAAATGTTCATGATGTTTTATGTACAAACAGTTGTACTGGGTGTCGATAAATATTTGTCAGGGTAATTGCAGGATTTTAACTGGCTGTTTATTCATTTGCACCGGTCGGTGTTTGTGTGATATGTTAATTGTAATTGTACATTAGTGATTCAATTTGCGGTAATTACAACTTCATATTTATAAACAGCAATCGTCATAAATATAAAAACTCATAATAGTACGAAATTTATTACCAGCTTTGAGAATAAAATAGTTAACTCTCTTTACGAAAATAACAAGAATAAATCTATAACGTTGTATTTTTATTGCGCTTTCGTTGTATACAGTACAACTTGACGGTCTTACTGCCATATGGCAATTTTTTCAACCATCCAGATACATATTGAATATACCTTAAAATAAAACTAGATTGGAACATTTAAAAAAAATGGGGTTCCAATTAAGATCCATCCCCCCAGGGTTAGGTGAAATGCATTTTATCAACTAGCTCACGAAGGTTGTAATTTCTATACGAAAGTAAATTGCTAGAAGTTTTTCGAAAACTACGAATTATATTTTTTAACCTATCTGCCTTCCTGGCGTAAGTAGATTTGTTTACATTTGATCGGGCGATGAGAGCCTCCTTTGTTTACCAACACATCGCGCTTCGTTTTACACATGTTCATTAACGGTCCATTCGGCGTGACTATGGCATGTACTTCTAAGAGTTATGAGATGTGCACCATTCTTCCTCATCTTAAAAAAATATTTGAAAAAGTATCCCACTGCTCAGAGTATCTTTTTATCCTAATTTTCCTTTATTTCCCTTCCTTGTTCTTGAATGAATTCCTTTTTTCAAGGCCCACAATAACTGTTCAACCAACTTCAGGTATTCAAGATAAACTGATTTGAAGACATTGCTTTATAGCAATAAACTCACTCGATTTAGCATATATAACCCATTTATAAATAAACAAATAAATACTAACGCTTTGAATTTAAATTGCAGGTTTATTTTTGTCCGTTGCATTTCCAAAGAATTCTATTGAACATGAATATCTTCTACTTGTACTTTCTGACATTCTAGTTTTCTCAAACCCATTTAAATCACTGCTTAGTATATTTAATTATTTTATAATCACTATTATAACAAACTAAGCAATGTCAAGATCTCGTTCACAATTCAAGGAAGTAAAACGTGAGCTTGGAAAATTAATGAAAGGAAACGTTTTAATGCGTGCACTGAGAACAACATGTGATGTGTTAATGTATGACATAAAATGAAATGTAATAATTAAAGGTAAATATGAACTAAAAACTGGTGTGTTGAGTGGGGTATAAAGAGCATGTTGAAAACTATGCAAATTTATATTGCAAATATAAGTGAGAGTGGTGGTAGAGGAGAACCGAAAAAATATGTTTGGACCAAGTGAAAGAAATAAGAAAGAAAGAATGATAAAAAAAATAGGAGGTTTATTAAAAGATGTATGGATATGGAGGAGGTGAAATAAGTGTATCGTGAAAGGAAAGTTTGACGCTCTGTCTACTCTGCCTACCGCAACATGGCAATGTGATCATGGTGTTTATTATTTTTTCTGATTGTAATTCAGAAATGTTAAAATAATGAGTTAGATATTAGGTCCTTACATATGAAATTGGCGTTTTGCCGTACTGGCAACTTTGATCTCAAATATCTTCTCTTTGGTTAGGAATTCCAAATTAAAATTTATACAGCTATTTACTCAAGTATTTGTGTTTCGAAAATTATAATTCATTTGTTTTTTCCTCAATTGTTTTTTTTCTTTGCGTCACTCAGTTTACAAAATGGAAAACTTGAAATATCGCGTTATTTACGAGTACGAGTTCCACCGTGGCACCAGTGCTGCAGAAACGGCTCGAAGGATTAATGATGTGTATGGCGACGGTGCCGCAAAAGAAAACACAGTGCGTTTTTGGTTCCAACGTTTTCGTTCTGGAAATTTCGACCTGCAGAAAAAGCCCCGTGGACGGCCGGAGACCAAAGTTGATAATGAAGAATTGAAGGCTATTGTGGAAGCGGATCCATCGCAAACCACGTCCGAGTTAGCTGCAGGCTGCGGTGTTAGTGATAAAACTGTTTTAATCCACTTGAAGCAAATTGGGAAGGTGAAAAAGCTTGAAAGGTGGGTACCTCACGAATTGAGTGAAGCAAATCAACAAACGCGCGTTGACTGCTGCGTTGCATTACTCAACCGGCACAATAATGAAGGGATTTTGAATCGAATCATTACCTGTGATGAAAAGTGGATCCTGTATGATAATCGGAAGCGCTCATCGCAATGGCTGAACCCTGCCGAACCAGCCAAACCATGCCCCAAGCGAAAATTGACTCCAAAAAAGTTACTTGTGAGCGTTTGGTGGACTAGTGCTGGTGTCGTTCACTACAGCTTTCTTAAATCTGGCCAGACGATTACGGCAGATGTCTATTGTCAGCAACTGCAAACCATGATGGAAAAGCTAGCTGCTAAACAACCGAGGCTGGTTAATCGCTCTAGGCCACTGCTGCTTCATGATAACGCTAGACCACACACTGCACAACAGACGGCTACCAAATTAGAAGAGCTTCAATTGGAATGTCTAAGACATCCACCGTACTCTCCGGACCTTGCCCCGACAGATTACTATTTTTTTCGAAATTTGGATAACTTCTTGCAAGGGAAAAAATTCAACTCCGATGGGGCAGGGCAGTCCAAACCGACTTCAAAGATTTTATTGATTCCCGTCCGAATGGTTTTTTTAGTAAAGGGATCGATGAACTACCTATGAGATGGCAAAAGTGCATAGATAGCAATGGTACATACTTTGATTAAATAAATATATTATATTAAAAAAAAATCAACTTTATGTTCCTCCCAAACAAAACGCCAATTTCATATGTAAGGACCTAATATATCATGGTGTCTAAATTTGGTCTAAATATTATTTTTAAGACACATTTCTCCGTTATATTTTCAACAATCATATGTTTTTGTATTGGTTGGTTTTATTCAAGATTTTATGTTAATTTTTTTTCATGATTATTGTTTATGATCATATGTTTTATCTTCTTAGTAAAAATAAATTGCTAAATAACAATAAGTTTCCGTGGCATAAACGATCTCCATAACATAATTGATAAGATGTTTGTCTTTTTGTCCGGGTTTTCAGGTTCGATTCCCGTTGGTACCCAGATTTTTGTATTAGGTGTTAACATAAGTTGTGTCCGTTTTTTTTCAAATTGAAAAATGAGTACCAAAAGTAAAACAAAATGGTAAAGGTTATACGTCATTCGAAAGAAAATTTTCTGCTCTACAAGATATTGTGTTTGCTTTTACGTTACATATATTATTTTATTTGATTACAAGCCTTCAAATTGGAATGTCAAGTAGACGAAAGTGAGCATTTTCGACACCTCATTCGCGTTCAATTGTCGAACGTTGATTTTTGTTGTTTTCACTCAAAACATGTGAAACCCAAGCGCCGAACTTCTGGACTTTTCCCATTGATTTAAGATGGCGGTGTACTGTCATGTGAGTACAATTCATCTGCTCAGCCAATTCTACGGTGGTTTGAAGGGGATCTTCATGAATAATATGGTTTAAGCGGACCTCATCGAACAGAAGGAGGTGTCGAAAATGCTCACTTTCGTCTACTTGACATTCCATTTTGAAGGCTTATAATCAAATAAAATAATTTATGTAACGTAAAAGCAAACACAATATCTTGTAGAGCAGAAAATTTTCTTTCGAATGACGTATAACCTTTACAATTTTGTTTTACTTTTGGTGCTCACTTTTAAATTTGAAAAAAAAAACGGACACAACTTATGTTAACACCCAATAAAATAATTCCAGTTTGGTTTTCACTTGACGTTTTTTAAAATCATTCTGGTCGGTTGTAAGAGATTGACGTATACCAATAAGCCTGCCAGGTTTTACTGTATACAACAAAAGTGTAATATCATATATTACAACACAAGTGTGCCACATGTTGTAAGTGTATACGTTTACACCAGACATAAAATATGATGCAATAAAAAAAATAACCTAATCCAATAACACTTATTTAGCTCTTCTCAAATTATTTAAGCGGTATTTTGGATTATTTTTGGGTTATATTGTTTTTCATCGGAAATGTAAATATTTGATTCTCCTATATCGTTTAGTTGACGTTTCAAAGAAAAAGCAAATTAATTGCATCCACAATATTTGTATGCAAATGGATGTGACATCAACAGAGTCTGATGTTATCTAAAACAAGGCGGTACTGTGATGGATACAATCTTATTTATTTTTTCAATCACGTTTATTTTTATAATTCCATTTTATGCATAAAATACCTTCATAGGCGTTTCGCTTTTATGACATGGTATCTTTCTGAAAAGTGATAAAAACATCGTAAATTTGAAATGTAAAACAAATCAATTGATGACCACCATTTTATTTTAACTGTCAAATAGTTATTTTTTATCTTAAAAAAGTAATTATAAAATATTGTTGTTGTATACAGTACGACTAGTTGGGTTTATTGACATGCGGCAATCTCTTTCAATTAACCTGAGAGATGTTAAAGAGGACTTAATTGGAAAATAAACCGAAAACTTTTACTTAAAAAAAATAGTGCAAACTGGAATCGAACTTACGACCCCCGAATTGGAAGACAGGAGTCTTACCTTAACTAACTCATTCGTCAGAAAAAAAATTGTTATTAAAAATAATTAATAAAATAACCACAATTATTGTTTTTTTGTTTAAGAAGTAGGTGAATGCGGTCGTCTAATAGAAAAATTAACTACATATCCAAATGACGCAAAAAATATCATTAACATTTTTATTTCACCACGAAGAAACTTTTAATAAGTCTCTATTTCCCAAGCAAGCACTGGTATTCGAGACTATTCAGTTGGTTCTGAGTAACTTAAAGTTGTTGTTGTTGTTCATGCATTTCATGTTCATGTTCATGTTCATGTTCATGCATTCTAGGTTTTTGTTTTCATTCTTCTTTCGGTCTGTTTTTAGTTTTAGTTGTTGCATATATTGTAGTTTTTGACTTGATACAGTTGAATAACTGTTCGGAATTATTTGATAGTGAAATATTAAGTAATGAAATACGACTTGAAATGAAATAAAAATAAAGAATAAAAAAAATCGCGTTGTATATCACCAGACAAAAGGTGAAAGGGAAAAAAAGAGAACGTTATTTCATTGATTGGAGACGTTTTTTGTATGATTTGAGTCGCTGTCTCGAGCGAGTCATTATTGGTTTGATTGTACGTTATCTGGAAACTTGCTTTGAAGAATTATATTATTTGTTGTTTTTATGTTCATTATCATCATCATTGCTATATCATAGAGTGAAACTTCTACATCTGCCGCTACTTTTGTTTGTCTGCAATATCTATTTTCTTTCTGCGGTACCTCTCCTCTTTACCTCTCTCCCTCTCCTTTCCTCTCCTCTCATCTCTATCTCCTCTTCTTATCCTTTTCTTTAAACCATTTTCCTCTCCCTTTTAGAAATATGTTAAAGAGGCCTTAAGTGAAAATTAGTCTAGGAACGCTATTTTAAAAAATCTGTGATTAAACGGGAATTCAACCCACCACCCCTAAATTAGAAGACAGGCGTCTCACCAGCAAGCCACTGAGGTTGACCTATTAATTGAAATTCAGAAAGTCAGGCACCAGTACCACGAAGGCTTTTAATACCACGAGACACAATTTGTTAATTATTCTCTTGTTAAAGTTTATTATCAGCATATCCAGAGATTCCTTAGTATGCCGTAGTTCATAGACTATTGACAAAGCGACTTTGTACTTTGTACCGACCCTGAACGTCAAATCGTCATTGTGCCAAACGCAGTTATCATTCTACCTTCAATTGTGCAGGGCGTGACTGCAAACCAGAACAATTACACAAACGCTATGACCCACAAAGCGGGCAGGTTCGGGTCGTAATGAGAGGGATTAACCAATAGACACGTTAATGCCAGGGTTGGCAAAATGACTTGGACACATTTCATAGTCAACCTTGTTCCATTCCTGAACGCTAACTCAATGGCTCATGTTTTATTAACATGTACTTGTACGCTTAAGTAGAAATGAAAAAGAAATTTCGAGACGGTTTGTCTACTTGCGATAATGGCCTGAAATCCACAGAGAGGAAAGAATACAACGAAATAATTAGAGAAATTCAAACTGATGGAAATGTAAGAAATAGGAAAAACAGAAAAGAATATACGAGTATATCGAGATCTATGCATGTAACCAAGTAAGTACGAGTACGTAAACTCTTGGCGATCTTTATTTGTGCTTTCTCCAGAAGGAACAATGCGTGATGGTATTTTTGTTTTCATAATCATCTTCATCTTCATGTTGTGAAGCCTATGACAACACCGTGACTTCCATGATAGCTCTTGAGGACTCCTCTCTATCCATCTCTGCACTCGGTATGAAGGGCAGTTGTTAAGGGGAATCATGTTGCGTCTACTACTTGGTCAGTCCAATGCATTAGAACTCTTCCTCATGTGCGTTGTCCTTCTACACTGTCAGTCCACAAGCCTCTCCAAACGGTTTCCTTGGCCACGATCAATATGCCCAGTGAATCATAGGACCTGTCGAAGGCATACTATCGACAATCTGGTGGTTATTCTCAGTTCTTCGAGAATGGAGGCATTAGTTCGCCTTGCTATCCATGGAATTCGTAACATCCTTCTCCAGCACCACATTTCAAATGTATGTTTTACTATTGCTTTGAATTTCAACCATCTTACACATTAATTAATCAAAAGGTTTTTTGAGAACCGTTAGATTATTTTTAAATTACCTGTATATTGTAAAATAAATCAAAGATATCAAAAAGCTTTGATATATTTTAGTGAAACCAATGATTGATGGCATATCTACGGATAATTCTTGACAAAACTTCTTAACAGAAATAAATAATAAAGAGCATTTTCAAATCTAATATTTTATCCACTTACCGATTACAGCCTATGGCCATTTTCAGAATGATTCGTTTGGTTGTAACGTTGGTGCCATCTTTGAATCATCTTAGCCCATTTAGATACCGTCCTCGTCGAGTATACATGTTCAAGGGCCCTATTGACTTTGTTTTCTATTGCGACACACATTTAATATGTCTCATAAATTCTTTCATTACTACGCAAATAGCAGAATTCAAATAGAAACTATTCAGATAGCATAATTCATCTAAGAAAATATTACCATAAATTCTTTCATTACTACGCAAATAGCAGAATTCAAATAGAAACTACTCAGTTAGCATAATTCATCTAAGAAAATACTACCCAATTAGCAGAACTTGCTGTAAGCTGATACATATTGTATTGTGTTATACTTTCGTTGCAAGGAATACAAGCTGGCGAATTAATTACCATGTGGCAATCTCTTCCAACCGACCAGAATAATATATGACCAGGAGGATATATAGAGGTCTAAAGTAAGAATCATAGTAGAACCCTTGTTTTATATATTTTTGGGTACTGTCGTGAATCGACCCCCAAACCCTTGGATCGGAAGACAGTCGTGCTACTAATAAAGCCACAAAGGCACACCAACTATATCAAATAGTAAAACTGACAAGTCAGAGAACTGTATGAGAAAATGTAAAGCAAAAATAGGCATGCATTAAAGCAAGTCTAGGATCCACTGGGAAATAGGGTAAAAGAATATTTATTGAGATTTCGTGAATGATTACAAAATGTTAAGCAATTAACGGGTTACATTAATCGATCAAAGACAATTAACGGGTTACATTAATCGATCAAAGACATATTTACGAAAATGTATAATTTCTTATGCGAGTGCAGCCCCCAATTTGGTCACCATTCTAGTTTAACAAAGCGTGATTGGCTTCTAAAAAAATGATTTATGACTGGATTTGAGGGATGTAAATGAGTTTTAGTTGAAAAATTGATTTAAAAAAAAAATAACCATTGTAGGACAGGTCTCCGTGACCTAGTTTGTAAGAAGTTTGTCTTCTAGCCCGAGGGCTTCGGGTTCGATTGTCGTTAATTTCTAATTATTAAAAAAAATTGGTGTAAGTTTGGTTTTCACTCAAGGTTTTTTAAAACCTGTTTGGTTGGTTCGATTGGACTATATATGTTACCTATACAACGAAAATGTAATACAAAACAATCACAGATTTGTTTGAAATAAAGTAGTAGACTTTATATTTTGATGGTTTGTTTTATTTTAGTCAACTTACAATACTAGAAATTGTCAATATATGTAACATTCTCTCAGATGACGGAACAGTTACGAGGAATATCAAAAAGGTGTAGTGAATATCGATCAACGTGAAAAAATCAATTGGGCACTAAACATACGAGTATACACTCGACCCAGACAGAATCAAAATATACTAAGATAAGAGTCCACAAAATCAATTGGGCACTAAACATACGAGTATACACTTGAACCAGACAGAATCAAAATATGCTAAGATAAGAGTCCACAAAATCAATTGGGCACTAAACATACGAGTATACACTTGAACCAGACAGAATCAAAATATGCTAAGATAAAGTCCACAAAATCAATTGGGCACTAAACATACGAGTATACACTTGAACCAGACAGAATCAAAATATGCTAAGATAAGAGTCCACAAAATCAATTGGGCACTAAACATACGAGTATACACTTGAACCAGACAGAATCAAAATATGCTAAGATAAGAGTCCACAAAATAATTAATAAAATAACCACATTAGTTCCATCTTTGATATATAAGAGTGAAACGTGGACATAGAAAATATTGAAAAGAGCCGAATAAATGCTATAGAAATGTGTGGACTGAAAATAATACATAAGGTGACAATGTATGACAGAATAAGAAATGAAGGGATTATGAATGAATGTGAACTTAATGCTAATGTGTTGAGTAAGGTGGAAAAGAGCACTCTGAGATGGTTTTAATGAATGAAGAAAGATTGAAAGATTGAGTGGAAGGCGTGTTGGAGAAAAACCAAAGAAAATAAATATGCTTGGATCAAGTGAATGCTATTTTGAAAGAAGGAAACGTAGAAAGTCGTAGAAGTTGTATGAGAAGGTATACGGATTTCGAAGAGGCGAAGGATGTGTGTTCGAAATTGGAAAGTCTGACGTTCTGTCTTCTTTGCCTACTCTGGTAGGGAAATGTCATGTTGGTATGTATGTAATTAAAATTGCACGATCGTTTGTGTTTATTTAATGAAATAATTTTTGAAGCAAACAATTTGGTAATATTGTATTACTGTATTGTATTACACTTTCGTTGTATACAGTACAACCTGGCGGGTTTATTGCCATGCGGTAATCTCTTCCGACCGATCAGAAATATGTTAAAGAAGTCATAAGTAAAAACCAGACTGGAATCCTTAAAATATTATTTCCAGCGGAAAACAATCTTATTTCCAGCGGGATTTGAACCCGCAACTTCCGGGCTGGGAAACAGACGTCTTACCAACTAGACCACGGAAGTCTTCAATATTTATATCTAAGAAAATAATAAATGACCAAATTACACCACAATGACAGATTTATTTTTTATTTTAATGGTTTCATCAGCGGAAGTGACCACAAAATTGAGAGTCATAAAAGGAAAACCGTACTTATTAGATTATTTTTATTTCAAACACTTTTGTACAAGTCATCCAACAAGTCATGTTTTGAAAAGAAAAAAAAACAATAATAATTTCGCTTTTTTTTTGTAATGCACTCTCGTCAAATTTATTGTTACTGTAAAACGTATCAAGGCGAAGCTCGGGCGGACATATTTTTTGGAAATGATCACGAACTGAAATCAAACTGATGCCGTGTTTTGTACAATAAATAGATTTGTATACACTGCACGATTCGATTCACAGTTTGTGAAGTTTGACTTATAGAAAATTCTATCATCAATTTTGAATTAAACAAAATCTGCCAATTTCTCACATACTAAATATGACGATATAAATTATGATATATACCACTACGGCCCAAGAGTTTTCGGCTTGAACAAGAAAGTCTGGACGAAGAAATATCTATGGACAGATACTTTGCCGGTCACGTACAGCACATACACATGGTCAGGCGATGTTATAGTTCAAATTGAATACCTTTGCCCTAAGTAGAGCCGATAGAAACACAATTTGTTTCGTTGTACTCTAAAATGTTAAATATTGAATAACGCGCAGTTACGGTTCTTTCAAAATAAGATTAAAAAACGGTAAAAATTAAACAACGTTAGATGCTGACGATATTTAATTTCAGCCGGACTTGTTCAGATCGGAAACATTTTAACTTACGCGGTATAAAAAATACAAATGAATCATGTGGAATAAGTCTAAAAAATATTTTGGTAATGAATTAACTGACCTTCCTATATACATACATACCATCACGCCATGCCTTTTTTACGCAGAGATAATAGATCAACAGCCTTTCTACACATTCATAGAACTCTCACCCCGTCCACAATCATATATCTCATCATGCACTCTTATTTCTCATGCTTTTTACCTTCCTTTCTCATTTCAGACAATAATACTCGTAGATATTTGTTTGCGAGTATTTGGGAACTCACCATCTCATAGTGGCCAGACCATCTCAAGCTTGTTTTATTATTTTACTTATATCATCCACCTTCAACAAACGGTTATCATTTATCCGATTATCTCTTATTCTATAAACCATTATAAAACCAGATATTCTGCGCGAGAAATGCATTTCTATTGCATTTATTATCCCTCCCTTTCAATGCCGAGCCTTCGCTTCCATACTTCAAAGTTAGCACTCCACTGTGCATAATCATGTTTATTGTTAATAGGTTCACTGAAGTACAAAAGTTTGCACGTTAAAAAATACAAAACATTTTGTAGTGTCAAGCGTCTACA
The DNA here is from genome assembly GCA_949825065.1 of Odontocerum albicorne. Lineage (NCBI taxonomy): Eukaryota > Metazoa > Arthropoda > Insecta > Trichoptera > Odontoceridae > Odontocerum > Odontocerum albicorne. Next base: position 36,621,816 of record OX463843.1, on the reverse strand, counting down.
GTATTCCTCGACCACAAAGTGATTACCTATCATATTTGTGAAAGATCTCTTTATAGATTAGAACCATAAGCTGAAGAATATTCAAAAGAGACGAGCGATCTCACCGTTTAAGGTTAGTCTTTAGAAATGCTGACTCATCTTTTATTCCTTTAAAAGTGATGCGTCGTTATCTTGCACTTTTGGGCATAAAATAGACTGATGAACAGTGGCGTAGTATGCCCATAAAATTAATACTCAAATCCACAAATAACTATTTGACAAATACTCGTATAAAGATTTAAAATTCTAGTTGTAATAAATGTGGCATCAGCGAGGAAACGTTTTTGACTCTAAAACATACATTGAGAATCGTTCTATGCGCGGGATACAGCCCTGAGCCTTGTTTTGCGGTGTGCTTGTTTGTATGGTAGTATGCATGTACTGATTCTGATTATAGTTATGTTAGAATCATGTTAATAAATATACTTTGTAACATCGTTATTTTGTATAAATACGCACTATAATCGAAATTTAAATATGCATCATTTTAAGGGTTGAAGATAGACAGTATGTTGTAAAAAAATAAACTCTTCATTCCCCACTTGATGACGCGTATATGAAGTTTTATGAAGACATTTAACGGCGAACCCAATGCCGACCAATATGAGAAGACTCATAACAAACTTGTCTCCCCATTTATGCAGAGTGTAAAAAAGCTCATAATAAACTTCCTAGTGAATTAAATATGTAAAATTAGTATTAAATTTGAATAATGTGGTAATAGTCCAAATTTTGATATCGTGAGCTAAATGTGATTACACCTTTAGAACATATTGTATTCACAATACAATCAACTTATCATTGCTCACGGACTGCGAACATCTTAATTTGGACGAATAGGCATGTAAATTATAAAATAATCAAATTTTTATATCGTTGATACATATTCCAACGAATGTTTATTTCTTCTTTTTTGAAGCGTTCCGAATGAATAACTTTAACATTTTTATTTTATTATTAACAAAATTTGTGGATTGTTTTTTCATTTACGTTTTATCCAATGAATTAGTATTTAAATTTAGATTTTGCTTTAATGAAAACATGTTTGCACTTATAAATTATAAAACTCAAGTGCATACCAAAATATCACACCACATTTTACACGTCTTCATTTTACGCGGTTCTATGGAACGAACTTCCAAGATTTATCAGATGTGCACCATCCTTATTTACGTTTAACAGAGCTTTGAAAAAAATATAACAATACTCAGAATATCTTTCCATCTTATTTTCTTTTGATTTCCTACCTTATCCTTGAACGAATTCTTTTTATTTAGTTCTACCATTATTTGTAGAGATTGATCATTTGATTGTTTTTTTTAATAAAAAATCAAACTCATGTTTTTTACACTCAGTAATACAGTTTAATGTAACCAAAATAAGCTGGGTGGTTGGAAAAAATTGATATATAGCAATCGTCCAGCTAGATTTATCATGTTTAACCATGTAAACAATATAATGAAAATAAATAAATTAACTGACAATATAAAAAACGAGACGAGTAAGACTGCACATAAGCAGAAGACTTAGAGGACTGTAGTGCAATCGGTATGGCATGTTCATAGTCTCTGAGCTAAACAGAGAGAGAATTTATTATGAACTCATGTGTTATACGAGTACATATAAATATTTAAAAAGTAAATGATTTGGTGGAAAATTGTTATTGCATTCCCCTATAACGCCACTGATTTGAATTCGTGGGAAAGAGTTTTAAATACACTCTGATGACTGCGGGTTCAATGGACATTGGTCGATAGTCACGAATAGTCGGCGTTCAGCTTGCTATTCCGCTGTATATTTTTTTTTGTCATTCATTTTATTAAAAAAACATTTATACTTTAAATGCTAATAATCAAAGCTTATTTTGGAAATCAAATTCACATAGAACGATGCAGATCAAATCGAAAAATAATTGACTGTCAAACGATCTAATGCAGAAGACGAATTGAAGTGGTGCCGAAAATAATTTTTATTAGATATTTAATTGTCCTGAAAATATACCATTTTAGTGACATAGAAATCAACATCGTTGAATATTTTCTCCAAAATTAATTCAAGAACATGCCTATACAAGTAAACTTATTAAAAAATGTTAAATTTAAATGAAATGGAATTTTTAATAACAAATTACTTGGTTATTCCACTCATTACATTAATCCCTGCGGTACGTGTTTCTACCTCCTACCTCTAGTTTCTACTTACCTAAGCATCGCTCTCGTAACAAATCGGAATCATTACGCCTGAAGAGATCCTCGAGAAAGGAACACATGTCAAGGGGATTAATTTAATTAGTGGAATAACAAAGTAAATTAGTGCAATATCAAAGTAAATTATTCTAAAGAGTTCCATAAAGTTAATGTCCGAAAATTTTAATTTTATTTATTTATTTATTTATTTATTATTACACATGACAAAAAATATACATAATTTGTGAAAAAAACAACAGGTAATTTAATTTGGACATACAATTTTAATGGATCTGGGTTTGTTGCCTTTCATTTGTCGTATCCCCAGTAAACTAGGCTTTTGCCTGTATCTCACTGAGGATATTTAGCATGAAAAAATAAATCGATACTTCTTTCCGATTTTTGATTACATAAAAACAAAACCCCGTTGCACGTTCTCATCAACCTGACAAACAGTGACACTCGATTACAACTGGAAACATCATGCGAAATTAAACTCCTCACACATCATCACTCCAGAAAGACCAAAAATATTCATCCCACAATATACCGCACACAATCATAAGAATAAAAATACACAGAAACACAAAAACAACAAAATTTAAAACAACAAGAAGAAACCCACACTCACGAGCCCACACAAATCTTTTCCACACGTCATTCATCCTGAAAGCCCAAGTACTCAAAATCCTGTCGCAATAACAACCACGCTCCGATCGACTGTCTAAATGGTTTTCCTACCTTTGCCTTTATTGAATTCGGCACGCCATTGTATGTAATGGGAACCAAATAAGCATATTGCCTTTGGGCAAAAGAGGTTTTAACTCTAGGGATGGTGAACATTTCATCAGTTGCCATGCGTGTCATGTGTCTCTGCTGAGTTGAAATGATCTGGTTGAACGTTAGAAATAGACGCCAAATTCACATACTGTATATATTGTATAATATCCTTAACTATCCTGCCACCCCCTCTTATCTCGTCGAAAATTTTCAGCGTCTTTCCGATCAAGGACTAGCGCTACGCTTATTCAGATATTGATTATTGGCCTCTCCGGTTCACTGATCTTGTTTTTTACGTCGTCCTTTACTGGCCATGCAGTGAGACTCTGGAATCAGTTACAAACCAATGCCAGACTCGCTCCGTCCTTGTCCTTAATAAAACGTGTTTCATTCCTGATTTTTTTTTCATTCCTCTCCGCCTTCCCTTCCTTTTCCTTTGATTGATGATATCTCGCTTTATTTATATGAAAGGGAATGTTCCGGTGATTGTCCGTCTTTGTGGGGTTTGTGGACGTATACTCACGTATGTCTCGAGTCATGGGTTTCGTGGGGGTGGATAGTCATTTGAATGTTTTTTGCGACCATGTAACTTGCTTCATTTACTTTTGTGTAGTTGTTTGGAAGAGGTTGCAACCTGGTAATAACCCGCTAGATTGTATTTGCAATAAAATAAATAAGAAATGTCTTTTTACAATCCCAATTATTATTTTATATACAACAAACTGAGCAAAAAGTAAACGGATCGTTGAAGAGTTTTGGTGTATCAATGCAAAAAAAACATTAACCTGTCTATAGTAGCACCGTGCAGTCATTCCAAGTTTTTTTTAACTTGTGGCATCCTTTAGAAAATATAAACATGAAATATTTTTTGTAGGTCTGTATACTTTTTTCAAAATAAGTCAATTCCATACGATAAGACTTGATCGAAATAAACAGGTATGTTACTTGTACTAGTTCTATCTATTCAAGCTTGTTCAAACTACAATAACAAAACGGTATCAATATACCACGCTGCCTTAAAGGCAGCTTTTTTATAGTACAGATGTGTATTGAGGCAGAAAACTATTCGATGATTCAAATACCATATGACTTTTCACCCTTCCATTACATCTCAAGTAGTAACGTTCCTTTAATAAGTGAAAGAACGTTCCTATCTTATAATCTAGATAATTTTACGATGTTAGTATATAATTATATAATCAACCGAAATATATTTTTATAGTACAGATGTGTATTGAGGCAGAAAACTATTCGATGATTCAAATACCATATGACTTTTCACCCTTCCATTACATCTCAAGTAGTAACGTTCCTTTAATAAGTGAAAGAACGTTCCTATCTTATAATCTAGATAATTTTACGATGTTAGTATATAATTATATAATCAACCGAAATATATTTTTATAGTACAGATGTGTATTGAGGCAGAAAACTATTCGATGATTCAAATACCATATGAATTTTCACCCTTCCATTACATCTCAAGTAGTAACGTTCCTTTAATAAGTGAAAGAACGTTCCTATCTTATAATCTAGATAATTTTACGATGTTAGTATATAATTATATAATCAACCGAAATATATTTTTAAATCTACAACTTATACATACATTAAAAAAATATTTGAATATATTACTTTTTATGCCATGTTTTAGACTTCAGAATATGAAGTGACAAATTTATAGAATTTAAATGTTATCCTCGATGAAGCTAAGGGTGAGAGAGGTTCTATTTGTCAAAGAAATATTTGTGTTCATATCAACTGTCCTTCGTCAAGTGAGTTGTAGAATATATTAACTTTTACTATTTCCTTGAAACAACATTACTGTGTTTGAATTGAGAGTTCAACAGACCATTTTTATCATAGTTTGGCAATTTTACAGAGCGTCATTTTAGTAACATAAAAGAAAGGTGTTTTTAAACCTGGCCTGAAATGTCACTATCAACAATGGTATCCAAGACGATGTATTTAATGTTTTGAAAAACAATTGACATATATAAAACATATAATTGTAAACTGTTTATAAAAGTTATAAGAATATTACAAGAAGAATTAGAATATACTATTGCACCCATTCAGAATACGCTGGGGAAACAAAATACTGCGAATCAATGTTACATTATTAGCTTTTAATATATTATATAATACATGATAAATCTTTACATCACTGTCATTATCAACAATTTAGTGTTTCAAGGTATATTTTCCCCAGGAGCGTTGAAAAGTTCTCATTCAAAAATATTTTTACAAAAATGAAAAAAAAATTCATAAATCACCAACACAAAAAAAATGCTACAAAACAAATTTCTCTAATTTGAAAAGCAAAAACTCAATTCATTCCTTGCTCTCAGCACGAAGTTAAACGAAGCAAAAACATCACTAATTACATTTTATATGTTTTTGGACTACATACTGTAATTGAATGCGCAAAAGAATTTTGAACTGCTGTTGCACGAGGTGAAGCTCTGAGGAATTTATTGCAGCCACTCTCGTGATTTGCAGAGCAGGCGAAAATAATTGGGAGTATATAAACATCTTTACTTTAGGGTGTCTGGAGATAACTAGAAGTAAACTAAATTATTTAAAACAAATCGTGCTTTTCCGACGACTATAATATTTACCTTCGCTATTGATTAATCGCTTGAGCATTTGATTCGCAACATACGATCCACTGCTTGTCAGGAAACTCTCTCCGTCTTGGCTTGTATATAAACGCAGGGAAGACCGAGTTGGAATACTATAACTTGTGCCCTTATAAGAATAGTACAACTTATGCCTTTATAATAACCATTGTAAAAAAAGATGACAAGTTTAAACAAGGACTAACGGTAAATGATCAATGGGACCAATGTCAAGAGATCAAAGTAAGAGTGAAGTTGTTTTTCTCCATGGCGTTGAAGCCAAGACACTCGCTCATGCCGTCATATAGAAACTAGAATATATTGAAATATCGGAGAATGCTAACAGTCTCATGGGTTGACAAAGTTCCTAACTATGATATCTTAACTTGGATGAATACAAATATGAGAGTGAAGATGTTTTTCTCCATGGCGTTGAAGCCAAGACACTCACTCATGCCGTCATATAGAAACTAGAATATATTGAAATATCGGAGAATGCTAACAGTCTCATGGGTTGACTTCCTAATTATGATATCTTAACTTGGATGAATACAAATATAAGAGTGAAGATGTTTTTCTCCATGGCGTTGAAGCCAAGACACTCGCTCATGCCGTCATATAGAAACTAGAATATATTGAAATATCGGAGAATGCTAACAGTCTCATGGGTTGACAAAGTTCCTAACTATGATATCTTAACTTGGATGAATACAAATATGAGAGTGAAGATGTTTTTCTCCATGGCGTTGAAGCCAAGACACTCACTCATGCCGTCATATAGAAACTAGAATATATTGAAATATCGGAGAATGCTAACAGTCTCATGGGTTGACTTCCTAATTATGATATCTTAACTTGGATGAATACAAATATAAGAGTGAAGATGTTTTTCTCCATGGCGTTGAAGCCAAGACACTCACTCATGCCGTCATATAGAAACTAGAATATATTGAAATATCGGAGAATGCTAACAGTCTCATGGGTTGACAAAGTTCCTAATTATGATATCTTAACTTGGATGAATACAAATATAAAAGTATTATCACTTCCAAATGAGAAACTAAGAGTTCTTTGGAATATAATGCGAGGAGAAAAATGCTTTTTTCTCCTCGCATTATATTCCAATAAATATTGCAGGGGAAAATTCAAGACAGAATAAGTGCGGGAAGAAGATGCATCTCATAGTTAAAGAACTTGCTGGAATAGTTTCACTGTGGAACTGAACTGCTACCTCAAACGTTAATTAAGTGGATCGCCAACCTCCAAAGACGAATGCCCCTTAAAGTGTGGCACAATAGCCGATACAATATAAGTTAAATTAAGTTTTTCCAACTTCTACCAACCTTCGTGGCCCTATTGAGTGAAAGTCTGTCTTCCGATTTATAGTTCGATTACCGATGGTTCCCAAAAATCGCTTTCACGTGCGATATGTGATCATTGTAACATCGGTGCGATCTGTGATTATTGTTGCCTTCGCGCGTGGTAGTATCACTGATACCTTTTACAGATTAAGTGCAATAACATTCCTGTTTCAAAATCGGAAATCTTGCTCAATGGGCCTCATAACAATGCTGTCTCTTAGCCACATTTTTATAAAATCCATGTAGGAATTAAGAGAACAGAGACAAAATGAATTATGAAGAACTTTCAAATGTTACTTGTTCGTTCATTAACTTCTTTATAACTTGTGCGGTTGTAATTTTATTATATAACGTAAGATTGTATAAAATAGTTTTATTGATAGAATGCTTTTTTAGAATACAATAGGATGTAATATAAAACAATGCGAACAATAAAATTTCTGTCTCGAGGAATCTCATAATTGAAAACCTTTTCTTAATTGGACGCCTTTAGTCTTAAAATAGATAACGATTCGTTCTAACTTTTTTCCAACTGCATATTTTTCCATTACTCCAAGATGATTTTAAAGAAATGCTATTTTTCTGAAATATTATTTTCTTTGTACAACTATCATTTTACGGCAGATTAAATTCAACAAAGAGGAAAGAACGAACGAAAGACGACCTCTGTGGCCTGGTGGTAAGACACTTGTCTGCCGATCCGGAGGTTGCAGGTTCGATCCCCGCTGGAACCCAGATTTTTTTTAAATAGGATTCCAGTCTGGTTAACACTTAAGGCCTATAAAAACCCCTTTCTGGTTGGTTGGAAGAGATTGCCACTTGGCAATAAACTCGCCAGGTTAAAAAAAAAGATACGGGCATTTGATTTGTATCTAAAAGTATAAAATAAATCATATCATCATGATTCATAATGTATTATTAAAGATTTATTTTAAGGTCAACAATTAAACGTCTGGTTGATCGATTGCTTTAGTGAGCGAGAGCGCAGTTTCCTAAAATAAGCTGTAATTAAAATAGATATTTTGAAAATAATATCGTTAAAGTCATTCATGAGATTTATTCATTATAGACATATAACATTGAAATGAAGGCGCAAAATTTAAGTCATTAATTTCTATAATTATGAGTGTTTTACTATTAGATATTGTACACAACTCGAAAGTCCTGTGATTATTGTTTTTTTTTTTGATAATTTACTTGACTCAACGTAGATTTTATATGTTATCAAAATAATGCTTGATAGTGAGTGTTAAGTGAACTTGGATTTGCGTGAAATCTTATCCCAGGACTAGTTGAAGACTCTTTTGTTGAATAGACTGTTAATAATCACTTGATTTTTGATGCAAGTCACTAAATAGTAATGAAGCTTCAATATTTAAGTAATGATTAGGAATGCACTAAAGGCTGATCTTTTAAGCAAGATGCAGAAGAGCACTTTGAGATGGTTTGGGTTCGTGGAACGAATGAATGATGAAAGGAATGTGTATGGATTGCTGTAAATTGATGACATGGTGGTGTTGGCGGAAAGGGAGGATGAAATACATAAATAAATTATTCGAGAGATGTAAAGAACAAGATCTAAAGATGAATGTTGCGGAATACAAATTCATGGTGATAGAAAAGTGTGAATGGAAAAGTATCTGCTAAGATGATAGCCTACAACATGGTGTTAGTACCCTCTTTGATGTATGAGAGTGAAGCGTGGACGTTAAAAAAGACTGAAAGAAGCTGAATAAAATACAATAGGTAACAATGTATGCCAGAATACGGAATAAAGTGATAAGGGATGCAAACCGATTGAAGTGTTGAGTGAGGTAAAGAAGAACACTCAGAGATAGTTTGGGCATGTGGAACGAATTAATGAAGAAAAAACTAGCAAAACAAATATACACAGTGCAAATTTGAGTGGAAGGCGTGGTAGAGTAAAGCCAAGGAAGCATAATTGGATCCAGTGAGTGATATTTTGAAAAAAGCAAGAAGTAAGAGCAATCATACGAGTTGTATGAGAAAGTGTATGGATGTAGAAGAGGCGAAATATGTTTGTCTAGATAGGAAAGTCTGACAGGGAAACAGCGTAATGGTATGTATGTTTGAGTTGTTGTTAAAAGGAAGAGTTTAAGGTCCTCCTTATAGCGCAGGAGACCTAAATGATCAAAGTATCACAGCACTGACAGTATTGTACGCGTACTTTAGAGATTTGTCCTCTGGAATACGTAGTGCACTAAGATCGTCTGGGTCTCAGGTCATTTTGATAAATCTTTTGAAGGTCTTATATCACTGAATAGATTACTTCTGAGTGTGGGTAGGTTCATAGTATATGGGCATTCAAGAGTATTCACACTTTTTTATGATCACTAAGAGTTTCAATGTTGAATTAGAAATAAGAAAAAAACTGAATTTAACAAGTAAATTATAAGCGAAACCTGGCCATTGACATAGTATGGGAAGAGATAAATAAATACGAGAAAAATTCACGCTTTACGTCGAATATCTGGTATTAGTGTTAGCTATAGTTAGAAATTATCGGATAAAGTATAACTGTGCATTAAAAATGAATGTTATAGACAGAATTTAGAGAATCTTGAATAGTTTGATCATATCGAGAGTTTATGTTGCAAAAGATTTACAAAACAAATATATACTCATACGTCTGAAATAAATGAAGAACGAGGAAGAGGTAGATCGACGAAAGAGTAGAAGAAGATAGTTGGTAAAAAATTAATTGAGAAAAAAGTTTTAAGTATGAGGAATAAGAAAGCATGTATAAGATGTACGGATGTGGAAGGAGTGAGAGCCGTATGGATGGATAGAAAGACTTGAAGATGTGTCCTATCTGCCATTTCCAAAAGGGATATAGTTTTATGGTATATATGTATGTATTATAAATATATACGTTATTTTTTAAACATAGTTTGTGTTTTCATAAGGGGGCAGAATAAATGAACACATATGTGCATGTCAATCATGAACTGTCTTAAATGTTTAACAAGTGCGCTCAATTTCAAACTTTCTTGAATTAAAAGCTTTACTTACTCCCATACTCCTGGCAGCCATCCCCAGTCATCATGCCACCTTTTAAGTCTTGCCTTCTGCACCCTCATTGCACTGATGGCAGCCTTCGCTGCCATTAGTTGTCTTTCGGTAGCATCCATCCTGTATAATGATTTCGATTAAAAAAATATGACAGTTGCTGCATCCAATAAATAACAAAATTATCTTTATGTGTCAGGCACAAATACGAATAATAATGAGGTTTTTTTGTTTTTCGACTAACTTGTCTTACTTTTTTGTATAGCGAACGATATTCTTCTTCTTCTTGAATAATGGCAGTGAACACCTATATATGAAGGAGATATATATATATATATATATATATATATATATATATATATATATATATATATATATATATATATATATATATATATATATATATATATATATATATATATATATATATATATATATATATATATATATATATATATATATATATATATATATATATATATATATATATATATATATATGTACGCCAGTGTCAAGTGATGTTCACTTCATAGAACCTCGTTAGTTCCATTCACATGAGGGACGTCGGCGTATTTGGTTGCCTCGCCCGTAGTTGATATCTTTACAAAGAGTAATGTCTAAAGAACTTTTTTCTAATGGCTATTAAACGGGAATCCCAGCCATTGAACAATGATTACTTTATTACGTTTATTGAGAATATATTATAGTACGGCTGATGTATTAAATACGATGAAAAAAAGCACGCTGCGACTGAAAAGCGCCGAACAAACGCTATAGAAATGTGTGTACTTAAAATATGAGTGGACAATGTTAAACATAATACAGAATTCAGTGATTAGGAATGAATTTGAACTTAAGGTTGATGTAGTAAGACCAAGAAGAGCACTCTAAGATGGTTAAGGCATATAAATAAAAACTAACAAAACTACAAATATGAGGGAAAATATGAGTGAAAGGCGTATGAGAGGAAGACCAAGGAAAGTATGATTAGATATAGTGAATTATATTTTGAAAGAAGAAAATGTAAGAAGTAAGAGAAATCGCAGAAGTTGTATGAGATGGTGTATAGATGTGGAAGAGGCTAAGGAAGGATGTGTGTTTTGGTAGGTAGTTTGGTTTAAGTCTGGCGCTCTGTTCTCTCTGCTTGCCTCGACAGGGAAATGGCGTGATGACATTAATGTACTCGTATGTAGGGGTACCCATAAGTAATGTCGTTTTTGTTGATGCGCCATCTTTAAAATAGTCTCCTTTAGTCTGTTAGGCAGTAAGGACGTGTTATAAGTTTAGCTTGTGTAGCGGCTACCTGCTTGTGGCTTGAGACAAAAAAACGGTTTCTTTTATCCTTCTGAAGACAATGGAAGAGACGTGTCCGTCGGAACAACATCTACGGGGCTGTATACTTTTTCAATATCATTTGAAAAAGAAAGCGACAGAGGCTACGAAGGATATCTGCGAGATTTACGGTGACATATTGAATGTCAGGAAATGCCAACGATGGTTCAAAAAATTTTAATCTGGTGATTTGTGTTAGGAAAACGAGCCTCGGAGTGGACGACCTGTCCAAGCGGTTGAAGCAGTCCTGAAGTCTGCAATCGAAGACGATCCGATGCTGACCATTGAAAAATTATCGAAAAAGGTCGGTACATCCTGGTCCAGTACTCAGACGATCCTAAAGAAGAAAATAAGGTGTTTGGGTTCCACAAGCATTGACCGACCGCAACATGGCTTAACGGCTCAGCATCAGCAGATTATTGCAAGAAAAAGAACAATTAAGCCCATTTCTTTGTGACTTAGTGACTGGTGATGAGAAATGAGTTTTCTATTCAAACGTAACGAAAAAAAAAACAATGGTTACATCGCGGACATAACATACGCGGTTGTTTCAATCCCTAAACGGTCATTGCATTCTCATGTTGCGAAATTGACGCGTGAAAAACTTCAGGATCTTGGTTGGGTCACCCTGTTGCATCCTCCATATTCGCCGGATCTCGCACCATCTGATTTTCACTTATTTCGTTATATGGAACATTTTCTAAGAGATCAAAATTTTAATTCTTTAGAAGAGGTGAATACAGCCCTTTTAGACTATTTTCAGTCAAGACCCGCTGAATTTTACAAGAAAGGCATGGATGATTTGAAAGAAAGGTGGCAGAAGGTTATAGATAATATGGGGAATTATTTTGTATAAGAAAAGTTAAATAAAGTATAAGAAAAATTGTTTTGAATTTCTTTGAAAAAAAAAACGACGTTACTTATGGGTACACCTATTAATAGAATTTACTATAGAATATTTTCTAGAAATGCAATAACAGTAAGTTTACACCCATCAAAATATGGAATAGTAACACGTTTATCAAATATGAATACTAATTTTATATCTTTAATTCGTTAGAAACAATTAACTTTCTTAAAACTTCGCAAGAGAAGGGAGATAATTTTGTAAAGGTTTCTTATATTGGTTGACATAGGGTTGTTAGTGAAAAATAAATTTTCATAAAATACAGTACATAAAGTTTTTATAGTTTTGTATTTTAATAGGTATTTAAAAATATTATTTGTCACAAGCGCTCATCTTGAAAATATATTTTCTTATATATTTTTTACCACATTCCAGTATAACATACCATGGAATCTTTCCAAAACCGACTTATTAAAATAAATCTAACGTTTACTGGAGACTCTTATCAAAGTAGTCACTTTATGTGTTTACTTGCAAATATCGAATGATTACATGCTTGTCAAAGGACTTATTAAAAAGCTCGCTTGATATCCCTCAAAGCAATATACATATGAAATGGCTTTAAAACATATTGCAGAAGCTTGTCTTAGATGGCTATTTCCATTAAGATCTTCTTGTATCAAAGGACTGAATCAACTTATTGGTAGAGTTGCATCATACAAGCAGTTTTCTCTCTAAACGGGGCTTTATAAATAGTCCTTTTAATATAATTATTACCTGCGGCAAATATAACCTTTAGACATATAGTATGTTCTAATATCCTCCGTGGTATGAATGGTATTTTGGAAAATAGACTTCATAAATATTGAATGTCCCTGATTAAATGCATAATTCGTTCCTTAGTCTTTTTTAATTGAACATGCCTAATTAACAATTAGTTTAATGTTAATTTGTCCTTTTAAGTGTCTTTGTATTTATAATTTTCGTTGTTCCCTTGATAAAATGATTAATATTTTACATTTCACGTATTGATTTTATTTTAATTATAACCTTTTTATAGATTATCCCACTATATAATCATATGAATCTGTGTATGATAGATATTCCTTCACAGAATCATCGAGCTTTAAGATCGATTTTGGCATCATCGAACAAATTGATTGAATAAGTGGATCGAATCGATCTACAATAGGACAGGGTATTTTGACAGGGCTTTTGCCGTTGATTATCTTGTGGCATAGAATGATCTGCCTCTAAATGATATATTGGTGGCGTTTGCAGCTTTAGAAAGCTCTTAAAGACAAACCTTTTTGGGAGGTCTTATGATAATTCACGATTATATATGAACACAATACATACAGCACATAACACCTAAAGCGGAATGTGTTACAACCACGTGTATTTTTAAATATGACATATCGTTTTTTTTACCTTAGATTGACTGGAATAAAAGTTTATTATTAATTTAAAAATCTTATTTGCTGTTAAATAGTAAAAAAATACAGAGTTCTTGAGACGGCATTATATTAGTGCTTAAAGCACTATTTTTTGACTCATAAAAAGAGTTAGACTTCTGTCCTATTAATTCCGTTTCTTACATTATTATATTTTCATAAACGAATCTGATTACGCCTGAAATTCCAATTTATTTCAAACCCGACCCACCTTAGTTATTTCATACAGTATACGGCATTTATTAATTATACGGTTTGCTTTTAGAACCCAAACAGTACTTATTTTATATTATCAAACCAAGACTTGAATAACCCTTCAAGATCCTTTGAATTATTCCATGGTCGCATATACCTTTTTTACTCAATGCCCTTTTTTCTTAACGTCAAAGTGTTTCCGATCACAATAACACGGCGAAGTCGTTCAAAGATAAACACTAATCCGATTAGCCACTTCTTACACAAAGTCATTTTGCTATTGAGCTCCGTGCTCCGTGCTCCTATCAAGTAATATAATATATGTTACGGAAGGGATTCACGCTAATTTCATTAAAACCTTTTAATTCAACTGGTTTTTTAACACTACAATATTTTTTACACTACAATATTTTTAACACTACGATATTTTTAACACTACAATATTTTAAAAACACTTATTTTATTCAATGAACTGCATAAAATATCTCACCTCTTTATTCTCGCAGAGAACTAACATATTACGAGTATCAACTAGACTAGATGACTTGTATTAAACATGTTTTCGGAAATGAACATTTTGCACGGAATGATAGAAAGATTGATAGTAAATATAACTAAGCCACTTTACACGAAAGCATGAACTTTCATCTTAAATAACATTTTTTATGATTAGTTTCTTGAAGTATTTCCTCAAATAAGTATAATTTAATTTTTTTAAACATTTTAATAAAACAAATAAATGAATTAGTTCCAAACGCTTTAATATAAAATAATAATTTCGCAGGTGGCAAACTAGACTTAGATCTTGTATTCCACCATTCCACCGGTCTGGTCTTGTTCTGATGTAGTATTCCACCTATGAAGAATTTAATTAATTAATGTCACAATGGTTAGCATATATACTTGGACAGAAGAGAGATATCATTTTATGTAATTGTCTGTTATTTTAAATTACTTATTTATTCGCGGGCACGTCCCTATTCAAAGACACTTTGTTTATTGCATTGTATTTTCGTTGTATATAGTGCAACCTGTTTGGTTTATTGCAATGTTATAATATATTTCACACACTGGATGTTTTTTGAGAGGCTTTAAGTGAGAACCTTTAAAAAATAGGATACTGGCGTGAATCGATCCCCTATCTCCGGACTAGAATATAGGCGACATACCGACTAGGATACCAAGGGCGTCATTATTTTATTGTGCTTCATCCAAAGGACTTCATAATCATGACATCTGCTCAAACATCAGAGACAATATAATCGTTCTTTCATACCATATTATGTCTGAAATTATATAATATAAGGACGCTTTTAAGTCGCTTTTTCAATATCAAAATAAAACGATTTTAAGCAATATATAA
Organism: Odontocerum albicorne; assembly: GCA_949825065.1. Taxonomy (NCBI): domain Eukaryota; kingdom Metazoa; phylum Arthropoda; class Insecta; order Trichoptera; family Odontoceridae; genus Odontocerum; species Odontocerum albicorne. The sequence continues at coordinate 36,606,608 of OX463843.1, read as the reverse complement.
TATCATACATTATAAAATAGTATAATCAATATATTTTAAATATTTTATGTAATGCAATATATAATATGATAATTGTTAATCGTTGTACTAGACAACATCGTTCTATTCGCCTATCTGTATTGACAAAATTATCTTATGGAGCATAATTAATTTATTTATTATACAAATATTTAAAAAAAATGCTAATAACTTATTCCAAAGCTTAATTTCTGATTGTGTCGGAGCTGGTTTAATTTTCAGAAATATTTTATGTATTTTTATGCATTGCGTCAACTAATGTTTGCTATCAATTAAGTTCATTATTCCTGCATCCGTTGTTGCAGTACTGCAAAATTACTTGTATAGTAAAGCTGCTATTGTATAATATTACTCGAAATATTTTTTTTAATCTTCTTCTTATTATTATTATTTTAGGCCTGTTGGCCTGTTATGGTCCTGCATCATTGTTTCCCTCTTGTGAGGTCGACTGCCAGCTGTCTTTCCATATTTTGGGAGGTCGTCCTGGAGGTCTGCTCGCTTGGGGGATACTGTCCCTGGCCATTCTTACGGCTCTTGGTTCCGCCATTCTGGATACATGTTCGTTCCAAAACCTTCTTCTCTGTCATCCCCATCTGACAATATATTCAACATTTTTTTTAATGCATTCTATAAAACAAAGCTACTAAACGCGAAAAATATGCAAACAACCATCAAATATGGTTTACATTAAAGTTAAAATTGTTTGAGAGATGCAATCAAGATCTGAGAGTGAGTGTTGGAAAATTCGAAGTAATGGTGATAGAAAAGGTTGAGAGGAAAAGTAAATGCGATATACTCGTATGGGTGAATAATGGAACATTGGAGCAAGTTGAGAAATTCTGCTTTTTGGGTTGTACGAGTATGCTCTCAAATGATGGAACAATTAAGAGGAATATTGAATGGTGTAAACCGATAGAAAACAAATTCAATGAGGCACTTAAACACGTTTACTTGAAGTAGACAGTATCAAAATCTGCTAAGATTAGTCCACAATAGTATTTTGGTGCCAACTTTGATACATGAAAGTGAAACGTTGACGTGGAAAAATACTGATAAGAGCCATATAAATACTTTAGAAATGCGTGTATTGAGTAAAATACATGGAGGAACAATGTATGACAAAATACTGAATGAAGTTACAATATAAGGAATTAATATGAACTTAAGACTGACGTGTTAAGTAAGATGAAAAGAGTACTCTGAGATAGATTGAACATGTGGAACGAATAAACGAAGAATGACTAACAAAATAGATATGTAGTGCAAATGTGAGTGGAAGGCGTGTGACAAGAAGATTGAGATAAGTATGGTTGGATCAAATAAATTATATTCTGAAAAAAAGGAGACTTAAAAAGTCAGAGAAATTATAATAGTTGTATGAGAAAGTGTATGAGTGCGGAAGAGGCAAAGGATGCGTGTCGAGTTAAGAAATCCTGGCGTCCTGTCCTCTCTACCTACTCCGACAGTGAGATTGACGTGATGGTATGTACCTTAAAAACCATACATCGAAAATCAATTGCAAGTTCGTATTCACAAGACCATTTTGCAACCAGTGATAGGGTTCTGAAGAGCACTACTTCCACATTCACTAAATATTTTATTAAGCTGTACATTTACTAACAACAGTTAACATTCACCAACTTTCACTGTCACGTACACATACTTACTACAAATAATATTAGTTATTTCATGAATTGGTTACTTTAACTGTGAAAACACTTCATATATTTTTAAATCAATCATATTTGATGCCTTTATTATTATTTACGAAAATAAGTCACACCATGAGATTCTTCATGGTAAAGAAACATTTTTGATTACGCAGTTTCCTGGAACGCAGAAAGATGTCGGATCGTACCTATAGTGTATTCAATGTCCTTGTCTTGTACAAAATATTTCTTGTTTGTTAAGTAAATCAGTCTTTAGGAAACGCTGCTCTCGATTCTGTTACATTCAACCCGCATCCCAAGTTAATCGGATTATATGACGCAATTGGGCAAATGGCTAAGTCTCCACTATTCACCCGGGTCACGTGTGTTAACTGATTTATTTATTGAAATATCATATTTATTTGATTACGTTATGATTTTAATCTTAATCAAATTCAAGGCACTAACGTTTCAGTTACAATAACAATAGTTTAGTGCCAACATCGATCCCTAAAGCCACAGTCCCGTTGATAGAGTACTTGATTTCAAACTCGGAAGTTTCGAGTTCAATTCCAGAAAGACTTGGATTTCATATCAAGTTTTTCAACATATTTCTAATTGGTTAAATAATAGTCACGTGACACAAACCTACTAAGCTGTATTGGAAACAACGGAAATGTATAAAAAGGTAATAAAATAAATATGATTTCTAAAACTGAAGACAACGTCGAGAGTATTTTATAAACTGTAGATTTTTTCAAATGGATTAATCAAAAGTTATTCGTATGGTACAATTCAAAATCTGCATTGGAGTTGTTAACATGGTGAAGTGTGATACCGGGATGGCTGTTACCGAACTTGATCTGATTCAAGAATCGAGAAGAGGCGCATACGCGGTTCCTCTTTGTGTTCGGGCATACTTGGGTAGACGGAGCGGTACAATCTTTATTTTTTGTGACGATTAATAATTAAAACCAAAATCCGTTGTTTAAAACACAAGGCTCATCCTACCAACTTGGCTATGGGGGGGGGGGGGTCACCCATTTTATAAAAAAATCAAGATTACAAAAAAAACTGTAAATATATACTTTTTATTAATTATGAAAGGAAAATGTATATAGCATCGTTTAGAGGGCGGACATATTAAAGATATTACAATAAAACGAGGTTTGTGTAAGAATAGGAAGGGGGTGATTGCAGCCATCAAATAAAAAAACTTCCTTGGCTCTGCAAATATTAAGGAAGACATATTTGGTAAGAAAACCACAGAAAACTTACCAAGAGAAGAAGACTACAATAAAACCTAGGACTTCCGATATGTGATAATAACACCTTCGACTTTAGATAGTGTAGTTTTTGTATGTAGTGTTCATATAAAATCATACATTTTGGTAAGACTTCCCAAAAAGGGTTGTCTTCAAGTGCCTTATAACGCCACACCTATCTCTAACACTTTAAGATGGGCAAAGGTCGATTCAATCGATATATTTCTCGTAAAAACGAGCGTAAACCAAAAAAAAAGATCCTCAATTCATTAAATACTAGGCAATAATAATATGACTTGCAAAAACAAAATAAACACGTTAAAATTACGAAAAATACACCGTTATAATACTAAACCTATCAAGAAATAGATAAAAAAATATATGGAAAATTTTGCACAGCTTCAGAAATACCCAAATAGCTATAAATCAATATTTTTATACATATTTGGAATAATACTCGTAAACTGTTTCATATATGTTACCTTATTAGTAAAAAAATGTTCTTAAATATTACCTGCAGCACTGTTTTGAAAGTATTCTCATCAGAAAGCTTGCACTTTTTAAAGTGTTTCAAACATTTTTATTTTTCTAAGGTTTTAAATAAATTATATTATTTTATTCAAGTATGTGGGCAAGAAAAGCTGAATGGTAAAACCAACTGTAGGGTTTTCAATTTCGTTTCGCTTTACCTAAAAGGATTTTGATTTCCTTCCAACGAAATAAAAATCCATATATATGTATGCCCTAAACACTACTATTGGTTGTAGGGCTGTAGGAGTGAAACAGTGTTAGTTCTTAAATGTAATGTAATTATATCAATCTCTTCTTCATCTCTTTACATTTTATAGTTTTAAGACAAGGGTATTTTCGTCTAAATATACAAAAAGACGTCCTCCGTGATTTGGTTGGTAAGACGTCTCTTTTTCAACTCTGGGGTTGCAGGTTCGATTCCCGCTGTGCTTTTGTCCCGTTGTTTGTGTAATCGATAAAATATTATTTTTGCAATGCATACATCAATTCAGAAACCCGATTTCTGGATTTAAATGCAATTTTTAAATTAAAACAGTCATTTCTCGGTAGAAAGGGGAAAATGGCAATCTCAGAAAGTCATAAATTTAGAGAAAATACCAGATACTAGTACAACAAAAAAAATCATTTGTATTTTTTAATGTGTCATTAAGTTGATGAATTGAAAATTTTCTTAAAATTTCATTTGTAATGTATCACAATTAATTTATTAAAATATTACAATTAATGCGAATTCGTTGATAATTCTAACAAATTAAGGTAAAAAAATTATAAAACAAAATATAAAATATTGTCAAGGGAGAAAACTAATGTAACACTCCTTTTTACAATATTGGTTATTTGCAATGTTTTCGCAAATAAATATGCTTGTGCGCTTATGTAGTTGAATTATTTTATTCGTTTGACGAACAACTCTTTTTTTAATTTAACAAATGGATTGTTTGCAAATGCATCGCAAATGTTATCTTAATTTTATACTGAACTGTCTGCATAGTGGTCTAACGATTGGTATCCATGCAAACGGGCATTTCCCGGTAAATTCACCTTGAGAATTGTTTTTCTCTAAGTTTTAGAGAAAGACATATGCTATACTAAAGATACATTATTAGAGCTCTATTGGCAACAACAGTTGCGATGTATAAATCAGCAAACATAAAGGCTGCAGCAAATTACACTATTTGATCGTCTCGAACCCGCCAGCATCGAAATTTGCCAAAATGATAGTCTACAACAGTATTTTAGCATCAATTTTTATGTATAGAAGTGAAACGTGGACGTGGAAAAAAACTAAAAAGAGCCAAATAAATGCTGTAGAAATGTATGTACCTCGAGGAATGTATGGGGGGACGGGATATAATAATATACGGAATCAAGTGATTACAGATTAATGTAAAATTAAGGCTGATACAGTAATATCAAGAAGAGCACTTTGAAATGCTTTGGACATGTATAACAAATGAACGAAGAAAGACTAATTGAACAAATATGCATTGCTAATTTGAGAGGAAGGCATAGTACAGGACGATCAAAGAAATCACAGTTGGACCAAATGAATGATATTTTGAAAGATGAAAAAGTAAGAGAAATAATAGAAGCTGTACGAGAAGTAGTATGGATGTGGAAGAGATGAAATATGCGTGTCTAGATAAGCGCTCTCTCCTTTCTGCAGGCATCGGCAAGAAAATGGCTTATCGGTATGTATGTAACATATGTATGGATCGCCTCTTCAAGTGTTGATTTCCTTTAGATCTTCAGAGTTCAGATTAGATTCTTGCTAAGGCGATAGTAAAAATATTATTATATTAAAAATTGGTCGAAAACTGACCCCAACGTAAGAAGATTGTACACGATTCACTTATCACAATCCTATAGTCGAGTGAATAAGATACGATTCAATATTTCTTTGAATTTATTACAATCTTTGCACATTAAAATTGAACGCTAGAAAAACAACCAGAATTTATATAATATTCTGGTATAATGATCGTTATAGAGTATATTGCCAATAATTTATAGATAATCCTATCATATATTTTCATGGAAACAATCAACTAATGTTTAGTTAGCCTTTAGCGAACTCATTTGCTGTCCAGACATATTATTCTGGTATAATTCATAATAAATACTTCCAGAATTTATCTTCCGAATCTTCTTGAATATTTAGGAGTTAACAAGAATAAAACTAATCGTAGTTTTCTGAAAAAAATCTCTAAATATACAAATGTACAAATATCTGTTTCTTTTTTTAAAATATTTTTGCTTCTAGTTTGATAAAGGTATGAATAATAATCATTAACACATCTAATTATTTATAAAACTCATTGATAATAAAAAATGCTTTATAGAATTGAAGTAATCTCTAAGTGATTGAAATTATTTCTGTAATTTGATTGTCAAATTTTACAAAGTATTCTGATATAAAATAATATGACTAAACTCAAGATTGCGCAGCGGACTGTCGAGAGTAACATGATTGGCACAACGAGAAAAGATTGAAGAAGGAACACTTAAGTCCGCTCCATGACGAAGGCTAACGACATAATGGTTTCAGTCAAATGATTAAAGTAGAAATGGGCTAGTCATATTACAATGATGAGAGATCAACAGCTGACAAGTACTTTTATTCAACGCATCCTAACACCAGCAAGAGAACTAGAAGAATTCCCAAAATCCACTAAATTGACAACATTCAGAAATTCGATGAAATATACTGGGAGAGAACTGTTAAAAATAGAGGGGAATTGAAAATTGGGACGTAATAGTAATATAATAACAATTGATGTTAATAATAAAAGTTATTTCACTCAACAACTTTGGATCGATTTCAAATCCATGCAGTGTTACGAGTTGATTTCAAAAGTATTTCAATGGTTTAAATTACTCAAATATCATCAAGATTTAAAGCTAATAAAAAATCAGCGATGCGATTTGCTATCAAAATAGGTTAAAACATTTGCAAAATTATTATACAAATATAATTGACGTACTCTTACACTTGAACTTCCTCTCCATGTGCCGTATCAGGTATCAGGTCCCCCTGACGTGAGTGATATAGCATATGATATACTCTTGAGAAAATATCTCTGTCTTTGACGGCACGAAACAACTTCTCAACTGCCTTGATGTCTGTCCATTCGCAAATGTTGCATAGCCAAGACGGACAGAATTTGGAAAATATTTTGGTTATTTATATTCACAACGTATTAATAATTTCAACTGAAAACATTTCGATACATTAAAATTAATACATGTACATTAAAAAAATGAAATTAATATTCTGAATACGTAAAAAAGAATATTCGATTGCAATTAATCTAAAAACAATGTGATATATTTGTTAATGGGAATTTTTTTTGTCGATTACTGAATTTTTTTTTGCTGTATCATTAATCCTGAGAATGCCCAATACACGTGACGAATATATATTGCGATGCCCACCATGTTTTCTTTTGCCCTCTGACAGCTCACCAAAGAAGAAATGTCTTAGGAGTTTGGAATCAGGTATGCCAGCTACGTGTCCAGTTTGTTCCGCTCAAAACATCGTTATTTATTGTAATACTAGGTTCCATCAAATCTTCATTATTTGTTTGAATTGCCACTTTTGAGATTTTTCGAGTGATTTTACAATATGTTTCGTATGTCAAGACATCATTTACATCCATATATTAAAGATAGTATAATTATAGCATTGTAGACTGCTATTTTACTTATTATTATTTCCATTTCATATAGTACGAGGGTGGATCAAATATAAACAAGACTTTTTACATATAATTTTTCTACATAGCCTCCTGCTTTAAAAATGCATTTTTTCCAGTGGATCGGTAGTTTTTTATCCCATCATCGTAAAAAGATGTGGGTTGTGTCAGCAACCAATTGCGCATTAACCCCTCTACTCCATCGTCGTCGTTAAATAGTGGGCCTCTCAGAGCTTCTTTCAGTAACCCAAAGAGATGAAAGTCGCAGGGCGATATATCAGAGCTATAGGGAGGGTGTCCAACTCATTTCTTCCAATTGATCACATGTTACAGCTGCAGTATGGGACCACGCGTTGTCACGGAGAAGACTCATTTCTCGTATCGGTCGGTCACGTCTTTTGCATCGATAAGCAAGTTTAACTTCACTGAAAAGCTCTCACTTGGGCGTGTAGTGATGTATCCAAGCTTCATCGCAGGTAACGATGCGACTCAAAAACGCTTTCCTTTCTTGTGCAAACCGCGCCAAGAACCGCTTACAGACGTGCAAACGTGCCAACTTTTGTTCTGCAGTCAAAATACGTGGGACCCATCGAGCAAATACTTTACGGAATCCTAGACCCTTCGTGATTATGCAGGCGTGCTCCCATAACTTATTCCTATCTCAGAATAAAATTTCGGAAACCGTCAAACGCCTTCACGAATGGCTTTAAATCTGTTCGGTGATGCTCGTCCGTGGGCGACGATCATGGCTCTCGTTTTCGACCCCTTCACGACGTTTCATGAACTCCTTATGCCAAGCAAACACATGGGGTGTTAACAGTGCTTAATTTCCGAACTGTGCCGTCAGTCTCCGCCGAATTTCGGCCAGTTTTACGTCCTCACGAGCGAAAAACTTGATAATTATCCGTTACGCAATCGATGGGTGCACCTCTTTCTTAGACATCGTGTGCCATACTAATGACGGAATCTGCCGAGGCTGGCCGACCGCTCTTCCGACTCCTGATATCCCCACCCAACACTCTTTGAGGCAGCCGCGCGCTCTATTTAAAATTATGCATTCTAAAATAAAAGTCTCGGTTATATATGATCTACCCTCGTACAATATTTTCATATGTACGATTATTTTGTAATTTCATATAAAAAGCCACACTCAACAGACATTTTCTAAACATATGTATGTAATTCAGTTGAAAATTCAACCTCAAATGTATGAACCCTTCAATTTGCTGTCAAGTTAAGGTATAGAAACTCTAAATATGATATAAAAGGACAACTACTCTATTGCCTAATGCGCCTCGGAAATAACTTCATAAAATCATCCATTTCTCCGTCCCTTGTTACATTCAAATCACCAATAATGTTACATTTCCTCCTTTTAAACGCTATTCCGTCGAAACATTTGAATGCTGGTTTTTTTCACAGTATATAACTTGGTGTGGTTAAAAAACTGATGGGTTTTAAAAATCTCAAATTATCGTATAACTAGCAATAGCCCGCTAATGATGACGGAAGTAAATAAAAAACTTGAATGCATTTTGATTTTTTTAAATTCATTACCGTTGTTATTTAATGTAATATAATCATAACAAGAAGTGACAGCTGTCAAATAAAATTTGAAACAAAGATGTTTTCAAAATATAATTCCTTGCATTGCTAATCTATATAAATAAAAATGTAAATGTTCGTTAATTATTTGTAGCTAATCTCCGGAAGTTCTCTACCGATCGCTTTGAAATTTTGAGTAAAGTTAATATTCGTCAACGGAAATGTTTTTTGATTTTTATTTTTATATATATATCAGTGTATATAATAAAATTTTTAATTAAGAGATGAATATTTACGCGAACCTGTCGGGGACAAGGATATCAAATATTGAATATCAACTGTCAAATTTGACAGTTGAGCATATTGCATTTTCGAGGTTTAGTAATTAATATTTGATATTCAATGATTTAGTCTATAACCATAAAATATAAAATAATTTTATGTTTGATAATAAATATTTCCTGTTGAATAATAATTTCGTAATTACAGACGAAAAATAGGTTAGAATCCAAGATACGTCAAAATAAAATTTGTGTTAATAAGGATAAGTTCCATATTAAGGATAAGTTCCATTGTGTCATAGCAGCTTGAGAAAATCTTAATATGGCTGAGTCTAGACTTTATAGCGCAAGCGCAGGAAATATATTTGGCAGAACTAATACTAAATTTGTAAAAAATATCCAACTATAATTTTATTTGTTTGGAAATATTTTGAGTATCGTTAAAATAAATATAATCGCTAAAACAAATATAGCTTATATGTATAAAGAGATCTAAAATAAATATAACTTACATGTATAAAAAGATCGAGGATCGCTAAAATAAATATAACTTATATGTATAAAAAAACAGATGCGTGATACTCTCGCGTGGTAGAAGTGAAACTTCTTAGCTCCTAGGAAAAGTTGATTTTATGCATTGCTTTTTTTCGATTTGTTAACGATTTTTTTTAGGATTAGGAAATGGTTCTGTGGAATTTAATTCAAGAAAGTCTCTTTTAATTCGATGAAAAAACTATTTTTTTTTATTTTTTATAATAAACAATAATAAATAATAATTTTAATAATAATATAATACACTTAATACAAGAAAATTTATATTTTTTTAATGTTAAATATATTAATATTTTTATATCATTATTAATTATTCAATGAATTATTTTAAAATAATTATTTTAATTATATTATTAAATAATGTATTATTAGAAATGTTATTTTATTATATAATTTTTTTTGTATAGTGCCATCTGCGCTAATTTATCCGCCATTTTCATTTCATAATGTGCGTTGTTAACAAACCTACCTCTAAGATTATCTTTTTCACTTAGTTTTTTTAACTTATTTTTTTATTTTTCTGTTCAATTAGCGATAAAATTTAATTGTGTTGATTGATTTTCGTTTAAATTCAAATCATATCGTGAATTGATCTCTTGGAGTGACGCGATTATTTGCTTCACAGAGACAACGTGATGCTGGTATGTACATTTTTGACAAACGTCATATTTATTTTAAATGAACTGACAAATTTTTGCTTATTTGTAACAAGATGTATTAATTTGTCATCATTGTTGTTTTTTGTAATGTATTTACCTAAATAACTTGCTATTTATTAGAATAGATATTTATTGTTCATTAATGACGCGTCCAAACATGTCACATCCAAATTTAATTCGTGCGTAGTTTGCAATGTCTTTCCTTAACATTTAATGAATTCCAATAATCTCTCTCTTTGCTTAACATTTAATTCGTTCCAATTATCTCTGTATTTCCTTAACAATACTCCTATTGGACAAATATTTGACAAATGCGTGTCCAGCTGCAAAACGATCGATCAGCTGAGATATTCTCACATCAATTGCTGGAAATTGGGAACGGAAAGGTGCAGGTTGATATGACCCCAGGATGAATTTCACTGTCTCATAACTTAATGTTTCACAATTTCGAGGAAGCAGCAGAACGACGTGTAGCCGGACTTGAGGATGCACGGTTGCGAGCACGGCGATCGCGTTCTGCAGATTCAGAACTGGTTCGTTCTCAACAGAATGTACGCGACAGGCTGATAGTGGCTGAAATAGGTCATTAGGAATATCAAAAGTATCTTTTTTATATAGAATTTAATTTTATCTCTACGTTTATATTTCAAAATATATCAAATCGTATATAGAAATGGAGATTTTTTAATATGTTTGATATTCATTCGTTTGAATCAGACCAAGCTTCGCTCTGAAGAATACGTTCATTTGCGAGATACAGTTGTAAATGACGGTAATACAACTAACGTTTGAAGACTAACGATTTGGCCATCTTCATATACAGGCAGTCCACGTCATATGCATGAGTATGCTCAATATGCAATTGCGTATGTTCGTCACTACGGGTGTCCAGACCTATTCACTACATTCACATGCAATTCAGCTTGGGACGATATACAACAGCTCATGGTAAAACATGAAGTGTTTCGGTCTGTGCGCTGCTGGATATACTCAGTGGAATAGCAAAAGAGAGGATGGCCACATGCACATATATAGTACTAATCTGGCTCTATAACAAAATCACTTCAAACGAAATCGACAATGTAATGTGCGCTGAAATACCCGATGCCGACGTCGATAAGGATTTGCATGAAGTTGTGACGAAATATATGATACATGGACCTTGCGGTACACTGAATCCAAATTCACCATGCATGATAGACGGAAAATGATCTAAGCGATATCCTCGAGCATTAGTATCCAACACGGTTACAGGAAACGATGGATATTCTTTATAAAGAAGAAGATCAACAGAAGATGGCGGGAAATTAGCAACCATACAAATGTGAAATGGTGACATCAAAGTAGACAACCATTGGGTTATTGCATATTCGCTTTTGCTATCAAAAGCATACAAAGCGCACATAAACGTGGAATACTGTAACCCCGTTACATCGATCAAATACATTTGTAAGTACAATACGTGAATAAAGGCAGCTACATGGTAGTTTTTGGCGTGCAACCAGAATGCGGGATGGGAATGCGGTCATACATATCGATGAAATCGCACAGTATCAGGCTGGAAGATACATAAGCAGCAATGAAGCTGTATGGCGAAATCTTTCATTTCCCATACATGAACGAAGTCCAGCTGTTGTTCACTTAGCAGTACATCTAGAAAATGGACAACGCGTTTATTTCACAGCTGCAAATGTGCAACAAATAGCCCTGAATCCACCGGCTACAACGTTAAATGCTTTCTTCACGTTATGTCAAAATGACGCGTTTGCGAAAATACTGCTGTATCAGTGATTGTGACATCAAAAGAAGAATTGGTTGAAAAAATATTTACCAATATTCAAATCATTTATAAAAATCACGATTGGCTGAGTGAACGAGCTATTGTTGCCGCCAAGAACAAAGACGTTTACGAACTTAACAATATTATTCAGTTCCTTTTTTAATGTTTCGCAATTTTATATGTTTTTGTTATAACTTTCTTTCTTCTTTTTCAGTGCAATCGATCTTTCATTTGAATTCAAATCATATCGTGAATTGACCTCTTGGAGTGATGCGATCATTTGCGAGCACGGCAATAAACGCGACAGACTGAGAGTGGCTGAAAGACATAAAAAATATTGTATACCCACAAGCATTGTGAAATTAAACATATTAGAAACGTGTGCTTTCTCTTTTCTTTATTTTCCATTTAACCAGACTGAGCCACAGCAACGCGTGGCCGGGTACAGCTAGTCATTAATAAAATCAAATATCATACCAATAATGATATTCAAAAATTCTAAAATACATCAATCAAAAATGCAAAAAATCTATATTCAAAACATGTTTCAGAGAATCTTTATTTTCATATAGAAGTTCACGGCCATTATTTTCAAGAAGAAGAAAAAGAATTTTTATTTTTCCAACATGTCAGCTGTCCCGTCCCTTCTTGATTATTTTGGGTTTCAAGGTATTTGTACTAAGAACGACGAGATTATTATTTATGTTGAGTTTTCTCCACATCCAAAACTCTAATATTAAGGTATTATATACGAGTACTTCTGTTGTGTGATATTCGGTAGTTGTGGCAGACATGAATTTGACCAAAATACATTTGAATACATCAGATAGCAAGTAAATATCAAAACAGATTTTTGGTAATTAATTATGGCTCTCTGAGACGGTCTTGATGAATTTATTTTAACATACATAGTTATATACCATCACGCCATTTCCCTGTTGGGGTAGAAAGAGAGTACACAGCGTCAAACCATTATATCACAACAAACTTCACCTGCTACATCTTCTCAAACAGATCCTATTTCTCTCACTACTTATATTTCCTTTCAAAGTTTCATTTACTTAATACAATACATTCATATATTTTCGGCCGTCCTCTTCTTATGCTTACGTTATAAATTTATTGTCAGTCGTTCGTCACCCTTTCGTTCAATATATTCAAACTTCCTCAACGTCATATTTTTTACTCTACTCTACACATTATGTCACATTCATCCTTTATAATCCCATTTTTTATTCTTTCCTAGATCGAAACACCACTATTCTTCTCACACGATTTTCCACTACTCGATTGCTTTCATTCATTTTCCAAGACCACGTATCACTCCAGTACGTCAATTATGATATTAATACGTTATTGAAAAAAAAACATAATTTTAGCAGATCTCGATATAATTATTAGTTTGTGTATGTCTTTCAATGCGCCCCGTCCCATTGCCTTTATTTTCTAACACAATTTTGCTTAAAAAATCCATCAACTAACTTTTTTTTCCATTGCAGATGTGAAGTGAAAATCTTTATTCAAATTCTTAAATTTTGATCACGTATGTACAATCAAAGCGTTGTTTGTTTTATACTTATACATCTCGTCACATGTCTTTAGATTTCATAGATTCGCAATTCATCAATGTTGTTTTCATAGTTTCATTCCCTTATAATTACAATATGAAGCTGGCTGAAGCACTCTGGTGCTTGAGTGTGTACATATTATATATTGTGATGGCATCGGGATGTCTGGTATAAAGGGAGATGAAAATGTATCCGACAGGACAGGTAGGGGAAGCAAGTGTATGGAGAAAAGGGTGGCTGTCTCGTTAACCTTGTCTGCCCTTGACGCTGCACCGGAGGGCATTTAAGGTCAATCCGAGGGGTGAACACAGGAGGAAATGAAAAGCATGTGGGCTGGCTTTGCTTCAAGATATTAAATCATATTGTCTTTTTAATTTTTGAATCGTCCAAGAGAAAACTGGAATAAATAAAAAATAGATAGAATATTTATTATTTGATTTTTTTAATTTTTCCCAGTAATGAAATAAAAAAAGTCGGTTCCCAGTAATCAAATAAAAATAATCGTCCAAGAGAAAATTGGAATAAATAAAAAAAGTACTGGAAAACTCAGAAATGTATTAGACATAAAACACGTAAAAATAGTGTTATCTTTTTTAAACGTTCAATAATCGAATCAATTTTATAATTTTCACGGTCATTTATTGTTTCCGTTTTTAATCCATTGATATTTGATTAGTATTTTAGTCTACTTGTTAGAAGTCTTCAAGTAGATTTATTGTTTATTCATGGTGGTAATTTTTTTTAATGTTAATAGTTTCATGTCAAATCTTGATCGTAACAGAAATTTTAAATAACCCTTTAGTGCCTTTTTAAGGTTAATACTAGTTTTTTATTTATTGTTTATAAAATTTTCATTTTTAAGTATCTATTCTAAGACAACTGATGTAAACCGGTATGTATTTGTATATAAAAAAAATGGAATAAATGTGAAATTAAAACTGACGGGTTGAGTAAAATTAAGAAGAGCAATCTGAGATGGCTTGGGCACGTGGAATGAATGAATGAAGAAATACTAACGAAATAAATATATGTGTGTGAAAGCGTGGTAGAGGATGATCAAGAAAACTATGCCCGAATCAAGTGTATGGTATTTCGATAGAAGTGAATGTAGTCAGAGAAATTGTAGGAGCTGCATGAGAAGGTGTGTAGATGTGGAAGGGGCAAAATAGGTTTGCTAAGATACGAAAGTCTGGTACTATATCTTTTCTGCTTACCTCGGTAGGAACACGGCTTACCCCGCCAAACAATGACATCTGTACTCTTACTAGCTTTAAGTTCACATTCATCCCTGATCACTTCATTTCATATCATGTCATACATTATTACACCGTGTATTTTAGTATATTCCCACTTCCACATTTGTACTCTTACTAGCTTTAAGTTCACATTCATCCCTGATCACTTCATTTCATATCATGTCATACATTATTACACCGTGTATTTTAGTATATTCCCACTTCCACATTTGTACTCTTACTAGCTTTAAGTTCACATTCATCCCTGATCACTTCATTTCATATCATGTCATACATTATTACACCGTGTATTTTAGTATATTCCCACTTCCACATTTCCCTCCCATACATCAAAGTTGTTACTTATGTACTTTCTCTTAACTAGAAAATTTATTTTTTGGAGTTTCGCCACTATGATTCTCAACAGGCGATATGAAATTTATATTCAACTTAATATGCAAACGTGTCCTTGGCAGTAAAAGAATGATTTCGACGGTACAATAATTTATGCACCGGAATAACGTGGACACTCGGCGAGGTGTTTGTCCGGTCGAGTAGCGACATTTTTCACCATTAATCCGCCTGCGGGAACGTCTTCCTTATTAGCCGCTGCCCAACTTTGCTGTCCGGAATAGTAATGACCTCTTCCTTCAGAAGTAGGACGTTACTGAAGCTCGAAGTGCAACACAGTTGTCAAGATCATACATTTATTAGTTTATTTGGACCAGCAATCAGCCGAATCCATTCAGAATAACTAAGAAACGAGCCCTCGTGTTATGGGTCATCCGACTCATGTTAAACTTAATAAAACAAAATTGTATGTATCATGGCATTATCACTGTGGATCAAATGTATGGCTTAGATCAAATCGCTAGTATTCTTCTTTCGTATGGTGGCTCTCTTTCAATCGGATGCTCAAACTTCCCATGCATCATAAAGAATTAAATGTAGGCTGATGAATTTCATCCAATCATCCCAGAAATTAATATATTTATCGAACATTTTTTGATGGATATGCTTGGATATTACTTCTTAAGCGTTGCACCTATTTTAAAACATACAAATTGCTAAAAGAAACAGAAAACCCTTTGTTTATCAACAAAAGTTTGTTTAATCTATCGGCCAATTATTATATTATGTTACCGTGAATTAAGATTGTTTTCAGTGCTGTATTTACGAACTGAGATGTTATGAGCATCATCACTCGTACACTGAATGACCTTGTTAAATGAATTTGCTGATATTGATATCTTCCATAGCTCGGTGGATAAAATTAGGATTGAACTCCTTAATAAACCTTGTAAGTATAACTGAGCCACTGGCCAGGGAAGCATGAGTAACATTGTTCCTGTTTTCACTATGCTATATTTACTCTATTCATTTAAAAAAATCTTGTTATTTGATGTATCATAATTGATTACATTGGTAGTGCGTTACGAGTATTTAGACACACCTTCTTGAACTCCTACATAGCTTCTTCGCGTCGTAGCAAGTACCAGAACCCATAAGAGGTGACTTTAGAGTGCCATCGACTAACCCCATTATCTCATTGAACTGGGTGTCAATAAAGTGGGGGCTTCTAAACTAAACGGGAACACAATACTCGACTATGGAATACACCGAGGACATCGCTGTCATGAGCAGAGCAGGCATGCAATCACTTGTCCCAGCTAACTTGTGAAAGATACTATATGCTGATAGTTGTAACTGCTAAAGATGCTGATAGCTGTAACTGCTACTTTAAATGGTGCGAATTAAATATTGCTAGCGGGAAACATACAAATTGTAAACAAGGGTTAAATTATAAAGCGACAGAAACCAAAATGAAAGTCTATATCCAAAAAGCCCGAGAAGTTTATTATTTATGACGATACTTCTAACAATTACATATTTCAATTCATTGATCATAAATGAAAGAATAACATCGAGTGCTTTCGTTTGAGAATAAGACAGTTAGTTGCAATGGATACCTGGAAATCTAGAAGATAAAGTTCTACAACGTCTGTATAGCCATAATAATTTGGTAGGTATTACGATGAATGCTGTGTGCTAGTAATAGTAATCAGTGATCAATATAAAATATTTTACTTCTTATCTATAGTTAAGGTTAAACCATTATAAGATAAGCCGCACAAGAAGGTTGATGATTAAATAAAGCCTGATTGAAATAGACGTTCTAGAAAAATATATAGGAAATATTTTTTTCTTGAAATTCATCATTTTCATATACTCTATTCTTACAAAATATTTTTAAACATTTTGTAAGAAAAGAGTATATGAATATATTGGGAAAACATTTAAGATGTAGTGTTTCCCATGATATATTTAATATAGCATACATACCATCGCACCATTTCCCTGTCAAGATAGGCAGAGGAGACAGAGCTCCATAATTTCCTATCTCGATACAAATCCTTCGCCTCTATATATTATACTCGTATATCACCCAATTTATTTTAGTGTTGACCTGTATATATTTTGGAAAAGCAAGTTGGATTTAACTGGGCGTAAATTGATCTTAAATATGTCAATTTTGTCATTTGCTATATATGCACATACCATATATTGCAAAGAGTAATTTATAATAACTCATATTTTTCAAAAGAAAAGTTCCAGTTACTTCAGTTCAGTTTGTATTAATATAAAAAAAAATATTCACAGTGATTTTTTTTTGATAAAAAATAATCAAAATTAATTTCCACGTGCTAAAATTTCACAAAGCCAAGTAAAGCGTAAATATATTATAATATATCTTACGAAAGGTATTTTTAATAATCCTAAAATAAAATTAAATGTATCAATAGAAAGTTTTAATAAGTTCTCATGTACAATAAAGTGACGTAAAATATACGTAATCTACCACATTTTGCACGTTGTACGACTATATGAATAACACACTCTTTCATAGTAAGTTTTAATAAGTTCTTATGTAAAGTGACGTAAAATATACGTAATCTACCAAATTTTGCACGTTGTATGACTATATGAATAACACACTCTTTCATAGTAAGTTTTAATAAGTTCTCATGTAAAGTGACGTAAAATATACTTAATTTACTATATTTTGCACGTTGTACGACTATATGAATAACACACTCTTTCATAGTGTGTTATTCATATAGTCGTAATTATTATGAATTTTTCATGGCAACCTGTAACCTCTAATTTGTTTCATGGCTTATTGAGACCCTTTTTTAAAATTCTCGGTCCATACTTCTTTATTATACGGATATCTTATTTAAAAATCAAATACGTTTCAAACGGCAATCATTTTAACAAAACCTTTGAGAGCTTTGTTTGAAAAATATCTACTCATTCACTGAATATTTCAATTTCCAGTCATTTTTGTAATACCCATATGTAATAGTTAAACAGTTCGCATAGAATTTAAGCAGTGATCTCATGTAGCCCTCACCAATTTAATGGTGTCCTATTAAATCTACTAGTTTTACTGCGACCCACGTTTGCTGTGTTATATTGTATTTTTTACGTGTATTACTTTAAGAAAAGTATAAGTTTTGGTTTTCTTTAAGTCACACCTCCAGTATAATGAAAATACCTCCTTATGTTATCAGGCATTGCATTGGTATGCGCAGTTCCAATGGCACAATAGTTAAAAAGCGCAATCCAATTTATTCAAGGGACTCCAAGTATGAGATTTGCGATAATAAAATTCAATGGAACTCGCGAATCCACTCGGATGAAGTAAACAAATCAACTCAGGAAAATTGACTTGTGTCATGCAACCTTTCACTTTAGTTTTTCAGTTTACTCACGGAGGAAAAAGAAACTTTGATTACATCAAGACTCTTGACTGAAAATTCTTAGCATGTCGTTTCGTTTCCTAAGAAATAGGGATGAAATATTAAGATTTTGATTATTTTATTCGCTTACATCTCTAAAATGCGACTAGCCTTTCTCGTGGATTTTTATTGATACGAGTAATTCTGTAAGTTTGCGACAAACAGGATAACGATGTGTTTATTAAAGAAAAAACTGTAACGAAAATTAGTCAATTTTGAAATACAGACTAACCTCGACTTTCGTACGGTTCGATATTTCGTACTGTAACATTTACTACTGACTAATAGAGTTTTCTATGTATTACCATAAACATGGATGCCAGTAACGAAGATGTTAATGAGATAATTTAATATTACTTACAGAAACATACGAAACTAATAATGAACAACCCAATATTAATTTATTATTTATGGTTAAGGAATTAACACTGTGGAGGTTTAAAGACACTGTAATTTGTTTTTATCGAACACCGTTTATTCAGCTTTCGTAACGGTATAACCCTACCTGTTTCAAGGCTTTCACCTCATCATCAGGGAGCACAAACAAGACTCTGCTTTCTCGCGCTTCCCCGATGATGAGGTGTGCACCTTGAAACCGGTAGGGTTATACCGTTACAAAAAATGGAATAAACAGTGTCCAATAAAATCAAGAATATGAAAAATTGAGGATTGAAGTTTTAAGGATCATGGAAAAATTATATCTCAATGTTGAGCGTTTATCACAAGTACGTAACATAATCCATAGCAACACAAAATGCTATAGAACTATTTAAAGAAAAGGAAAAGGAGTGTTATATTCAACTATAGCTTGATAAGCTTACTACGAAGAAAACACCTGACAATAGTAATAATACGCCTTAACTTTATTAATAATACATCTCAATACCGAATTTAGCAGTAATGAATATTACACCTTTCATTGTAAAGTACATATTTTAAAACATATATTCCTATTACATTTTTCATATATCTTTCGTTCACATTTTTAAGAACCAATTGTAAACAATAGTCAAAGACTGTCTGTACGCACATTCGACGACATTTTTTATTTAAACCCATATTTTTAAACATTTGAACTAGACCATTTTATTATATTTTACAGTATATCATTATTTTACAGTATATCAGTATTCGAACTTACTACTTCATGGATTTAAATATAAATATTTAGTAATAATACGTTCATTCCCTATAGTTTAATTATTTCATATGTTAGATAACATGTTATTTTATTTAACGAAATTTCTATAAACCTATTACAAATAAGCATATCTACATATGGAGCAAAGTTCTATTTATAAAAAAAACATACACGAAATAAGAAAAAAACTTCCAAATTACACAAAGCCTACACTAATTTCAATCTCCGGAGACTCCTATTTAACGGGAGAGGCATAAATGGAATACTGAACAACAGTGGTGTGTATACACTTCTATGTGCTGACTGCGATAACTTTTATTTAGGAAATACGAGTACAGGAAGATCTTTTGAAAAGAGACTTCGTGAACACAGATCAGCCATAACGAATCCTCTGATTAATTCTAAAATGGCTAGTCATTGTCACCGTGAACATCACACATATTCTATCGATGACGCTAAATTCTTGCATATACGAGTATGTGGTAACGGAAATAAATTGGACAGATTAGAGGCCTTAGAAATATCCAAATCAGTGCATTAGGATGAACATCGTGCAAACACATATATTCCCAATATTTCACCGCTGCTTGCTGAAGTTGTCTCCTGCCTCCCTCCACACACACTCCCCAAACCGATTTTGTACCGTTAGAAGCGTGTATGTCGGTACCAGTTTGAACAAATTTCAGTCTTGTTTGTGTTCACTGATGATGAGATGTGCACCTTGAAACCGGTAGGGTTATACCGTTATATAAAGTAGAAGAAACAGGGTCGGACTAAAAAATGCAATAGATTACAAATGTAGTTTTTTTATTTGCTTTGTTATTCATTATATTTTTTAATTAATTACACTGACTTCTCAATTCGTTCAAAACTGATGTGTCATATTTACTTAATATCAAAATTAAATAATATTTTACTAATATTTAACAAGCAAAGTATATTTGGTTATTACACGTATAAATATACGAGTATACGGTAGTATTTGTTCATGTTCATGTGTACTTGAATCAAAAATACCGAGGGTTTATTTACGAGTGTTTTAATTTCGTTGGGTTGAATTTGCATTAGTACGCAATCCAGTTTTCGTGTTCGCAAACTTTAGCTGAATTTCTTTATTATGCTTGTTATTTTAGTAAAAAGAAATGTGTTAAGCAATAGTTTTGAAAACACATCGTTTGTTTGGCACTGTCAAACAAAATATTGGCATAATATATTCACGTCATTCTTATTTAATGTCCAAGCTTGCATTATACGTTTACTGTATACAGTATAGTCTTGCGGGTTGGTTGCATATTGGTACTAACTTTCAATTAACCACAAAAATATTCAAGAAGCTTTAAGACATTAAAGAACAAGAATGATACCCATTTAAAAAATGGGTTACTAACGGAATCCAACCAACAATCTACAGGCTGGAAGATATCGATCCAATCTGAGGTCGTTACAATATTATGTTTGTGTTCACTTGAGAGTTATTAACAAACGCAGGACCAAATGCATCGTTAGCATTTTTGCACTGCTACAATATGCCTTTGTATGCAATGAATGCTGTAAAAATATTTTTATTTTCATCAAGGTTTATGTCGCGATGTTCACTATAAAACTTCCTTCACATTTAACATTATTTACTTATCATTTACAGTATTAAATATAAATATCAGCTTCATAAATGCAAGTTGGTTGTCATGTCTGATGCAATAAATTCTATGGTATTTATTTATTCATGCATTCATTCAGAGTAAAGATTGCGAAACACAAATATTAAGCTTCACATTTGCAAAACATTTCCTATTTAAGTAGAAAACAACGATTTCCATTTATAATTGCACACTAGCCATTGTAAGTAAATTAGTTTTGATTCCTTTTTACATATTAAAGCTAAATAAGAAAAAGGTCGTGTGAAGTTTTAGTTTTAGAATAACGTTAAATATTCGTCAATATATTGTATTTTTTTTATAAATTCGTCAATATATTGTATTTATTTTATAAATTCGTCAATATATTGTATTTCCAGTGATTATGCTTTAACAATAAATAAAATAACAATTTTTTTATTACAATATATTATTTTCATTTTTTGCATAAGCAGTGAATTTTTGGCATTAACAACAAACCTATATCTCTAAGACGACGCAAAAACTCTTGTTTTCCTTATTTTTCCACATATTGTCGTAACTGGAAAATATCTCATAAACCTCAAGTTTCTCGGGTGTTTATACCCTAGTCATCATTTCTAAGTGCCTTTCAGTATGTTACTGTGACAATTTTGTTTCTCATAAACCCGAAAATGGCGGTTTTATAACATGCACGAGAAGTCGAGCATTTGGTATCGCTTGATTGCAATATAAGACAAGACAACAATGCTGAGCCAATTATTTAGAGAAAATGGTGGCAGCAAGGCAATCCTTATTATAAAACACACAGCAAATATTGTACGGAAAATATTGTAACAAAACAACAACTACGTAGCTTACTGGAGGCAATGGATTAAACCCGTCTACGCGGGATTTAAATAAAATCCTGAAAAAGTTGAACTTGTCATCCTACATCATTATTATTGTCGTAATAATCTAGATAATTAATTGCACTAACGAGAAATACCTATTTTTATTCCTTGTTGGCATCCTGATTATAAACATACTTTCAGACATCATCACTCCACTTGAATTTATTTAGTGGAGCATTTGAACTGAATTTATAAATTTTAAAAAGTTCTCATGAGATTACATTTTACTATGCAATAGTGAACTACAAGGTATTTTTTATCATTATAATTAAACGAAGCTAAAAATTTTATAAACCTTGAATGAGGGGGTTGTTATGTGTAAAATTAAGGAAATACTTATGAAGTGGTTTTGAGGAAAGACTTAAAACAATTATATATGACTTAAATAAATGGGTAGTAAGGAATTTATGAACCAAAGAAAAAAATATGAGAAACAGGATATGATATACGGATAAAGACAAAGCTATTACAATTTTCATACATGTAAGTGTAGAGCTTTTTTTCTTCAAAAAGGGGCAACGTGATGGAATTGTGTATTGTATTAATTTTTAATTAGTTAAAACGTTTTATCTTTTGAAACTTATGAAGTATCATAGAACTATAAAATATCATCATAGATGATTGATCGATAGTGAAGACAATAAATATTTTATGATAAGTACTATCATCATTTATCTACACCAAATATGAAGACTAGGCGAGTATTGCAACATTTTGAATGTATGTGATAAAGATGAATCGGTTGCGATTATTTAAGCTGGTACGATATTTTCTACAAACATTATGATATGTTTGGTGTAACCGCGTTGATAAAACGACATAAAATATCTGCAATAACATTCAGCATTTGCGTTGTATTACAAAATTATTGAATAGCTTGCGAAAATAATCCTCACTTCATTTTAACGATCGGTTCCCTTTGTCTTAAAGACGGACCATGGGCCCGAACTGGAACTCTGGAAGGCCTCAAACAATCCTTCATCCGGGATGACAAGGAGGATAGTCCAACTTCCGCAAGTTCCGTCTTCCACTGAAGGTACTTGGATCATATTTACAGTGTCTGGACAGTTCATGAGAGTTAGGTTAGGATGAGTTTGGTTTATGAACGTACTATTTTACAGCAATGTCGATTCTTTCCCAGTCATTATTATATTTCTGTCGACTCCATAGCTCGTTTCCGAAGAGTCCAGATACCAGTGCAACTATTTATTTATTTTTTTACTGGGTGTTTGGTATTTTTTACGCAAACGTTATTTATATAACAGATCAGGAGCGTATTTTATTGATTTTTCAATAAATATATTTGAAAGCTAAAAAACACAAGAATTTAATTCATTTTCAAAAATTATTTGGCAAATCTAGATAAATTTTTCACGTAATTCCAATTGTTTTGATTAAATTTGCTGCTTTTTTTATCGAATTTCTAAACAGAATTTAAAAAGTTGAAATAACTTTTAAAATTGATTCTCAACAGTCTCTGTGTTGCGTTGATATACTCGTATTTACTCTCTTCATATTAAAAACAAACCACAAAGCTTTTAAACAACAAGGCAATAAATATGTTAAATGGTTTGAATATTGTCAGTGAATGTATCTTCTTAATTAAAAGCCTCGATCTTATTAATGGCAAAGAAATAAAAATGGCAAATCATTTTATTGGATTTTTTTTTGTACGCCTGTCAACCTTTAGTTGTTTGCCATGTACTCGTACACATATATCGCTGATATTTATGCTTTTGGTATTTTCTTTGGTTTTTTATAACCATCGAATGACCACATATGCTCAAGATTCGTATGTTTCTCATTTGCTTTCGACCCATCTTTTATTTTATGAAATTTTCAATAAACTCAATTATTTATAGATGTTTTACTGTATCCCAACATACTTATTCCGTTATTCTATGTGTTTCTATTGCTTTAGTCTGAGCGTTCAGATTTAGTATTCGTCTTCAATTCTAGCAACAAAGATAACATAATAATCTTATAAGGAAAAACTTAAAATTACGCCATATCTAGCACAGATTTTAATTAAGAAAATGTATGCAGGCACATCTTTATTTTTTTCGTTAACCTCTTATTATTTGAAACTCATCACCTGAACAATAATTTTTATCCGTTCTCATTTTTCAATTGTTTTAGTAACTATTAATTTAAAAAATAATAGTACGAAAATGGTTTATTAATGTAAATCAATTTTACGGTGCGTAAAATTTACGTTTTACATAATCGGTTCTGTTCTCAAATATGTCAAAATTGGTATCTCTTTTAACGATGTTCAGACACTGTTTATTTTTGTTCCAAGTTTCTTCATTTGAGAGTCAAGGTCATTTAAGAAATTGATAGTCTTGGCGTAGATAGTACTGGTATCTGAAATGTTATTTTGCCAAAAAATGATGTCATTAACATTATTAAATATACTTAACAATATAATGATAAATACACTGGGAAAGTATCGAACCACTCGAATGTACTCGTATTGATAGATTTGTCAAATACATAACTGCATATAACATTTTACTTTCAAAACATACATTTTAAAAGTATCACAAATACCGTTTGATAATTATCATTTCAAATACCCACCTGAAATTACACCATAGCCTCATAATTATGGATTTTGATCTGTCTGAACTTCAACATCTCCAATCTCCACTCTCCTCTATTAATCCCTAGACTAGGTCCTGCAGCAGTGTTAACTTGATCGATCCAACATAATAGTGATCTTTCTCTTCTTACATCAACGATGCCAATCACAAGCCTCTCGAGACTATAATTCCATCTCCGAGTCACGCGAATAAAGAATTAAGAATATCCCTTAGCAAACAAATAAATGGTCGAGAGTTTAATTATTATTTAGAGCTCCTCTAGAATATAATCATTTGAATTTTAACCAATGATCTTTGTCTACATGCATACAACATTGCGTTGGATGAACTTAAGTCTGCAAGTCATAGGCACCACCGTGTGTATGCCGTTTGGATCTTAGAGCACACTGCTGGTGATGCTGAATTATGTAACAGAATCCCTAGATGAATATGTCAATAAGCACAATTGTCGTGTTTATGGAATTAAAAACCCTCAAGTGTATGAAGAACAGCTGGAAGTGTGATTTGGGCGGGTTTTTTTTAATGATTATGGCGGAACGGTTACTATTAATGGCGAACGCTATCGCAACATGCTGATAAACTTTTTATGGACCTAATTGGAGGATATGGATCTCGAGGATAGGTTCTTTCAGAAAGACGGTGTTATGTGACTCACTGTAAAGGAAACAATGGCTTTATTGCTGACGAAATTTCCTGACCCGTTCATTTCTCAACATGGGGACATCAATTGGGCGGCACTCTAACGCCTCTCGACTTTTTCCTTTAAAGCTTTCTAACAAAGCCTAGGCTAACAATCCGCAGTCGATCGACGAGCTCAAAGACAACATTCTTCAAATAAATTATGAAATGGGGCCTCAACTGTAGGAAAATTTAATTTAAATTTTCGTCAAAACAGTAAGATCAACAGGAAAACCAAGCAGAACGCTTGGAAGACAGTTTATTTTGAACATAATTCCCATGTCTCATATTTACACAAAAATGAATAAACTGAAAAAAAATTTTGGAAACCTTTCAGTCAAAATACATAACCCCAAATTCATAATGGAACATCCTTGACTAGCTCACATTGCATCAATCTTCGAATTATTATGCAATCATAACTCCATTGTTCCATTTTTGCAAACACTATCAAGTGCCTTTTTCAAACAAAAAATTCTATCCAGAATTGAAAGTATGTTTGGTAATAGGGCAATCCCTACTTCTGAAACGAATAAACAGCGGGAACGTGCATACAATAACTTCTCATTTATGTGTCAGACTTGTAGTCGAGACATACGATTATGTCAATGTTATCACTCCTGCTGCATCGCTTTGTTTACCAATTTCTAATAAGCCACACCTTTGCCGAGCATTTCTTACTAATGGACATGATGTAAACATCCATGGGGAGTGTAATGAAGACTTTCTAGGTGGAGATTTTTATTAGCTATTCAGTGATTTCACATTGATTATTAGAAAGTTTTAATCAAAATAATTTTTGATATGCATTTTGTCACCCTGGTTGTTTGATATTTCCAAAGAGTTATGTGAATGAACTACAAAGGGCTATGGGTCGTGTACAAATGTCGAATGGAAATGTGTGCGGATTGTTGTATGCTGATGACATCCTAGTGTTAGCGTGGAAATGTGTGTGGATTGTTATATGCTGATGACATCCTAGTGTCAGTGTAGAATGGAAATGTGTGCGGATTGTAGTATGCTGATGACATCGGAGTGTTAGCGTAGAATGGAAATGTGTGCGGATTGTTGTATGCTGATGACATCCTAGTGTTAGCGTAGAATGGGGATGAATAAGTCTTATACGTGAATTGTATGAGATATGTAAAGATCTTAGAATAAAAGTTGCGAAATCCAGTCATAGTGAAAGAAAAGTGTGAAGGGAAAAGTAAATGTGATGTATGGGTAATGAAAGATTAGAGAAAGTTAAGGAATTCTGTTATTTAGGTAGTATTTTCTCAGATGAAGGAAGTTACGAGAGATATCGAACGGCGTGTAGCGTATAAACAACACATATAAAAACATATACGAGTATGTACTCGAACCGGTAATTATCAAAATCTATTAAGATAACAGTCCACGACAGTACTTTAGTAGCATATTTGATGTATGGTAGTGACGTTACAAAAACTGAAAGGAACCGAGTAAATGTTCAAGATATATGTGCACTGAGAAGAGTACATGGGGTAACAATGTATTGTAGAACACAGAATGAAGTGATTATGGATGAATGTGAACTTAAGGCTGATGTGTTGAGTAAGATGAAGAATACTCTGAGAGGATTTGAGCACGTGGAACGAATTATTGAAGAAATACTAACAAAACAAATATACAGTGCAAACGTGAGTGGAAGGTGTGGTATAGGAAGGTCAGGGAAAATATTTTTGGGTCAAGTAAATGAATGATATTTTAAAAGAAGGAAAAATAAGAAGTAAGAGAGGTCGTAGGAGCTGCATGATAACTCTGCCTACCCCAACAGGGAAATGGCGTGATCGTGTGTATATACGATAGATTTATTATTATATAAAATTATTTTTAAATTATATATTCCCATTCTTCTTCTTTAAAATTCCTTTTCTCTTCGGAGGTTGACTATTTTGATCTTTGAAGCAGCTGCTCAGAACCTTAGATATTGTGTCACAGTTGACATTCCCTCGAGTTCATTAAACAGGAGATGCATCTTATTGTTACACTTCTCCTGTCCCTGTAATATCAGTTGAAGAGTCAGATATATTTCTCCTCGCATTATATGTCCAAAATACTCCAAATTTGTCATTTTGATAGTGGATAATACTTCCCTATCTTTATTCGCCTGTTTCAAGATGTCACCATTACGAGATTTTTTAATCTATGAGACTTTCAGCATTTTTCATTAGCATCACATTTCTAAAGATTATCATTTCTTTGTGGTGGGGTGGTATGATTAAATGACCATGAACTAATATCATAGAAAATTACAAATACTACTCATCCTTTATACGAACATTGACGTTAGAACGTGGTCCTTTAGGTTTAATTATAACAGTAGGAAATCGTAATCAAATTGTCAATATTTAATTTTATATCTCAAATTGGTTTTAAAGGGACACTAACATTTAAAGCGGTATTTATTAAACCAGCTTAAATATAATTTTTTTGTGTATTTTAACGTATATACTCGTAAATGACAAAGTGTCACTACGTCAATCTTAAACTTCAATGTTAACATATCTCAAAGGTTATTCTCTCTCCCTTTGTACCGAGTTATGACGTGGAAATTCAAAGAAAACATGATAAGAATTATAAAGCCTTTTAACTGACGGTGTAGGAAAAAAAATTAAACTGGATGTACAGCATCAATAAAGATGATATTCTAATATACTCGTACATGGAGATGTCAATTTGTGACTACAATCAATCTGAAATCATGAAGGCAGATAAGTCATATTTCGAGCGTGTATTCAGAAAAAGTTAACCTTATCATTCTATTGAAGTGTTGTCGACGTACATAACCGTATCGGTAAGACGCCTGGAGGTTTTTGACACGGGGTTGCGTGTTTCATTCCTGTGGGTATCCAATTTTATTAAAAATGATTTAAATCTGGTTTTCACATAAGACCTCTTTAACATATTTCTGGTTGATCGGAAGATATTGCCCTTTGAAAATAATAATAGAAATGTAAAGATGTCTTTAATAATGTTATTGTATGAAATTACTACCATTAGACCTCTATAAGTATACACTTCTAATGGGAAAAATATGTTTCTGTTTCTTTGTGAGTTAAAAAATAGTTCTTGCAGAAAAAAGTTCTATGTTATTGCAGACAAGAGAGTTACTGAAAAATGAAGAAGCTAATTCATGTGGGGGAATACGTATCCCGGTCTTCATTAAAAATGTAGAAGCTAATTCATGTGGGGGAATACGTATCCCGGTCTTCATTAAAAATGTAGAAGCTAATTCATGTGGGGGAATACGTATCCCGGTCTTCATTAAAAATGTAGAAGCTAATTCATGTGGGGGAAAACGTATCTCGGTCTTCATTAAAAATGTAGAAGCTAATTCATGTGGGGGAATACGTATCCCGGTCTTCATTAAAAATGTAGAAGCTAATTCATGTGGGGGAATACGTATCCCGGTCTTCATTAAAAATGACAAAAAGTACATTTTTAATCAATCATTGTGAACGAAAAAAAATGCAATGTCTAATTGTTAATCCTCACGTGACATTTCGAAGGCTCACTCTCCTCGGTCGCGCTTTAGAATCGAACCCAATATTATTGCAACTTTAAAAATAAAACATGTTAAGTATAAGAATACTTAGTTTCACACAAATTAGAAAATCGCAGAAAACTTACTAAGGGAAGACGAACTACAAGGAAAATTATTAGATCTTCCGATATAGATAGTTACACATTTGAATTTAAGTGTAGTTTAGTGTATGTGTGTAGTGTTGATACATATATACACACACCATCACGCTGTTTTCCTATCAAGGTAGGCAGAAAATACAAAGCGCCAAACTTTTCTTTCGTGATACACATCTGTGACATCTTCGTTCATGCACATTTCTCATGTTTTTTTTTTACATTTCCTTCTTTTAAAACATCATTCACTTGATCCAACCATACATTTCTTTGTCTATCTCTACCAAGCCTTTCACTAACATTTAGAACGTGCATTTGTTTTGTTGTGCTTTCTTTCTTCTTTGTTTTATTACACTTTTGGTGTATACAGTACACTGGACACAACAAAAAGGTAATACAATAGAAAAAATATATAAAACCTTTATCAAAAGGTTATCTTCAATTACTTACTAAAGCTGTACACGTCACCTATTAGATCTACATATAATATACTGCTCTCAGATCAGCATCTAACCAATATCCCCTAATTTTATGGATAATAATTCGTGTGTAGTTTTTTACTCAAAGTGAACCATTTGCAGTATTTGCAAAAGTTTAATCACGAATGCACGACTACAATAATATCACGTATAGTACTTACCAACGTTTGCGTTCACAAATGCAAATCTCTAAAATGTCTCCACATAACGTGATATACTACAGGAAACGTTTGAGAATGATCAATGAGAATTGGAATTCCACTCTTTATGGTAAATAACAAAGTAATATACTCGAAAGGATGTGTAAAAATACTAAAAGCTAATCCATGTCTCCACATAACGTGATATAGTACAGGAAACGTTTGAGAATGATCAATGAGAATTGGGATTCCGCTCTTTATGGTAAATAACAAAGTAATATACTCGAAAGGATGTGTAAAAATACTAAAAGCAAATCCATGTCTCCACATAACGTGATACAGGAAACGTTTGAGAATGATCAATGAGAATTGGAATTCCGCTCTTTATGGTAAATAACAAAGTAATATACTCGAAAGGATGTGTAAAAATACTAAAAGCAAATCCATGTCTCCACATAACGTGATACAGGAAACGTTTGAGAATGATCAATGAGAATTGGAATTCCGCTCTTTATGGTAAATAACAAAGTAATATACTCGAAAGGATGTGTAAAAATACTAAAAGCAAATCCATGTCTCCACATAACGTGATACAGGAAACGTTTGAGAATGATCAATGAGAATTGGAATTCCGCTCTTTATGGTAAATAACAAAGTAATATACTCGAAAGGATGTGTAAAAATACTAAAAGCAAATCCATGTCTCCACATAACGTGATACAGGAAACGTTTGAGAATGATCAATGAGAATTGGAATTCCGCTCTTTATGGTAAATAAGTAATATACTCGAAAGGATGTGTAAAAATACTATAATAAAAGCAACAATTTTGAGAAGATTTTAAACTTGAACTGTAAAATTTCACCAAGTTCTTAGATGAAGGGAAAACGCAACATTCATTGTGAATTCAGTAAATGGGCATGTAAAGGACAACCGAAAAATAAATTATCCATAGTCTCATTATCTAGACTACACTTGCAGCCGATATTCTCTATAAAATCCATTCTATAAAAGTGACTATCTACCATGCAATGACCCATCTACAAACGATACGTGGTTGACTCCCATCTTATTCATACTTATTATATTAAACTATAGTTTTTAAGGGACACATTGCTGGATTGATTTATATCTAGAGTCTTTATCATAGAAATGAACGACGTCCTCCGTGGTCTAGTTGGTAAGGTGTTGCTGCAACTCGGGTGTTGCGGGTTTGATTCCGTTGGTATCCAATATAAAAAAAAAGTTATAGCCTGGTTTTCATTGAATGCCTTATTACCACATTTCTGGTTGGCTGTACCATATACAATTACATTGTAGTACAATGTACACCAGACCCTTAGTGGAATGGTGATTGGCTACATATCTGGGTTCTTCATTTTTTCTACAGCTCTTATAATTTAAGGTTGAATATTAAGGTTGACTATTGCGGTTATATCAAGAACTCAAACAATCCTGATATATGTTATTGAAGCTTCTCAGTAGAGGTTTTGATTCGCTGGACCTAATTAGCTGAAAGCCTCCCGATAACAACTTCTCTAACAAGTTGGTAAAACATTTTTCGTATTTTATTCAGAGTGGAACCCAAAATATAGACCTTAGTCTGGTTTCTTTGGCATATATACACTCAGACATAATGACCTATCGTAAATTGCCCAATTTGAAATGGATGATCTTGTTTAGTTAGTAAGACGTTTGTTTTCCAGCCTGGGGATTCCTTGTTCAATTTTCACTAACACATTTTTTTTTAAGTTTCTATCTTGTTTTTACTCTAGCGCTGTTGACTATTTTAGTTTGAAAAGATTTCTAAATGGCAATCAACCCGTCAGGTTCTACTGCATACAACAAAAGTGTAATATAATATGATGCTCTTGTTGAACCGAGGCTTCTAGCCTTCATCCGTATTTAATGATATCTTTTCCAATTTTCCGGATTGCCTAACAAGCATTTTCGGAAAAGTCCATCTGACCATCTTCATTCTTAAAATACCCATCAATCGAAACCAGTAAATAAGCCGAAAAGTACTTTGAGTAAAAAAAAATATTTTAGTTTATTTTAAGCAATTATTTTCAAAGAAGTTTTGAACCCCAAATGAATAAGGGAAAGCACAAAAATGGACTAAAAAACACCTGGCAAAAAACTTACCACTCTCTCGCCATTTTACATCTATTTTCATGAAGCTTATTGCAACCCTCGTCCAATTTTCCACACCACGCCTGAAGGCTTCCGTGCAAATAGTTTATCTTTCCCCGTGTCTGTTATACAATCTAAACGAGGCGAGAACAGGGCGGGCCGCTTCGGTGACCTCAATATCCTGTAAACTGGGTCGACTAACTCTGTGGTTTATTTAAATATCAAATTTTTCCTCGCCAACGAGCAAGCATAGTTACTTTATATTTATTACTTAATTGGATGAAAATATGTGCTCGAAAATCCAATCCACATAACATATATGCCAGCTTACTTGAAATACTTCATTCATGTACGAAAATCGTCATCAGCTCGGTTGACCCTAGTATTGGATATAGCTCTCTTCTCTCCTCCACTCGTTCCTAGCGCACTTCTTCCAGACACTTTTTTTGCTGCCATCGAACTATCTTGCTCGAGTTCTTCCCGCACTTGATTTCCCTGCGACTCCAGCACTTTCTAAGTTCACATTGCATCAGTACATCTGGCAATATTCCCTTCCCTGTTCCACCTCTGAATGGCAAATCTCTTAGTGGCATCTACGATTTTGGTCCACTGCTTTATCCATTCATTCATCTACCGATTCCGCAATGAGACACGCAGCATTTCTCTCTACATCCTTTTTTGTCTTCCTCGAGCTTATGAATTACTTTCTTTGTAAAAACTCACGTGTCAACAAGTCTGATAATATGGCCCACAGGCTTAAGTATTTCATTTTTCATATAATAATCGTCTTCAAGTCCCATGGTCTTGTTCCACTCGATAGCTCGATAAGCCTATTGAAATTTTAGTCTTCTGAAAAAAAACCGTCGTTTTGTTCTCTCTGCCTACCTCTACAGAGAAATAGCGTAATAGTATGTATATATGCAAAGAAGATATTAAATATTGATTCTAAGACTCTTAAATAATATGCGTATTAAAATTTCACCAAAAGATTTTTTAAATAATTTCGTTTAAAAATAAATATGACATCCTCAGACAGAAGACGATGACGCAATTTCATGGATAATACTCGTATTTTATTAAAACTTTATTGGTTACGGAATCAGGGTAGGTTGTCATATTACGAAACTCTATATAGCCTTATCCTTTACACTGTGTGCAACACAGTGACGCGACTTACCTAATATGGAGTAGGGGGTGGAAGCTTGATGTATTTTCCGTGGATTGCATTAGTATTCAATTTGATCTTAACTAGTTTCCAGCTTTTCCCTAAGGCTATGGAATAAATTCAGTTTCTCCATTTACCTGACTGCTTGAAATTCAACCCCATGATTAAAAAATATTTGTTTTTTCAATCGCGATCGAAAGGTTATTAGTTTCGAAAACCCATTTTAAGAAAAAAGATGCTTTTCAAAGCACAACGAAAAGTATATTTGATGACTTAGAAAATATGGTAAAAAAAATAAAATTTAATAAATAGATTGTAAAAAAAATCTATTAATTATGTCGTGTTGCTCATGACTGAGCATCGTAAATTCCACAATAGCCCTTGACGACTCCTCTCCATCCATTGCTGCGCTCCGCAGTTCGATGTGCAATTGTTAAGGGTACTCCTGTTAAGTCTTTTACTTGGGCAGTCTTACGCGTTGGAGCTCTTCCAGTTGTTGTCATCCTTCCACGCTTCCATCGACTACAAGCCTCTTCAAACTATTATTGACCACGAGCAATATGTTTAAAGAATAGGCGGACTTTTCGTAGGAATATTGTCGAAAATTTGTCGGGGGCTCTCAGTTTTTCAAGAATGGAGATATTAGTTCGCCTTGCCGTTCGTGAAATTCGTGACATTCTTCAGCGCCACATTTCAAATGCATCTATTACACGTCTCTCACTTACTCTCGGTATGTTATTCTGCTCTTGCAGATATGTTCTTGCTTTGACATCGCATTGTTCGCCATTCAAATGTTTCTTTTCACATCAGTCTTGCATACTCTATTGTTGGTAGTACTGGAGCCTAAGAAAAGTCTGTTACCACTTCTAGACCATGTTTCATATTATTTCATGGCAGTTTGTTACAACAGTATATTATCAAATAAAAAAATGGGTTTATGGTTTCTAAAAACTAAAAAAATATCATTACTTTCTCTTAACTCCAAATATAGCTTTATGGCTACGCCGTGGTTACAGACACGTCCATCAATGTCGAAAAATTTAGTTTAATGAGGTAATTCTTACTCTATTGCCGAAATTAACAGAGAAAGTAATTTAAATTTTTCGGCTTATCAGGTTTTGGTTAAAAAGTGTCGAATGTCGTTTCGTGAATACTATAACGCGTAATTTCGAATGTTGTTATGTCTTTGCGTGCGGTTATGCTACTAACTCGTGCGACAATGAACCGTGAGCTCTGTCCCTACTCAAGGGTTCTTAGCCCGAAAGCTCGATACACTCTCAATTGAAAGGTACAATTTTGAAGTATTTAGATTATATTTATTTCAGTGACTATAATAACTACACTCCATAGAATGTATTTCACGTTCCTTGGTAAGTTTTCTTGTATTTCATGTTCCTTGGTAAATTTTCAGTTTTTTTAATTACTAATTACCTATGTTATGTTTTTCTAAACATATGCAGTTGCAGGAAATTCCTAATCTAATAGTCGCATCCATAACCTTCATATCCTTAAACTCATCTTGTTTCTTTTGAAAGGTCTTGTGAAAGTTTATGATGATATATAAACACTACACATACCACCTTAAGCCTACTATCACAAATCAGAAATCTGCTAAGGTTTTTTTGTAATTTATCGTCCCTTGGTAAGTTTTCTGCAATTTTCTTATCAAACATTTTTCTCTAAACATATGTAGATGTAAGGAAGCACTTAATCTAGTGGCCATGGCCACCACCTTCCTATTCTACTCAACTTATATATGTTTACTTTATAATATTTTTTAATTTGTCCTTAATAATTTTCTCAAATCCCGAATTACAGCGCCCTCGAGTACAGTCTGCTCTTTAAATTTGCTTATAAATGGCCAGTTAGTCCCGAAACGAGCTTGTAAAAGTGACGTGACGACTGTGGAACAAGACTAGATTCTTCGATACCCGGCAACTCTCCTCCCTGGGCCTAGAAGAGGAGCACCGCACCGCACCTTCTAGGGTAACATACGATATGCGCCTATGCGTATTGGTCATACGAGGACCGTAAGCTAAGTCACGTGTAACCATTGGTTACAGAACTAGACATTAAAATCTTGGTAGACCGAAGATTTTATGTTCAGAAGTCACCCAAGTGGAGTGCAAATAAATACAGTAGAGATCGCCATCTACAAAAAAATCATTTTTTTATTACATAAATTATACAAACAAAACGACACAAAATTCAAATGAAAACAGCAAATAAGTCTTAAAACACATAATGTTACAAAAAAAGGGAAAAACATCAAAAGGACAGAGAGGACAGGTCACCATATTTACCTATCGCGACACACTAGCCTCTTCTGAATCCATATGCCTTCTAATGCAATTTTTACGATTTCTCTGAATTTCTACGTTTCCTTCTTTTAGAATATAATTTACTTGATCCTATCACAGTTTCCTAAAAAATAAAATTACAATTACGCTTTTTAAATAGTTTCATTATTAACTAGTTAAAATATTAATTAGTTAAAATGTTATTCTTCCTTCGATTCTCTCTTTCGTCGATCTCTCATTACTGAAGGCCGTAATCTCTCCGGACCATCTGCCTTACTCTGCCTATGATGGTTATCAACCTCTCTCTACTAAAATAAACAGATAAATATAGATTTATTGACAGCAATATAGTATGTACTATACGTATACACATTTATCCTGAAATTATATGTATTTCTTAGTACAATATCGAAGAAAATACATTTAAGCAAGAAGCTATCAAAAGGTCATAAGACGTTTATCAGCCCACATACTTTGGAACTATCGTAGTACTGCTCTTAACGGGCACTTTTACGTTCCCGGTTACGTTAGTTAGCTCATTGGATCGGTAGTCTATATAATTCATCATCCCTCCACACTGCCCATTAGTATGAGTTTTTATTGTCGGCTTCTTTGTGTACTGTATGACCGAACAATTGGAGTACTTAGACATCGACAGCCTGCCCTTAATTCCGAGCTGTTGTATGATAGATATATTGGTGTGCCGCGCCCTCCAATATACCCTCAGCATGTGTATCCAGCACTACATCTCAAATATATCCATCCACCTTTTTCTAATTTGTGCACTCAGTGTTCAAGTCTCCGCTCCATGTAAGATAAACATCCACAATCATCATTATAGACATTCTTTTTTCTGACCGTCAATCCCCAAATTGATTTTAAATAGTATAAACATCGATATTTTTATTAATGGTTATTTTTTTGTTGGATTGAATATCTCATTATTGTGACTCCAAGTTCCACCGTTTCGAGAGGGTTGCAGTTTTCATCTTCATGGCCCATTGGTTATTGGTGATAGAAAATAAATAATAAAACACTGTTGAGTAAACGTATAAGCTGGATAGACACAGTCAATAAAGAAGATGGAGAAGTCAACTAAAATGGTAACTTAAATTTAAATAATAAATGTTTTGGCAAAAAATGTTTTAGTTTTCTGCCGTATATTACCAATGTATTATTGTTCATGGTTTTCGAACAATATATAATATGTAAATTGAAGCACGTTTCCATCCTTTTATTATGAATGAAAACTTGAAACACGTGGCTTGAAATAAATCTTCAAGTTGGCATTCATACGAGTACACTCGCAGCTCACTACAATTAAATATAAAGATCTCCAAATGGTACATTTTAACATAAATTTCCAATCGTATATTATGTAAACATTTTTTTATTAAAGATTGTTTAAACGTTCTCTTACTATTTTAATTAATTTTATTATTTATCATTCTGGACACAATCTATTTTTTACTTTGTCAGAGTAGGAAGAGAGAACAAACTGACAGATTTTTTATGGCGATATACACCTTCCGATTCTTCTTTACCAGTATACCTTCATATTTATGCAGTTTGGTTAATTTCGTTCCCGTCACCACCCACGCAGTTATAAGGAACAAAATAAGTCTCTATTTAAGTATTGACATATAATTAACTGTCCAAAACATTTCACATCTGGTGCTGATACACCATATTATGAAGATAATAGTAGTGACGAAGGACTTAAGGTCCGCCACAGTAAATGTTTAGGGCCCGGAGTTCAAACTTCGAATGTAGCAAAACTATATTTTGACGCCACCAAATCGAAGTACCCAATCGGTCGTTTTCGAAGCTTGTTAAGTCGATTTACATCCCAACTCCACAAAATATATTCTGCGGTTTGATTTAAATGTACACAAAAATTGCAACAGGGCGAAAAGACGAAAATTCAAGCTAAAACGTTAGCTATTCAAGATAGAAAATTCAAGCTAAAACGTTAGTTAGCTTAACAGTTCTCATGGTCAGAGATAAATTAGATTGTCTAATAGCTTGAATATACCAAGAAAACATTTAAATGTCTGTCTTCCCCCGGGGGATGACGACCACCGTTGTTGCCAAGTTGACAGCTGGGCCTCTAAACAGGTTTTAAGAATCGTGCGAGGGGTCACCCCTCATAAGGGGTAAAGGGTAAAGGCAGGCAGTCTTATTTATACAAAAAAATCTAACTATATTTTCTTATTTCCATACCCAACGATACCTTTCTTTGTATTCCTATATCGTACATCCCACTCAGGTTTGCCTTGTATGTTTTTACATCAATACTTTCTAAGTTTTTTATCAATTACGAGTATACTCGATCTACTTCAAAGTCTCTTCACCGTCCTTCTTAAGAGATTAGTCCTTAATTTACTTTGGACTTAATTAATATTTCTTACATAAATCAATAAAAAAAACGGCACATACATGTAACATATAGTATAGGTATATAATTTTTGTCGAAGTATGAATTAATTTTCACAAAAAATATTACGTTTCACTACCATAAATTTGGGACTATGCTGTCTTTTTTAAATCAACATTTTGGAAGATTTTGAGGTAATTTCGCTCATTTTTTTTATTTCGGTAGAAATACTTTAGGGACGACAATCGAAAGCAATAAACCAGAGTTCTGCAGGTTTCGATATCGCCTTCACTATCAAGAACTCTTAAAAACAGTTTATTTTGAGTGTTTTTTGTATTACTGTATTCATTTAGTTCTAGCACATGTGTTTTTAATTCTTAATAGTTTTTTATTCATATTATATAACACCGTTTATAATCTGTACCAAATATTATCTCATCTGAGGGCATTGTGCCAAACAACAAAATTGCTCGACTTGTTTTATTCTTTTATATACCGCATTTAATTTATATCCGCAACATTTTGACAAATATAATAAATGTTAAATATTCTTCGTTAAACTCAATTTGGTCGGCCACTGATAGAAACTTGACGTATCAACGATCTTCCAAGGTAAGCGGTTGTCCAC
Source organism: Odontocerum albicorne (assembly GCA_949825065.1). Lineage (NCBI taxonomy): Eukaryota > Metazoa > Arthropoda > Insecta > Trichoptera > Odontoceridae > Odontocerum > Odontocerum albicorne. Next base: position 36,568,212 of record OX463843.1, on the reverse strand, counting down.
AATGCCATTAAATACTTTCTTTAGTGCCATCTCAGGAAGGGGACTCCTACGCTGAGGGAGATACAGACAGGACCAGTCCTAGTATTTACGGGGCCACTTTGAAATATTAGCGGAGTCATCGTCATCACTTTCATCCCCTTCTCGTTTCGAATAGAATTTGCAGCCTCGCCAGCGCAGATCTACGCTTATTTCGATATTTGACTATCCCAGCATATTATCAAATAACGGTTATATCTGTTTTCTCCAAGTGCTTCCTTAGTGACTGACTTAACAACGGTTCTACTGAGTTGGCCTTTCCTGTCATTCAATATTGCGATATATGCGTGTGCCAATGGAGTAGTGCACATGCGTGCGGCTAGCGGCTATGCCATCAGCTGTACAGCGGGCAAACCGCTAGCACTTGCATATCAGAGCTCAGACTGAATACACGCCGTCTATTAATAATATGCTTCAAATATAATACATATTCAAAAGTGACCATACTAATACATATTCAAAAGTGACCGTCTTTCTTTTATAAAATCCTTGCACCACATCATAAAACAGATCTATTTTTTATGGTGTGGTACAAGGTGCAATTTGTTGCACCAAATTCCATGTACAGTTTCCAAAATTTTATATTTTTTCTTCATGTCGAAGAAAAATACATTGAAACCAAGAATATGGTAAACATCAATAATGAGCAAATCAGGATAAGAGGCCTTTTTATCAACGTTTATCCTAATTGTACAGCCAAAGCTTTATCGTATAATGTAAAATGAGTGACAATATTTTTAGGAATAAAAACAAGAATAGTCTTTTCAACTCACCCACCATACTCGTACATACATCAACAGCTACATTGAACAAGATAAACGGAGAACTTAACGTAGGTAATACATAAAAGCCGCACTGTAGGAAAAGTGGTAAAAATGACGATACATAGTAGTGGGTTGATGCCCACATTGTAGTAGTGTGGAATTGAAATTTAGGCAGAAGGATAAAAGTAAAATTAATGATGTGGCAAAACGTGCACTGAGAAAATTTGGGTTAATGTACTCGTGTTACAGAAGATTACAAATTAATGCATTAATTATCTGGGTATTGTTAGTCACAGGAAATAGAATTGAAATGTATTGGATATATAGAGATAGTGAATGGGGAAAGAATAACTAAGAAAGTATACAAGTCAGGGGGGCATGGTTGGCGCAGAAGGCACATACCGAGAAATACGTGTTTAGATCGAGTGGATCAGGTTTTGAAAGAAGACAGTATAAAAAACACGAATAATAGAAACATTTGCATGCTGAGATATACACGTATAAATGTGTATTTGTTGCCAATTTATGTTTTTCAACATAGTTATTGTAGTTTTTTTAATATGGAATGATATAATGATAATTCTTTTGTTTTAATTTAACAATTTGCTTACGACAGTTGCATGTTGTAAATCATCAATTGAGAGAACGTATCAATTGGGTAACTCCATACCTGGTTTTGTTGATATTTTTAATACTGGTGTTATTGAATTCAGAAAGGCCCTCTTCCGGCATTTTCTCAATCTTGGGTCTTGACTGCGAGACTGGATATCCATTTATTTCATCATGGTATTTTTTGTAATTTGATCTTTGTTTTCATATTATCGTTGCCGTTGAGAGGTTTATTTTTACCTTCTGACCTGTTTTTGATGGAATTTAATTAATTCTACTGGGTGTTTTTCATTACTTTCCATGTTATACGAGTACGTTGGTACTTTTTGTGCAACGTATTCTGAAAGATATGTATGTGTATAGTATATCTTGAATAGTATTTTTTTTTAATATTTCGATACTTCATCATTTCTTTTACATTTGTTACTGTAACATATATGTAAAACACATTTAAGTATTGTTTTTTTTAATATTTCGATACTTCATCATTTATTTTGCATTTGTTACTGTAACACACTCGTATATGTAAAACACATTTAAGTATTGTTTTTTTTAATATTTCGATACTTCATAATTTATTTTGCATTTGTTACTGTAACATATATGTAAAACACATTTAAGTATTGTTTTTTTTATTTCTTCAATAAATCAATAACATATTATACTCACAAACATTTTATACTTCTACCATTTCGATAATAACCAAGGGCTCATCATCGAGCCGAATAGGTCGATGTTTTCTAACAGATTTCTTTGTGTCTGTGTCTTTGAACGTGTTCAACAGAATATTCCATATGCGAAGTTACAATTGAGGGAGAATCATAAAGCATTTGATAAAACTTAACATATCCCTTTTTTCAAGATTTGCATCATATGCCTAGCGTACGGGCCTGTCACGGTGCAACTCTCGAAACCCGGCATAAACGGTCCCATCATAAAGGGGACTTTTCATATCCCGTGCCTAGAAAGTACACCCTTACCTCGCTTTTGGGATGAGATACGTTCCTGAAAAGTTGCCCATAAACTGCATTCTGTGTTCTATGGAGAAAATATGTTAATGAAATATTTGAGAAAAGTTTCGAATGTATTTCACAACACACATACTTACACTCTACCTTAAACCGAATGTGCTGGTAATCACATATCGAAAGATTTATGGTATAAAGGTTTATTTGTAGCTCGTCTACCTTTTGTAAGTTTTCGGCTTTTTTTTTAATATATTTTGCTGAACATATGCGTGTGCGAGGAAATGCCAAATCTAATGGGCACAGCCACTACTTTCCTATCTTTATATTAAAAACTATAGATTTTTTGACCTAACGCGAATTGATTATTTTTATTTTCTATTATAGTAAAATTCCGTTAAAAAGGTCACGTAAAACGAGGTATGGGTGTACATTGATTTACTTCGCCAACCACAAAATTCAAGACCTTTCATTCTTTCAAGCTTTGAAGGTTTCTGCTGACTTCATTCTTCTCAATTTTGGTTTTTAAAATAACATCCTTTACATTCAAATTAGTGTAGAGTCAACATAAAATTTCAAGCATTAGAGGACTATATTCTTGACATGTGCCAACCAAAGACATTTATGGTTATTTTTATTCTCTCGTATGGAACCGTTCAATATATCCGAATTAGTGATTCAGATATATTGAAGAGCGTGACCGAGGGAAATTATTGTCTTCGGCCTCAGTAATCGAGCTATCGAGTTTAAAATTATTGGCACAGCACTCACAGTTTGTAAATGCACGTGTTAGTAATACGAGTACTATCGCACGTGAAGAAATAACAAGCGCACACGTGCTCGGTAACCTGACTAATTCTTTACCAGGCTGGAATTCATTATTTTCTTATTTTTGGGTATTTTATGGGAAGCCAAACGTCTTACCAACTGGGTCACGGAGTCACGTCAACATTAACGATGAAAAATATAATTAAAGTAAAATATACCAAACCCAAATTTCGAAAAATATATTAAGCCCAATTAGGATTAAGCCCTTTCTGGAAGGTGATATAAGGAAAATATATTAAGCCCAATTAGAACGACCCTTTCTGGAAGGTGATATAAGGAAAATATATTAAGCCCGATTAGGACGACTCTTTCTGGAAGGTGATATAAGGAAAATATATTAAGCCCAATTAGAACGACCCTTTCTGGAAGGTGATATAAGGAAAATATATTAAGCCCGATTAGAACGACCCTTTCTGGAAGGTGATATAAGGAAAATATATTAAGCCCAATTAGAACGACCCTTTCTGGAAGGTGATATAAGGAAAATATATTAAGCCCGATTAGGATTAAGCCCTTTCTGGAAGGTGATATAAGGAAAATATATTAGGCCCAATTAGAACGACCCTTTCTGGAAGGTGATATAAGGAAAATATATTAAGCCCGATTAGGACGACTCTTTCTGGAAGGTGATATAAGGAAAATATATTAGGCCCAATTAGAACGACCCTTTCTGGAAGGTGATATAAGGAAAATATATTAAGCCCAATTAGAACGACCCTTTCTGGAAGGTGATATAAGGAAAATATATTAAGCCCAATTAGAACGACCCTTTCTGGAAGGTGATATAAGGAAAATATATTAAGCCCAATTAGAACGACCCTTTCTGGAAGGTGATATAAGGAAAATATATTAAGCCCAATTAGAACGACCCTTTCTGGAAGGTGATATAAGGAAAATATATTAAGCCCAATTAGAACGACCCTTTCTGGAAGGTGATATAAGGAAAATATATTAAGCCCGATTAGGATTAAGCCCTTTCTGGAAGGTGATATAAGGAAAATATATTAGGCCCAATTAGAACGACCCTTTCTGGAAGGTGATATAAGGAAAATATATTAAGCCCGATTAGGACGACTCTTTCTGGAAGGTGATATAAGGAAAATATATTAGGCCCAATTAGAACGACCCTTTCTGGAAGGTGATATAAGGAAAATATATTAAGCCCAATTAGAACGACCCTTTCTGGAAGGTGATATAAGGAAAATATATTAAGCCCAATTAGAACGACCCTTTCTGGAAGGTGATATAAGGAAAATATATTAAGCCCAATTAGAACGACCCTTTCTGGAAGGTGATATAAGGAAAATATATTAAGCCCAATTAGAACGACCCTTTCTGGAAGGTGATATAAGGAAAATATATTAAGCCCAATTAGAACGACCCTTTCTGGAAGGTGATATAAGGAAAATATATTAAGCCCGATTAGGATTAAGCCCTTTCTGGAAGGTGATATAAGGAAAATATATTAGGCCCAATTAGAACGACCCTTTCTGGAAGGTGATATAAGGAAAATATATTAAGCCCGATTAGGACGACTCTTTCTGGAAGGTGATATAAGGAAAATATATTAGGCCCAATTAGGACGACCTTTTCTGGAAGGTGATATAAAGAAAAATATTCATATATCAACACTAGAATAGTTTGGACATGTAGAATGAATAAACGAAAAAAAAAACTATCAAAAAAATGAACAGTGCAGATGTGAGCGGAAGGCGTGGAAGAGGTAGATCGAGGAAAGTATGATTGGATCAAGTATATGATATTTTGAAATTAGGAAACTTAAAAGTCAAAGAAATCGTAGAAATGGTATGAAAATGTATACATGGATGTAGAAGAGGTGAAAATTGTGTCTCCTTCGTAGTATATTATACTTTAAAATATTTATATTTAGGTATAGATCGTTCAGCCAGAAGAGTCGTTTTGCAATAGTGTGAGTAGCAGTGCGTTTACAAAAACTTGTCACTTTATTATTTTAATGAAGTGAAAAAGCAAAAAATATAAAAATAATATTTTATATTCAAACATTGTATTTTATAACATTCATATATGTACACAACTTTATCATTGCCTCTCTAATACCGTTGTTTACTCCAACACCCACAATATCCAAACTAAATAACCCAAATCCGTTTCATAACATTCGATAAAGGAGTCGAGTGTCCTTGAATCGGACCGATATTCCGAGCATAAATTATCAACAGTGATGGAATTGTTCGGTGCATTCTCCTCTCTGCCTACCCTGACAGGGAGACTGCGTAATAGTATGTAAATAAACCACCTGCTGATAATCATGCAGGAATGTTATGTCGTCACCATCACCATCACGCCATGTCTCTGTTTGGGTAGGTAGAAAGTACAGATTTCCACTTCACGTGTCTTACTCTTCTGCCCGTCCACACACGCATTGTCACGTAAACTCTCATAGTATAAATACTTTTAACTATTCCCTCTTTTAGATTTTGAATTATTTCGTACCGCGTTTTTCTAGGTCTTACTTAAATTCTCACACTTTCTGTACTTTCTAGACTATTTATATAAATGTTTGTAATTTCTTTATCAATTATATTGTAATTTCTTCTTGGCCGAAACATCTCAATGTTCCTTCCTTCATTGAGTACTGAATCTTCTCTTAATTCACATTCTTTCCTAATTTCCTCATTCCAAATTTATTATATTGTATTACACTTTCGTATAAATTACAACCTGGCGAATTTATTACCATGTGGCAATCACTTCCAACGAACCAGAAATGTGTTAAACGTGCATTTCCTAAAAAACTAGACTTAAACCATTTTCTTGAAAAAAAAATGGTTACTTAAGGGAATTGTTACCACAACCCTGAGTTGTGAGACGGCGGCTAGTCTAGTTGGCATCTTATCAACTAGACCATGAGGTCACTGTCCAACATTAAAAAATGGTTACTTAAGGGAATTGTAACCACAACCCTGAGTTGTGAGACGGCGGCTAGTCTAGTTGACCTCTTATCAACTAGACCATGAGGTCACTGTCCAACATTAAAAGATGGTTACTTAAGGGAATTGTAACCATAACCCTGAGTTGTGAGACGGCGGCTAGTCTAGTTGGCCTCTTATCAACTAGACCATGAGGTCACTGTCCAACATTAAAAAAATAATAAGTGTTAGCCATTATTTTACAGGTTGTGAAACGACTTTTTTTTATGATCATTTTAAACAAAGGCATACATAAATTGGAAATTTCAACAAATAGAGACGGGATTTTGAAACTCTTTGTTAACGCTATCATTAAATAACTACAAATTCAAATATCAAGTCCTATAATACCGAAAACATCTTCTTATGAATTCGTTAATCACAAACTCAGTATGTGTGGTGAACCCGATATTATTTTTTATCCTAAAATTCTACTTTAGCTCTCGTAACATTATTACAATCAGGTTTGAAGTCTTCGCTTGACAAATAACCAGTTTGTGGCTTTTTGTCTTTTTGTCTTTTCATGTCATCGCCAGGAGTTGCACTAGACATGTCCTGATTCGTCATTACAGATCTATATCGATACCGATACCGATACGGATCGTATTCCCATTTGATCATTTGATCATTAGATCATTTGATCATCTTCATTATCATCAGTGCTGAAAGATTGATTAAGTCTTGATCGTCTGCATTTTACTTTTGTATAAGCGATGTCATATCCGATAAAACTTTTTGGGTCAGTGAGAATAATTAAGGATAATTTATAAAGCGCCGTTTAGAGAGCAGAGTCTCCTGAAGGGTTGCTCCTGATGGGGAATCCAGCCCACTATTATCGAAAGATTTATAAAGCGCCGTTTAGAGAGCAGTCTCCTGAAAGGGTGCTCCTAATGGGGAATCCAGCCCACTATTATCGAAAGATTTATAAAGCGCCGTTTAGAGAGCAGTCTCCTGAAGGTGTGCTCCTGATGGGGAATCCAGCTCACTATTATCGAAAGATTTTATAAGTTAAATATATATTTATGAAAATGGCGGTTATTAGATTAAGTATTTCCCAGCATCTGTATAAATATATTTGCCAAAAAAACCGCAGAAAACTTACAAAGGAAGATGGACTACAAAGAAACCTTTGTTGATATTTTATCATATGATAGTAACACATACGGCTTTAGGCCAATTGAATGTATGTGTGCAGTGTACATACACAATCATAAATTTTAATAAGATCTTTAAAAAAATGGTGTATTTAAGTGAAGGTGTATATGTCACCCATATCTCTAATCCTAGAGCCAGACCCTTTTACGCTACTGATCTCAATCAGCAACGGCAAAAGCCCGGTTTTCTTATTTGTCATTGGTTCTTCATTGATACATATTGAAAAAAAAGAAACCTATCAAATACGAAAAAGTTTAAGTACCTTAAATGTTGCTTAAGATGATAATGTTCAACATGTTTATTGTTCGCTGACAACTAGAAAATTAAAAAAAAAAAAATTCACTTCATGACTGTGCACAGTTACAACAGGACCTAGACTCTCTAGTTTCCTGGACTGAACAAAATCATCTTGTGTTCAATATGAATAAATGTGTGTATCCCATATACAATACAGGAGTATTCTGGAGGTAGGTTGATTAAATAGCATTAAACACTGCTTCTGAAATCAAAGATTTGGGCGTAACCTTTGATGTCGGACTCGTATTCGTTAACCATGTCTCGCGTTTGATATCGGACTGTAACAAACTACATGGTTTCATAATGAGAATATCAAGAGAATTTAACAGTGACAATATCCTTCGAAACTTATATAATTATCTAACAAGAACTTATTAGAATATGCATCTGCATCAGCTCAAATATAAGAATATTATCCAAAAAATCCTCAAATATCTATGGTAGAGAACAAAAGGCGATTACCCAAAATACACGCACCATGTCGAACTTCTCATGGCGTTTAACTATAAAAACCACGAAACAAGAAGTCAAGAATCCATTGCGATACTCCTACTAAAGGTTTTCAAAGTTTCTTTAACTGTCCCGGGATACTAAATGCACTAAAGTTATATGTTTCCAAGTAATATAGCCGTGAAAGATATCACCATATATTCTGAGTACCAACTTACAGAACAAATATCATAGCTAAACACTCAGTCACACGTGGTATAGAGATATTGAACCAACTGAGTGACACTGTGGATATATTCTCGGTACCTCCTAGCAGTATGAGAAGAATCCTGGATGATATACTTCCTTACAAATAAGCTAACTAAAAGCAGACCCTCTTTGCGTAACAGGAAAAATCCGTGCAAAATGGATTCAAAAAATATCATAAAAGACACATTTGCTCGTGCACGTTATCGCAGCGCTTCCTTGACGGAGTAGGAACAGAGCGCCTTACTTATTGACCATTTCATATACCGTTCTTATTAGTATTAATACTGGAACCGTATATTATACCACCGATCACAATTCTATATATTATAGAACAAAGGTAATCATCTCTTTGTGCCCCTCGAAACCCAAAGAATTTATTAAGTGTTATTTCGTAATAAATTCTACCCTTGGAGAGTTTTAGATTTTATCGATCACTACGAGTATCTAATATTTTTTTTAAATCTGCTCGTATTTCAAACTTCTGTATAAAAATATAAAATGTATTAATTTATCAAATCACTCATCTTTTTCGAATCATCATGTATACTACTCGTAAAACAAATTACAAGACATGAAAGTTAGTTTACATTGCATTCGCTTATACTTACGAATAAGTAGTTGCAGGTTGTAAGAAGCGGCAGTTTACATTGCATTCGCTTATACTTACGAGTAAGTAGTTGCAGGTTGTAAGAAGCGGCAATTACTCGTAAATGGTTTTAAAGCATTTCAATCGCTATTTTCTCTGTAGACGGAAATGTTAAATGAATAAATAGCATAATACAACAGAACGACTTTACTTCTTCCATATTCTTCGCTACCTAATAATGGAGACATTTTCCTTACATAGTAATTTTATTTTACGTGTTTGTTTGCCAATTTGTTGTCAACATACATAAAGCGAGGAAAAATCAAATTAAAAATGTGTTTTGATCGACGTATAAAGTAATATCATCGATTATAAATATTTTGTACTAAAATCCTTACCATACATAAAATAATAGGGTTTCAGAAAGTAATTTCGTATTTTCAGGTCGAACCAAAAATGTATCAAATACTCGTGGATGGCGGTTTTCGATATTTTCACTATCTCAGCAAACTCTCGTATGGTAGAATTCTGGTTATTCTCGGTCAAAACCTTGATTTAGTCGTCATACATGATTATCAATTAGCCTTCAAGAGCTGACACCATCGATCGAGTATCGTATCTTCATTGAGTATTTTTCAAACCACATTTGACACACACGATCGTTTACTGCATAATCTCCATACAGCGAAAATGTTTTTTTATCCATTAACTACTATGAAATAGTTTAAGCATAAAGATAATATATAATGATATAATTCCGAATATATAATATAATTAAGTCCGCATACATTCTAACACACCTATAGAATCAGAGATCCAGAAAAAAATTATGCGTTATATGTTAGTTTTAGCAGAAATCGGTATAGAATGATATAATTGGTGGCATTTAATATAGGTTTAGCATAAAGAAAGAATAGGCTGAAAGACATAATTCGGGATATATAATATTATTCTCATGCATCCTAGAATGAAAGGTTTTAAACTAGAAATGTCGATGGAATGGTTCGAACATAAAGAGATAAGAAGATGATAAAGATCAAAGAAATAAAATTCAGAATGTATTTGAAAAGGTATTTTGATTTATATCATGTAACAAATAAATTTTTTTGACTCGTTTTTAATTTCCTTCAGGCCTTGCCACTTAAGAAATAAACACTTACAATAGCCATAATAAAAGATTTTTGAAAACTTTACTTAAATGTATTGAACACAATAAAACCAACGAACAATTACTATATGCAAACATGTGCTATATACCAATAAAAATATTATTTTCTTAACATCATTCTCTTCCAAAACCATGCAGTTCATTTCGACTCACGATTAAACGTATCATATATTTGCTTTATTTTTTAAATCGAACGTCTAACATTATTTAAAATTTATTTTTCAGAGTGTCTTTCGGCAGCTCCAAGGGGTCCATGGTGGAAACCCTGATCTATGAAAGCCCGCTGCAAGAGGAGCCCGAAGTGACTAGCCCTCCGCCCCCGCCACCACCACTGCTGCAACCGCTGCACCACCTTGATGCCGCACCCTTCCCATTTCCAGCAGACATCCTGGAACAAGAAGAGTGAGTCGTTTTTTACTATCAATACTTGATATTCAGATCTACTTCTAGTTTTGGCCTAGGTAGCATAACCGATCACCAAATTTGAAAACTGGACGCAGATGAAGATCGCTCTAAATGAATGTATATTAGGGAAACCTGTGTTTCATTATCATGATTTCTGATGTTCTCGTTTCAATTAAAATATATCTTACGAATTGCGAGGTTAATCCTAAACGCCCAGCAGAAACTAAACATTTAAATGGTGTCGACGGAGAATCATCTCTGCCATAGACCACGATTGGACTAAATAGTTTCACTCAGGCAGAGAATCGGCTGAAGATGACCCTCGTCAACGCAGACCAGCAGAAGCACTCACTCCAGAAATAATCACATTAGTTCAAAAATGAATGCTACAACATAGCAGATTAAAATCAAAAGAAACAGCAGCGTGGTCTTTACAAAATTGTAGATTTTCCAAAAACATAGTTTTTCGAATTCTACACAATCATCTTGGCGTGAATAAGGTGAGCGCCAAATTGGTACCAAAACTCTTGAATGCTGTCCAAAGGCAATCACATATCGACCGTTGTTTTGAAGTTTTTATACCAAGTAAGGAGAAAGGAAAATAATTAATTGAGTCAATTGTCACGGGGATGAAAATGTGGCTTTGTGATAATATGCTCTATTGAAAAGGGATAGAGGTGCCGTCCGGCCGATTGGACCGCCACGGCTCAAAAAGTCAAGGCCAAGGTGACCCAAGGCAAAAAAAATATTAAGACAATTTTTCGGCTTTGTCAAAGAATTCTACTTATTAAATTAAAAGGGAGAACACTATGGCTACTAGCGAGTATTATGCGTCATAAATGTACACATTAAAGGATATCATAAAAACAAAACGCCGAGGAGTGAGATTATTGTCACGAGGTGTGAGATTATTACACGACATTACACCAATGCTCACTTATGTTACTCAAAAGGCTGCCATTCAACACTGCAGTTTCAAAAAATTGGATCACCCACCCTTAAGTCCTGACTTGCCCCCTAATGATTATTTTTTTTTTCAAAACTGAAATTCGATTTGCGTGTATTTAAAACAAATGAACTTAACATATATGTTATTAACCACTTGGATAATAACATATATAATATGTTAAGTTCAGAATATTTTTTGAGTGGTATTAACAAAAGAATTCGGAGTTCAAAAAATGTATTAACCACAGGCTATATCGAAAAAGAAATTGTTTTATTGTATAACCTTTTTTATATCCTCATGCCGGAAGCTTTTAGACCTTACTACGTATGTAAGAATCCAAATCAACTCATTCGCGGGCTATGAAAAGTTTAATAAATAATCAAATGAAAAAAATCACCCTCGTCATTAAAATTGTTCCTCTCGAATCAAAAGACTACACACACTTATGATGAAATATGACACCAATCGCAATAGCATTACTCTTGATACAAACCGGGATCATTCCGACTAAAGGGAGTTTTGAAATGGGAGGTAATTACATTAAGAATTGAATATACACGCTTTTATGATATCTCTTTATAATTCACTGGTTCGTAATATATTGGAATGGGTCTCAATCATTTGGAGCCCGAGAGGAATACAGTACAGAACTCACTGGTAGTTGAACGAGTCTAAAAGGGATTTCTGCGATACCTCTATTGCAAAGAGTATGGATTTTACCCATGACTTGATCCCGCAACTTTTAGTGGGTATACTTTTTAAATAAGCAATCCTCCCAATGCTAGGATGATCTGTGCCACCAAACTGAAGACATTATGAAATTATATGAGTAAATATAACAAACCAATTTAATAAAATGACAATTCTAGATACATCAAAGTTTCAACTGATTACTAAGCTTCAAAAATTTAATAATTCCTCGAAGAAAGAAGAAACGCAACAGTCATTGGATGCGGTTAAAATATGGCTTATAGTTAATCAAATATTCGACAACCGAAAAATACATGGTGTATAGTTTCATCATTCAGCCTACACTCGCAGTCGGGATTCTCCACAATACCCATTCTGTAAAGGCGACTAGCCACCACGCAATGACGACAAATAACATATACGTCTTATTCATTCTTATAATATTACACCATGGTTTCTAAGGGACATCATATTGGATTGCTTTAGTTGCATGAAATATTTTATTTTGATTTAAGATAAACCTCTAGATATTTTACATAAGTAGAAAGCGAGGGTATTATTTCTGTTATAGTAAGTAAACTAAAATAATTTTGGTAGGTTGTATTTTTTATTTTACATAACAAGCATGTAAACCAGGTTAAACTATACACAATATTAATATATTAGTACAATCCCTCGTAAGTTAATATAGTTATTAAAACGCCTCTCATCGGTTATTATTAGCCAAAGTTCTGATCGAAAGAAGATCAAAATTCCAAGATTATCAGAAAGTTTAAACTGTTACAGCCCTTTGTGAGGCAGAGATTTCGTTAAGCAACGCAATTTTTGTTGCTTAATAGGGCTATAAAAAATTGTGATCGCTTCTAAGCTATCATACTCGTAAATAGCTTGTTAACTAGATAAAAAACTAATTCAGATGTAATAAAGTTAAGAGTAATGCCAATCTGGAAGCAGATCCACCAGAAATCGAACCTGTAGTGAACAAAAGAGAGAGAAGTTTTCATCCTTTTGCATATATATATTTTTTCTATTGTAATTAATGAAATTTGGTGCACACGCAACTGGGCTGGCCCTCCTATTTGATGGATGTTCCTCCACTGGGAAGATGTTACGATATGAGCCCAGACCATTTGATATTTTCTCTCTCGAATCTTTGGTCCATAGTTTCATCATCCAAACCACTTTCGCAGCCGGGATTCTCCACAATACCCATTCTGTAAAGGTGCTAGCCACCACGCAGTGGCCCGTCCGCAAACCATAAATGACGGACACTTCCATCTTATTCATATGTTACTATATATAATATTAGTTGAGCTTGTTAATAAACATAAATGAGCCACTTAACAGAGAAGGATGAGTAACATTGTTCCTGGTCTTAACATATTATTTTTAGTATGTTTTATTCTTTTACTTTGTATTTTATTTAACAGTAAATCAAACAAAAAATGTAATTCCACGAAGAAGGTTAATACGAAAAGTGTGTAAAACTTATGTTCTCATTTATAATAGATTGCTTATTTGAATAAAGTTGTATCAATGATTCGTATTGATAATTTGCACTGCAGAGTGAAATATAACAAATTAATAGCGTTCGCGTGACTTGTATTTGTCTGTCGGGTGCCATAAAACAGATAATTTGTTTTAATTTAATCGTTATCTGTTTTGTCAAAGCTATGTATTTTATTTGAAACGCCTCTTTGTTTAGCGTCCAACAACAATAATACCTATGATCGAGAGTGCCTGGTTTAGTGGTTTAGACAATGGATAATCGAGCTTCGATAAGGAAAATAGTTTTGAAAATACCTTTATTTTTTTACGTTTTTTGCTCTTTTCAAAACTTATTATCTGATGCAATTTCCTATTATTACCGTCCCTTTTTAGACCATAAACTTCATATATTCTCGGCACCGCCTAGCAATATGAGAAGAATCCTGACTGATACGCTTCCTTACGAATAAGTTAACTAGAAACGGACCATCTTTGAATGACAGAAGAAATCCGTGAAAGTGGATTAAAAAAATCATATATAAAAAAGTAGCTATATGTATTCTTTACCCCTTTTTACCAGCCTAGCATCCCTTTCCGCATTATTGCCTTCCAATACCCCCCATGAGGCTTATACCGCCCCCAAGGGGGCGCGGTAGTGCGCACTTTGGGAATCACTGGTCTGGATAGCATTCTTGCAAAGTAAGCTGGTGTTCTATTTGCGGCGGAATCATTTCACGATCTACCTTATTTATTTGGTAATACGCATGTCTTCAAACCCGGAGGTTACAGGTTCGATTCCCGCTAGAACCCAATTTATTAAAAAAAAGGGTCAGACATCTTTCTGGTTGATTGGAAGAAATCGTCACATGGCAATTAAAGCATCAAGTTGTATTTTATACAATGAATGTCTGAATAATACAATACGTAAATCGATTTTATTTTACCACCCATCTCCATCCTTCCCGGTTCTAAGCCATGTTTAACACAGCGCTTAAATGGATCCTGTTAACTTTTTTATATAACAACTCATAAGACACCTTCCTCTTGCAACTGGCCCCATGATCACCAGTTTTTTCAGACTTTCATTATTCTTTCTGGCAATATGCTCCAAGTACGTTAAGATTATTTTTCTCCATATTGACGCAAGTCGTTCTATATAGTCTCTAAATTCTAATATCTAAGTTCTATATGTTATAATCTCTATAGTCTGACATACGAGTATTATTGTGTTGTACGAGTATTACGCTCTTATTGTGTACGGTAAAACCTAGTGTGTTTGAATCCATGTGGCAATCTCATCCAAAAAACAACTAGAAATATGTTAATCGGACTTTAAGAAACGACCAGATTGAATTTTTGAAAAATGGTACCAACGGAAAATGAAACCGTAACATAGATGCAGGCATTACAACAACTAGGCAACGGAAGTCGTCAATTATTATTTAACCTCTGTGAGTAGATTTCTAGAGCATTCGTTTTACTCCTACCATCTTAACATTTCACTCTTATATATTTAAGTTGACACGAAATTTTCACTTCAAATTTTCGGACATACTGTTGATTCCTTAGTGAATGCTTATTTATACTTGTTATTGGCTTCCCCGCTTCTGTCGACAGTAAAAAAGTATCGGCAGATAATTACCGGGGATATTTTCCTAACTGCCAATATAATTTAGGAGATTATCCCTAGAAAGACAAGAAGCCTTGTAATGTCACCTTAATATCTTTAAAAAGCGTTATGATGATAATTTAAAACAGTCCTGCGAAACTTCTGTCCCGCGGACCGCATTTTGTCTTTAGGTATTTCTATTCAGACCGTACTATGAGGAATTTAGGGTACGTTGAATAAATGAATGACGGAACGTTGACAAAATAAATCTTCATATTGGAAGATCAAGCAATTTATCGCTAGGCCAAGAGAAAATATTTTAAAACAATGAATTCTCAGGAACCAGAGAAATAAAGGAATTTTATGAGAATATTCACAAATCTATGCGTAGCGTTAAAAAAATATGTTGTTCGATTATGTTCTCAACGTTGACAGCAAACTGCATGGCAGTAAGTGATTTGTAAGCTGGAAATGAAATAAAATCTTACTTGTAAAAACCAAACGGAAAATAAAAAAAAATTAAAGTGTTAAAATTGTTACTAACACGTACGACAACGGCCAGTGAATACCTCGTCAAGCTTTTGTAAAATACCATTTTCAACACGTTTTCAAAATATGTTCAAAAGAATCATACGAATTCAAAATAATACTAATGTGGATGTATTAACAATTTAAAATCCAAAAATGTCTAATTTTAAGTTTATGTTAATGTTGTATTGTATTATATTACACTTTAGTTGTATACAGTATAACCTGACAAGCATATTTTCATGTGATAATATCTTCCAAACAATCAGAAAAATGTTAAAGAAGCCTTAAGTGAAAACCAGACTGTAATTTGGTTTAACAAATCTAGGTTCCGACGGGAATCACCCCTGCAACTTCCGGGCTGGGAGACAAGCATCTTTCCAACTAGGCCACGTAGATAATATAGAAGAGACAGAGACTCTTATAAGATTCTGACAAACATACCGTCACGCAATCTTCCTGACGGGGTAGGTAGAGAGGAAAGAGCGCCAGACTTTCCTATCTCAACACAAATTATTCGCCTCTACACCCATACACCTTATCTTACAACTCCTATGATTTCTCTGACTTTTTACGTTTCCTTCTTTCCAAATATCATTCACTTGATCCAACCATACTTTTCTTGGTCTTTCTCTCTCACGTCTTCCATATATCATTTCAGTATTAAAAAAAATGAAAAACGCTGTTCCTTTAAAACTACGACGACCTCCATGACCCAGTTAGCAAAACTAGTATTTCAACCCAAGGATTGCGGATTAGATTCCTGTTGGTACTAAGATGTTTCAAGAAAAGGGTTCGAGATTGATTTTCACTTAAGACCTATAGATCCATAGATATTTTCATACGCCTTTCCTTATCTATCACTCTTTCAAAATTTCATTAACTTGGCCCAACTTGACTTTTTTGACCTTACTCTTTTAGGGTTTCCACCCACCTTTGCATTGTTGATTTATCTAATTGGTATTTCGTCACCCATTCATTCAACATTTCTTGAACACATCGTTCTTGATTTCACATTTATTATTCTGTTACACGTCAACATCTCTCATAAATCACGAGACTGGCCACTCACGAGACAAGAACAACATCAATGTAACATTTAACGCCAAATTGTCTTACATGTGCTACTCAGCGAATGCATTTCCAACGCATTGATTTTATCGGCCTTGATGTTACATGTCAAATTTTCACTTTCATACCTCAAGGGCTATATTCGCATTATTCAAAATATTTGTCCGTATGGTCATCACACGCAATGTATCCGTCTCAGCCAGATCACAGAGTTTGGCGTTCAGCTCAGCTCATGCACTTACCTGCACCTGCATCTTCAGGAAACTTACAGTTGACAGCTATTTACGGTGTTGTCTATAGTCTGGATCTGTCCATAGTTACAAAAACGCGTTTCTACCAGGCCTGACTTGTGCACATCAAATGCAATACGCCCACCGCCCACCTATTCATAGTGCATCACTCCTTCCGAGGTAGAGAAAAACCAGACAACTTCACCGTCGACTCATCCATAAGATTAGATATGATATATAAATATAAATTAAATAATTTGTACCTATTTTATTTTACTGTCCATGTTTATACTTTATATACCCTTGCGGACCGGATCTTCCGCCTATCGGAGAATTGGCTGGCCCTGCCTGACCATTTTTATAGACTTGAGAGAATGTTCGTCTGCGAGTTTTAAATTACAAGAAATTCAATAAAATTAACAAACCAAAAAAATATTCCGAACAAAATCGTGTATATTATAATTTTATCATTAAAAAATAGATGAAAAATGTGCAATGCATTACCATGGGAAACGTTGAATTAGTTTTTTCTGAGTTTACATGGATTTACAGATCATTTAGACCTAATTGTTCAAAAGGGACCCAAACCACATTTTATCTGTTCTAAAATAATTGAGTACAAGCTTCTATTGAACTTAAAAAAATTAAGACGAAATTTTACCATAAAATATAATTTAATAATGGCAGACTTGATATTTTATAGACACAGAAGATAAATGTTTTATGGATTACACGCGATTTCTTGGCCAAAAAAATATTGATCAGCCTCGTATTCGCCCGACTTGGCTCCATGCGACTTCTGGCTCTTCCCGAAACTGAAATTGGCGATGAAAGGAGTTTTTCGAAACGATTTCAGACATCCAGAAGGCTTTAACTGCGATTTTGGAGGCTTCAGAAAATTTTACTACCTTCCAGTATTGTGTTGCCTCTTAAGGAGTGTACTTTTAATAAAATGTAATGTAAACTAAAAATAAACAATGTATTGTATTTCATTTCTTGTCAGTCACCTTTCGCATTGGACAGATAGTGTATGTCCTTTTTAAGATCGAAAAAAAATACACATAAAAATACTTTGGATTTTAGAACAATAACACGGATTAAAGAATTATAATTACTAAGTATCAATGAAGACAAAAGTTTAACAATTTTAAGATTTTGCTTATATTTTTTTTATTTTCTATCAGGCTTATCGTTTGCCAGCCACGAATGAGGTTATAATTATTATTGAATATCAATTAATACAAAAACATAACAAGATTCACAATTTTAAGATTTTACATATACCTATTTCTTTTATTTTCTATCACACTTGTTTTCCAGCCACGAATGTTTTTTTTTTAATTGAAGATTCTAGTATTTCTTTCGTTTCTGAAAAAAAAATATTCCCGACTCGCCAGGTTGTACAAAATAAAATAAAGTCGGAATATATAAAAATTTCATTAAAATTATTTAGGGGCAAACTAAATATCAAAATGGTTTAAAACAAAATAAAAGCAATGGTGAACTAATAATATATCAATAGAATATATGCGTATATTATATCTATAAGTATCTTTAATTTGAAAAATTAAAAAAACGCAACTGTGAAGTTGCTCATATCTTAAGACATTTCCTTTTTTAATATTTCTATGCATTTCAATTCATTGGTAATGTGTCTTTTTTCTCTTTTTTTGTCACGTTTTTATTGAATGTTTGTTTTTGGGAAGCTGTTTCTACAAACCATTTATTTAGAATTATTGATTTTCTGCCAAGAATGGAAATCGCCTACACGCACGTGAAGAGTGTAGGCGATTTCCATTCTTGGCTTGGGATCTCCCCACGCACTCTATCGACGTTCGCTTGAACTAACTAGTTACTGTTGCGTTTCTGTTCTTGTTTGGTTCTGAACTTGGATAAAAAATATAACGCGCATTTCCTTATTGGAAAGAATTAAATAGGACTAGTTAACTTTTCCAAAGAGTGCAATCATAATTCAGTCAGCTAAGTGAGAAAATACAATCCCATATTTTTCAAATTAATTTCCATTTATTTATGAGGCACTGATATTCAGTCCAGAAAAAATGAATTAATCATTTCAGTAATATCTACCTGGTGGCCTACGCCAGCTGCGTCGTTTTGAATAATGTTTCGGAGAATCCTTGAACTTTCCATTATATGTATTGTATTTACGTGACATATCGCAATAACTTAAACTCCAATTCATAGTCTGACCTAAATACTAAAATACCAATTCCTACCCTTAAAATTTCGTGATTAGAATTCAGAGTTGGATCTCATACGCTCCAAACTTTCCTGTTTAATAAGTAAAACTAATTAACTCCATTATTTAAAGAAGCAACGACAAAATTCGACAAAAAATGCATTTTTTTTTTAGTTAAAAAAAGTTAAGATTTATTACAATATTTCGTTTTAAGGTCTAAATATTAATTATGCTCTGAGAAATTAATTTTGTTCTAAAGGTATCGGCAATTTCTTCATAATAACAGTTTTAGAAACAGAGTTGATTGATTCCTTCAAAATAAAATTGTGATCCTGAACACGTTTCACAATAAAAACAACACATGTGATATATGTATAGAACTTGTATTTACGAGTAAAATATTGTCATTAGATGAGCAAAAAAAATATGTCTAGATATGGCGTTTACAAAATCGAATATATAATTCTGACAGTGTCACTTTAGTTGAAAAATACATGTGATAACTTGATGTATTAATGTAAGCCGCACGACAATAAAATGAATGGATGAATTAAAATAGGCACTAAGTACCAAAAAAATATTAAAAAAACTAAGTATGCAGTTTCGTTCTATATGTCATATATTGTATAATGAAACCATACTTATTTTTTTTTTGTTTTTTTGTTGGTACTTAGTGCCTATTTTAACTCAACCATTCAAATATCCAATGCGCTCAACGAGTCAAGTTAAAGACACACTAGTAACATAATCATAATTGTCGTTTTTGAATAATTCTACTCCAAATTGTTTAGTGTATTTAATTTAAAGGTGGAGAGAAGTCAAAAAGAAGTAATAACCATTGGACCATAATTACGATACTCAGTAAAGAATAACAATGACTTGAGAAAACTGACAGTCGAGAACAACTGTATATACCAACACGTAACATATTGCATTTACAATTACTCTGTTTGTAATGAACATGCAAGTAATAAAAAGTTATTGCGATAGCTTGGCCACATTGAAAGAATGAGTTGCGAAAGGATCACGAAACAAATGTTGTATATGTATGTCTGATATGAATGGAAAACGAAGAAGGGATAGACCGAGGAAAGAGAAGAAGAGGATAGTTGGAAAAAATCAACTGAGGGAAATGGAGGAAGTATTAAAAACACAAAGACTAGGAAATCTACTCTCTATGCTAACCCCAAAAGGCACTGGACGTGATGATCTCCTTTGTCTAGTTGGTAAAACGCCTTTCTTCGAACCCGGAGATTGCGGATTCAATTCCCGTTGGTGGTTCAATACCAGATTTAAAAATTAGATGGTTCCACTTTTGTTTTTACTTCAGATATATTTTATATCTTTCTGGTTTGTTGTAAGATCACAATATGGCAATAAGTTCACCAGATTTTACTGTATGTTATGTATATATCACAAAACATTAATTATAATCAATGTTTTGTGGTGGTAACAATAATTATTGTTACCAACTTTCGTCTGTTGTCCTACGAACTCGGGGATGTGACGCTAAAACTATCTATTTCAATTTTTTTCAGTGGAGTAGTGGCGTAAATCGATCAAACTCCGTGGCCTACTTGGTAAAATATTTATCTTCCAGCCCGATAAATGCGGGTTCGACTCCTGTTGTTACCCACTTGTTTTAGAAACAGTTTTAAAGTTTCAACCAACCAGAAAGATTAAAACATATTTCTGGTTGGTTGGAAGAGATTACCACATGGTTATTAAAACTCGCCAGGTTAAATAAAATAAATAATTATATACTCGTATAAATTAAAAAAAATGTTTTGAGGTATTAAGGTTTTCGCTTCAGGCCTCTTTAACATATGTCTTATTGGTTGGAACAGATTTCCACATGCCAATAAATCTGACATGTACTGTATCCAACGAAATTATAAAACAATACAATAGAACTCTCAGCTTTCTTTCATACTACTTCTTTACCTAGATGGACCATAACCAAAGTAGATCTTGCATGCGACACGTGATTGATTGCCTCTTACCGATATATGAATTGACTGTCGATTCACGCTGTCGATGAAGAACACTATTAATTTGTCACTTTTTTTTCTAAAAGAAAATATGACAGAATTGTTTAATTTCTTTGAAAATCATAACCATATTCGATGGAACCATTTTTGGTGTAGTGTAGTATATGCATGTTATCTCAACATTTTGATGAAACCTCCCAAAAAGAGTAGTCTTTAAGTGCTTCCTAAAGCTGCACATGCCACTCATATATCTAACAGTAGACCATTCCACACCTCAAAACCAGCAATGGTAAAAGCTCTATCATTAAACCCCGCATTATTGGATCGATTCAAATAAGTATTTTTTTTAAAGAAGAAATTGTTAAATTAAACGGTCTATTATCATTAACTTAGTTCGTGACATATTGGTTTTCAGGCCCAGAAGCTAGCTCTCATGTTCATCCTATTTAAGGGTCGTGAGCATTTCTTCTTCTAATGTGGCAATAACGTCGTGTCATCGGCATATCTCAGATTTGAGAGCTTTCTTTCGCCAATAGCAATCCCGCCGTCCCAATCTTTAAGTACTATCCTCATAATATACAATATTATTCATAGAGATTAAACAAATTGGGAGAGAGAATCCACCCTTGCTGCAAACACTTTTGCACTTGAAACAGTTTGGATTTGATGTTGTTGACTTTGACTGTCGCAAAAACTATGTCGGTACAGTGACCTAATAAGGTTCACAAGGTGTGCGGGTACTCCCATCTCTAGAAGTATGTGCCACAGTTTACCATACACAATCGAATGCTTTTTTTTATAATCTATGAAGCATAAAACCGCTGGTGTCTGAAATTCACGGTACTTTTCTATTCACAGAGAGATATAATAAACACTCTATGTTTGTTATATTAACATATACCTCCGTGGTCTTCCAATTCGGGAGATACAAATTCGATTTCTAGATCAAATGTCGCAATATTTTTCATTTTTGAAGTTAAACATTTAAATTTCTAACGATTCGAGAAGTGTAGTTTCCGTAAAAAAACAATGTTTCAAAAGAATAAAAAAATCCAATGTAAGCATTTTAAATATTATTTATCTTATTGTGGATAGTTTATTAATGCTAATAACAATCGATTGAGAATTAGATATACATACCTACTTTTAATTTGTGTCACGCACAATCCGCATATTTTAATTCGATAACTAACATATGAGCCCTTGATTTAAAAATGAATCAACTGCTTTTCGATACATTTAAGTGCTTGTATAACGTAACTTTAATTTTTATTTTTATTCGTATTTTTCATTTTTTTAAGTTACGTATCACATTTAATTAAAAATCGTAAAACGGAATTTGTGATTATGTTTAACCTTCAGGTATCGTTTTCATTTTTGGTCGAGTTCATCAAATTATTTAACAGCTTTGGTAAATATATTTATTATACCCTTATATTTCACCCCTCTGAATTAAATTATACCAGAGCTTTCGAGTCATGTCTCGGCTTGCCTGTCCAAGTTTTGAATTTGCAGAGTTGCGCAGTTCACTGTTTTGCCGACACTCCTTCGCCGCCATATTAGCTTGCGTTTTAACGCGGAATTGCTGCCACTCTGTGAGATCATTTACGTGCGGAAGGACGTCAGTTCGTTCTCATTTCAGATAATATATCAATTTTAATAACAAAACGAAGTTTCTAATTGTAATATTTACTAGTTTGTGAAAGTTTTCACTTAAAAAACCTCTTTACCCGCCAACGATAAGTCCTGACAGCTGTTGCTTCGGTATGTACTGCATATAACTTTTTACTCTTTCACGGCAAAGCTTTTTTTATTTGTAAATATTTGAGAAGCGACAGAAAGTATCAACTCCAAGCCATTTTTTTTATTTAATACTTAAAACTACAAACTCTTATTAAAATTTGTCTTAAAAATGTGTTTAAAATACAATTATGATCTTTGGAACACAACAACTACCTTTTATTTTATTTTGGTTTAGTTTCTTTTCAGATGTTCACTATTATTGGAAGTTATTACTTTTTTAACTGTCGTTTTTTATTCATAAAATATATATTTTTGCTGCAAATAACTGTTTTGATAAGGTCGTCAACCTTTCACTGTAGCCTTGTTTTATTTCGGTGAATTGTCAAAGAAAACATATTTGGCGGCACTCTTGTAATGTTTAGCGCGCTTGTTTTATTTAATTTTGTTGTTTACATTCATATTTTTTGGTTTTACTTAGTTTATTTAATTTCATATGTAGGTATATAATGTGTTAATAATTTCAGCATATATTTAATTCAAAATATTACCTAGATGCGTAAGGGTTCCGTCATATATAGTGTTTAAAATCATTTCATATTACCGGAGTGCCGTGTCGAAATTTGTTTGCCCTGAATAGCTCTAGCTGTCTTGTATTGAGCACACAATTGCATGCGTATTGTATTGAATTTCTGGTGATAGCTGTTATAATCGGCGATTTTGTTTCAACAAAATGTAATTTCACTGGCTTGTATTTTCTGTGAAAACAGTAAATTATATTATTCACAGCCAAACCACTGCTAATAAAATAAAAATATCACACATATGACGTCAAAATGATTTTAAAACTCAATATGTTTACAAACTGGTTTTATCCAAGTGCCATTAAAATTAGACAACAGTGACTGTCTACATATTTAAGCACCAGTACATTTTTATTTAAACTTTGAATCATGTTTTTTTATAGAATACAACGTTAGCAATTACTGGATGCAAAACATATGTGACTTCATTAGAAATGTGTTATTTTACGAGGTAAAAGTTGTTTAAATTAAAACATTAATATTTATACTTAAGTTTAATTTAGAACTATTTAATATGACATTTTTGTAAATAATAATATATTTACTTTTGCTTTACACAATCGAAATATTTCATGCGATTTTCTAATTCGGGTGCAATCAAACTTAAAAACGCTCTAATTCAAAAATTTTGTTAAAAATTGAATGTTATTAGCCAATGAATTGGAGATATCAAATATACTGGCAGGCGATTGATCCAAACCCCAAACAGATTAGCCAAGTAGTTATTGAATTGAATGTTTACCAAATATTACACAAATGAAACTATTTACATGCATATATCTTTTTTCGAGTCGTTATTTAAAAACATTTAAAAAAAACCCTCTAAAATTATAGAGACCCACCCCTGTGACGATTTAGATCGGTTTGTAATTTTTTGAGATATTTTCTCCATTTGTTGCTACTTCAAAAATCTTCAGGCTTACGATATTCCTTAATGGATAATGTCCCAGTCTAGTTATATAATTTGTCTTGTAACAACAACTGGACGAGTTCGAGTGTGGTCTTTCCATGCGCGGTAGTACGTACATTGGTGAACTATGACTTTCTTGTCAACTCCGATAATTATGTTAGATATCCAAAGACTCGAATAGCAGGAGCCGAAGACACTGTTGACTCCCGGCCATGATATTCAATATGCCCGCATCGTAAATTCGGATATTAAGGAGATCACCATACGAATGGACGAGTGGATAAATAACAAAATCCTGGTTTATTTTTCGTATTGGAAACATCCTACGACTATAGATGAACCTTTTTGAATTGACATGCGTACAGTTATACCGTATCGGGTAGATTTTCTAGTGGTTTATTAGGGGAATGATGATATAACATTTATATTACCTTTTTTTATTTTACATGTGATACATGTTTAACTTTATTACATCAAATAAAAAGTGGCAAATACATTATTGTTACTCTAAATATAACATAATGACAACAGGAACAATTTACTCATAACATCTCTGTGGAGTGACTCAATTTCTCATTACAATAATCTCAAACTCATTCATAACATTTTTAGTTTAACTTTATTACATCAAATAAAAAGTGGCAAATACATTATTGTTACTCTAAATATAACATAATGACAACAGGAACAATTTACTCATAACATCTCTGTGGAGTGACTCAATTTCTCATTACAATAATCTCAAACTCATTCATAACATTTTCCCAATTGAGAACACTCCCACCAATGGGAGGGCAAATTCGACAGAGAGGACGTCAGATGTTTTTGTTACCATTGTACATGTAAATTGAAAAACAAAATAAATGATAAATAACCAGTAGGTATAATTAATATTATGACCATACCTGTTTTCCAATGGACGTTTATACATAAAAAATATCCAAATAAATACTTTTCTCTTGTTTATTTTTAATATTGAACCAAGATCAAAACATAAATTCTTGAGTTTTTATGAGTGTCATACATTTTGTTTTTGAAAGAAAATGGTTTAAACGAGTCAAATAGATTTTAAGGAGATAAATTATATACTTAATACTTTGTTATATTATTTTGAAGAACTAAAAATGATAAATTTTTTTTAATGGTCCAAAAAAACTCTCTCTACATTCAGTTAGTGAAATGTGTCATACTGAAAGCGATGTTCATTTCTGATATGTTCTCCGCTGACAAAGTAACGTTTCTGCTTGCCCTAAGTCAGGGATGGCGAACCTATGGCACGCGTGCCACAGGTGGCACGCGAGACGATTTTGCGTGGCACGCGAATGAGGAGAAAAAATAAAAGTGTATAAGAAAAAATAAAAAAGTCATAGAAATAGTATGAAAAAAATATTTAAATAGTGACGTGTATTTTCTTCGTTCATAAATAATTTCAGAAACGAAGGATATGACGACATTCATGCATAAATAAATCGCATTGTTTAATGCTTCCCGCGCGGTGCTAGTCCCTTGAGGTGTATTTTTTTTTTTGTAATGAACTTCGCTCCCGGCACGAGCCGTTCCGAAGTGTTTGATTTATCCACGACATACGTCGCACTGCGCGCTCTCGATGCGCATTAGATCATCAGCTCTCCTGTGGTTTAGGTGTATAATTGCTACTCTTGTAGATGAATATGATTTATCGACAATTTAAATTCGACGATTTGATGTTTCAGTGACAGAATAACTCTTCACCTGATCGGAGCAGTTTTGTTATCAATTTGTGCTATAAAAACAATCTAATTAATACAGAAACAAACTGCTTATTGGCACCCACAAAGATGGCTGTACCATATAAGAAACAAAAACTTGGTGAAGCCAGCAGTAAAAATTCTGGCAGACAATTTCAAAATTGGTGGACTGAAATGTACGGTGTAATTGAAAGAAGTGACAAAGCAATATGTGGTATATGTTCTGTGTCAGTGGTATCTAGAACATCATCTGTAAAAAGACACTATGAAACAATTCATAAGGAACTTCTTGGCAAAAGCAGAGATGAACAAAAAGAATATATTTTAAGAGCAATCAAAAACAAAAATCTACAATCGAGTGCTTTAAATAAGTTTGTTTATAGTAATTCCAATTATGTTGCTGCTAGCTTTGAAATAGCCAAAATAATAGCCAAAAATGGAAAACCATTCAGCGATGGAGACTACATCAAGAATGCATTTTTAGAATGCGCACCATTTCTTTTTGAGGATTTTGGAAATAAAGAAAAAATATTCGAACGAATAAAAGAATTGCCTATCGCTCGAAATACAATAAAAGACAGAATCTTGAAGATGGGTAAAAATGTAACATATCAACAATAAAATTATGTGATTGGATTTCTATTTGTCTTGATGAAAGCACTGATGTCACTCTCTCGGCTCGATTAGCTATTTTTGTTCGATATTTTGTTGGCAATAAAATAATGGAAGAATTAATAAGTTTGGTATCTTTACCAGAAACTACTAAAGGCACAGATGTTTGCAAAGCAGTTGTAGAGGCTCTTTCTAGAGCAGAAATAAATTTGTCGAAAATCGTTTCAGTAAGTACAGATGGTGCACCCAGTATGATTGGCCAAACAGCAGGATTCGTCAATTTATTTACAAAGTTTGTTGGCCATCCACTGTTAGCATTTCATTGTATAATACACCAGGAAGCGCTGTGTGCAAAGGATGGTCTTAAATCTTTTGAAGATGTGATGAAACTTGTGACTAAGATACTCAATTATATTGCTGCGCATGCTTTATGCAAAAGAAAATTTGAATCATTATTAAATGAGGTCAATTCGATGTATAATGGATTAACGATGTATAATAACGTTCGTTGGCTTAGTCGCGGCAAAGTACTTCAGCGTTTCGTCGAGTGCTTTGATGAAATTTATATGTTTTTAAGTAACCAGAAAATAATTCAGTATGAAGAATTATCAGATGTTGAGTGGATTTCGAGATTGATGTTCTTTACTGATTTTTGCTCCCATTTGAATGATCTAAATATAAAATTACAAGGCCGTGGCAAAATAATTACTGTTATGTTTGATAATATAAAAGCATTTGAAGCTAAGTTACAAATATTTAAGCGTGATATAATGACCAGAAATTTTAAGTACTTTCCCAACCTAAAAAAATACATGATGGATCTGGAAATCCATGAAAAGCCAGACGTAGGAAAATTAATAGAATCATTTGAAAATGCTTTAGACGCAACAATAGAACAATTTTCAAGAAGGTTTGTTCAGTTTCGACAACTTGAAGAAACTACAAAATTTATTACCCATCCAGACACATATTATATAAGTATCAACAATTAAACTTAACAATGTTTGAATACATGGAATTAGATGATTTTGAAATGGAATTGGTAGATTTTCAGTCGAGTTCGATATGGACACAAAAATTTAAAGACTTAAGAATTGTTTTGGAAGAAATTGAGCGAGATCGATTCGTTGGACCAGTCCAGAGGAATGCCGAAAATGAAGTACTTACAACTTGGCAATCCATTCCGGAAACTTTTTCTTGTCTTAAAAAAATAGCAATGGGCATATTAACAATTTTTCGTCGACGTATTCCTGTGAATCATTATTTTCTTCAATGAACTTTATTAAATCAGACATAAGAAGTAGACTTACAGACGAAAGTACTACTGCTTGTATTTTATTAAAAGCTACCAGCTATGAACCCGATATCAAATATTTGCATGGCATCTAGCATCCAACAACAAAAATCTCACTAATAAGTTTTGAGGTTCACAATTTTTTTCAAGTCTATTTTTTTATTTATTTCTCTTAGTTCGCCATTAATAAGTACTTAATTATTTTCCTCGGTGTATTAATTTTTGTTTTTATTAAAAATCTGAAGTTACACAAACATTTGATGCATTTTTATTTCCATGGCATGTGGCACGCGACATATTATTTTATTGAAAAAAAAATTTTTTTGGCACTCAGTCTCAAAAAGGTTCGCCATCCCTGCCCTAAGTTACTCGGTGCACACTTTCTCCTGACTGCTTACATTGCCTTTGAACAACCACATCTCTTCACGATGCACGTTTAACTTTAGGAATTTTGATACTTTTTATTGACTTTCTTATACTCTTTTCGTGATTAGTCTAAGTAAACCAACTCTAATCGCACAGAAAAAATGAGTTTTTTTTCAATCTTATTAAAAGACCTCAAGTTAAAGTAAATTGTGATTGCGAGCTTTTTTATTACAAAATTGTTATAAAACGAAAACTTACATTAATAATCAAATCAATAAGTGTTTTTTGATATCAAAATATTAAATATGGCATGGGGGTTAAGTTATTTGATATTTTTTTCAAATAATAAGACTAAATTTAATAAAATAAGTTTTTCCCCCCTCTCACTTTGTTGTGCCTTGACGATATTACGTTTTGAATAGCTTAAAATGGAACAAAATCCACGAGCTATTTAATATTTTTTTCCGAATTATGGCAGTGCTGAACACAAATAAGAAAAGTATCTTAAGATAATCAGATTAAATTACTTAGGTGAAAAACCAGTCTTTAGGCGGCTCTTCGATGTGCCGTATTCTTTTATGTTATAAAGGAAATCAAAAACTTAAATGTATTTTGAGAAAATGTTTAAAATTTTATTACCATTATTATTTTGTCATATAACGTATCAATCAACAATTCTCAGGACTAACCAACACATGGCGCCTCTGATAACAAATCCATACCTTTCTAAGTTAGTATCAACATTTAGAAGTTACGTGTCAAACTTTCATGACATTCCGACATTGTGTCATTGAGTTACAGTGGTTTTAGTGACGCTACATTTGCTATTTTCAAAACAATGGAAAAAACCGAATTTCGTGTGTTGATAAAACATTGCTTTTTAATGGAGAAAAATACCTTTAACCTCAGCGATGGCTTGAAAAGTGTTATCCGGGCTCTGCTTCGTCGAAAACAACCATTTGTCGGTGGTATGCTGATTTCAAACGCGGTCGTACATACACAAATGATGCTGAACGCTCTGGTCGTCCAAATGAGGCTGTAACACCAGAAAACATTAAAAAAAACTCAAAATCGTGATGGAAAATCGCAAAGTAAAGTTGCGTGAGATAGCTAACATCCTGAAGATATCACTTGGCAGTGTTTACACTATTTTGCATGAACATTTTGTCATGAAAAAGCTTTTTTCGAAATGGGTGCCGCGTTTGCTCACAATGGAACAGAAACAACAACGCATCGATGATTCAGAGCGCTGTTTGGCACTGTTTATGCGAAATAAACAGGAGTTTTAGCGTCGGTATGTGACAATGGATGAAACTTGGATCCACCACTATACTCCGGAATCAAATCGGCAGTCAGCTGAGTGGAGAGCAGCCGGTGAAAGTCGTCTGAAGCGACCAAAAACTCAACAGTCGGCCGGGAAGCTTAAGACCTCCGTATTTTGGGATGCGCATGGTATAATATTCATCGATCACCTTGAAAAGGGAAAAACCATCAATAGCGAATATTACATAGCGTTATTGGAGCGTTTGAAGGCAGAAATTGCAAAAAAACGGCCCCATATGAAGAAGAAAAAAGTTCTCTTTCATCAGGGCAATGCGCCGTGTCACAAGTCGATGGTAACGATGGCCAAATTGCATGAGTTGAACTTTGAATTGCTTCCGCACCCACCGTATTTTTCAGATTTGCCCCCCAGCGAATATCGGCTGTTCGCAGACCTCAAAAAGATGCTCCAGGGAAAGATATTTGGCTTCAATGAAGAAGTGATTGCCGAAACTAACGCCTATTTTGAAACCAAAGATAAATCGTTCTACACGGCTGGCATAGAAAAGTTAGGAAAGCGTTGGAATGAATGTATCGCTCTTGAAGGAGACTATGTTGATGAATAAAGAAGAATTTTGGCAAACAAATGTTGTTTTAGTAGTTAGTCCAGGGAATTATTGATTGATGTGTTAACCATATCAAGGAGTGACAACTGTCAAAGAAAATTGATAAATTAAAAAAAATCTTAAAAAATATTTTGAGTATAGTATTTTTTACATTGATATTTACAAACATGAAAATACGTGTATCAAATATGCAAAATATTCTAAATTCGAAACATGTTTCAGAGCACCTTTATTTTTCCAATATATGTATGTCAGCTGTAACTTTTTGATGATTTATGTTAACCACCTGGCGTGGCGCGTTCATTGCAGTACGGAAATCTCTACCGATCATACAGGAAGATATAAAATATGGCTTAAGTAAATGCCAAACTTCAAAAAATGAAGTTCCGATTTGAATCGAACTCGCAACACCTAGGCTGGGAGCTAGGCGTCTTATTGACTAGGCCACGGAGGTCGTCGTTTTCTCGGTAATTGGAAATACAGCACACGATTTTGTCTGCGCTTATTTGTATTTAAGCTATTTTTTTTATATAAAAAAATAAATATTGTGTATACGAGAACCGACATAACAGTGAAATTGCATTTCCTCATGTTGGCCACTTGGCCATCTCGATCCAGAAAATAACCATAAATTTTTATTCGAGTAATGACGTCCGGCGTTGTTCTGAGTACTTCCTCCGTCTGGGCACGTACATCTCGTCATAATATCTTCTCCGGAGCTCTCAGCTGCTTTTATTCATTATAATGCGTTTCTTGTTCTACTTTCTCAGCTCTGACGTCAAGTTACGCAACTGCTTTTAATGGCATTTTAGCTTTATTTCAGATGATGTAGATATATTATTGAAAATACATTTTATTTTATAGTCGTTATTAATTTTTACTTTTATTTTATTCATTTATAATGAAAGTAACTTTATCTATGGTCTATAGTCAAATGCTGATACATAGAAAAATACATTTAATTTATTTAGATACTTAGTATTTTCGTGTTAGTTAAATAAATGTCACAGTTCAATATGAACAAATTCCTAGTACAATGTAAATTTGACAACGAAAGTTATTTATTATAAGAAATTGACCGAAAACTATACGTATTTATGGCGGTGATTTCTTTCCTTCATTCATTCGTATGGCACTTCTCAACATATCCGAATCGATGATGCGGATATGTCGAAAGAGCGTGGCCGGAAAACAACATTGTCTTTGGGCCTAGTGAATGCGCCTACTATAGTGTGGCGCAACAAGAGTTGCAATTTTAAATATGCCGCCATTTTTCAGCTGTCATACGTATAATATTTATAATAAACATAAGTCATCTACACAACCTATAAATTAATCATCCAGTGGTACACGATTGCAGAACGCTTAGAAGTTATTAAAATTTATTATAAAAATGGTAAAAACATCATATAAATGACGCATGTCCATTATAAATATTTTACGTTTGACAGCAGAAAAATGGCGGCAAATTTAAAATTGCTGTTCTTGTTGCGCCATCCTGTATTATGAACCATTGGTGTACGCGAGTAACATAGTTTGCCATCGCACATGTTGGTAATACTACTGCACTTGGACAAGCAACAACAGTCACACACATCAAGAGCGTACTAATATTGTTATCAGACTATATCTTTGACTTGACTAGTACCCTTTTATTTTTTGTTTTGAATATCATCTGAAATTGAACCCGAAATTCCCGGTTGGAAGACTGACGTCTTACCTACTAAGCCACGGATGTTGTAAATTCATTGAATAAGCATCTTAATTCATTGAAGAAGTATGTTCATAATATTTCACAAATAAAATTATGACGCATAGTTTTCGAAAAATAATGAAATGTTTATGTAATGTTAAAAACATTGAACTTTGTAGAATAGTATTTATTCTAAAATATGTACGACTTACCCATTCCAGCCTTTGATGTTTTCTCATTATCGTAAATCAATTTTGTGGTTAGG
Organism: Odontocerum albicorne; assembly: GCA_949825065.1. Taxonomy (NCBI): domain Eukaryota; kingdom Metazoa; phylum Arthropoda; class Insecta; order Trichoptera; family Odontoceridae; genus Odontocerum; species Odontocerum albicorne. Next base: position 36,535,916 of record OX463843.1, on the reverse strand, counting down.
TTACGGATATTTTCTGTCCGTGAATAGATAGTTACTGCATCGGTACTGATTGAAGGGTCTGGTTACCGCATTGTTTTAATATTGAAAAGACTTGTTCCTTAGGGAACAAGGAATTTAGAAAAATGTCAATTCCATGATTTTACTGTGGATTTTGTTTCGATTATTCACGAACGTCTCAAGGATAAATGCGGTAGAACTAAGCGCAACATATTATGTACATACGAGTATATATTCTGAATTTACACATTTTAAGGCTGTGGAAAAGAAAATATATTCGACATACAAACTATACAATATTAAACGGTATGGGCTCATATCATAACATTCTCTCAATTGGTAACACCTCCAGTAATAGGAAGGCTAGTTTGGCTGCGAAGACATTTCTTTTAGTCCATACCTTTATATAGTACACGTAAATTATCAGATTGTTCCATAAGTCTTTGCGTTTTTTCTTACATTTACTAAAATGCATAACTTTTTATAAACTAAAGAGATTTTTAAAATTCGATGTTCATCAACAGTGCTCATGTTTTCCACCTTTCAGTAAATTTTTGAATACCTGCTTCTAAAAAATATGGACCTTTTGAAGCAATAAATGCTTCAATGTCATTTTTTATATCCGTTTTTGTTTGATATTTTTTTCCATTTAATACTTGTAAATGTTGTAGGGATATAAAAATATTGTGGGGATCTGTCTATACTCCAATAATTTATAATGAACTGTGCCCTTTATATCCCACCAAATGCATAACAGTATCTTCTTGGGGTATAATCCTGTTCTTGGAATAAGAATTGGGGCTTGATTAGTCTTCAACCACTGCCTCTCACGTTATGTGTTAACGTCAAGGATCCACTTTCCAGTAATTACACGTCCCAAAAACAGTTCACACTATTCTTGAATCATTAATTTATTGGCATGTCGAGGTTACCTTAGACAATTTACGAGGTTCCCATATTCTACAAGTTGACACCTCGCCTAATTTTTTTAAATGTCTGTTAACTGATGTCGGAGGCATATTGAGCTTTTGTGCTAGCTTCGGTAACGTTAATCTCGGATGTGCTTCGACGACAGCCTTAATTTCTTCGCTTTCAATCACTTTAGTTCTACCCGACCTCGGTAGATCTTCAATGTCTTAATTCCCGAAACGAAATTTTTTGAACCACATTTGACACTTTCTTAGTATAATTGAATCCATTGCATTACACATATTTTTATCTGCCGTTGTCACAATATGTTCAAGTTGAAACTTATAAAGCATAATGTAGCGTAACTAAGGTACTTTATATCTAATGTCATTGTCGATTTGGTGTTGAAACTTATAAAGCATAATGTAGCGTAACTGAGGTTCTTTATATCTAATGCCATTGTCGATTTGGTGTTGAAACTTATAAACATAATGTAGTGTAACTGAGGTTCTTTATATCTAATGTCATTGTCGATTTGGTGTTGAAAATATGAAAAAAAAAAAAAAACGTTTCTAAAGAGCACCCACACGAGCACTGTCTATGAATATCGAAACAATTTTAAAATCTCTTTAGTTCACAAACATTTATGCATTTTAACAAATGTACGAGTATATAACGAGTATATAACGCAAACTTATGGAGCAACCTGATGTACTACAAACATTTACAATACATACTGTAAATTAAAATTATAAAAATACCAAGTGCAATATTTTGTACAAAATTACAAATACATTTTCAGAATAATATATATTACTACATCGTAGTCTTTTTACTGAGGGGTAGCGGATTCGATTCCCGTTGGTATCCAATGTTTTTTTATTCCAGTCATGTTTTCACTTCAGACTTCTTTAATATATTTCTGGTTGGTTGGAAGATGTTCCCACGTGGCAAGAAGGGCCATCAGGCTATACTGTGTAAAACAATAGTGTAATAAAATTACTTTGTCTACTCACAGGGTTTAAAGAATCGAACCCTGGAATATTTATTCGTTGGCTGCTGTTAGGTACGCAGTTAAAACATTTATTATACTTCTTTATATATTTTTGGTTGGCTGGAAGATATTCCCACGTGGTAAGAAACCCATCAGGCTGTACTGCGTACAACGAAAGTGTAATAAAATTCCTTTGTCTACTCACAGGGTCGAAGGATCGAACCTATGGGATATAATATGTTATACTCGTATATATTCGTTGAATGTTACTAGATAAACACTTAAAATATCGTCGGCTAAGAGTGCTAAACTGTTAACTCCATTTTTGGACAAAATTACTTTTTGGTATGGATAGAAAGAGAAAAAAATACTCTATAAAAGCGTCAAACTTCAAACTGCGTGTAACAGGCCGAAATCGCTGTTTTCGAGCCTCAATAATATCTGTCAACTCCACGAGCTTCAATTTACGCGCGAAAATAGTGCTAACTCCCTCATTCGGCGTCATTTTGTAGGCAAGTTAGCAACTTAAGTGCATCCCGGTCGGATAAATATTACTGCTTGACGATTATTAAGGTTTTGGTTTCATGTCTGGTGATTTTTTATAACGGCAAGTACTGCACTTTATTATTTTCATAAGATTATTGCATTTTAGTCGCGAGAAAGGTCAGGAGTATTATAGGAAAGTAAAAGAAGAGTCAAAATGGATGTGTGAAGCTGTAAAATAACCGAAATCAATGAAAGGTAGATGCAAGTGTGAGAACAGAAATAGTGTTATTAAGTGTGCCACGGTTACTAAAGACAGAAGGAAAGGAATATTTAAAACATTTTGGAGGAATTATTATTGGGGAGAGAAAAAAGTGTACATCGATGATACTGTAAAATCATTTCCGATAAAACGTGCAAGAGATATAAAAGACTCGGATATATCTCGAAGATCACAATCGTTTCCGTACCACTTGAAGTTGAATGACGAGGATGTCAGGGAATGCAAAACGGTGTATTTAAATACGTTGTGTATCGGAAGGACGACTGCAATAACCTGGAAAAATACAATAAAACACAACCCTCTCCCTGATAGCGTAGAGCTCCTAAAGGGAGGCCAACCCATATGCGGACAAACAACGTTCTCTGAATGAATTTTTCGATTCCATACCTGTAATGGACTCTTATTACTGCTGCGCTTCGTCATCTAGAAAATATCTTCATCCTGACTGGCAAACTAAAATGGATTTGTACAAGTTTTACGTATCTGACTGGTGCACGTCGCATAACACGCAGCCGTTGTCCTCAACTGTTTTCTTCGTTGCTATGTCATCGAAAAATATTTATTTATTTAGACGAATGTGAAAAATGTACAGCGTATAAAATGAGGACGATAGAAGAAAGTAAATACCAACTACATATACAGAAGAAAGAAGAAGCCAGAGAAGAAAAAAGAAAAAAATAAGGAAGAAGAAACACTAGTATTTACAGTAGATATGCAAGCCGTTTTAATGCCCCCAAAATCGAATGTGAATGTGTGCTGTACTACAAAACCAAGCTGCAAGTACATAACATTTGCTTTTATCATACAACAGCATAAACAAAGATGGTTACTGCTTCTTGTGGAATGGGATGGAAGGAGGTCTCAGTGCAGAAGAGTTTGCCTCAATATGGACATATTTTCTTGAACAGAAGATTTTACCTAAAGTCGAAAACCGAGAAGATGTGCAGTTGATTATTTAAGCAGGCGGATGTGGCTATCAAAATCGTAATGTTACCCTATCAAAGGCTCTACTAAACATTGCAGTATCAAATAATATAACGATAGTGCAGAAGTACCTCGAAGTTGGGCACACTCAAATGGAGGTGGATAATATGCACTCACTAATAGAACGTAAAATGCGAAACAAAATTATCAACGTTCCTGCGGACTACGTTCAAGTGATTGAAAAGCTCGCAAAAATCCATTTGAAGTGACTTACTTGGAACACACGTTTTTCAAAAAGTTCGACAGCGTGACAAACTACAAAAATATTCATCCGGGGCGATCTGCAGGAGACCCTAAGGTCACTGATATCCGTGCGCTCATGTATTCGCCGTCAGGAAATATTTCATACATACTACGGTTTGAAGACTCCTGGATGTTATTACCTCAAAGAAAAAGTTCTGTGCAACCATCCACCTGGAGTGAATTGGAATTACTGCACCAAGACAGGCTTGCAATCAGCGCCCGAAAATATGAAGACTTGCAGCTAATTAAGCAAACTCTCTCCTCCGATTTTAGAGATTTTTATGACAATCTGCCACATAACTAATGATAAGACATTTGTGTTTCTCAAAAGATCTCATTAATGATTATACTCGTATGTGTGTGTTTCTTCTCAATTTATAATAAAACTTCTATTTGCACTATTTATTGTTTAAAAATATAATATGTTAACTCCTGGAAAACAGCAACAAAAAACGAATTTTCCAAAAAATATAACTTGCTAACTCCCATTTTTGCTTATAATTCCGATATAGTTAATTGTTGATGGGTTATTTCATAAATAGATAATTCGTAATAAAATAATCTACCAACGAGATTTTCAATCTTTTTATCCTGTGAGTTATATAAAAATAAATCGGTTTTTTCGCTCTCCTGAAAAGTTCACCCAAATGGAGTTAACAGTTTAGCACTCTTAGCCGACGATATTCATTATATCCACATAGGAATTTATTTTTGTAATTCGATATTTGTGCTGCGAAATCTATTGTACATTTCTTTTCAATTTATCAAAAGGATAGTAAAGTTAATCTTGATTTTTGAGTTTGTATATAGTTTCATTAAATTGGACAACATTTAAGGTAATATATTGTAATATAAAATTGATGTTTAATTTACTACACCTTACAATGACTGACATACGTGTTTTTTGTCATTTTTCTTGAACTTCTGAAACATATCAATTTCAAAATTACTTGGCTCATACTCGTAGTATTGTGCTCTACATTATTTATATGGGTGCTTTCTTAAGTAAGATACCAAAACATCGAATCGTATATAGCTCAACTAAAACCATGGTTTCTGTTTGTGTAGTTTGGTGTCTGCTTCATATGTATAGTAGTACTGATATCCAAACACAAATCCATAAAAAAACATGAGTTACAAACAGTAATTATACTAAGAATCAAAGCATATATGTAACAGAAAGATTCCGTCTTTGACAGATTTCATTCCGTTCGTGATTTCATGTATTTTGCATTGAAATGTCCAATTTGATTTATTTGTATACTTCTGTATATTCATTAAATGTTGTTCTCTGAGAAAACATATTAATATTGTATTACAATACAAGGTAAACTGATATCAATCATTGACCCTAAATTAATCTTTCTGAGATTAACTCGTTGACGCGTATTCTTGGTTGTGATCTTCGTAGAAATTTATGATTGAGATTGGCTTAAAGATCTATGGCATAAGGGACATCACACAATACAAGATATGAGTATTGTCAGTGAGTGACTTGTAAAGCTCGTTCTATGACGTTATTGAAACACATTGACATAAAAGCTTTTGTGTTTTTCATACTTGTTCTTTCCCCTCAGTTTCGATTTCTACAACTATTTTATTTCCTTCCGTTTTAGGTATGAATACTATGGTTCTTTAAAATGCTTCTCGATGATCAAATAAAATATGTTATTAACTTGAGTAAATTCTCCCTGCACAGATCAAATGTCGGACTGGCAGAGTAATCATTCAGCCGTGATGAATTCTCAGGCGGTTCTTTCTTTCTCTCATTATCTTGACCTCACTGTGATCTACCGTTGACTAGTGCACCGTTCACGAAGTCTCACAGCGCACAGCCGGCTTATTGAAATGTTTAAGCGTTTACTTGTAAGTTATATTGCCCCCTTGTCTACTTGCAAAGCATTTAATTACAGTGAAATCTCTATATATCGTTTATGAACGAACTTATTGAACTAAACGAGATATGAGGGAATGGATGCAAAAACCGTTAATTAATTAATATGGTTTCCCTTCGCCATATCGGAACTAGTAATTCGAACATATTTGAGTCAGATAGCGTATGGCCCCGCGGTTGGGGGCCAGTGAATATTTCTCGAATATTCCGAGATTGTCATGATTTGGAATACCAATGATATCTATTGATGATACCACACAATTAAATCATTTATCAGCTAGTTACATGTTTAACCAACTGAACAAACGATGTTTTAAAAATTTCATTAATATCTTACTACTCTAGAGGTTAAGTCACTATATAAGGGGAAAAAATCTGCGCTGCGAGTCATTTTCCTTTTCCCTTGATGTTGGACCATAAGTCCGTCATCACCACTATTCTTTTCACACTCAAGTGTGGCGCCACCGTCGTCCCTTTGGGCAGTTCCTTCTTCGTCACCATGTGACGTCGCACTCATAAAAAATAAAAAACGAAGATTTCGATTTTCTAGTGTAGATCGCGCTGGGTGGGGACTTAAATTGTCCCCCATAACAGCTTGGGTAGAGGTTAAATGGAACTTTTTGTGTATTGGAATTAAACCAATATTAATTTACATAATCTTACAAATTAACTATATTTACTCAAAAGTACAGAATATGTGTTTGTGTGATATATTATATTAGGAATTATGTACACCAATGGTAATTTATATGATAAATGGACTACTGCCAATTATCTGAACTTACTAAAAAATGTCAAATATATCTTTTTGAGAGTAATTAAGATTTATAAAAAGTTATGTTATTTACAGAATCAGTAGACTGCTGAAATTGACTAAACTTGCTCAAAAGTACTGAAATAGTTTTTGTTTGATGTGATATATTAAGATTGCATTGGATCATTTGAAATGCATTGGATATTTTTTCTCGAAATCAGTTAGTAGAAAGTGAAGTCGGTACTTCAACATATTATGTATGTATTAAAACTTATTTGGTAAGAAAAATTAAAAATATAGTAACATTGAATCTTTCGATGTGTGATAGTATATATTTATTCGTCTTTAGCAGTGTATAGTAATGTATATGTTTTTGGACCTCCCAACAACAAAAGTTTTTTCAATGTTTCATTTTATAAGATTGCCTATATCAAGGAGAAGAAAATGTGAGTAGAACTAAGGAGTTTTCAAACGTTAAACGGTTTAAATATGGTCCAATGTATGGATTGCAATTGATGTTGCCTTTCTATATTTTCTCTGTGTGAGAACGAGTATGTTGAGATGAATGCACAAGCATTTTAGCCGGCCTTTTTATCAGAACGTTGCAATTTTGGCAACGCCGGCCTATGAACCGGTTTTGCACAATAGCTATCGAAGAACGAGACTGGACTGACTTCTGCTCGAAATACCTTCGTCCTCGGGTGTATCTGAATGCGTTATCCAGAATCGCAGTGGGTTTATTGACATTCAGAATTGGTTCTATCTAAAAGCAAGATTTATTTAAGGTATATTGTGAGTAGTTTTTTTATAGTTTTTTTTATTTATATTTTTTATAAGGTGTTTTCTAATCCAAAATGTAAACCCATCACTGGAAAATGTAGAACATTTACATACGAGTACATACTTTTTTTTTCAGTCAACGATAAATCTAAGAAAAAATATTTAAAGTACGCTTTCATTTATACAGTACAATCTGGCAAGTTTATTGGCTTTTGCAACCAACCAGTAAAATGTTACAAAAACTATAAATGAAAACCAAACTAAAACCCTTAAAAAAAAACAACTATCAATGGAAATCGAACCCGCAACTCTCGGGTTCAAGTTTCTTACTTACTAGATTGCTAGGTTGTTGAAAATATTAACTTGGGTGAATTTATGTTTGAATAGTGAATTTTTTGCATTGATCAGATGCGGAATGGAAATAACCTGTTTACCATTTTCATAGATATTTATTTCTCAACATACTCGGCGCATTTTTTTATGAAAAACTCATAATTAGAAATTACACTTTGGTGAATTTTATAGTATTTACAAAAAAACTGCATAAAAAGCGCTCCTTGAAAACATTGCCAAGGGATCAGCACTAATTTACACTTTCGTTGTACACAGGACAATCTAGGGCGGGTGTATCGCCATGTGTTAATCTCTTCTAACCAACCAGATAAGTGTTAACGACAGCTTAAGTAATAATAGATCTAAAACCCTTTCCAATTGATCCCGTAACCCCGGGGCTTATAGTAAGTCGTATTTGCAACTAGACCACGGATGCCGTCCTGTGGTTTGAAGTTTAGTGAGTTAATATGCGAGTACAGTACTATCACAATCGACTTCCTATTAGGCTGTCAGTTGTTTGGCAAGTAATGAGCATTGCCATTCCATTGTTGTTTTTCAAAGTTTAATCACTTACCCTTGACTTTGGCCGCTCTATGTGAACCTCTTATATAATCATTTTGCAATACTAACACCGAGTCATCACACAATTAGATCCCGTCACACACAACTATCATTTGCTTTTCATGTAATACCAAATTATTTATCCGTTACTTTGCTTGGAATATAAAGAGCAATTTTATTTATTTTGTCGATTTGATTCGTCTAAAAAATTCACCGAGTGTCTTTCAAGTGAAGACTTGTCGATAAGCAAATTGCGTTAAGCCTGGCAAATTTAATCTGGAATATTTCCTTTCCTATAAATTAATGGATGGGGACGTTGCAAATTCTTGGAAAAAATATGGTCGACTATCAAAATATTTTCTCTTTCAGAATTTATTTCCGAGGTGGTCGCTGCACCAGGCCATCTTAGCAATTGATTACCTGGAGTCAATTTCAAACGAAATTTAATTTAGATCTTCCCTCCGTAACACGTTCATTTATATTTTTATTTATTTATAATAAATTTAGGAAATGTAATGGCATTCAATGAAATACCAGAGTAAGTTAAGGAGTTCTACTAATTAAGTAATATTTTCTAAGATTATGGAAAAGTTACGAGAGATATTGAATGAAATGTAGCAACAATAAACAAAATCAACGGGGCCCTAAAACATATAATCGAAACGGACAGTATCAAAATTTGCTAAGATGATGGATAGTCCACAACAATATTCTAGCAACAACTTTGATGTATGGAAGTGAAACGTGTACGTTATAAAACCGAATATATACTGTAGAAATGCGTGCATTGAGAAAAATACAGGGGTGGGGGGACAATGTATGACAAAAAATGGAATTAAGTGATCGGAGATGAATGTGAACCTAAGGCCGATATATTAAGTGAAATCAAGAAGAACATTATTTGGATATGTATATAGAATGAATAAATAAAGTATTTAACTGGAAAGTATCAAAATCTAAGATGATAATAGTCCACAACAGTATTTTAGTACTAACATCTAAGATGATAATTTGTCCACAACAGTATTTTAGTACTAACATCTAAGATGATAATAGTTTGATGTATGTGCACTGAGAATAATAAATGAGATGACAATCCAAGACATAATACGGAATAAACAGAATATACAATAGATGGATGTGCACTTAAGGCTGGTCTTAAGTAAGATGAAGAATAGCACAATGTGATGGTTTAAGGGGGTATTCTACTCGAGAGGCGTGAATTTCGGGCGTTTTTTCAGACTTAATTAAAAAAAACTAAAAACATTTTTCGTATGTATTTTTTACAATTTGTTTATTGAGGATTTAAGAATGTACAAAAAAAATTAAAACTGAAGATGTTATCAGCTGTTATATCTTATAAAAAAAAAGATGGTGAGCTGGTCGACATGATTGTAATCCTTTCGTAAATCCGAAACAAAAATCATACACAGTTTCTTGATAAAAAATAATGTCGTTATAGTAGGTACCAAGGAGAAAAAAAAAACAAACTCATAAATGGCGGCTGTCTGAAAAAAAATAATTTTTTTTACCCTTTTTTTTCAAATATTAAATTTTTTTTTAAATAGTAAAAAAAATAGTTTTGAATTTTCCAAGGTAAGGACGATATAAAAGCAGTTATTGAAGTTTCATACCAAATTTTAAGGCAACCGGTTGGATAGAACTTGAGATTTTATGTCGAGCAGGTCGAAAAAAGTAGTTTCGATAAAAACGCGTTTAAAGTTTTGAGATTATTGTCCGAGTCATACCGGTGCGGCGTAATTTCTGCCTCATTTATAGCTATAACTTCGTAAATATTCAGAATTTTAGAAATTTCCATATTCTTAAACGAGAACATATTCTTAAAGAACTAAACTTTAAAAATATGCAAAAAAAAATTATTTTTTTTCAAACTTCTTGAGTAGAATACCCCCTTAAGTCCGTAGAACGAATGAATGAAAAAAACTAACAAATAAATATATTGTGCAAATGTGAGTGGACGCCGTGATACCGGAAGATCAAGGTAAGTATGGTTGGATCAAATGTTTGATATTTTGAAAGAAAGAAATGTAAAAGTCGGAGACATCGTGGCACTCGTATGATAAGGTTTATGGATCTAGAAGAAGATAAATATGGGCGCCGCGATATGAAAGCTAGCGCTCTCTGCCTATGTCAACAGGGAAACAGCGTGATGGTATGTATGTATTTATAAAATATTTCACGCTCTGATTTGTGGAATGGCACAATGCTTAGTGTAATTTTTTAACTTCCCGATTCTCATAACTATAGCGTAAGTATTTCGAAGGCAACTTCCGTAGCCTAGATGGTAAGAAGCTTCACTTCCATTTGTTTCGGAACTAAAATTTAGCGTATCTCAAAACTCAAAACAAATATCACAACAATACATTCATTTAGAATTTTAATAATGTACCAACATTTATAAAGGATTTAATGAAATAAATAATAAAACAAATTAGCATCCGCATAAAACAAGTGCAATTGCTTTATGTCAAGCTGTTTTGTTTAATTTTTTTAGTCATTTAATGATATATTATTTTTTATATTATATTTATTTATTTTTCATTGAATCCCGAAGGGGGGGGGGGGGGGGGGTAATAAAAAGCAACAGGAATTTTGTACACTTCAGTAAAAGAAACTATCTCTTAGAATGAAACATAGGTACACAGTAGTGAGCATTGATACTCGTATCGCTAAAATTATCGTCTGTTGTGTCCACACTTATCGTGTATGGGGGCAATTAAAGTTGACACGAATATTAAAAACATGCATAGAAGAAAAAATTATCACCAAGTCGACCTCTTTAACGCGAGCAGAGAATGTGAGAATTGTTTCAGCCCGATGTGCTCGCTGTGAGACGTGAGTGAAATATCACATAACGTGATCCGTTTAAGAGGGTGTCACAACTTCAGTGGAAACTAGACTGGAAAACTATTAAAAAAATATATTGGGTACAAACACAAATCGAACCCGTAACCTTTGCGTTGGAAGACAGTTGGCTTACCAACAGGCTACGGAGGTCGTCTTTAGATACATACCATTAAGCCATTTCCCTGTCGGGGTAGACAAAGAGGACATCGCCAGATTTTCCTATCACGACACACATCATTCACATCTTCTTCATCCATAAATCTTATCATTCAACTCTGACTTTTTACGTTTCCTTCTGACAATTTTAAGGATCGTGATCACCATTTTTGTCGATCATCCTTCTCTAACACAAACAATATTTTACCCCATGTATCACTTTCTGAAATGAGCATCCTGCTGCTGCCATAACCTTGTCACTCCATCGAATGGCCCTCCCTGTGCCATCCACACTTTTTCACCAAAAACGACTACTCATATTTCCGTTTATCCTCCGCGATAATGTATCAAAAATGTCGTAAGATGCTTCTGGCGAACATAACACGTAAAACTCGATGTATTCAATTATCGTTCGATTGGTTCTTATAGTAATCCATGGAATGCTTTAAAACCGCCTCCAACATCAAATATCAAAGACATAAATTATTTGTCTTTCGTGTGCCTTGCATAGGTATCCGCACCGTATAAAAATGGTGAAAACGAGGATTTCAACCAATCAAGTCTAAATTTTCCCGTTTCTAATAAGTTTTGCCGAGAATCGCTTCTCAGATTCTAGGCATATTATACGAGTACATACAAAATCGTATAAACAAATTATCGGATCCTCTTTTAAATCATAAAACAACTTCAATTTCAAATAATTTTCGAGGTATTTGTGAGTTAAGGATATATTATATACTCGTATGTTATTAGTAAGTTTCAGATCTCTTGGTTAAATTCATATAATTTCCGTGCATTATTAAGTTATAAAATATTCCCAGTATTAGATAATCCGAGTTGATTATAGTTTGATGCAATTCGATTGAAAATAGTATTGCTGAACCGCAGAGTGAAGCGACTATTAATGCGGAAGTCATGACCTGACACTTCCCATGGCTTGTCTGTTTTGTTGTGGCATTTACCGTTTTGCTCTGAAACGGTGCATTCACGAATAACTCTTCGGACGATCAACCGTTTAGAACAACTTGAATCCGTACAGAATAAAAAAAGAAACGAAAAAAATATTACTTCTAAAAATAGGATTATAAAATCGGGCACAATCAGCTTTATCTTCAGTGATTTTGCAATGGTATTATGTCTCAAATGATTGGTAAAATGAATTGTAGTATTTTTATATTTCTAAATCGTCACATCTTTAAGTAAGTTTTGTGCATGGATTGACCATATATGAGATCGTGGATTTTTGTTACGTTATCCTCCGTGGTAGCCGTTTTCGGGGCACCTGGGCGCGGCTCATCAAAAACCGACCACGTTGAAACTCGTTAAACCAATTTTTGACGGTCGCCATCGAAGGAGAAGAGTCACCGTACACAGCATCCAAGCGCTCTTTGATTTCGCTGCGCGATTTCTCTTTCAAAAACAAGAATCGAATCACCGACCGATATTGCTCTTTTTCCATTTTTCTCAAATCCGCGGACACGCTCGCTTCCACACGCGGTCAAAACAAAACTACGCGTCCGATTCGGCTAAAATTTTGACAGTAGAATAAGGCTAAGAAGTGTACCTGGAATGACTGAATGGAGAAACACAACAATAAGTTATTTATAGTTAAAGTTTCAACACTGTGGGGTTTAAAGGCATTGTAATTTGTTTAGTCCTAAACTGTTTATTCTACTTTATACTCGTATATCGGTTTCAAGACTTTCACCTCATTACTTGTTTGTGTTCCCCTGACGATAAGGGGAAAGAAAACCTTGAAACCGGTATGGTTATACCGTTATATACAGTAAAATAAGTGGTGTTAGACAAAATTACAAGATTAATAATGCAACATATTCTAATTGATGAATATTTCAACTTGCATATTTATTCTAACAGAAACAGGAACTGATAAAATAATTTTAAAAATGATTCAACTTGCAAAATAAATTCAGTCCTTTTTCCTGCTTATGTTTTTTATCATACATTTACATTATAACAATTCGTGAACCATTAAGTCTGATATCATTTTTTGTGACTTGTTTACAATATTGTCATACACACATCTTGTATAAAAATATAGCAATGGTGATTCTAAAGTTATAATAGTGAAGCGAAATATAATAGTTTGTATGTACAATGAAATGACAGTCATTTTATAAATTTTTGGTTTCAATGACTCCAACAATGCAACAAAATATTTGAAATAATTAATAATAATAATCTCGTATATGTATAGCAAGTAACAAACTAACGCTAAAATAAAAATATGCTTGTTCCACTTAATTAATCAAATGTTATTCAGACGCTATCAACAGGTCTGGGTTCGTCTTGAACGACCCTCCCGATTAGCCATCACCCCACCCCACCCCACCCCACCCCGGCGTAAAGTGTAAAAATCCGACTAGTATTTGTTCAAAAACATTTTTTAAAAGATTATACTGATATTTTATACTTCCAGAACACAACACAACATACATACACAAATTCATATACGCCCATTCGTACCCACATACGTGGATGTAAAATTGCAAAATATGCACGCATATACAAATAGAAATTGATAGTAAATAGAAAAGCATGGAAATTTATATCGAAAGAAAAACCAAACATATGAAAAATAATAACCATCACACCATGTCCCTATTGGTGTAGTCAGAGAGAACTGGTTTCCATTTCATTTTATCTTGGCACACATATTTTGCTATGCTATTTTTTTAAATCTTCCCTCTTATAATTTGATTAATTTGGTCGTGCCACGTTTTTCTATGTCTTCCAAAACTTCTCATACCTTGTATGGAGTGATTTTTGTAAATCTTTCATCGTTCGTTCTTTTTACGTGACCGAACCATCATAATTTTCCTTTATCTTCAGCACTGCGTCTTCTTTTAATCAGTATTGAAATTATAATAATATTAAAAAATATATATTCCTACGTAATTTGGTATTCAGAATGTTTCACATAGAAAAAATTGAATGACTAATCGACATTTTAGTTGGTATTTTATTCAATACGAATTGTTTAAGGTTTAGGTAACCCCGATGGCTTTATTCTGCGGTTTCTGTTCGATTTCAATACGA
>OX463843.1:36382598-36521417 GCA_949825065.1 Odontocerum albicorne | reverse complement strand
TATATATATATATATATATATATATATATATATATTATATATATATATATATATATATATATATATATATATATATATATATATATATATATTATATATATATATATATATATATATATATATATATATATATATATATATATATATATATATATATATATATATATATATATATATATATATATATATATATATATATATATATATATATATATATATATATATATATATATATATATATATATACACTCGTATATATTATTTCACATTCGGCCACGTCTCGTCCGTTTGTCCAAGCATGCTTCCATTCATACTGTTTTGAGTTGAAAAAAACTTTTTTATAGAACCGTCTGCCGTTTCGGTTTGTGTTTTCAGTAAAACCATTAAAATTGTAAATACTTTACTGTGAAATAAATAATAACTCATATGAATTTCATCAAACATCTGATTAAATGTAGAATTTAGGTCAGATATTTTTTTAGATATACACGTTTAATAATATCCTGATTCATTAATAAACTGCATAAAAATCAACAACTGAAATTACTAAATTGTAGTACAAAATACTTTTCAAAAAGTAATGTAGAATTTATCGCATTTGAAAAAAGCAAAGATAATATTATATCGGTATGCATAATAAATAACTTCATACAGAGTAACCCTCATTGACTCACAAAGAGCGCCCTTCTGAGTCATATTACTGTTAGTTCAGGAATAAAAAACCTGTGATTTTTGGACATCAAATATATCATGATTTTATTTTCTATGATATTGCTTCAATTCTTCTTCAATCATTAAATACGAACTTAACGTTTCAAACCTCCGTGATTCAGTGTAAGAACGTTTATATTAATAATAATAATATTTATAAAGCGTCGTTTAGGAAGCCATATCTTCTCAAGGGCGCTCTTACTCGGGATTGGAACCTACTATTATTAACAGATTAAAAATATTACAAATAAATATATATAAGTTGAATATAAAGATAAAATGGCAGTGGTTGCGGCCATTTGACTAAGTACTACCCCACATCTACATATGTATAGAAAAACTTATTATGTAAGAAAACCGTAGAAAACTTACAAAGAGAGGACAAACTATGAAGAAACCTTTGTAGATCTTCCGGTATATGAAGTGTGTGTGTGTATGTAGTATTCAAATTTAACCATCAATTTTGATAAGACCTTCCAAAAATGATTTTCTTCGAGTGCTTCCTAAACCTGCATATGCCACTCATATTTCTAAAACTAAGAGGTATACCATTTCATGTCACATGAAATGCCATCATAATATCCCACTCTATTGGATTGATTCGGAATAATCGATTTATTCGACGAAGATGAAATTTATCTCAAATTCTACTCGGACAAATGTATTTTTTTACTTAAGACTATTTGTAGTATTAAATTATAATTATGTTGTATTAAGTACAATCTCCTGTGCTATTTATTGGTCATATTTGGAACATTCCAGATAAATAATATACGAGAGCAAATATAAAATCACCTTTTAATGACAAGTAACGAATATAAATTTTAAAGAGTTAATAAAATATATAAGTATACTGGTTGGATACATTAAGGTTCTATGATTGTGATATTGTATTCAATATTTTCAGTAAACTAAATACTTCCTACCATACATACTACTTTGATGTATGGGAGTGAAACGTGGACGTGGAAAAATACTGAAACGAGTCAAATAAATGCAGTAGGAACGCGTGCACTGAGAAAAATAAATAGGAGGATAATTTATAACAAAATACGGAAAGAAATTATTAGGATTGAACGTGACTTATAATAAATATGGGTAGTAAGATGATGGAGAGCACTCTGAGATGGTTTGGGCATGTAAAATAAATGAATGAAGAAATACTTTCAAACTAAATGTTCATTGCAAATGTGAGTAAAAGTGTGGTAGAGGAAAACGAAGGAAAGTATAGTTCGATATATGTTAGAACTAGTAAGAGAAGAGGCATTGCATGTGTATCGATATAGTAAAGTCTGGCGCTCTGTCTTAACGGTTCCAGGAAAATAGCTGAGTGCCAATGATGATAATTCAAGAATGGATTAAAAGTAAAGTTGAATGACAAGTACTGTCATTCAATATTTAATCATTGACAGCAGAAGATCAAGGATAAATCCAGAGTTTTTTATACCACCTTTATATGTCAATGTATCATGTTTATATCAATCTAAAATTACTATTTATTTTATTTAAACCCACTGGATTATCTACATGCAGAAGTTTAGCCACTAAATGATAAAGAGCATTGGAAAGGAATCGAGATACGAGTAGTTAAGCATTGCTACTACAGTGGATAAAAGGGGCTGAACATAAAGGTGAAAAAAATAAACATTGAAGATTGGATCGTTTATTGCATTGATTTTAATTCTTCGGCAGGCACATGTTATTGGCCCCTGGATAACTGTGTCGCTGCCATTAAGATCCGCAATTCTAGTTTCTTTTATCCGTATCGGAACTGGGGGCCGGAACAAAGCCCCGTCTACTTAGGGTAACCATGTATTATCAGAAAGTATAAGCATTGTACCTTTGTTGTAAATTAAATTATTGCACAACTTTCGTTCTTATCAAAACTCTGCGTATTCGTAAAAAAATATAAACTTATTATGTTGAATCTCTAAATAAACTTCTGTGGAAAAAGCTTTGAAATAGGTGCTTTTATTTATTAAATTTTTAAGAAGAAATGCATAATATTGTATTTAATTGACATTTTAATGAAAAAGTAATTTAATTGTAACGTATTACTCTAAAATTAACATTTCTATGAATACGAAAGTTCAATTGAAAGAAAATATTTTAATAAAAACCAGTAAAACTAAAAAATAATAATTTATATGCCGTTTTGAGTAAATTGGACTATATTTTTACTAAACTTAAAAAAACATACAATGTTGCCTTAATAATTTGAATTTTAGAGTTAAATAAAAAAAATTGTCGTATTAAGATAGTGAATATTATATTTTACAAATTATTTATTTGAAAAAAGGCTTATAATATAGCAATTAAAATTGAACTTAGTTTTTTTCCTTATTTCATGTTCTAAATCAGCTGTATTATATAAATGTTAAATAAATACTGTTGAAATCTATGCATGTGAAGGTAATGAAGTTGTATAGTTGGATAGAAAATATTGAAGATCCTTTCTCTCTGCCTACCTGCAAGGGACACGGCGTAAAGATGTGTATTTATATATGTATGTCACACAATGAAAAATATGATATGGATTTTTTCTTTTATTTCGTTTAAAATGCATTGGCATAAAAAAAATGACAGGCTTTCGTGGCCTAGTTGGTAAGACGCTTGACTTCCGCACCCGGGGGTATCTAGTTCGATTTCCGATGGTACCAAAAAAAATATTTAAAAAATCCCTTGTGTGGTAAAAGAGTTCGCCTTGTAATAATACTTACAAGCGCTAGATGTGTGAGAGTTTTATTACCTCTTTACGTCTGGGCAGGTGTTACCCGCGTGTGATAATAAACCTCGAATTCCGTGCATACTCGAGTGGTTTTAATTGGAAGACTCGATGAATGGGACGCTCCTATCTACGAAGTAATATTTTTGATATCTTGAAATCTTCCCTTGGTTGTTCCCACAATTTCGTGATCATCATGGTATGTTCATGGTGATTGTCTTATACAGGAATATAGTGCAGTGGTTTCCCGTCCCCTTCTGCAGTAAAGCTCTCAGGTTATTAAATCTGCGACGACTACAAAGGGTGTTGTCTGATTCAAAGCCAAGCTGAAAGCTTACGCGAATGGAAAAATAAATTAAAGTAAAAATAATGCAACTAGTCAATATATCGATCATAAATGATATCTTCATAGATTTTATTGTATTAAACTTTTGCTGTATACAATAAACCTTAACCTATTTGTGAAATGCTTAAAAAAATTAAAGAAATTTGAGCTAGCTTTGATGTTGCACATAAACGGACACAAGAACATTTAGTGTATTTATAGAAAAGGGCTATATCTTGTATGAATACAAATATTAATGTAATGAAAACTTTAGTGATTAAAGATTTTTCCTTAGACTAGCGTGATGATGATGAAAAAAAGCGAAATGAAGACATTATAAATGAATGCATGGATAAAATGGATATTTTAAATAAGACAAATAAAGGAGCTCTAAGATGGTTTGGACATGTGGAAATAATGAATAACGAAATAATGACTAAGTGCGTGGAAGAAGCGCGAAATAGTGCGTGGAAGAGGTATATCGAGGAAAACGTGGCTGGACCAAATGGACCAGATTTTAAAAGAATATAAAGTGAGAAGTATGTGTAACAGAAGATTGTTGATGCCAAGATGTATGAATGACGAACGCGATGTGTTTGGATAGAAAAGTATGGAGATCTGTTCTCTCTGCCTACCACGCAAGGGCCACGGTGTGATGATGTGTATGTATGAAAGTATATTCTTATAAAATTAGGTAGTTCAGTTCAGATAAAAAAATAAGTTTATAAAATTACAATTCCAAGAAAAAATATACATCCATATTATCTTCGAAAACTTCCAACCAGGTGTGGAGCCGTACGGTCACCCCAGCTCGGTCCCCCTTTCTTTCTTATCGGGGTGACTTGGCTTAAATCCGTTCACACGGTGGCAGAGCTTTTCCTCCGACTTCCCACGTAAGTTATCAAGCCTGTGTTCTGTTGAGGGGTATTTGAGCACCGGTTCTACTGGGCAGGTGATACGTCTGTTTGGCAAATCTCACGGCTGGGGAGGCGATAAGGGGGTGGCACAACTATTCTTCTTATTGTCACCTTTATTTCACGTTAATATATTAATATACTTTGATTTACATACTGAATTTACCAGGTGCTACAAATGCTGTATGGAAGAATCATTATCATCGAAGTCGTTTGTCTTAATACATACTCGTACATACCATCGGAATATTTTAAAAACCATTCAAGATATACGTAACCTTGTTTAAAGTTTCAAGTTAATAGTAATTTAAAACATTTACAATATTTAATTAACAAAATATTGAATATATAGTTAGTTACAAAATACTTCAAATATAGATTAAATACGAGTATTAATATAAATATTCATTCATTCTGGGGCGTATGGCCGCGCGGTAATGCCATGACCATCCGTGCAAAAGGTCGCCGGTTCGAACCTGGGCTGTGCTACTCTCCTCGACATAGTATTTTTTTCTGCCTAGTATTCAGGGGTATGCGGACATCTATGACCTCTGTCATATATATTCTTTAAAAAACTATGCCAGTGAGCTTCGATCGTCGGATCCAGTACAGCAGTGTAGTAAGCGGTGAGTTTGCTGGCGTGCAACGATTCACACTTATGATAAATCAAAATCCACTGAACAACTGGACTTGCCAACCTAGTTGACGTTGGAATGGCTAGGAGATCCTCAATTAGGAGGCCCAGTAACGGCGATTACCAATTCGTTTATTTGTATGTTACCCTTCAACTTATCTGAATTAAGGATGTAGACATCACTCTCTTCGACCGCATTTATCGAACTTACTGGTTTAGAAACACTCAAGTATGCAAATAGCTCATTGTTCGTAATTGCATGTATTAGCGCTTTTCTAGCGCTTTAGAGTATTGTTACCAGATAAAATCTTTGATCAGACTTGGACACTCTTTTATTGTTATCGGGTACCATTAGGAATCGAACCTGGAAACCTGGGTAGAAGTCAAGCATCTTACTAACTAAGTACACAGTGGTCATATACGATACCTATATAATAATAAAAATATAACATTAACAATAAAACGGACGCAAATAACCCAAATCTACAATAGTCCTATATTTTGGTTATTTGAAATATAAAAAAATGAATCATTAATTATAAGTACATAGAAAGCAGATGGATTTATTTCTTAAATGGATATAGTACTAGATTACAAATAATTTATTGATGTATTCTTTACCTCGACTATATCTATTGACACGTCTTATTGTCGTTGCCGGGCCTCGCAGTCGAGGATCCCCTTGCCACTCCAACGTCAATCTGTTGGAAAGCAAAGCCGTGCCATAGAGTTTGTTTTAAGTGAGTGAACCGTCGCACACCAGCAAACTCACCGGCCACACCGCTGCACTGAATCCGATGGCACCCCGAGGTGAGACGATCGGAGCACACCGGCATGTTGGGTACCATTATGGATAGAGATGGGGCAATAATAAAATGAGCAAGTAGAGGATTGAAGGGGAGGGGGTAAATTTACAGGGAGGGGAAGGACATTAGGAAAGGAGTCCCTCCTCCTTTATCCGGGCTTGGGACCGGCTCCGTCATTTGATAAAGGGCATTCATCTAATACGAAGGCGGAGTTTAATATGCGTCTTATAATACTCGTATGCAACAGAAATCGGCAAAAAACATATTTAAAAAAAATATCTTCCGCCATATTGAAGATACTCGGTTGACGTTAGTAAATAATCATGCTCATTAATTTCTGTATCCAGATTATAAATTGTTATTTATGTCACGTATTTCCAATAGAATGCCACAGAGATCACTCGAACGTTCGTATCCCTACCAAGTTACCCCAAGCATGTAGTCGCAATCAGTTGTATAAGGTGTTTCGGAGTGTTGCACAATGTGGTTTTGCTTATGATGTTGACGTTTCGTTTAATTTTTAATGCATGTTTGTAATCAGATTTCCCTTAAGTTGATGAAAACAAGACTCATAGCGAAGTTGACTACACACAAGCCCTGAAAATGAAATCTGCAACGTTTTCGAAACGTTGGCATCATACACCAAATACCTTATACAAAGGGCCACATAAGTTTCGAACCATGTAGTCCCAATGTTTAGACAACTTAGCGTGTGTTGTTAGTCCTATATAGATCCACAATCACATTCAATGCTACTTTCGTCCGTGAAATCTCATCTCTGCATATTCAGCTGTACTATACTCAAGGTCATACAAGTAAGTCAAGACAGTTGGTTTCTAGATGCCATGTTTTCCGAGAGCTTCATTCAGTCACCAGATGTTTTTTTCTTTCCACTTCAGAAAGCGCACTTTATCCAGAGTAATTGCCAGTTCTTGCGCTCTCTTCATGAAACTATTCCTATATGAGTATTTCATTCTCGATATTGCTTGCTGGCGGCCATATCACATTTGGTCCAGATTTTACTTTGTTCCTTCCATATCAGCTATAACACTTCTACGGATATCAGGTGTCGTGATACCGCTTAATTTGGAGATCTTTTCTACTGGTGTTGCTTTTAAGCACCTTGTTTTTATCCTCCTGGTTTCATCTATGGTGACGTCAATCTGTATAACAAGTAGTCACTACAGACTGGAGCTGGATATTCCGATGCCGACCAACAACCATCTTGATAGCCGTAGCCTATGTACTTCTACGGCTCGTATATAAAAGTAATGAAGTTATTTCTGATGACTTTCCTCAATGCATTATCTCATCCATTCGATGCATTGTGGTCTCCATTTGGGAGATTCAAGTTGAATCAAAGTGTATCTTATACTCGTACGTCCTGATTCAGTCATAATAAACACTGCACCGATGAACATCGTATCGCAGAGCATTAAAAATGATTTGCAATATTCAACACGTCGTTGCCTTTGGAAATGGTTTAGCCCAATCTTTCACTGTGGAATATAACGGAGAAGATTCTCTGTAGACAACATCTAATAATTAAGCTAGACTTATCCCGTCTTGTGTAAGAAAATTGAAAATCGTGCCATATTCAATTTTTAACATTTCGGAATATAACGAAACACCACATCCAGGGAATTTTGAGAGTTACTTCGCTTGACTTTGAAATGGACGTAGCTGGCGTGGCATTTACCCTTACATACTCTAATTTGTTAAGTCCGGATTTTTTGGACTTAAGTCATAATTATTGATACAAAATTTACTTAACAACAGCGTGAAGATACAATAATAATAAAGTTATAATAATGGTTCAAGTATTCAGCGTAATAATTGTAACAAAAACGAAAAAAATATAGCTGTGAGATATAAAGCTGACAATGTACGTAAATAAGAACGTAAAGCGATACAAAGAAACTTGTTTACGGGATAATAAACACGTAACAACGCAATATTGGCTATTTTAATTACAAAGTTGTATCTTGAATTAATTTTACATGTAATATATGTGAAACAGAAAATTTATTCAAGCTATAAATAATAGTAATGGTAAATAGATTATTAAATAATATCTCAAAGAACGCTCAGTTTTTAATCATCCCCATCACGCCATGCCCCTATTTGCAGAGAGACCAGCACCGGTACTTCACTTCATTATATCCTAGCTCTAGCATAATATATATATATATATATATATATATATATATATATATATATATATATATATATATATATATATATATATATATATATATATATATATATATATATATATATATATATATATATATATATATATATATATATATATATATATATATATATATATATATATATATATATATATATATATATATATATATATATATATTCCGCTTCTGTCTCATTCGTATATCTCCTATTATAATATAAAGGATTTCCTCTCTTTCAGAATATGATTCATTTGGTCTTCCCACGTTTTTCTTGGTCTTTACAAACTTATGGTTACAAAAAATATTTTTAATTTATACACAAAGCTTGAACATTATTCGATACATCGATATCGATAAAGGTTAGATATTATCAATCAAAGGGAATAAGGGAGGGATGGGATGCCGGAGAGGAAAGGGAGGGATGCCGGAGAGGAAAGGAAAATCGGGAATAAAACACGTAACATTACTGATTTGAATTGAAAATATTTAATGTTTTTTTTAAAACGTACAAATGTTGGAGTAAGTCTAATATTAGTTGCTAACTGGTTCAAGAATCTCACTATCATGGACAATAAAGGACGATATAAAAAAAGAAGAGCGGTGAACTGGGAAAATTAATAAACAATATCTGCTTATAGTAAGTGAAGCTCAAGGCTGCGATCGGAAAGACGCTGAATATTTTAGGTGAGATAAGAGGGGGCGGCGGGACATTCTACTCCAACGCTGAATATTTTAGGTGAGATAAGAGGGGGCGGCGGGACATTCTACTCCAACGCTCTCATTTCTATCGCATACACGTATATATGATATACTTTCAATATTTTAGGTGAGATAAGAGGGGGCGGCGGGACATTCTACTCCAACGCTCTCATTTCTATCGCATACACGTATATATGATATACTTTCAATATTTTAGGTGAGATAAGAGGGGGCGGCGGGACATTCTACTCCAACGCAGAATATTTTAGGTGAGATAAGAGGGGGCGGCGGGACATTCTACTCCAACGCTCTCATTTCTATCGCATACACGTATACTATATATGATATACTTTCATTATTTTCCCATCAAACAAGTCAGAAGTGGAATGTGTCCGTGGAAAAGGTAGAAATGTGGTTGGACAAGTCTTTAAAAGAAACTTAGATGAGAAGTATGAATAATAAATAGGTGATTGTAAGTATTGTACGGGATTGTGATGTATTTACTTCAAATACCTGGTTTTGTAAAACGAGTTGATTAAATCTAGCTAGCTAGATGCACTGTCAAGATTATTTTATAGTACCGTGCCCCACCCAATACTGAAGTAGTAAAGCGGGATCCTTTAAATAAGGGGGTCACTTCTTAGGGGTCGCGGGAGCTACCGCTACCCTCCAATGCAATGTTGCGCTATTTAAAATTTGCAAGCCCTCCTATAATCATAATAATAATCGATGGCGTTGTTACGTATAGCGTTGTTTCGTAATACAATAACACACCAGGACAACCCCTAAAATAGTCATTTTCAAATTAAAATTAATACGTAATGTCGAAGATTTTGCTTTATACGAGTTCGTAGAAGAGAGTTGGCTCTTAGTCATTTTTCACATCTACACTTCACTCCTATACATCAAAGTTTTTACTAAAATACTGTTGTCGACTATCTTTAATCTTTGCAGATTTTGCTTTATACGAGTTCGTAGAAGAGAGTTGGCTCTTAGTCATTTTTCACATCTACACTTCACTCCTATACATCAAAATTTTTACTAAAATACTGTTGTCGACTATCTTTAATCTTTGCAGATTTTGACACTTTTCGGTTCGACTTTATATGTTTTAAAACCCCATAGACTTTGAATTAAGGTGTATGTGACATGGAACTAGAAATTGAATACTATAAATCTCTGGACGGTCTTTAAGAACTGTGACCTCTTGTCAGTGTCGAAAAACACTGACATGTATACATAACCAGTAATTAAATCATTGCCTAATGACAAAAAATAACAGTTTACTATTGATTTTCGTCCAAAATTGTAGTATGCATAAATAATCCAACGCACAAAATACATTTTTTTGTTTAAATATAAAAATATCGACAGTCAAAAAAAGCATATATCTGTACAAAAATACTGTGCGCGCTCCACACATATCTCAAAACAGATACAATACGGGTTTGACATTTTTTTAATAATTAATTCCAAGTATCGTGTATTCGAATAATTATCATACAAAGGATATACTCGTATATACAACAAAAATTCTGTATTATTCTTGAAAATGATGAATAAACAAATCAAAACTTATTTTGAATACATTGATTGCGGTAAAAGAAAAGGAAATACGGTTTACTCGGCATATTATAACTTTTCTTTTAAACATATTCATTCTATGAAACATATCAATAAAAAATGATATATGATATTTTAATTATGTTTAATTAAAAAAAGAATTATTTAACAAAATAAATTTTGTTGAGTATGTAACTGTTTTTTATTATTTTCCCTAGCACTCACTGCAGAGTTTTTTTCAACGATCATTAACCGCCAGCCTGTATATGGTATGTGGCATACGTGATATTACCTTCATTAACCGCCAGCCTGTATATGGTATGTGGCATACGTGATATTACCTTCATTAACCGCCAGCCTGTATATGGTATGTGGCATACGTGATATTACCTTCATTAACCGCCAGCCTGTATATGGTATGTGGCATACGTGATATTACCTTCATTAACCGCCAGCCTGTATATGGTATGTGGCATACGTGATATTACCTTCATACTTTCGAGGCATTGTTTGCCATGTGCCTGTTTTCTGACCCGAGGGTGGGAGATCGATCATTAGAGCCTAGAAAATAATTCAGTCGGTTTTTCATTCAAGATCTCTTTAAAATCTACCAGTTGCTTGGGTGACAATGTCATACAGCAATAAGCCCACCAGGTTGAACTGTATATGCAACGGAAGTAAAATACAATACGATAAACTTTAAGATAAGTAGTAATATGATAAACACTGCGACACTTCGTTCTTGTTATTCTAATTTCTTAATTTACGATAAGTAATATGATAAACACTGCGACACTTCGTTCTTGTTATTCTAATTTCTTAATTTACGATAAGTAATATGATAAACACTGCGACACTTCGTTCTTGTTATTCTAATTTCTTAATTTACGATACAAAAAAAAAATTCGTTACGTTATCAAAGATCCAATACTTTCTTTCACATACAATATATTTATCTTTTAAATCCTCAGTTTAAATTAAGAGGGAGAAAGAACAGGTCACTTTCTTTGTATTGTGGTTTCATACCGTTACCGGCTTGCGCGGGTCTTGCAAAGGAACGAAACACTCTTGGAAGAACATCTGCCGATAAGTCCCTTTGTGTTCGCAGATATCAAGTGTTACGTCACCCATTATGGGGGATGGCTGAATCATTGGGGGAATCCTCATCTCATGATTTTGATTGCTATTCCTTAGTTTGCGGGGTACAAGTTGTGATTTCAATTTTTTTTTTCATTGTTCATTGGTTTCATTGAAATATTTTGTGTACATAAATTAAAAACCATCACGCCATATTCATTTTGGGGTAGGCAGAGAGGATATACCTACATATATCCTTTATATCTACGTATACATTTTGTTCTATTTATTAAACATCTAACCTTTTCCTTAATTGAATTTTCGTCCACTATATCCTACCATGAGCATTAACGTGTAAGCAATTAGCACTAAGTAGCAAAAAAACATAATGGTATGTTGGTGCTTACCTTGATGTATGAAAATGAATCTTGGTCTTGGCAGAAGATGGATAAAAGTAAGATTTATGCGTTTACTAAGAAATAAATGTCAGGTGTTAATGTATGAAACAAGGTGAAGTGAAGACATCGGAAGATGGATAAAAGTAAAATTAATGCGTTTACTAAGAAATAAACGTCAGGTGTCAATCTATGAAAGAAGGCGAAATGAAGACATCAAAAGATATATAAAAGTAAGATTAATGCGTTTACAAAAAAATAAATGTCAGGTGGCAATGTATGAAAGAAGGTGAAATGAAGACATCAGAAATCGATGCATGATTAAAATGGATCTTTTAAGTAAAATTTAAAAAAAGTAAACTCGGTATAGTTTGGACATGCAGAAATAGTTAATGACGAAAGAATGGCTAAGCGAGTATACTAGTCATAAGTGCAAGATACAAGTCAAAAGTGCGAGGTGTACGAGGGAAATACGAGTAAGGCTGGATCATGTGGACTAGATTTTGCATAAGTGCAAGATACAAGTCAAAAGTGCGAGGTGTACGAGGGAAATACGAGTAAGGCTGGATCATGTGGACTAGATTTTGAAAGACGCGAAAGGGATCAATATGAATAATAAAATATTGTATGTGACGAGATGTATAAATGTTAAGAAAGTGAAAGTTTTGTGCTTGGCATGGCAGCTGATCAAATGTTCACCATCCCTAGAGTTAAAACATATTTTGCCCAAAGGCAATATGCCTTAACCACGACATACAATAGGGTGCCGAATTCGATAAAGGCAAAAGGAGGAAAACAATTTAGGCAGTCGATCGGAGCGTGGTCGTTATTGCGACATGAGATTGAATACTTGGGCTTGCAAGAGGAATGATTTATAACAAACGTTTGTGTGAGCTCTTGAGTGTGGTGTATTTTATTGTTTTTTTTTATGATTATGTGCGATATATTGTGGGATGAACGTTTTCATCTGTCTGGAATGATGACGTGTGAGGGATTTGATTCGCGCGATGTATTTATATATAATTGAGTGTCACCGTTTGTCAGGTTGATGAGAATGTGCAGCGGGGTTTTATATAATCAAATATCGGAAAGAAGTATCGATTTATTTTTTCATGCTATATTTCCTCAGTGAGATACAGGCAAAAGCCTAGTTTACTGGGGACACGACAAATGAAAGACAATAAACGCAGATCCATTAAAATTGTGTGTCCAAATTAAATTACCTGTTATTTTTTCGCAAATTATGTATATTTCTTGTCATGTGTAAAATAAATAAAATGTAATATGTACCCTTCCGTTCTTTCCTCCCTCTACTTCTACTACATACATGTAACATATATTTGCTCAAAACTCATGCCAACATTCAACTCTAAGACAGATAGCTCTATTCTAATATAATATACTCGTACATTGTATAGTTATATATTAACCTTTCGGAATAATCTTTTCCGACCTTTTCCAACCAGCCAGAAATATGTTGAACAAGCATAAACTGGAAATCAGACTGGAATGCTTTTTAAATAAAATCGGTATCGAATAGAATCGAACCCGCAACCCCCGAGTAAGGCTACAAATGTCTTACCAACTAGCCCACGACGATCGTCCCATTTTAATTTATCATATTCTTTGTAAGATCAATTTATTATTATATTTTTTGCATTGAATATATTTACATACAATTTTTTGTGAGGGAAAATTCGTACTGAGATAATTATCAAAAATACAAATATGAATGGTTGAAGTAAAATAAACAGTACAAAAAAAACCAAGAAAAACTAAGTATGCAGTTTCGTTCTATACTCGTATGTCATATAGAACGAAACTGCATACTTTTTTTTTGTACATAGTGCCTACTATACTTCAACCATTCATATATTGTAATAAATATGTTATAATGTAAAAATGGATAATTTGACATTTCTTTGTTTACTATATGTTTATAAATTTAATAACAACAAAGCTATAATTATTAATTTATTTAATACTTAATTGTACATTTTACAATATGGCGAGGCTGTTATGTAAGTATTGTGAATATCTTTCAACTAATGATTTACTAAGTTTTTAGTGGAAGGATTTTCATAATTGATTTTAGTTAATAATACAGATTTCAGCAATTACGAGTAACATCAAAGATAAAATAAGGAATCATTGTACAGCACCGGTACAAAGATTGTAAAATAGGTACTCGTAGCGTAGATGGCTGCCTGGCTGCCGCTGAGTACTCTGATATTCCGGTTTACTTCTTGCGTTCCCGGTGAAAAGTAGCAGGGTGAAGAGATTCCTCTTTAGCAGGTAGAAGTTTGTCGTTAATAAAACACAGTAGACGTTTCAGAAATTGAGAATATATTTTTGTTCCCTTTCCAAGTGGTGAATAACTGATTCGAGTCTCGGTCCAATGGTAGGCCGCCTTACTCTTTCATTGGATAATTTCTGACTGTTATGATATTTATGGGTTGAGATGTGTGTGTTTTTTTAAGGGAACAGTTAAGGATAAGATTTATGAGGGGATTATGGAAAATAATAAAATATTAAATACTTATATAAACGTAATGATAAATAATATTACATACAAATATCCATATCCGTAATGTACAATATGACATAGCAT
Source organism: Odontocerum albicorne (assembly GCA_949825065.1). NCBI lineage: Eukaryota > Metazoa > Arthropoda > Insecta > Trichoptera > Odontoceridae > Odontocerum > Odontocerum albicorne. The sequence continues at coordinate 36,506,762 of OX463843.1, read as the reverse complement.
ATATGTGTATAAATGAAAAAATAATGAAGGCGTGATGAAGGTGAGACTTTTTTTAAATATAAATACATATATCATATGTAGAATATGGGGAATACGTAGTTGTCTACGGAGGAAGACTGTCTGCCGATGGAGGTGTCGGGGGAGTGGTTTTTAGAATTGATTTCCGCCGGGGGTGCCTAAATTTAGTGTTCGCCTTGTAGTTTGATAGAGATTTTATGACGGGATTGGAATGTCTCGAAAGTGAACTGTAAAACCTTTCGGCCAGAGCGCGCATGTGTTCGGGGATTGTTTGAAGAGCGGTATCTGCGTGGAGTCTAGAGTTGCGGACTATGTAGGGTGCGTCTAAGATCATGCAGAGGGCTTTATTTAGGACTGTTTGGATGTGATTTATTGTTGTTTTCGACGCGTAGCCCCATACCGGAAGGGCGTATGTCAGTCGCGGTCTAACTATCGCCATGTATAGATGAATTTTAGTGCGCGTACGTAATTTACTGAATTTACCGATCATGGAGAATACTGATTGAAGTGTTATTAGAGCTTTGGATTTTACAGTGAGGGCGTGTTTATGCCAGGTGATGCTACTGTCTAAGATAAGGCTTAAATGTTTAACGTGTTTAATCCATGGGACGCTCTGGCCGAAGAGTTTGAGGGTTCTGATGAGGGCGATGTATTTACGGGGAAAACGGACTGCGGAGCTTTTGGAGGGACTGGGAATGAAGTCCTGTAGCCTATTATGGGAATCGGATTCGTATTTTGACGAAGAGAGGAAGACTGTATCGTCCGCGTATTGCGCGGTGATACAGTATATGTTGGAGAGTTTGGACATATCACTCATGTATATGTTGTATAGAATAGGGGACAAAAGTGCACCTTGGGGTACACCTGCCAGAATGGGGTGGGGGGAGGAGCTTATGCCGTCTATTTTGATGGAGAAGGAGTGATTTTTGAGGAAGGATGCGATAATTTGCACAAGTCTAAGGGGGATGCCCGACTTGTACAGTTTGTATACGAGTCCGTTGTGCCAGACGGTATCGAAGGCTTTCGCCACGTCTAGCGAGAGGAGGGTCGTGACCGCTTTGGAATTAAAATATTTTGTGATGTGTTCTACAATGCGAAGAAGCTGATGGTTAGTCGAGTGCATCGGCATAAATCCGTGTTGCGATTCTGGAATGATGTTGCGCGAGTACGCTTCTGTCGAGAGACATCGTGGATTAATCTTTCGAGCACTTTACCTAGGGTAGGGAGCAGACTGATCGGTCTGTGGTTTTCGGGGATTGAGACTTTTACCCGGTTCGGGGAACGTAATGACGTCGGCGTTTTTGAAGGGGGTCGGAAAGAATTTAAGTCTAAAGCAGGCATTGTAGATAGCGGTTAGGGTGCAGCTGGTTTTTTTGGGAAGTTTTTTTAATGTCAAGTTATTGATTTTATCGGGGCCTGGGGCTTTCTTATTGATGAGGTTGTTGATAATCGTTTGAATTTCTCGTGGTGAGACGTCTGTGGTAGGAAGGGTTTTTTCACTGCGTATGTTGAGAATTGCGTTATCTACCTTCGTTGTGTGAGAGGAGTCTGAGAGGTCAGAGTTTGGCAAGAAGATATTCGCTAGAGAGTCGGCGAAGGTTCCTGCGTGAACGCAAGCAGAGAAGACGGTGCCGTTTGGCCCTTGAAGAGAGCTGGGTCTGGAGGGCGTGTTTCTGAAGCTGCGGATCAGTTTCCATTTGAATCCCTCGTATTCGAGGGACTCGATGAAGTCTGACCATTTCTCATTTCGATGCTGTTGTAGGTCATATTTAATTTGTTTTAAAACTCATTTATAAAAATTAAAAATCTATTTTCTTTGACAAAAAAATGTATTGTTTATTTTTTAAACTAATGGTTTGACTTCCAAATAAACTTCTCTCAGCAAAAAAAATCACATCTGACCATTAAAATATTTAAATTTAATAATTAGAAAAGAAAATCTTTATAATATGACAAAATGCGTAACGATAAAAAAAAAACAAAATAATGATCCAATTATAACTAACCTGAAAAGACTTTTATTCATCAGTATTTCATACACAAATGAAAATATCTGTGTGATGTATTATAAAAAAAGGTATGTAATGGCTGGATGAAAACAAGAATAGTTCGAATTTTAAAGCAGATATTAATTTAATAACAGTTTAAGTTATATGGCCTTCAAATACAATCATTATTGCCTGTATTACACTCTTTCTTCCCATGACGGAGAGTGTTTAACACAGATAACACAAAACAAGAAAGTTGCAGTATAAAAAATAATTGTTTAAACGAAATTACAAATGTCGCATTATTATAAAACGTATTTGTTTTACATATGGTTAAATATTGGAATATATTAGAAATAACAAAAATCACGCACACAATTATTAATTATCACAAAGGTGTTGGGTATATTAAGAAACGGACTGAAATAGTAAGGGCGTGAGGAATAAATGAAGGAAGATAGACTAACAAAATAAATATGCAGAGTAATATGAGTAGAATACATGGTGGGGGAAGACCAAGGAAAGAAGTTTCGGATCAAATTAATGATATTTTGAAAGAAGGAAAACAAAGAATGAAGGGAAATCGTCAGAGCTGTATGAGATGGTTTACCCAGCAGGGAAATTGAGAATAACCCAATATGGAAACTGATCTGTTAAAAAAAAGAGGGGGGGGGGGGGAAGAGCACGTTGAAGCGTTTGTACATGTTGAATAAATGGATGACAAAATACTGACTAAACAAATTTACAAAGCATGCTTGAGAAGAAGTCGTGGTAGAAGACAACTAGGGAAAGTATGTATGGACCAAGTGAAAGGAATTTAAAAAAAGGAAAAGTGATGAGTACGAGAAACAGAAAGAACTTAATCGAAGGAAGTGTGTCGTGTTAGAAACATTAAGCGCTCATTTATCTCTGCCTACCCGAAGAGCGAATTGGTGTGATGGTACGTACACATGTATGAAAAGAAATGGTGTGTTATTGTACTCGTAGAATACCCCATTCTCAACATTGTGACGTATGAGTCTTGTTCAATAAATAACTGTTGCATTAAATTATTGTAATATCATCCACAATTCCTATTTAGAATTATTATTGTTCATTAAATCATTGTTTTAGGAAATCTCTTCCTCAATTCAAATGTTTAATTCTTCTTGTTTACTAAATCATTATTGTACAAATCTCATTCACAATTCCATATTTTGAATTCTTCTTGTTCACTCAATCATTGTTGTACTAAATCTCATCCACTATTCATGCCTTGAATTATTTACTATGCAAACTGAGTCAGGAGGAGGAGGACTCAGACATTTTTACTGTCGTTGTGACCCTTTTCATTGTTCAATTTTTAACTTGCTTAAATATACCAATATGTAAATTAATGTAAAAAGTTTTAAGAAAAACCATTTTAAATCCATGAAAAAAACTCTATGATAAAAATGGATTTGAATGTAATATTTTACATAAACGTGCACTGAGAAGAATGCGTGGTGTGAAGGTATATGTCAGAATACGGATTGATTAGAACTTAAAGCTCATGTATTGAGTGAGATGAAGAAGAGCACTCTGAGATGGTTTGGGCATGTAGAACGAATGGATAGAGAAATAATAATAAAACAAATATACAATGCTAATGTGAGTGGAAGGCGTGGTAGAGGAAGACCAAGGAAAGTGTAGGTGGATCAAGTGAACGATATTTTTAAACAAGGAAACTAAGGAAAGGAGTCTTGTTAGTCTTCCTTCGTTCATTCGTTCTACATGCCCAAACCATCTCAACGTACTATTATTTATCTTATTTAACACATCAGTCTTAATTTCACATTCATCCTTTAACACTTCATTCCGTGTTCTGGTATACGTTGTTACTCCGTATATTATTCTCAAAGCACGCATCTCAACAACTCTATGACAACGAAAAATTATTTTTCCACGTCCATGTTTCCCTCCCATATCGAAGTTGGCGCCAAACACTACTGTGGACTATCATCTAACCAGATTTTGTATCTAAGCAGATACTAAAGTAATATTAATGAGTAGAAAAGATTTATTTACATTTCTATTTTATTTTGTTGTGTCAATCTCTTAAGACATATATTTTCAGTTTGCCCTCGTTTATATTGGGTGTTAACATAAGTCGTGTTCGTTTTTTTTTTCAAATTAAAAAATGAGCACCAAAAGTAAAACAAAATGGTAAAGGTTATACGCCATTCGAAAGAAAATTTTCTGCTCTACAAGATATTGTGTTTGCTTTTACGTTACATATATTACTTTATTTGATTACAAGCCTTCGAAATGGAATGTCAAGTAGACGAAAGTAAGCATTTTCGACTACTCCTTCTGTTCCCGTTCATTCGAGGGAATAAAGCTGCCTAAGCTGCTCGCGATATTTGCGAAATGTACAGTGAAGATGCTTTGAATGAAAGGACAGCTCGTCGATGGTTTTTGCGTTTCAAAGACGGTAATTTCGACCTGAAAGACATGGAGCGTTCCGGACGACCAGTGGACTTCGATGAGGACTGCTTAAACTATATTATTCATGAAGATCCCCTTCAAACTACCGTAGAATTGGCTGAGCAGATGAATTGTAGTCACATGACTGTATACCGCAATCAACGTTCGACAATTGATTTTTGTTGTTTTCACTCAAAACATGTGGAATCCAAGCGCCGAACTTCTGAACTTTTCCCATTGATTTAAGATAGCGGTATACAGTCATGTGACTACAATTCATCTGCTCAGCGAATTCTACGGTGGTTTGTAGGGGATTTTCATGAATAATATGGTTTAAGCGAGGTGTCGAAAATGCTCACTTTCGTCTACTTGACATTCCATTTTGAAGGCTTGTAATCAAATAAAATAATATATGTAACGTAAAAGCAAACACAATATATTGTAGAGCAGAACATTTTCTTTCGAATGACGTATAACCTTTACCATTTTGTTTTACTTTTGGTGTTCATTTTAAAGTTTGAAAGAAAACGGACACGACTTATGTTAACACCTAATATAAGTTAATCCAAATAGAAAACGTCGGCACCGTTACATTCTACCTACAGTTAGAATATAGTGGGCATACTCGTACGAATACTTATTGAGTTTGCATCGCTCGAATAGTCACCTGAATTGTTAGTCCATTGTGTGGACGGGAAATTATTGTCAGTTCATTTTGTATACAAATAGTTTACTTGTCGGGGTCGGCAAAGAGAACATAGCGTCATAATTTCCTATCGCAATACAAATATTCGCTTCGTCAATTTTCACAACCTTCTCACACAGCTTACACAGTTATTTCAAAATATTATTTCCTTATCCATACACACTTTCCTTGGTCTTCACCCATTTCATTCACCTTTGCACTATATTGTTTTGGTTGTCTTTCTTCATTATTTCGTTCTACATGACCAAACCATATTAGAATTCTCTTCTTCATTCTACTTAATATAATACTCTTATGTTCGTATTCATCCCTTATCACTTAATTCCATATCCTGACCGAACCGCGAGCTCCGTGCCTTCTCTAGTGGTTCTAAACGATCTTCAATGTATCTGAATTACCAATTCGGATGTGTTGAAAGGTACCCGTATTGTTACGCCGTATTTGACTTATTTCCTTCTAAATATTTAAATGTTTTTCTTCGCATTTACACGAATCAGAAAGATTTCTTCATCTTTAAGTTTCTTCTCCTTTTCCTCAACATATTTGTTTTGTTCTAATCTTACATTTTTATACTATTTCTTTCCATTGATAAATCACTATCTATTATGGGTATCACTTTCCTTTCAAAATCTCATTCGCTCAGTCTTCCATATTGTTCTCTGGTTTTCTAGATTACAGCTCTCACTCAAATGAACATTATAGATTTGTTCACCCAGTCTCTCATGAACAACTTCTTCCTCTTTATCAGCCACTTAGTACATCAATCTTAAGTTTGTATTCACCTTTTATTCATATTCTATAATGCATCGAAACTCCACGTAGACGTATTAGTGTAAGAATTTCTATAGCAATTGGTTGGCGTCAGGTATTTCCGTTTCAGTATCGACGTGTTTCTCCCATATACGAGTATGTTATTTTTATCAACGGTATAATGGACCTTACAACAATATTTAACAATATTCATTTTAGTTCAGTTCGATCCCACCTCAACCTATTATGTTATGGGGGGCATAATAAGTCGCCATCCAGCGCGATATAACATATGGTACACTAGAAGATCGAAATCTTCTTTTTATGAGCGCGACGTATATTTAACAATATACACAATTATAAAAACGATACGGGGACGTCTCAAGACATGCCGCCCGCACCCCACCACACTAAGCGTCACTCTTGACATTCATGCGGAATGAAAAGTACAGCACAAATTCAACATTTAAAAATGTTATCAGTATTGGTAATACTACGCTATTGTATACCATAATTTTGGTAAAATTATTTGAATCCAGTTTATGTACATTATTGCCTATATTTCTCTTCACATTACGCAACACAATATTCCTTTTTGTTTTCCATCATCTCAGAACAAATTTCTAATCCTTTATTTTTATCCCTGTTCATACTTTTCGGTCATAGTGACTTTGCATTTCATAATTTATGCACATCTGTGATATGTGGATAGGAGGTACTAAGGATATGAGACTGCTCGTGAGATCTGACACTGCTGAAGCGTTTCTACCTGAAAAATAAATTAGGGTGAGTACTAAATCAGGCATTAAGCGATATTATGCATCGACACCTCAATGTTTTAAGGCTATATAGTAGCAATTATTATCAGATTTTTTTATGTTGAGTGACTGCTCTTCACTCAGTAAACAGAGTCCATTAAAATTCAATTCATCTTTTAAAAGTCATCAAAATCGTAACTCTGCAATATGATTGTATTATTTTAATAGATGTCGAGAAAAAACAAAAAAGGAATTCATAACACACATATACATACCACCAAGCCGTTTCCCTGCTGAGGTAGGCAGAGGGGAAATAGCTCCCGACTTTTCTATTAAGACACATATTTCGCCTCTTCGACATCCATGCACCTTCTCTAACAGCTCCTACGAGTTGGCATATTTCTACGTTTCCTCCTTTATTAAATATCATTTTCTTGATCCAAATATACTTCCCTTTGTCTTCCTCTACCACGCCTTCTGTCTTATTAGTACTTCTTATTCATATATGTTTTGTTAGTATTTCTTCATTCATCGTCCCACGTGCCTAAACCATCTCAGAGTGATCTTCATCTCACTTAACACATCATCCGTAAGTTCACATTCGCCCCTAATTGCTTCATTCCGTATTCTGTCGTATATTGTCCCCCCCATTATTCTTCTAAGTGCACGCACGTCTACATAACTTATTAGGCTCTTTTATTTTTTTCCGCGTCCACGTTTCACTCCCATACATCAAATATGGTACTTAAATGCTGTAATGTACCATTATCTCATCAGGTTTGAATTATTGTTTGGTTCGAGTGTATATGTTTTAGTAACCCATTGATTTTGTTTCCCAACGCTATACGCCATGCGATATCCTTCGTGACTTTTCCACCGTCTGAGAAAATTCTACAACTCACCCATACATCACATTTACTTTTCCTTCGACACTTTTCTATCTCCATTAATTTGTTTTTCGTAACATTAATTTTCAGATATTCTTCTTTACATTTCTCATTTTACTTATGAGTACCAGACTATAATTCATCCTCATTATCCGATAAGTAATGAATAATAAAACGTAATAGGAATATGTTAAATCAGAATAGTAATACTAAAGATCACAGTTTGAGACCAAAATTATATGTTAATTATATGAAGAATAGTTATAGAAACTTATTAAAATACGAGTATATAGCACTGTGGATATTAGGATACACTTATAAATTAACTCTTAATATAAGGAGAAATGTGATTATAGAACTAGCTCAATATTTTTTACTTAACTAATTCTACAAAGGGATATCCTTGTTGTGTATAACACTTTGTGTACAGAACAAGCTTGCAAGTTTATTGCCACGTAACATAAGACTAAGATATAAAAAAGTCCTCGAGCTTTTAAACCCTTGGATTGGAAAACATACATCTTACAAACTAAGCCTCGGAGGTCTCCACCCTTTATACATATCAGGAAAATCTGCTGGTAGGCTTTGTCTATAGCCTACTTAAAGAATTTAAAAAATAGAATAAGAGGTCCAGTGTTGTAGCTTTGATAAAACAAAGCTGAAATTTTCATTATTTTATTGCGCCTTCGTTTCAACATAACATCTCTCAAATAATTTATTCTTGAGAATCTTCTTGAATACTTCTCACCATCATAAGCTCAGTTGAATCCAATGTTGGATATAGAACTCTCCTCTCCTACTCCATTAGTTCATATATTGAGAAAATTGCTTCCAGTCCCTAGAAATTCTCAGCTTACGATATACTCGAGTATTGGCCTCCATAGAAAAAAGAGAAATAACTACTTCATGTCGTGGTATGCGCATATCACGGTGGTCATTGAATGGATGTGATGAAGCGAGGGAAAAATTAAGATTACTTCCAGTTTCTGACGGCACACGACCACTTTGCTAGGAGTCTTCCCACACTTAGTTTCCCTATCCTTGATCGCCACTCCGATCCTTTCTCGGTTCACCTACGAGTATAATCGGCACAACTAGAAATTAGACCTGTTCACTTCTGGGTGGTAACCCTCTCAGCGATATCTGCAACTTTAGTCTGTCGCCTTTTCCATTCGTTCGTCTTTCAGTTCGTTAATGAGATATTTGAATTTTTTTTGTGTTACCTTAAGTGTATGCATAATTTTCTTGATGAACTTTGCCGTCTCAAGCCCATATGTCAGTCCTGAGAAGACTTGTGAATAGAATATGTGCTCGTATTTATTTAGAATTTTCTATTCACTCCCCTATTAGAGAGAGCTGTCATTTTGTGACAATTTCTGTAGTTTAAGCTTGAATAGCGTGAAGTTAATTATTAATTGATACACACCGAAACAACGTGCAGAAATCGTGACAAAATAAGTCAGTTGTGTTAACTAAACGAGAGTACCGAAGAAGACGTCGCAATCAACAAGTGCTTGATAAAAATACAATATATTCTTTAAGAAATCGATTTGAACAGTATGGAACGAACATAGATTCTTACCGATCAGGAAGGCCAAAAACCGACCTTTATGAAGAAAACGTCACCCATGCTAGTGAAAGTTTTGCGGAGTCTCCAGAAACATTAACAAGAAGTCATACTTAACAGTTTAACATTTTTTCATCAGCCTTAAGTTTATATTCATCCGTAATCCCTTCATTCCATATTCCGTCCTACATTCTCACTCCATGTATTTATTGTTCACAGTGCACGCATTTGTACATAATTTTTTCGACTCCTTTCGGTATTTTTCTGTGTCCACGTTTCACTCCTATACTGGATGTAGTTTGCATCAAAACACCTTTGTGGACTATTATCTTCCTTCAATCGATCTCGGAGTGGACTGGGAAGCATGGCTTAGTCATAAATCCTAAGAAGTCTCAAGCGATCCTCATTGGCAGCCCTCAGCTTCTCGGTAAATTCAACACTGACTTAATTCCTCCAATATTACTTGATGGCTCTATCATACCATTACATAAAACTGTTAAAAACCTAGGAGTGCTAATAGATAACACTCTCTCATGGCGAGATCAAATAAATGAGGTAAGCCGAAGGATCTTCTTCAGCCTTCATTCCCTTAAAGTGTTGCAAAGATTCCTATCAACTAAAACCAAAATTTTAGAACAGTTGGAAATTTCAAACAGAGGAACAGCTGGACAAATTACAGCGTCTTCAAAATGTGTGTCTAAGATTTATTTTCAACCTACGAAAGTACGATCATATAAATTCATACCAGAAGGCATTGAACTGGTTGAATGTTAGAAATAGACGCCAAATTCACATACTGACTATTGTATAATATCCTTAACTGTCCCGCCACACCCTCTTATCTCGCCGAAAATTTTCAGCGTCTTTCCAATCATGGATTAGCGCTACGCTCAAACAGAGATTGTTTATTGGCCTTTCCAGTTCACCGCTCCTCTTTCTTTACGTCGTCCTTTACTGTCCATGCAGTGAGACTCTGGAATCAGTTACAAATCAATATAAGACTCGCTCCGTCCTTGGCATGCTTTAAGAAGCGACTGAAAAAACTCTTAATTTCTAGTCAGTAAAATAACGTGTTTCATTCCTGATTTTTCTTTTCCTTTCCTCTCCACCATCCTTTCCATTCCTTTCCACCATCCTTTCATATCTCACTTTATATGAAAAATAATGTTCGGGTGATTGTCCGTCTTTGTGGGGTTCGTGAGCATGTTCTCACGTATATGTTTATGGATTTTGTGAGGATGGATAGTCATTTGAATGATTTATGCGACCACGTAACTTGCTTCATTTACTTTTGTCTGGGTGGTTGGAAGAGATTGCCGCCTAGAAATAAGCCCGCCTGATTGTATTGCAATAAAAGTGTTAAATAAATAAATAAATATCTTAACAGATTTTGATACAGTCTCTTTCGAGTATATATGTTTTAATGTCACATTGTTTTTGTTTCCTATTGCTGCACAACGTTCGACATCTCTCTTAACTCTTCCACTATCTGAAAAAATACTACTAAATAGTAAAATGTCTGAACTTGCTCCAATATTTCATTCTTCATTCATATGTTATATCGCATCAGGGATATCCTACATTTTTATTCAATCAACCAATGAAACTTAAGCTGTCAAAACTCATCATGGCAGCCGTCCGTCTACGAGATATGATGGAGACGCAGCATTCCCTGAAAGTCTCAGACTGTTGTGTGTGAAGTTACATTTCTTCCTATGACTATGTTGACCAATTTTCAATCTGCACAGTCGAGAACAAATATCCCAAGATAAACTCCAAGATGATCTGGGACTTCGTCTAAGATTGAACGCTCGCTCTGTCCCCTCCTTTCCAGCTCACTTAACCCCTTGGTATCATAGACCTTCTTTTCCGTCACATATTTCATCGTTACATCTTCGGACTGATTGGCTACTCCAATCTAGTGAAGTCTAATGATAGATAACAAAACTATTATTTGAATCAATTTGTTAGGCTGTTCGAACTCAAGATCTTAAACTGTTCAGTATATTTACACTTCGCTCTCACACCCACCCACGCTTTTACGGGGAACAAAGTAATTCTATCAATAAATAGAAGATCGTCATTTTTTTAATTTTATAAAACGTCTATATATATATAGACTCTCAGCCCTCTAACGGTTAAGGTCCGACGCCATCGGAGAATGAAAATGACTCACAGTGTAGTTAATATACTTTACAAAGCAGCTGAAGGTTTGGAGTTCAAAAAGTACAACAGGTACCCAAGTACTTTCAAAAACTTCTCTGTCATTACATGAAGATGACGGCCATCGTTGTTGCCAAGTTGGCAGCTGGGCCTCTAGGCATGTTTTAAGAATCGCACGAGGGGTCATCTCTGGAAAGGGGTGAAGGTGGACGTCATCTATCTTCGCGGGTTGGCCCTTACCGAATATACCATATATTTACACAAATGATAATGGGGATATAATGCTAAAAGCATGACATCTCTCTCCACTTACAACGATCTTTAGCACGTCAAAGGGTGATTTAAAATCCTTAAGGTTTCTTTTACATACGTCTTCGAAAACGGAGACGCAAAATTCTGAGATTTCTTTGCATTGCCTACTTACTATAACATATTTCAAACACCTCGTGAATCTCAACCACCGCAATCAGCCCCGTGTACTCTCGTCTTCACGATCGCTTCTCCTTTAGGAGGACAAGTACAGAAGATGTATTAATAAGTTTCAAGACTCAATAGTATAATTTATATGGAATAAAGGATAATTTCTAACGGGAATCATAATATGCAGTATTTGAGTTAAACGCTATTATTTACTCCTTTTATGTCTTTGCAGTAGATTTTTGATCAGTTTTTCTGTATTCTTTTTTGAATGAGAATTGTTTCTCGCGGGAAGCACAAACACCTGTGATCTGATCTGTAGCATTCGTTTGTGTATTTTACGTAATGTTTATTTTATCTCCTTTATTTAATGAGTCTCCTTAAGAGTAATGACTATTATTTATAATCAAAAAATTACTTGAATGTCATGTTTGCTTGGTGGTGTAATCAAATATCAGTGGTTCTAAACAAAATACGCGTTTAAACTTAGAAATTAAAAAACGCCGAAATTGTGCCGCGCACAGGATTCGTGGAATTTGATTTTTGACGCGGTGTACAGGTTAAAAAGTCTACGTGGTTATCGGCTTCCTATCGGAAAACCATGAAAAACTATATGGGGAATTCTGACCTCATCCATCATTGAACATTTCCCCATCTTCTGATATATTTGTTTTCAGATATTCTTTACAAACCTTTACTTCTGATATTCTAAGAATTGCGTTTGACCGTAGTTATTTACTGAATGTGAATTTCTAAAAAATATTGTGATATTCGTGAAGGTTGGATTCTTATTATGAGCGTTTGATTTGTGGGTTTTGTGATATTCGTGAAGGTTGGATTCTTATTATGAGCGTTTGATTTGTGGATTTTGTGATATTCATGAAGGCTGGATTCTTATTATGAGCGTTTGATTTGTGATTTTTTTTTTATTTCTTCTCAGAGCCTTTGAAAATTGAGGTTTAGATCTTGGGCACATTCTAAAGCCCAAGAACATTCCTATATATTAAATATTTTGAAATATCGCTAAAATACACCATATCCTGATAGTGTCAAAGTCAGCTAAAAATTGAAGACAGTATTAAAAAAAAAACATTTTTTAAACTTATGTATGGAGTAAACAGATCAAAATGTTATAAAGTTGTTCAAATATCTACGCCACTGAGATTAAATCAGCTTTATAAGGATTCTTGATCACTTATCATCCCTTAACAAATTGCCAATCTGTCATAAGTGAGCGATCAGATACAATTCACTGCAGATGAGCTGGACTATTGCATAGAGAATACCACACCTGGTTACCTGTGAACTGCAGCGATTGGTTTATTCGAAATAGCCCCTCCCACTAGAGTGCCCCCCCCCCCCCACGGCATTCAGATAAGGTGAAAGAATCCTTTGTCCTCATGCATGCTTTGTGTTATACAAAACTGTCATAAGGTCTGAATTCCATCGAGCTATGTTCGGAAATATATTTAGTAGTATCGCACTTAATAACTGAGCATGTAGTTACACTATGTGTATTAATTTTCACAGGCGCCAAATACTACTTATCACGATATGCAAAACGTACACAACGATAACTCATATTATGCAAACATACATGCAATTGTATTTGAGATATTTTGCACATTTCAACAACTGTCATAACGAATACCTTGAATTTAAACACTTATTTCTTTGCTTTTGGGACAATGACACTATTCGTGGCCCAGTTGGTAGGAATTCTGTGATCGCGGATCAAATTCTTGTTTTTTTAAAAGGGTTCTATTATCTTATTCTGTTTCCCAAAAATTTTCTGACTATCGCCCCTTTTTAGAGTAAGTAGATATATTTTCATCATTAAATAAAATAATGTTTTAAATTTAAGTATATATTTTATAAACCAAATTACAATGTTACCTACAAAATAATCTTAAAGCACTTAATTAATTCATATATATATATATATACGTTTTATGTTCCAGGTCGATTTTGTTTGACCGCCATTTTGATTTGGCTGTCATTTGTCAGTTCATATTTAACAGTCGAGGAAAGTGGTCAATAACAATTTATTATGGAGCATAACTCCGCAACAACGCGTTGAAGTTATTAAAACATTTTAATTAAATAATTGTTCAATTGTGAATACGCGAAGAAAATTACGTGTTTTTTTTGTTTTAATCATGTGCCAAGCAAGTCAACCATTCAGCGTGTAATGAATAATTTTGAAAATTTGCATATATGGTATTGGGAGATAAATCAAAGTCGGGGTAACAACGTAGCCAACGTATGCCAGAAAAGATTAATGCAGTGAGGCAGAGTGTTGGTGAACGTCCATGCACCTCTCATCGACGCCGTGCACAAGAATTGGAAATGTCTCCAAAAATTATCAAAAAATATCTGTATTTTTATCCGTATAAAATTCAATTGACACAAGATCTACAGGAAAATGACCATAAACGGCGGCGAGATTGGAGTGCTCGGGTTTTACAGGTCGGTATAAACGACCACCATTTTCAGCAAAAAATCATCATGTGCCACGAGGCACATTTCGACTTGGCTGGCTTTGTTAATAAACAGAATAGCCGCTATTGGGGCACTGAAAATCCTCAATTGATACACCAACGACCATTACACCCTCGTAAAGCGACTGTATGGTGCGCCATTTGGGCCGGTAGCATCATTGGGCCACATTTCTTTGAGGATGCTAGAGGCAATGCTGTAACAGTTACTGGTGATTGCTATCGTGCCATGTTGATAAACTTTCTTGTGCCCGAATTGGATCAATTGGGTCTACAGCACATGTGGTTCCAACAGACGGTGTCACATCACACACAGCTCGTGCTACGATGCAATTTTTACGAGAAACTTTTCCCGGCCGATTAATGCCAAAAAGGGGTGATGTCGACTGCCCCCCACGATCCCCTGATTTGACCGCCCCCGATTATTTCCTATGAGGGACTTGAAGGGAAAGGTGTACACCAACAGACCAAGCACAATCCCGATGCTCAAGGACAACATTCGAAAATAAATTGCTAAAATAACACCAGAAGTCTGTGAGAATGTTATGAAAAATGTGCTTGAAAGAGTTTGCGTTTGCGCCTCGGCAGAAGCGGCCGCTTGACCGATATTATATTCCATACATAATGGTAAAGACCATATAATCATTCAATTAAATATAAATTATAAAATTGTGTTTCATTTAAAAGTTATTAAAAAAAAAACATTGGCCTGGAACATAAAACGCACCCTTATATAAAAAAAATATTCATTTAATATAAATAAATTCCAATTTTGAGTACCTCCTTCTTTACTGTTTAGTTTCTTTAAATCAGAAAACGATAAATATTTGAACTTGAAATAACTCTACAGTAAAATTAACTTATCTGGCATACGACTATATTTGTAAGAACTATTTATATTATTTTCACAAGCCAATCCCCCCCTTTCCGCCTTCTTGCCTTCTAGCGCCCACTTTGGGAATCACTGATCTATAACATATTTCTGGTTAGTTGAATTAGATTCCTACGAGGCAATAATCCTGCTAGGTTGTATTTTGGATAACGAAAATGTGATAGTATACAAATTAGAAGATTTTAAGAATGCTATATTTTTCTATAATATTCAATTGTTTTCATTAATAACTTTCAATATATCGGAATCGGCAGTTTAGTTACGAGATATTGAAGGGATAAAGTGAAAAATTAAACATATACGAGTATATATAGTATGTTATATATGCGTAAGGCATAGTCAGGCGCTTTATAAAATCAAATTTAAATCTCTCAGCCATCTTTTGGCTTCGGTCGTCAGTTTGTTTATATCGTCCATCACTCCGTGGAACCTGTGTTTAAGGCATTCTCTTATAATATGGTGTAGGGTCTGAGCCGCAGCACCGCAGTCACAACTAGGGTCATCGATGTAGCCCTATCTGTGGCGCTCGGCTGCACTTCTGCTGCAGTCTGTTCTAGCACGGTTCAGTGCTGCCCACTCTTTGCGGTCCAGCTCAAAGCCGGTGGCCCTCTTAGATGGTTCCGCAATTAGGTGTTTATTTTTTGTGTCCCTATTTCTCCATTCCTCTGTTCAGGCCTGTTCGACTGTCAAACTATTGCTATCTAAGGCCTGTGCTCTGACCCAGAAGGGTTTTCTTGATTTGAGCCTAGTATGTGGGGTATTCCTCAGGGTCAAGTTTAAAAGAGATGTGTTGTTCTTTGCCCTTGTCCATTCTCTTACTGTAGATGCATTCCTACGAATGTGGGGAGGAGCTATGTTGGTCAGTACGGGTAGCCATTGGCATTGGGTAGGTTTCAACCCACCGACTATTGTTCTCATGGTGGTATTGAGCTGGGTGTCCCCTTTCTTGGCATGAGCACTGCCGCCCCATACGGATGCACAGTATTCGGCAGTAGAAAAGACAAGTGATAGTCCCGCTGATCGCAGTGTGGCAGCGCATGCTCCCCATCCGGACCCTGCCAGCTTCTGTATGACATTATTCCTAGTTTTTAGTTTTGAGCATAGTGAGTCAACTTGTTTTTTAAAAGTTAGTGTTCGATTCAAAGTAACACTAAGGTATTTTAGGTGTTCGGTCTAGTGTAGGAGGATATCCTCAAAATGTACATTGATCTTGTATTTTGACTGTTTGTTACAAAGGTGCAATGTTGTAACTTCTGTTTTGGTTGGATTAGGTTTTAGTCTCGCACCCTGCGCAATAGATATCTCACTCGCCGGCTAGTCCCAGTAATTCAAAACTACAGTATGTTGGTATGATGAGCTAGCTAGGTCTGGGCCCTTGGGACTTAGTGGAGGAGTCAGTGTGGCCCTTAGGCTAAAAAGTTTGCAGACCCCTGGTCTAGATGGGAATATGTCTGTCTTCTAGCCCTAGCCTTTGGTTCTGTATATAAGTTAAGTGCAATACGCTTTGATCTTTCATTGTTGATCCATACATCGCATTTACTCTTCTTTTTGTACGATGGTCTAGTAATGAACATAAGGAATTTGTTTATTTAATTGAAAAAAATGTGTGTTTTGGTTTGGATTCGTCGTCTGATTTATCAAGTTGAAGACCAGTCGTGAACGAAAAGAATTATGCATATATCTAAAGAAATTATCGTTCACTTTGTTTGTGTGGGTGTGGGTGCCGAATGTCTTGCGTTCATGAACTGAAAGACGAACTAACGAGTTCATTCTCCAGAATCTATAGGTCGAAAAAGACTGTCAACGACATACAGGAAGAGAAACTGTCATACTTCGGGCATGACTCTAGAAGGTATGAAAATAGTTTGGAGAAGCTGGCTGGAACTGGAAGTGTTGAAGGGAGGCGAGCAAAAAATAGTATAGGTGGATAGACCAAATCAAAGTGTAGCAGAATTAAATGCAGTACTTATCATGGCTCGGGATCGGGAAAAGTCGAAGCAAATCATCTACTCAGTTCCAAACCGTCAGGGAACTACGAAGCTCAGTCAACACGACTTAAAAGTGTCGACAACACGACTTAAAAGTGTCGACAAAAAAATATGTTTATTATGCAGTGTGAAAAAATTGTGCCCGTGTCCTTCTCTGTGCTCTAATGGTTAACATTCTGTGTTGGTGCAAAAAAAAGCATTTTTTTTTATTTTTGGAACTAAATCCTGTTGAAAGTAAATTAACGAGAGCGTAAAAAAATATGGTAAAATAGTTAAACATTTTAATTTTGTCAATACATAACCAATGACTGAATTGCCACAAAATATTCACAGTATTAATTTGCCTAAACCAAAAAAATTATATCGTTATGATGATAACAAGGAATTAATTTTACTAAGTGAAGTTCAGGGAAATTTCTAAGTAAAAAACTATAAATTGAATTAACAAAATCCACAGGAAAGCCTAAAAGAGGAACTGAGGAAAAAAGTTTTGATCACCACCGAGAGTAAAACACAATTAATATATACAAGGAAATATAGTTTTGATCACCACCGAGAGTAAAACACAATTAATATATACAAGGAAATATAGTTTTGATCACCACCGAGAGTAAAACACAATTAATATATACAAGGAAATATAGTTTCGAATAATGATGACGGAGATTTATTTTCAACCTGAGAAAATTCGATCACATAACAGAAGGAGCTGAACGGGTTGAACGTGAGAAATAGACGCTAGATTGACTGTTTGTCTTTACTGTGTAATATCCTTAACTATCCCGCCGCCGGATCTTCTCGCCGGAAATATTCAACGTCTTTCCGATGATGGACTTGCACTACTGTCAAGCAGATATTGTTTATTAGGCTTTCCAGTTCATCGTTCTTCTTTTTTTTGCCGTCGTTTATTGTCCATGCAGTAAGAATCTGGAACCAGTTACAAAACAATGTTAAACTCTCTCCGTCTTTGGTACGCTTTAAGAAGCGACTGAAAAACTCTTCATTTCATTAATAAAACTTATTTCATTCATGATTTTCCTTCCCTCTCCACCATTCCTTCCTTTTACTTTGATTGATGATATCTCACTTTTACTATGTAACATATATTTTTCATAAATTTTGTCAAGATGAATAATCATTTGAATATTTTGCGACCATGTAACTTAGTTTATTTACTTTTATCTAGTTGGTTGGAAGAGATTACCACCATATTGTTTTTACAATGAACTGTTAAATAAATAAGGAGATAAAACATGCTCACAGAGTATATCGTGTCTTCTTAATATTTATTTATTTAATTTATATATATTACATATTTATATAGGTTAAACCCAATTACATATAGAGCTTTTATATACAGTAATAAGAAATAACTGTTTAATAGAAACAACCAACTCCCCGCTAAGAAAGCTCAAAACACTTTCTTTAAAAAAATATAAATTGAACATTTCATAGTTGCATAAAAGAACAGGTATTTTAAACACAAAAGCTAAGTCGAGGAAATTAAATCAAGTTTCTGAAATATGGGAATATGGCTTAGGGCGCTGCAGCGTATAATAATGTCAAAATTATTATGTTGCCACAAAGAGTCGTTTGGGAAGTGGTGTACAAGATATCAACGAAAAACAAACAATGATTATATTTTCCGTCAGACTGCAATGATGCGACTCCTAAGTTATTTAAAGCCTTACTTAAAACAGTGCTTCCCAAAGTGGGCGATACAGCCCCCTGGGGGTCGCTGAAACGTAGTGGCCTCTACTGTAATTGAGGGGTGTTGAATAAAAAATAGGGGGCGGTGGAAGCATAAAGAAAGAAGAAAATATTAAAAAAAATGAAAAACCGTTCGTACCTACATGTTTCATCTATTGTTTAACATTAGTTCAAGTCGTAATGATTACTTTATTTTCCAAATAGACACAAAATGCAAGCTATAACCGATCAGTGGTCAAGTTCGCCGGCAAGTCTTAGCAAGCAAGTGTTGGCAGGCGAGCGTGTCTCGCATTGTCGGTAAGTCCAGCGGTCATCGGCAGGAATATGTGCGTGTAGTAACTTGTTTACAATACGATACTATAAAAATGCGACATGTATGAAATTGTAGACACATTCGGCCGCTCACAGCCGACTTAGACGGTCGCCTATAAACGCGCTCTCCGACGCTCTCACCATCTAAGAGTAAACGGAGCCCGTGACAGTTTTCCCTTGAGCTGCTACAAAGTGCTTGTGTTTTGTGTTTGTGTCTCCAACGCAACGCATCATCATCATCACCAGCCCGAAAGGACATCAATTAATCATCTTAGCCCTGGACCTCATCAGGACTCCATCACACTAAGAAGGAGGGAAAAAGAAGGCCCCCCGACACCGCAGTTCCAGCCTTCACCGGTGCTCGAGTGTCACGCCCGACGACGTTCACCGACGTCTCCTCATCGGGTGAGTGAACGGACTTTTCTCTTCCCTCCCCTCCCCTCTGTACGATTTATATATATTATTATATATAATATAACTAACTTTATAAAATGCATTCCACTAGCGCCGACGCTGTTCACTGGCGTATTCGAAAAAAAGGATCGCAGCGCAAAATTACGCGGGTCCTCCCAGTAAAAGACCCCCCGGTCTCCCAAAATGTCCCTACGTCTCTCGAGGAGTTTACCTCCCAAATTCGTAACAAAAAGTCCCTCGCGCAGGCCATCAACTACCTCTCGACCCTCCTCTCGCGAGGTACTATTCAATTTGTGGGCGACAAGACGGAAGTCGACAAAGTCGTCTCCCCGCTCTCCGTCCCACCAACGCTGGCGCCTACCCCCGCCCAGCCCAAGCCAACATTGGGAAAGCCGAACCCCCCGTCGGCCCCTCCCGCCAAAATAAACACGGACGGTGTACCCACCACCCCCGTCCCCAAAATAACAATTACCGCAGCTTCTCGCCCCTCTTCAACCGTCCAGCCGGATGATTCC
The DNA here is from genome assembly GCA_949825065.1 of Odontocerum albicorne. NCBI lineage: Eukaryota > Metazoa > Arthropoda > Insecta > Trichoptera > Odontoceridae > Odontocerum > Odontocerum albicorne. The sequence continues at coordinate 36,486,734 of OX463843.1, read as the reverse complement.
GACATGGACTGGCAGACGGTACCAATCCGTCGTAAGAGGTCACCGGACAGCCCTCCAAAAGAGCTTTCAGCTCCCAATATTGCCACCGCCAAAAAAAGGCAGAGGCTACCTAGCCCACCGGGCTCAGTCTCTCCAGCCACACCGGCTCCCGCCCAAGCCGCTCCTTTCCCGACTAAATCGGAACGCATCCCGCCTATTATTCTGCGGGATGCGGAAAAATACTCGGAGCTTCGAAAGAAGCTCCACGCTGCCAATATGCCCTTCACATCGAAGGCTTTGAGCAGCGGTGACCTCCGTATACAGACGAAGTCTGTCGACGCATACCGTCTGCTAGCAACGGAATCAAGCCGTCTCAAGGTACCGTACTACACGTACCAACTAGACAGCGAGAGACCCCTCCTCGTTGTCCTTCGCGGCGTCCACACCTCCTTCGGAGTCGAGGAGATTATCGCCGAACTGAAATCCCTCGACTACCCGGTCCTGAACGTCTTCAGGATGAAGGACCGGAGGAGGAAAGTCCTGCCATTGGTGATTGTTAAACTCACCAAATCCCCTGAAGGACGCCGTATTTACAACGACCTCCACAGCATCTTCGATATGAAGATCTCCGTGGAGGAGTTGAAAAAGAATACATCAGCAGGACAGTGTCACCGCTGCCAAAAGTTTTATCACAGCGCTGGCAGCTGTCATGCCCCTCCCGTGTGCGTCAAATGCGCACGAAATCACAGAACGTCCGACTGTAAAAAGCCGGACGACTCCCCCGCGAGATGCGCCAACTGTGGCGGCGACCACCCGGCCAACTACAGAAGCTGTCCCTCTCACCCTCTTAGCAGAAATGCCAAACAGGCCTACCCCTCCGCGCCCCCGCCAGCCAGAGAAGCCCCCAGGAGGACCCCTCCTTTATCGAAACCAACGTCGAATGTCGCGTCCCCCGCGATCTCATACGCGAGCATTACGAAAAATGCCCGCCCTCAGCTCTCCGCCCAACCGCCCCCCCTAGTAACACCCCCCAATCTGCGCTATCCATCGCAGGCCGACATATCCGCGGTATTGAGGAACCTCGACGAGGCCATGCATATGGCCCGCGAAGTCTTCAACGCCCTCGCAATGTGTGTGCCTCACAATGGCTAGAGTCAGCAGACCCTGCCATCTAACCGTCGCGTTCTGGAATGCAAACGGCACTTGCAAAACCAACAAGCAAGAAATCGAGGACTTCATCGTCGAGCACAACCTAGATGTGATGATGATTAATGAATCCTTCTTAAAACCCAGTCACCGATACTCACTTCGTAATTATTATGTTTACCGTAATGACCGCCTCACAGGCAGAGGAGGCGGCACAGCTATCATAATAAAGGCGAGTCTCGATCACTGCCTTTCCGCATCTCCCCCCACGGACAACATGGAGAGCACCAGCGTTGTGGTTCAAACCCTCAACCACGGTCCTCTCAAGCTCGTGTCCGTGTATCTCCGACCGACATTACCATTTCTCGAGTCAGATTTGGACTCACTTTTCGCGGACAATCTTCCCACTATAGTAGCGGGAGATCTCAATGCCAAACATCCGCTCTGGCACAGCCGAGTCAAAAACACTCACGGCCGCACGCTAGCCGAGATCTCCTCCCGCAAAAATTACTTTGTGGACGCCCCCGCCACTCCGACCAGATACTCCCAAAAAGATAACGACTCTGCAGACGTCTTAGACATCATCATCAAAAACGACATCCCGTTCAACAGCGACTTGCTAGTGCTAGAGCAGTTGCAGTCCGATCACTACCCGGTTTTATTAACTCTCACGGATAACAACCCCCTTCCGGATCCGTTCCCCTTCAGGAGGCATATCACCTCCTGGGATGATTTCGCGACCACTCTCGAATCTAACATAAGAGTGCCGACCTCTCTTCCCGACGTCGAGGCCATTGATGTGGCGGTGAGTTATCTCACCGAAAACATCAAATCGGCCCTCGAGTCAGCTTCTAAACTGAGACCTCCTCAAAAACCGGATCCCCCGCTCCCCGTTGACATTAAAATGAAAATCGCGGAGAAGAACAAGATCAGGAAGCTATGGCAAAACACCGCCAACCCCACGTACAAAACGTTGTACAATCGTCTGGTGAAACAGATCAAATTCGACCTTCAGCGCCATCGTAACGATCGCTGGGGCGAATTTATCGATTCACTCGAAGTCGAGGAACACAAAAAGTGGAGGCTGACTCGTTCTCTCCGTAAAACCCCTCAACGGCCCTCCCCTCTGCAGGGCCCTAACGGCACAGTTTTCTCGGCGCGAGATCGCGCCGAAATCTTTGCGGGCTCGCTCGCCCTCACTTTTACCCCAAACTCGGACCTCGTTAACCCGTCGCACTCCGCCTCGGTTGACAGAACGGTCCGACGAATTATCGCCTCACGACCTCCCCCAACTTCGGATTTCTTCACCCCGAAAGAAGTCCAAAAAATTATTCACGACCTCCATAATAAGAGAGCTCCCGGTCCAGATTCCATAAATAACTTCACCCTAAAAAAACTGCCGAATAAAGCCGTCTGCGCCATTTCAGCAATCTTCAATGCCTGCTACAGGCATAGATTCTTCCCTACAGCTCTCAAATGCGCAGACGTTATAATGATTCCGAAACCGGGTAAAAAACTCACGATCCCCGAAAATCACCGCCCGATCAGCTTACTGCCTACCCTAGGTAAAGTGCTCGAACGACTTATCCTCGATCGCCTAACAAGCGAGATTACCTCGCTTAACATAATTCCAGATACGCAACACGGTTTTCAACCGCGACACTCGACCTCTCATCAACTTCTTCGCGTCGTAGAACATATAGTGACTGGTTACAATAAGAAACAACAAACAACCCTCCTGTCGCTGGACGTGGCGAAGGCCTTCGACACGGTCTGGCACAACGGACTGCTCTTCAAACTGCACAAGGCCGGAATCTCTCTCCGCCTCGTGCAGATCATAGCTTCATTCTTAAGCGACCGTACCTTTTCCGTCAAGGTGAGCGGTATAAATTCCTCTCACCGCCCCATACAAGCGGGGGTTCCGCAAGGAGCCCTCCTCTCTCCCACCCTCTACAATATATACACCAGCGACATGCCCTCTCTCCAAAACAGCCGATCTATCACGGCTCAATACGCGGACGATACGGCTTTTCTCTCGAGTTCGAGACACTCTTGCGATTCCCACTCTCGCATTCAAGAATTCCTCCCAAGTTTAGAGCGCTGGTGTAGAAACTGGAAGGTCAAGATAAACCCTTCCAAGAGCGCAGCAGTCCGTTTTTCCAGAAGACGTCTCGACTTCATCCGCCCACTCAAACTTTTCGGCCAGAGCGTTCCGTGGTGCGACGAGGTGAAATACCTCGGCGTCACTCTCGACGCGAAGCTGTCCTGGAAAAGGCACACCACCATCATAACCGGGAGGGCGTACGGCACTCTGAAAGCCCTAACACCACTCCTGGGCAGACACAGTAGGATGTCCCCACGTATCAAGTTAAACTTGTACAAGGCCATCATACGTCCTCAGATGACTTACGCCATCCCGGTGTGGGGCCACGCGGCCGAAACCCACATGCGCAAACTCCAGGTGTTGCAAAACAAGGCTACGCGCATCATTATGGATGCGCCCTACTTTGTCAGCAACAAACGGCTTCATGAAGATTTAGATCTCCCCACCATCCGAGAATACGCGATCTCTCTGGCCGAGAGGTTCTACAGTTCTCTCCCGAGCCACCCGAACCCCCTAATCAGTTCACTGTCGGACTACGACGCGAACGCGAATATCATACACCCCAGGCCGAAGCAGATTCTTCGCACAACCCCCCGACCACCTATTCGCAACGGTAGGCGCCGAATTATGCCTAGAGCGCATATATAACACGTAGTTTATCTTACTCCCATATTTATCTATTTACTATTTATTTTAAAGTCACAGCGTTCTCCCCCCACCTATCTTCGTAATATATATATTTTATTTTTATACATATATATCTAAGTATTTATCTCTATCCTTTCTTTTCTGTATAATTATTTATGAACGCTCGTGACACATAAATTATAAGTATATTAATATGTACCCGATATATGTATTTGTAACCTTAATATATGTATCAACTTCTATCCTTCCTCTCTTTTATTCAATAAAAACTTTCCACACCACCACCCAAATATCAATCAAACAAGTCCGTTCAATAAATCATTCGATGAAGGAGTAAGGTGTCCATTAATCGGACCGACACTCCGAGTAAAACCCCAACTAGAGAGAAATTGTAGAACTTAGGTAGAAATATAAGAACACAAATTTGTCACTACATTTTTCTGTTTATTTGCTTGAAGAAGATATATTTTCTGGCGGGCGCTGAGTAATTTTTTTCTGGAAAAGGGGTGGTAGGACAAATCAGTTTAAGAATCTCTTAACTGAAATCATAAGATACGAGGGTGGATTAAATATAAACGAGACTTTGATTTTAGAGCGCGTAAATTTAAACCGAGCGCGTGGCCGCCTCGAGGACGGTTGGGTGGGGATATTAGGAGTAGAGAGAGCGGTCGGCACACGATGTCCGAGAAAGAGGTGCACCCGTCGATTGCGCAAAGTATAATTATCAAGTTTCTCGCTCGTGAGGATGTAAAACCGGCCAAAACTCTGCGGAGACTGACGGCACAGTTCGGGGATCAAACACTGTCAAAGCCCCGTGCGAACTCGTTGCCTGGAGACATGGATAAGGAGTCCATGAAAAGCCGTGAAGGGGTCAAAAACGAGAGCCATGATCGTCGCCCATGGACGAGCATTACCGAATAGAACATAATCATGATCTTCTGGAAGGCGACCGACGTTTAACGGTTTCCGAAATTTGTTCTGAGATAGGAATAAGTTATGGGAGCACTCAATTCATAATCACAAAGGACCTAAGATTCCGTAAAATGTCTGCTCGATGGGTCCCACGTATTTTGCCTGCAGAACAGAAGTTGACATGTTTGCACGTCTGTGAGCGGCTCTTGGCGCGGTTCACAAAAAAAGAAAGGCATTTTTGAGTCACATCATTACCTGGGATGAAATTTGGGTACACCACTACACGCCCGAGTCAAAAGAAACCAGCATGGAGTGGAGAATGAGGCAGCCCATGTGAAAACCAAGACTCGGCTGTCAGCTGGTAAGGTGCTTGCGACCGTTTTTTGGGACCGGCGCGGCATTTTGCGTATCGATTTTTTACACAATCGTCGCACCATAAATGCAGCATACTACTGCGAGCTTTTGAGTGAAGTTAAACTTGATTATCGATGCAAAAGACTTGACCAACCGATACGAGAAGTGATCTTCTCCATGACAATGCGAGGCTCCATACTGCAGCTTAAACATGCGAACAATTAGAGGAAATGAGTTGGACACGACTGGAACACCCTCCTTGATCTCGACTGGAACACCCTCCTATAACCTTGATCTATCGCCCGGCGACTTTCATCTCTTTGAGCCACTGAAATAATCTCTGGGATGCCAACAATTTAACGACGACGATGAAGTAGATGGATTTGTGCACAATTGGCTGCTGACATAACCCACTTTTTACGATGACGGGATAAAAAAAACTACCGATCCGCTGGGAAAAATGTATTTCTAAAGCAGGAGATTATGTAGAAAATTGATATGCACTTGATCTTTTTCTTGTCTCGTTTACATTTGATCCACTCTCGTTTACATGTTGAAAAGTCTCGTTTACATTTGATCCACTCTCGTATATTGAAATATACGATAAATATAAAATTTTAATTTAAAAAATGTCCAAGAGAGCATCAACCAAAGATGGAAACTCAAATTGAATCCACAACATGCAATAGAAAAGTATTTCAGGTGCAGTTCCCTTTTCCTTGATTTTTGTAAATTATGAAGACTATTTTTGAATGTTTCTAAAATAAATACTCTTTTTTGGTGTAATATGATTATGATGGATTTTTTATACAATCCTGGAAGAAGAAGGCAAACTATGTGTTCCAGGAAGTCAGGTCTTCATCATGGAGAATACTTCAGAACATACTACACACAACAAAAATATACATCATGTGGTATTTCCGTATTGACTCTGTATTATGCTTGTCATTTACTAAATATCCACATGCACATGCTCTGAATATAGAAACAATATATAATGTTCATATAGGGCAATTGGAGCAAGGTCAGAGAAAATTTGTGCATCACAAAATCTTTGGAGCGCATACACCATTGACGACGCATACGGAGGCATGGCATAGAATGTACTCAGAGTACAAACTTATATGGTCATAAGATCACTGACAAAATATTTTTAGAACTTTTTTTATATCGTTTAGAACAGATGGTCTTTCATATTTCAATATGAATAATGCTACTATAGTTCGGAAATTCTAGGATGAGTCCTGTGACAGCTCACGAATTTGCCCCAATACAACCTTATGTAATGTATTTACCTAAATAACTTGCTATTTATTAGAATTGAGGCTTATATTAAAGTTTATAAAATAATTAAAGTTACTGAACATCGTTACAAGGTTGTATTGGGGCAAATTTGTGAGCTGTCACAGGACTTATCCTAGAATTTCCGTACTATTTTATTTCCTACTACAACCTCTGATGCTCAGAACGAATACCACAAACCTGCAGGAGTTACAATGAAAGGTTATAAATTTGATAAAAATTACATTTCTTTTGTTCCAATCTTGATGATAAAATTGCTCTGTTGGATTTAATTTTTATGGTAGTTCATGTTGTTTTTAATATTTTTTTTATTTTCATATTGTCTTGCAGTCCTCAGCTCCGAAGTGCGATTCTTTGACTAGTTTGAAATATATAAAGAAAAGTATATATTCAATTAGCTTAATGACCTAGATCAAGGGTGGCCAACCCGCGGCCCGCTGGGTGTCTACTTGTGGCCCGCGGAGCATATGCACACATTTTTTTCTTTTAGTATACATAAAACCACCAAAAGAACATTCTATCGTGCGTAGTTCGTATCATATCCCATATATGGAAGTATCTCAGTACATTGATTCAACTATCGTGTTAATTTCTTCTATGGTATATTCGTGTTAACAAACAATCACAACGTTAAGCTGATTTTAAAAAGCGCGCACGCCGATCTTGCGTGGATAGCTGTGAGCGTGAATGCGGGGCGGGATGCGTCGTGCGACCGCCAGTCTGTGGCAAGCTCGCAACGCCGTCGGACGTGTGGTCGCTTCCATTGTGTGCGTTATCGCCATGTGTCTCGTGAGATTTTGCGATCGACTTTCAAATACACATTGATAAGAATACAAGCTGATATAACCGAGTATCCTGTCTAATATTATACCGAGTCCTGTCTACTTTTTTAAGTGCAGTGCAGGTAAGCAAACCTAGCTTTTATTTTTTTTAATTAATCTATGATATTTGGCTTTGATTTTGTAGAGTTCTATTTTTTGTTTTGTGTTTAATTATGGGTATCTAACCAAATTACCAACCGTGCTGACCACTGGCTTTTGTCTGAGTACCTTCGTTTATTAGTACAAAAAAATAAAAGGCATTTCTTTAGTATTTTACTTTATTTACATACTTTGTTTTTATTTTACAAATGAATTAGCCCGAATCAGATCCTTAATGGCATTACAGATTTTTTACAATGCACCACAAGCATCTCATCCTTTTGTCAGAAAGTTATGTAATACTGATGTCATTTTATTTATTTTTTTTAGTTAAAAACGAAGACCCACAATGGCGTCAAGTAGTAAAGACGTTGGACCAAAGAAGAGAAGAGTCACAGAAGAACTGAGAAGTTTTCAAGACAGATGGACTATAAACTATTTTTTCGTGTAATTTAAAACAAAGCCAATATGCTTGATATGCAATAATTCTGTTTCTGTCTTGAAAGAGTATAACATTAAACGGCATTACGAGGCTAAACATGCAAATAAGTTTGATAAGTACGAAGGACAATTTCGACAAGACCAAGTAAATTAATTAAAAAGAAAACTTTCTGCACAACGTCGGATATTTACTAGAGCGGCTCAAGAGTCAACATGCTATGTAAAAGCTAGTTATGCAGTAGCCATGATACTAGCAAAAAATCGAAGCCATATTCAGATGGTGAAATGGTTAAGGAATGTCTGGAGAGTGTCGTTGAAATTCTGTGCCCAGAAAAGAAAACGGATTTCTCAAAAATAAGCCTGTCTCGTCAAACTATTACTAGGCGTGTGGACGACATTGGAAAACATATTGAAGATAATTTGAAAAACCGAGCATCCAAGTTCATATCTTTTGCTCTAGCATTGGATGAAAGCACATACCTAACAGATACCGCCCAAGTGGCGATTTTTATCAGGGGCGTTGATGTCCATTTTAACAAAATAGAAGAATTAGCGGCACTGTATCCACTTAAGGACACTACTTGCTCACGAGATTTGTTAGGAGCTGTTACATGGACATTGAATCGCTTTTCGTTACAACTCAACAACCTATCGGGCTTAACAACAGATGGTGCTCCAGCAATGGTTGGTAAACACGAAGCTTTAGTAAAATTGATTGAAAATGAGGCCTGCAAAGTTGGTAATACTTCGATGCTAAATTTTCATTGCATTATTCATCAGGAGAATTTATGTTCCAAGTCCCTTAAAATGGATCATGTCATGAAGGTGGTCATCAAAACAGTGAACTTTAGTAAGTCGAAGGGGTTGAATCACCGTCAGTTCCAAGAGTTTCTCAAGTCTTTGGATTCAGAGTATAATGACGTTACATTTTATGCAGAAGTAAGATGGCTGACCCGTGCCAAAATGAGTGTTTGATTTGAAGCAAGAAATACAATCATTCTTCGCAAGCAAGTCAAAAAGTATCCCAGAATTTGAAGACAAGGAGTGGGTTAGCGACTTTGTATTTCTGGTCGATATAGTTAGCCACCTAAATGTTGTTAATACTCGTCTACAAGGGAAAGATCAACTAATTAATAACATGTATGATCTTATTTCCGCATTCCAAATGAAACTTGGGCTTTGGGAACAACAGTTAAGGACAAAAATCTTCACTCACTTTCCTACATTGTTATTGCAGCCAGACGTCACACAAATGGCGGCGGATAAATACGCTTCGTTAATACCCGACTTGAACCTGGAATTTGAAAACCGATTTCAAGATTTTAAAAAGCATCGTGTGTTTTTTGCTGCATATGCAACGCCATTCTCCGTAGACGTGTATTTATTGCCAGGAATTTTACAAATGGAACATTGTGAAATGTGTTGTGATGCACAGTTAAAGGAGAAATTCAAACAGGTTGGTTTGGAAGAGTTTTACAAAACATATTTGGACAAGGAGAAATATCCTGCATTTTACAAACATGCTCTATCGATGATTTCGCTATTTGGAAACACTTACACGTGTGAACAGCTTTTTAGTCGAATGAAGCATATTAAATCTCAAATGAGAACACGAATCACTGATGAGCATTTGGAAAACTGTTTGCGTGTAGCAACAACATCAATCGTTATCAACATTGATGCACTTAGTTCTGACAAACAAAATCAGACGTCTCACTAAAATTTATTATATTTTGTTTATTTTTTATTATTATTTTTTGTATTGCCTAACTCTTATCTAATAAATATGTTTGATTCTCATTTTTGTTATATCTTCTTAAAAAAACAATATATTTCTTGTTTGTTTTGAATATTAAAAGAAATTTTGTTGTATGGCCCGGTAGGAAATCTCATTTTTAAAATTTGGCCCGGCTGTTGAAAAGGTTGGCCACCCATGACCTAGATGTAGGAACGGAACTTGTTCATTAAATGAGGTGTGCTATTCCAATCAACCAGAAAGATGTCAGAGACCGTAAGTGGAAACTAGACTGGAATCCTTTTTTAAAAAAAATCTGGTTTCCAATGGGATTTGAACCGGGTAGGGAGACAGGCGTCTTACCAATTAGACCACGGAGCGTGTCTGTATTGATGTAACAAAAAAATACATATTAATGTGTATTCTCTTATAACAGTAGGGATATGAACAGAACCGCGTTTGTTAACAGGCAAACCTAGGCATTTGCTTAAGGACGCCAAGCCAAACGGAATGCCTAAATATTCATAAATAGGTTAAATAAATATTTAGAAAATAAACAGTGAATGTGGACTTCAATGACATGTAGATGCATTAGTGGAGAAGAAAGCAAGACTTCAACTGTAGTGGTTTGCTGTATGGCACGAAATACGTCATCTGAAATGGAAACAATAAGCATTATTATGATTACGTACTGGGGAGGGGGTAAGTTGCAAACTGTCTAGGGGTGCCATCTATACAAATGTGCCACTGGATATGAGATATTAAATGGAATGTTGTAGTCTGAAAGTAAAACATATACAAGATTATATGAAGAACTTAATTTATTCAAATAATTCTTTTTTTCTTTCTTTCTCTTCATAAATAAATTATGTATATTATTTTTTCCTCATTTTTCTTACACTATACTGTATGTAGATCAAGGAACTGTTTATAAAGACTGCATTCCTTTTCCGTCATAATCATACCAATACCAATACCTTCTCTCTCTCTCTTTGAATAATGGCCGTCAACTCCTATATATGAAGGAGTATACGCCAGTGTCCAGTGATGTCAGCTTCATAGTATCTAGGTAGTTCTATTCATATGGGCGACACGGCACATCAAGCAACTCGGCCCAGGACTACTGTTATCTAGTGAGATACTATGGAGTTAAACTATTTTACAACTAAACTACATAGTTTACAACTAAATGAATATTTACAATAAGATGATAGTTAAATGTATATGAGTTAGCGAATGATTTAATTTCCTATCGATATTTATCATATATATTATACATATATTTTATTACAGGTTAATTTTGTTTTTGTTAATAAAATGAGTGATGCTATTCAATGTGGAAATTTTATTGAGGCTCAACAGGTGGGGAAGATTTGCGGGGAGTAATATTTTTGTTCGTTTTTTAAAGATCAAAGGGAAAGTATTCAGAGAACAGGAGAAGAAGATATGTTCAAGGCATTCGAGGTGCGGTTCGAGGCATTCCAGTAATTTGTCCACTCCTCCATCATCGAAGAGCGCGCCAAAGGTAATAAGTCTTGTGCAGATGTGTAATTATATTTGTCTGTATTTCCTGTAGAGGTTGCCTCTTTAGCTAGAGTATCTGCTTCTTCGTTACCCGAAATGCCTCGATGACTAGGAACCCAAGCCAGGGCGACATCAAGGCCCGCCTCTTCAAGGTTGTATATAGTTTCCCTTATATTAAGTGTTATACTATTTGGGGATCGAAATGGGTTCTTTCCTATTGCTTGAAGGGAACTTAGACAGTCTGATACAATTAAAGTGTTTGGGATACTTAATTCTAAAGATGTTTGTAATGCTTCCAAGATTGCCAATGTCTCACCAGTGAATGTAGTTGAAAATTTGGGTAGTTTAATTTTTAACTTGATATTTAAGCTTTCGCAATATATTGCTATTCCTACACGTTCCTCATTAGCAATCTTGGATGCGTCTGTGTAGAAGACAGTCCAGTCACTCCAATGGGTGTTAATGTGGTTGATGAAATCATAATTGGCGTGATAATTTGACTTATCAATACCAAGGGATTCAACAATGCGTGGATTTATAATTAAAGCTTGAAACGGGGTGCAGTATAAAGGAGGAATAGGGATTTTTTGGACTACCACATTCAACGATGAGAATTTACGATAACTTTGTATTAAAGGGGGGAGTGTTTTGTTTCTCCAAAATATGTTTGTGGGAATGAAATCTGAAAGTGATTTCAATTTACGCAGAAGGGGGTGGGATGTTGTTTTGTATATATTGAGGAAGTATCGGGTACCTAAGAACTGTCTTCGGAAGCAGAGCGGTGGGTCCACACATTCAACCTGTAGGGCATTTATCGGCGTAGATTTCATAGCTCCAACTATAATTCGAAGGGCCTGAAATTGAATAAGGTCTAGTTTATGGAGGATATATTTGAAGGTAGGGTCCAATAAGAATGACCCATAATCAAGGTGGCTTCTGATGAGGGCGGTGTATAGAAGTCTCAAAATGGTTGGGTGTGCCCCCCACCAGACTCCTGATACTGCGCGAAGAATATTTATGTTTTTTTGGCAGGTTGATGTTATGTTCTCAGCGTGATTTTTCCAAGATAACCTGGAGTCGAATGTCATTCCGAGGAATTTGTGTGAACTGTGGTTAAGAATAGGGGCATTGTCAATATAAATATTAGTGGTAGGCAGTTGTCTTTTCCGCGAGAACACGACAATAGAACTTTGGGGGGGGGGGGGGAAATATCTAATCCATGGTTTTTGAGCCACTTGGAGAGAGAGTGGAGGGAATTGTTTAATATTTTTTCTGCTATTTTAAAGGATTCATTGGACGCGTAAACCACGATATCATCTGCATATTGTAATACGACGGTATTGAGGGGAACCAGGTGAGCAAGATCTGCCGTATAAATGTTATAAAGGAGGGGGCTAAGGACTGATCCTTGCGGGAGACCCCTCCAAATGGTTCTTGTGAAAGACACCTCCTCCACTGATAGAAAGATGGAGCGTTCTGATAAAAGGTTAAATATGAGGTGGGTGATTTTGTTGGGTATTTTTTTGTGTAACATATTTTGTTTTAAAATATGTAAAATGACATTGTCATAAGCTGAGGTAATATCTAAGAAAGCGGCTATAAGTGGTTTTTGATAAGTAAATGCGGAATGAATATCAGTAGTGAGAATAGCTAAATTATCCATAGCACTACGTGATTTACGGAAACCAAATTGATTAATATCCAGAATTTTATTGTGTTCTACAAACCATTCAAGGCGGTTTTTAATAAGATGTTCTGTGATTTTTCCCAAAGTTGATGCAAGGGCTATTGGTCTATAGGAATTTCTATCTGAAAGATCTTTACCCATTTTAGGTATTGGGATAATTTTAAATATTTTCCAGGACTTGGGAATTTTGCCTGTATTAAAAATGCAATTGATCAGTGTTAGATAATATTTCCTGGTGTAGGGTAGGGTTTTCACTAAAAAGGAATATGGGATGTTATCCAACCCTGGGGAGGAGTCCTTTAGGCTGGACAAAACCATGTTGAGTTCATTTTCTGTGAAGGGCGCATCTAGAGGATGATTATGAGAGTGGAGAAAGTATGTATATGGCACGTCATATTGGGTTGGCGATGAAGAAGGAGCAATTTTATTCAAAAAGGTGTGAACCAAACACTCTGTTGGTATTTTATGTAAGCGGGTTGAGTAGATGGACCTAAATTTCTTCACATTCTCCCACACTGTTGATATTGGAGTTTCTGGCGAAAGGGTGTGACAAAACCGTATCCATCCATCTTTCTTCTTCTTAGAAAGCAAGCGTTTTGTGACGGCTTGTACTTTACGAAAAAGGAGGAAGTTTGTCTCTGTCATGTTATTTTTATAGGATTGGTATACTTTTTTCCGGGATTTAACTGCATTTGAACACTCTTCATCCCACCATGGAGGGGGTTGTGGCTTAAAGAAGTGAGGTTTTTTAAGGGGGATCGAGTAGTGAGCCGCCTGGATCATCAACTCCACGAATTTATCATACAGAGTATGAAAATTTTTATGTGTCGGCCATTCTAATTGTTGTATTGAGGCATCGAGGGAGTGGGAGAATTTGTTCCAATTGGCTTTACGGGTGTTAAATTTATAACAAGTGGGGTTAATGAATGGGGGGTGAGGTGATGGAAATGTAATGATTATGGGGAGGTGATCACTCCCGTGGGGATCAGGCACTACATTCCACGATAGCGTAGGGGCTAATGTAGCTGAACATATGGATAGATCTATTGCGCTTGAACTTTGATTCGGGGGTGTTAAGCGGGTGGGTGATCCGTTATTCAGTACGCAAAGTTGAAAATCGTCCAGAATATTCATAATTTCAGCTCCAAATCTACATGCCCTAGGTGATCCCCATAGCGTGTGATGGGAGTTCATATCCCCAAGTAAGATGATGGGATGAGGTAGTGTTGATATTATATTTCTAAGTTGTGAGATGATGATGGATGACGGGCGCGGGATATAAATTGATATATACGTAATATTCTGGACTCTCGCAGCGACTGCATTGAAGCTGGCGTCCCGAGAACCCAGAACCACTTGCGTATATGGAATGGATGATAAGATGAAAAGGGCTGCTTCACCCCTTCCATCCGCCCTATCGTCCCGTAGCCACGAGTACCCGGGAACATTAAATAATGCCCCCGGAGATAGCCATGTCTCCGAGACGGCGGCCAAAGATGGGCAGAACTCACCTAGCATCAGAAGAAATTCAGCCTTGTTGGAGGGGAGGCTACGACTATTCCATTGCAATATTCTTGATGATAGGTGAGATTTTCTTTCGGCCATTTTTAATATTTAATTAAGGGAGGTCGGTCCGGACCTTCCTTGTATTGCATCTGTTTCTTCAGATGTGTTGATTTGGTAAGTTAAATTTTGTGTTTCGTTTAATATTTCTTTGGCAACGTTGGACGGTATATGAGGAGAATTGTATAAAAGACCAGAGATGAGTGATATGAGTTTATTTAATGTTGAACAAATGTTTGTATCTAGTGATTGTGCAGTGATTGGAGTGTCTCGAGGGAGGCCACATCCATTAAGAAGATTTGTGTTTGGACGCCATAAGAGGCCCTCAATCTCCCTCTTCGTCGAAGGAGTGATATGAGGGCGAAAAGTGGGACCTGATGGTTTGGTGGCATTTAACATTTTTGGTTTTCACGACTTATGGTGGTTAGCAGGGGGTGTATTTTGGGAAAGTGGGTGCGAGATTTGTTCACCGTGTGCCGTAACTTCGGCGAAGGATTTCACAGAGGTTGGGGTGGATTTGGATGCTTCCTGGTAAGACATGTTCTGGTCAGTCATAAGGCGTTTTATATTTGTTTGTCTAGTGAATTCCGGGCAGGATCTATCCACTGCCGTATGACGCCCACCGCATGTAATACATGTTGGAGCCGTTACGGAGCAGGTTTCACCGAGGTGAGATTGGCCACATTTGAAGCAACGTGCAGATGCTGCTTCGTGTGTCCAAAACGGAGGCACTGGTAGCACTGTATGGTTGGGAAATAGTACTTTTCTACCACTAAAGAGTTGTAGAAAGCATAGACCCTCTGAGGTAGGACCTGTCCGTCAAAAGTTAGTACCACTGTTTGTGTAGGGACCCATGTCACACCATCTGAGTTGGTTATTTTGCGGTTAAGTCTTCTGGCTTTCTGGACTCTTCCATAGCCATCCGGTACTTCCAGGTTTTCTATAATTTCCTCCTCCTTCCATTCAACCGGGATTCCTCTTACGAGGCCCATTTTGATGACCATGAAAGAAGGAATAAATGATTTAAATCCATACTCGGCAAGGGCTCCATTTTGAAGGAAATTATTAGCTGATGGGAATTTATCGAAAGCTACAGCCAATCTATTTCGGCCTATTAATTTTATGCCGTTTCTTGGCGAAATGTCCGGAATTTTATTTTTTTTAAGAAACATCCCAAAGGAAATTGAGTTGATGGATGTTCCTGGTGACTCTGAAGTTTTTTGTACATGTACCACGTAAGGGGATCGGTCATGTTTGCCGTATTCCCTTACCTGGGGAAGAGACGGGGTTGTAGGGGGTAAAGGTGAGGATGTTGTAGGGGTTGTGACTGTTTGAGGTATTTCAGATGGTACATTAAGAGGGGTTATCTTTCTTTCCGGCGATTCTTGGCGGCTCCCTGGCTTTAGGTTCCTCGTTCTCTTTCGTTTAGTTTTATTTTTCACTTCTGTGAAAGACGAGACCGGAATTTCCTCTTCAGTCAACAGCTCACTATCAGAGTTTAAATCTGGTGGTTTGGGATCAGGAGGTTTGTGTGGAATCATTTTGCCTACGTACTAAAAAAAAAGAAAGAGAAAAAAAACGACACGAGGAAAAAAAATTTGAAGAGAGAAAAAACAAACTACCTACCTTTGGATCTACGATGAAATCAACCACAAATATGTACACAATCTAAGTTAAAATACAATACGTATATGAATAATGGTAGTATGAACGGTTATTTGTTATATGATCTAAATTAAGATGAATTTAGTGTAAAAAAGTTAGTATTTTTTTTTAACCAAAAATGCACAACTTTCCCGGGCCGACGACCAGAGAGAATGGTACCAATACCTTGTATTATCTATTACATATTACTATATCTTCCGAGCCTGAGTGGGGATCACGATGATTAGCAAACACACAAATTACTAAAACACTGGTGCTAACCCTTCTCTAAACTAATATTTTTAATTTAGATTTTTTCAAGGTTTTTTATATTGAATTACCTTTTGTTGTAACAGTACAACTCGGCAGGTTTATTGACATGATGTGATAATTTTTTCAACCAAACAGAAAAAAAAAAAGCTTCGAATGAAAACAAAACTGGATTTCTTTTTTTTTTTTAATCGGGTACCAGCTCAAGTCTGCGAAAACCAAATTTAGAAGGTAGGCATCTTACAAACTATGCCATATGTCAATTAAGGTTAAGGAAGGTTTGATTTGTCAAATAAAACAAGTATTACTTTTAAATCTATTTATTTATATTAAGACTTTTCCAACTCACATCTAAAGGATAATGAATTTATCAATTATAAAAATTATATCTTTCCAACATTGAACATTGAACATTGATATTTCTAAAGAACTTTCTCCGTGTAAACTCATTCCTTCAAATTTCTTAAACGTATTACACAAATATATGTATATTATAATTTTAAGAAGAATATGGTGATTAAATGTAACCATTAATGAATAATAATATAATTATGTCTAGACAAATATTATAGAATGAAACCTAGATAATATTTATAACCCTATGCTATGGCAAAATGTAACCATTAATGAATAATAATATAATTATGTCTAGACAAATATTATAGAATGAACCCTAGATAATATTTATAACCCTATGCTATGGCAAAATGTAATCAATGTACCCAGTTTTCTTCATCAAAAATTTCCTAACCCAAATTTGTTAGTGGGGGAAAAAGTTTAAAATACAACATAATTTGCCCCAAATTAAGAACAACGATCTTCTTAATACATTGAGATTAAGATTATAAGAAAGTTCTTATGATAAACATTAAATGGTGTTGCTGTCTTGAATATTTAAACCTGGTAACTATTGGCTTTCTTCACAGTTTTTTATAAAAAGAAATCAACTGGAATTTTAAACCAAAACCCCCCCACCTGTAGAAAGTTTTATCTTCTCAAGTCGAAAATTATTATATTTTTATTTTACTGTTTAATTTAAGTTGTTTCTCATTAACAATCACATTTGTACTAAGAATATTCTGTATCAAATAATGGTCCGATACCCTCGAGATATCGAAACTTTTAAGTTAATTTTATCACATTAGACACATTTAATCTGAAACGTTCCGAAATTATTCTTGTGCGATCCAGTTTGCCAGAGGAAACAATGTTTCAGATACTATCAAATAGATATTATCCTAATATAATATTTATGAATATCTTAATGCTAAGAAACTAGTAAATGTACAAACTACTCATTATTCCATTTTTTTGTATGCATGAGCCATGTGTAGCTCCAGGATCGGATCACTGAGAGTCTAACAACGTGATGGCCTAACCTATCTTATATCTAGTTCATGCAAATATTAGCCTAATTCAAAATTTACGGTAAATATAAGTTGATCAGATGCCCTGTGTTTGATGGAAACGCACACTTATTATTCATTCAATTTGTGTGAATGCCTCTATTTTATAAAATTAATAAATGTCACAAAATTTTAAATAACTGATATTTGTATGACAAGAGTTAGCTTTTTTTTTCAAAAAGAAGAAAAAAATAACACTGAAAATCATTTATGAGGCGTGATAAAACACACCATAAATACAAGTTATTCTGAAAACAAAATGTCGATTTAAAAAAAGAGGAATTAAGTCGGTATAAAATTTAGATAATAATAATAAAAGCACAATTTATACAGCGAATTTTAGAGAGCCGACTCTCCCTCAAGGGCGATCAACTAAAGCAACAAATTGAGGGACAACAAATGATTCTTTCTCATTATTCTCACAATCTGGTTATTTAAGCTAAATATTACATATAAATACAATTATATAGTAATAAAAATGAGTCAAGCACCATAGAGTTATTTATTTCTTTAATTTTTTTGAAATTGTACTAAAACTATCTCATTCATTTTGAGGGTATTAAAGATTTTTTATTTGTTACTAGGTGCTCTGTTTCATTCTGTCAGTGAACCTAAGTTAAGTATTATTCATAGAAAAAATTACATTCTTAAACCTTATTCCATATGAACTGTGTTATAGCTTTTCAATAAATCTTATTTATCGGTAATAATTTATTCTACTTTCAAAAAATCATTAAGTGATAGCTTTTGAAAAAAGAAAAGGATCATACATGATACATTCACCTCTATAGTACTTGACTCTAAACCTTAATTAACAAGTCAAGATAGTCATTATAATTTTCAATTCAAAATCATTATTCCTATTAATCTTCTAGATCTGATTTAATAAACCATTTTTATTGAAGATTTGAACTTACATCTCTATACTACTAAATATTTCCCCTTTATTCCCTTCTTGATGAATCATATTCAACAAGTTTACACTCTCTAGATTTTTATATTTACATTGAAATAATATAACTCAAATATATATTCATTGCTATAGTATAAAACATTTTATTTATTTCCTGTTTGGTATCTTTGATGTAAATGTAGATTGTTTTGTGATGTTTATTTACAAAATTTATAAAAACCTTTTAACTTTTAGGTTTTTATAAATTTTGATGTGACATTTTTTTCAGTGCAAATTGTTTTGTATTCCATAGATATAATTGATATCTTAGAATGATGGGTGTCAAGTGGTATGACATCATAATGAAAGAGAAGGTTCATTTTTGGACGCAGACACAGTATAAAACCACGACAATAAGCGTGTGATCCTCGAGGAGATTAGGTTACGCATTGAGGATGCCACTTGATATATGGTGGCAATCACCAGCTAGGAACTCGACCAATTGGACGCCAATTCTACAGCATACATCGATACTACAATGGGGAGATCGTAGTATCAGCCTAACGTGGGAAGACATGGATTGTCAGGTTGTGTATCTTATCTACCTTGATAGAGACATTTAATGGCATCCCTGTGTTCCTGATGGAACATTTAGGGTGATGATTATGATGATGAAATAGTATTTCTCTGCATTTGTTTCAAAATGAAAATTAAAAAATTTCTTAAAAGTTGAAATCAACTACCTTGCCATAATTTAAAATGTTCTCGTACTTCCTGTTTGTGTTACGGATTTTAATTTACCAGTTTATTATCTATTTATAAATTAGGAATAGTTGCAAACATAGTTATGATATCCTTAATAAACACACAGTACTAAAAAACCATCTAGTGTTTAATGATCCAAGTAATTCATGATACATTTTAAAAATCTTATCAACTAGTTATTTCAATTTCTTTAAATATCGTCAATATGTTATTTTGATCAGTTAGTACTGCTTCTGCATGGTAAATTTCAAACAATTTGTTTAAGTTATAATTTTTTCACACCTTTTTAAATCCTAATTCTTTTTCATGTGCCATATCCGGTCCCCCTGATGTAAGCGATCACTTTTGAGACAATCACGGAACTCCTCGCGAAGCTCTTCAGCTATTTCGATAGATGTCCCTTCGTGAATGTTACGCAACCATGAAGCGTTCTACTGTTCTACCGATTCCACGTCAATCCTCTATTTTGCCCATCAATATTAATTTTAGGAAGTAGTTTCAGTAATTATTTTTAGGAAGATATTTTTCTGATTAAACATTTTTTTTCTCCAAAATTAAGAAAAAAATTGAATTAACTTAGAGATAATAAAAGTGTTCAAGTTTATGTTACATTTTTTAAAATATCAAGTAATAATATTTTTTTACAAAATAATTTGTGAGATTTAATGTGTTCTAACATATGTATGAAATTATGCTTGGAAAAAAGTTAATTGAGTGTCTAACTTGAACACCTTTATAAATGTTGCAAAAAGGACATGATAGAATACAATATGTTCGCTAAACCTAACTTTTATTCATAAACCCTCTAAGGATGTCTGTTCTGCTAATAAGTTGAGGTTTATATACTGGTATCAATGTTATAACTGGAAATAAAATATCATAATCAACTCATTTATACTAACTACTAAATATCTCATTTGAATTCAGTTGTAACTATTTAATACATTCCATATTTTTCTCAACCTTTGTTATTCATTCCAGATTTATCTGAACCTTTGTTACTGTAGTAATATTAATAATGATGAGGTTTCTAGTGGCTGAGAATTATACGGTTTTACTCTCGCTCTCGCTCACACCACTATTTTTTATCTCTCCGGTTTCTACCCTACCTAGATAGTTAATTTCAGTTGAATCATATAGATGGATCATTTTTTTAACGTTTAAGTCAATTTCCTGTATATAGCATTTTCATTAATTCCATTGTTATACATACTATCTTTATTTAGCTATCCCATATATTATACCTTGATGGTTTAACCACACCAAATGCAATTTTTATAATAAAAGATACAATGAATTCAATGAAATATACTTCTTTAATATAATGTAATTAATTGTACACTTATTTGATAATATCCAAACTGTGTGGATCTCTTATAAACTAAACTACTGGAATTTCAGGTCATGTATAAATATGATGTATTTCTCATACATCTTATATCGAACTTACCTAAGAAATGGAAGTTTAGTTAATACACAAAGAAAATTTAAAAAAAATACAGAATCATTCTTGTCCATGTTTCAAAGGAAGTATTTTTACATGATTTTTTATGACAGTTAAAAAATTACAAATCTCAAATCACAGTGAAATAATATAAAACAAGATCTAATTTATCGAGGAATAGATTTTTCATGTGTTTTTTTTAAGAATCAAGAATTTTAATTTACAATCATTTTAAAATTAACAGCTTTTTTATATGATTTGGTAAAGAAAGTGTTCTGATAATTATGAATTATGTCTTTTGACACTTAGTTCAACTAAAATAAAATTATGAAATGTTCAAGTATGGAGTTAAAAACACTTAAAACAATATCTTTCTGATACTACACAATAGTGGGTGATACATTGATATGTATATTTATTGAGATGTTTTTTTGTATCATTAAAATTTGAACTTTTTCATTGAATTTGAAAATAAATAAAAATATTTGTAAAAGAAAAGAAATTGATTTTTAATATTTTTATGATTCAGTATATAATGAATATAAGAAATTATTATTAAATTGGTTACATGTTCAGATGCATAATTTTCAATATGTATCATAATTATTATAATTTTGATAGTACATTATTTAGCATGACACATATAATTAAAAAAAACTGTTTTTGAAAACACAATTTCCCGTGTTATTTTCTAAACATATTTCATAATAACATTTTTCATTGGGATTGACTCCTTATTAAATATAAAATTATTAAAAATGAATAAGTTTATTTGCTCAGAATTTGGATTAATCATAAAAAATATTTTAAAAACAAACCATTTGAATTCTTTTAATGAATACATCTTTTCACATTCATAACACATTTCTATAATAGATTGAATTTTATATTTGATATTGATATGAATTCCATACATTATTCTTTTTCGAAATTATTTGGATTATATGAGTAGCAGGAAGTTTTAATTTTAGTTTTGCTCTTAAATTGAGATTTAATTTTACATCTATATTTTAAATGTTTACCATTTCTATTTTGTTGACAATATTTAATAGAATTTTAAATTTCATAAAAAAATAAAACGTCGAGTGAATTATTGATTTCAATAGCTGAGTAATCAATCAAATATAGTTTGAATTCCATACAAATTTATTTTGAATATTGAAGTGTTGTTTGTAGGTACTTTGGAGGGTACCAGACCAAGTTGACGTCTCAATCTAACACAGTTTGAATTTCATACAATTCAATTTTGAATAGTGAACTGTTAATTGTAGATAATAAACTGTTGATTGTTGACTGAGTATACCTGAGTTGATGAGAATAATTGAACTAGCGGATAAATTTCTCAAACATATATGGTCGCACACCCAAAACAAAAGTTTACCTTTATAGTGAACTTACTCTAGTTAAAGGAGAATCAATGATATTATTTGCAAGAATTGCTGTTTTCATAGTTAGGAAATATATTAGATGGTAAAATCTATTATAAAAATGTGCATTTAGTTTTAGGGATTTTTTTTTATATCAAGAGGGTTTTTCAAATATTTTTCTTTCAGAATAAGATTGCATAATAAAAGGTTATTTTGACACTTATTGAATTTAAAACCAAAAAAACTGTCAGTTTTCAGATAGAAGTTTTTGAAAAGTCTTTGATTATTATTTCTTAAACCAGATACTATTTGTTCAGCCAATTAATTTTTCATCAAATTAAAGTTTTCATTAAATTGTTGGCATAAAATAATGAATGAAAAAATATTTCATAACATTTATAAAAGTATCAACCAGAAAATATTTAACCCTACTAATAAATGCTGATATTATCTAAAATTTTCTACTGTATTTTACAATCTACTCATTTTGTTTTTATTTGTTGTATTTATAATAGTTCCTACAGTCCATTTTATTAAAAACAAAACATTTTAATTACAGTGGAACCCCGCCATTTTTCTGTACTCGTACAACTCTGTATTCATCCAACTGTTTCTATCCGTCCTGACGAATAGAAAACGCGGCAATCTCGCCTTGGCTCTCGACATTGGACAGGATTTTAAGTGGACTCCCGAGCATCTTCCAAATAATAACATCCCTCCTCCTCTCCACTTACACCATCAACTTAGAGTAAAGTGTACTTCAATTTTCATTTATTTCATGTATATTGGGTTTATAGTTTTATGTATGATTTTATGCATTAAGTATTATTTTTAATAAAGGTTTATATTAAAACAATCATCTAGGGGTCTGGAACAGATCAAACCAACTTACATTATTTCATTGTGTAAAAATTAATTCGGAATTCGTACAAATCGCAATTCGAACGGCCTCCTGGAACGAATTGTGTACGAATAACAAAGTTCCACTTTATTTAATAAAGCACAAACTAAATCAACAATTGTAAACAAAACTGTTACTTAGTTACTGTGTAGTGAGAAATATTATTTCGGCAGAAATATTTAGATTACTGAGATACCAAATAGCAGCACATATACATTGTATTTAAAATCAAATAAATATAAAAAAAAATCATATGGAAAGATTCTGAAAGAGAAACTAGCCAGCTACCCTTTGAGGACTGAACAGTGAAAACCGGAATGTTTAATTTTAGACCACCAATGGGACAATGTCTGAATGCTGGGTATTGAGTAAGAAGAACGAATCTTCCCTTCTAATATTTGAAAGAAAAATACTCAGAAAAATATTCGGACCCATACAGCAAAATGGATCTTGGAGAGTGAGATATAATAAGGAGTTATACAGCATATACAAAGAGCCAAACATTATAAAATACATCAAAATTGGGAGGCTGGTTGGCATGTAGCAAGAATGGGAGAAGAGGAAATGCCTAACAAAGTACTCTTTTCCAAGCCCCAAGGAAGACGTAGCGTGGGCAGACCAAAGCTTAGGTGGATGGATGGGGTGCAGAATGATGCAAACGTGATTGGCATCAGGGGCTGGAGGAGTGCATCCCAGGATAGGGGGGAATGGCAACGACTGCTGGAGGAGGCCGGGGCCCACAATGGGCTGTAGTGCCATTGATGATGATGATGATGAATGGGACAACATTCTTAAGTTATAAGATTTATAAGATTAATGTCATGTAATGATGATTTAGACCACCAATGGAACAACATTCTCAAGTTATAAGATTAATGTCATGTAATGATGATTTAGACCACCAATGGAACAACATTCTTAAGTTATAAGATAAATGTCATGTAATGATGATTTTTAGGCTAAAAATATCAATTGAATAATCTGAAATTCATCTCATTTAATAGGCGAGCCGAGAACTTGACAATTTTTAATCTTGAAAGAACAAGAGATAGTTTCTTTTTTCCCCATTATTGTTAAAAAGAAAATTAATCCAACACCATGCCGCACTATTTTTGCTATGACCCCAAATATTAAATTAGATTATTATTTTAAACGAGAGAACTGATTTCACTCCTCAAAATGATGTCTCACCACCTTACCTACTAAATGAGACAACAGAGATATTGAATAAATAAGTGATGAATCAAAATATCTCAATACTCCTAATGTTTTTTTTTAATAAAATGGTTTGACGGAACTAGAAATAGAAATTAAAAAAAGCTTTGATGAAACACATACTTTTAATAATGTTCAGTAGTGTTTTTATCTTCAAGTATTCTAGTACAATAATGTGTCAAAATACCATGATGAACTATTTACACTCATGGGTTTTCTTAACTAATAAGAATAGGATCTTTACCGACAAAGATATGTACACACATTTCAAGTATATAATTTATATCAAACCTACAACTAGCAAATGTTAAGCATCGTAATCTCGGAACTCTCGTGCAAAACAACAAGAGTTGTTGGTAATATAACTTAAAAAGTAAACCATGATAGATTATATACATTCATGGTTGTCAAAGAAGTATTAATAAATCTACTCTGCTATGCAATTTCTGACCGGAATTTATCTTATACTAACACTTAATATAGAGCGACAAGTAATATCAATTATGAATCATTCACTGGCGATTGCGGCGAGTTCCTGAAAAAAGGAATATTATATTAGAACAAATTAAATAAAAAAAAACACTGATCTATAGATGTATCGATGATATTATACGGCATTTATGCAATATCATATGTACATGAAGACACACGAGAGATGATCTATTGTATCTTCAATCTATGAAGTCACAATATATACTATATTTCAAATCTTGCCAATTTATGAAGTCGAAATTACAACCACAGCTCAGTGACAATGCCAGGTAGACTAATGTCACCAAGCGTTAGTAGCCAAGTCTTTGTAGTTGACCTAAAGGTGTTGAGCTCTATGTACCAGAATCCATACTATGTGCATGTATTTTTATGACTCCACCTTAATATCATTCTAAGACTTCACCAAAGATTTTAAATTGGGACAAAGATAGTGAAATTTGTATAAAGTTAGGAAAATCAACAAACTGCAACAAATGAGAAAATATTTTTCAAGATGTCTGAGCGGGCCGGTAGATTTATTACTTGCCCTCATGCGGCAATGTGAGATAAAAAAATTATTAAAGTATTATAATTGTGAAACTCTTCTCAGTCATCCCTTAATCCTGATGATAGTAATGTGATCATCATGATCTTTCTCCAATGTTAGTAAACCTCTTAATTTATACAGAACCTTTTTAAAATTTGGACCATGTTACTTAAACTCGATCATCCCATTGGATGGGCTTGTGGAACTCTTTTTTAGATTAATCCCTAATTAAATAATTGAAAAAAGCAGTATCCTTTTTGGGATAAAAGAGAACTTTCATTCTGTACTAAATAGAACTTCTGAAAATTACTTGAAAAGGCATAAACGCAAATTTTCCACACTTGAGTTTTGCCACTATTAATCTTGTAAGAACTAAATTAAAAATTACTTACCCTTATCTTTGGTCATTTTGTTTCTATTACACTTCTTGGTGATTTGGCGATTGGGCTCGCAGCCAGAGTCGCTGTTTGCCTTAAGTATGTCCGTCCTTGTCATCTCTCCATTCTCCTTGCACTGGCTCCATGGTGCCTTTTCGTAGCGGCATCCTATAATGGAAATTTGGTATGACAGCAATCAACATGACAGTGCAAAAAGTCTTCATTTTGTGGATATAGAGAATGACAGAACTAGGCAAGGTTTGTGACAATGTAGTCTCATTTCTTAATCACAAATTTCATATATTGAGTGTTAACATAAGTTGTGTCCGTTTTTTCAAATTTAAAAATGAGCACCAAAAGTAAAACAAAATGGTAAAGGTTATGCGTCATTCGAAACAAAACATTCTGCTCTACAAGATATCGTGTTTGGTTTTACGTTACATATATTATTTTATTTGATTACAAGCCTTCAAAATGGAATGTCAAATAGACGAAAGTGAGCATTTTCGACACCTCCTTCTATTCGCGCTCAATCGAGGAAATAAAGCTGCCAAAGCTGCTTGCGATATTTGCGAAGTGTATGGTGAAGATGCTATGAATGAAATGACAGCTTGTTGATTTTTCCTAAATACTAAAACATTCACATTCCGCAATCAAATATTAGAATACCAAGTTATCACATTCACAATTCCAACCCTATCACAATCTCAACATCCACATCGAAATCAGTCCAACTCCTCATGCACACTTTACATTTGCATCTGTCATTCAATCATATGCCCATATGGAAATACCTTCAAAAGTTCTTCACTCATCGCTCTCCCTCTGTCAAAAAGGCTTGTTAATTTTTTTTTTATTTGAAGGAACGACATTCCAAAAATTACCACTTTCCTTCAGGAATATGTTGTAAATTCTCAACGCAAGGAACCTCATGGTCCTCCTGCTTAATCATGTATAATACACGGGATTGGAATCAAATTCAGTATGTCACTTTTTGTGTTAAAACTGAGTATGAATGAAGATATCTCACTGTGAAGATGATTAGTTTAAGAGCTCAAATTAAGAATTAATACATCTTCAAGTAAGTGATTCTCTACTTTAATATGAAAAAAATCTTCACAATAAAACATATATTGTCGATAGGATAGGTTTGTTTCGCTTTACAAAAGCATTTTCAAGTTTCATAATATGGAGTCAAGTTTGAGAAATCTTGAAATTCATCTTGTAATGTAACTCCAACAAAGAGAGAGAAAGATACCACCTAAGTTATTGTAACTCTTGATATGTTGGATATGGCCAGGCCGCAATATGTTGTACTTCGATCATATTAATGAAAGTTGCCTTTGTTTAATTTTGCTCTAGGAACAAGCTTTCCTTAAGGTCTTTATTGGTCTCAGAGCTATTGAGTTGTTCCTCCAATATTCTTAGAATAAACTTTTAGAACAGTTATACATGACAGCCTCTGTGATCTAGTCGTCTTCCAATCCGGAGGTTGCGGGTTTAATTTCCGTTGTATTGACTTTTTAAAAAGCTTTCTTCCTTGTCATGTTTTCACTTAAGACCTCTTTAACGTCATTCTGGTTAGTTGGAAGAGTTTGTCATTTGGCAAGGTCATAATTTTATAATAAAAGTGGCTTTGGCTTTGAGCGATGTGAAGTGTCAGGCAGTAGACAGACCTGGATGAGATGTTTTATGGCATCCCTGTGTTTCTGAGACCATTTAGAGTGGTGATAATAATAAAAAAATAAAAGTTATAATATAAATTGTAAATACAAAGACTTTCAAGTGTTTTATCATTATTTGTACAGATCGAATTACATATGTGTATAAAACTAAATATAGAATAAAAAAATGTTTATCATTCATTATTTTAAACATACTCGTAAATGCATTTCAATGTATAATAAATAAGACATAAATGCATTTCAATTTATAATATAATAAATTGAAGACGGACAGTTGATAATGAGGTCCAGACATAAAGATGCTCTGAATTGATACTTGACGTGCATATGAAATGAACTATCCTCTAGAGAAAAATATCAATTCATTCAATGATAACATATCAAACAAAGATATTAATATGTTTGCATTGAAATTGATATTATTTTTTAATAGAAAATTATATACATCAAATATAAATAACTTTTATCTATTTCAATTCAAATAATATATTTCTGAGGGTGAACAGGTCTTTTGATTTTGAATGACACAAACACATAATAAGAAAGCATCTGTTGTGATTGTACGTTTAAAGTTTCTTTCTATAAACTTTAATGAACCAAAAGAATAGGAAGAGAAAATTTGGAGCTATCAAGAATGAAGTGTGAAAAATCTCTATTGAAAACTAATAATCTCTAAGAAGTGTGTAGATCATGCAACATATTCTATAGGATTGAATACTTCATACTTTAATGGTCACTATCATTTTCACACGTCACCACCTTTTTCACACAGATGCCATCATAGTGGCGGAATTAAAAATGTTATGTCGACAAATGAAAGGCAACAAACCCAGATCCATTAAAATTGTATATCCAAATCAAATTACCTGTTGTTTTTTCGCAAATTGTGTATATTTCTTTTCATGTGTAATAATAAATAAATAAATAAATCCGGATGTCACCATATTCCGTGGTGATGAATTTTATTTGCTGCGTATTATTAAGAGTATGAATATCTTTGTATTACACTTTTGTTGTTTACTGCTATTATTTTGAACAAATATAGAATTCTCATTTTATAATATTCAATTTTACATCTAATACAAAAAGTACTACATAAATAATGGCTTTATTTTGGCATTAGTGGTTTCCGAAACATTTCTCATATTTTTACCGGTTCATAGGTGTAAAAAGGTTGAAAACCACTGGTATACAGTAAAATCTAATAGATTTATTGTCATGTATTAATCTCTACCAGCCGACCAGATAGATGTTTATGAAGTCTTGAGTGAAAACAGACTGAATCCTTTCTTTTTTTTATATTAAATTGGGTTTCAAATAGAATCAAATCCACAACCCCTGGCTGAAAAACAGGCATCTTACTAACTAGACAATAGAGGTTGTTTCTTATCATTAACAAAACTGTTTTTTACCAGTGCTAGTCCGGATTACAAGAAGATAGATTAATTAGCTTCATGGGCTACATACGTTCAGGGACTACCAGTGCTAGTCCCGATTACAAGAAGATAGAATAATTAGCTTCATGTGCTAGGTACGTTCAGGGACTACCAATGCTAGTCTGGATTACAAGAAGATACAATAATTAGCCTCATGTGCTACGTACGTTCAGGGACTACCAGTGCTAGTCGGGATTACAAGAAGATATAATAATTAGCTTCATGTGCTAGGTACGTTCAGGGACTACCAGTGCTAGTCCCGATTACAAGAAGATAGAATAATTAGCTTCATGGGCTACATACGTTCAGGGACTACCAGTGCTAGTCCCGATTACAAGAAGATAGAATAATTAGCTTCATGTGCTAGGTACGTTCAGGGACTACCAGTGCTAGTCTGGATTACAAGAAGATACAATAATTAGCTTCATGTGCTAGGTACGTTCAGGGACTACCAGTGCTAGTCGGGATTACAAGAAGATAGAATAATTAGCTTCATGTGCTAGGTACGTTCAGGGACTACCAGTGCTAGTCCCGATTACAAGAAGATAGAATAATTAGCTTCATGTGCTAGGTACGTTCAGGGACTACCAGTGCTAGTCTGGATTACAAGAAGATAGAATAATTAGCTTCATGTGCTAGGTACGTTCAGGGACTACCAGTGCTAGTCCCGATTACAAGAAGATAGAATAATTAGCTTCATGTGCTAGGTACGTTCAGGGACTACCAGTGCTAGTCTGGATTACAAGAAGATAGAATAATTAGCTTCATGTGCTAGGTACGTTCAGGGACTACCAGTGCTAGTCCCGATTACAAGAATATAGAATAATTAGCTTCATGTGCTAGGTACGTTCAGGGACTACCAGTGCTAGTCTGGATTACAAGAAGATATAATAATTAGCTTCATGTGCTACGTACGTTCAGGGACTACCAGTGCTAGTCGGGATTACAAGAAGATAGAATAATTAGCTTCATGTGCTACTAAATGATATTGTGCTTTGTGTTCAAAAAGAAGTATTCAGGGCGGAAAATGTGGAACACAACATAAAACTTGTTTTAAAAAGCCTGAAGTGTACCTCATAGATTGTTTCTTCAAATATCACATAATATAAAGTTATAAGAAATGATCTTAATTTTTATATATTTGTTAGTATATTTTTTTTGTTAAAGAATGACAAAATGTAAATCCCCATTCCTTAAAACAAATATTTGTTACTTTAAATTGCTCTCAGTTATTCTTAAAAAAACATTATTAGTGCCAAGGGCAAACTTTAAAGCTTTAAGAAAGAACTTTAAAAATCCATAATATTTTTAATGAAAGAAATACGGGTCTAATTTAAACCAAAAAAACTAATTTTGGATTAACTTCAGTCAAATGGCTTTTTTGAGATCTGGTCATAGTACGGCTGCGAAACTTTATAATATTTTCAAACCCAATAAGAGGTTATTTTCTACCTGGTACCTGGTCATAGTGCGGCTGCGAAACTTAATATTTTTTCCCCAATAATATGTGACAATCCACACCAATAGAATATTATTTTGCACAATATCATTACGATCATAAAACTTGCTTGTTTACCCTTCATGAACTTCTATATCACCTAAAATTCAAAATATATACAATAGTTTTATTAGTTCAGAAGTTCATAAATTTTAATTTCACATATTTCTTTTATACATCTTGAAAACAGATGCATGTGACAAAAAAGCTTGTGAAATAAGAAGCCATTAATTTTGTGGATCAGACCATATCAGAAAAACAAATTCCGTGGTCTGCACTTGACCACATTTGCATGGTAACAACTCTTTCTATCTGTCATTAGAGCTCTGATTCTTGTAGAGATTCGTTTCTTTTTGGGAGGGATGGTCATAGCTTGTGGATAAGTGACGTTATAGTGTAGTGGAATTGCAGTGGGTCCCCATAGGGTAAGGGTAATACAACCCCTATATTTTTTAAGTGGTCTTTTTTGGTATCCTGTAAGGAGCTGATCTAGAGCTGTACTATTTAATTACACGCATGCGATTCGGTGAATCAGAATCCCACTCTGCAACACACATCAGTGCTACGATTCAGTGTCAGCCATGGGAAAACATGGAGAGCCTGGCTTCGAACCAACCTGGATAGATGCATTCTATAACATCTTGTGATCCTAATGAAACGTATAGGGTGATATTGAAAATAATAATGAGTATAGTTGACTGGTTACATTTTTTGTATACTTGGAGTGTTTGCATGATGTTCGGTGATTCAATATGGGATAGTACACCTCTAACTGAAACTAATAAAAGCTTTTTAATCCATATGATAAAAAGAAAATGTTACTTACCTCGTTTTTTACATTTCTTCTGGATGGTCTTAGTCTGCTCGCATGTGGAAGCGTCACCTTTCTTCAGGGTCAGAGTGCGGGAGCGCGTGTTGCTCTTGTCGCACTCAGACCACGGGCCTTTTACATAGCGGCATGTCTCTGTTCAAGAAATAAGTGTTATACACTCGTCAATAACTCAACTTCATAGATTAGACAGTATGGACATTGTGTGGACCCTATTAAAGTTTGGTTGAAACCATGCTAAAGTCTTGTGTTTTGTTTTTAAACTAATATTTCTGCTACTGAGGTATAATGATTTGTTGATGCTGATATATATTTGTACTGCACGAAGTACTGAGAGACATATCTCAGCCCCGATCCTTCAATAATCAATCAATTGGTTCTTCTGGCAGTTGGATTGGATTGAACTGTGCAAGAGCTGCCTCAAACACCACATCTCAAAAGTATAAATTGTATGTCTACTGCATACTTTGAGTCTCTAGGGAGTCTACTCTAAAACAATGTTTTTCTTATGATTTTATTGAATATTACAAAAATAAAGTATATATCATATAGCAGTAGGAAGAAGCTTCAAAATTTTACTAAATTATGCTGTTTGGAATAATAAATAAATAACTCGTGATGCACTGAATCAAAACTAAATTAGTTTCATATCAACAATCAGTTTCATTTATATCTTGAACTCAATTTGAGATATTGCAACGCGTCAGTATCAAATAGGAGTTCAGAGTTGCATATATACTCGTAAATATCACAGCCAAGCAGAATTGTTAAAGCTTATTTGAAAAAGCAGCACAAGTATTTTCAATACAAAGTAGTATGGTACTAAAGCAACTTAACAAAAGTCACTACTTTATTGCTGCTACTATACTTTTATTTTAACTCGTATGTTGATATAAGAAATATAAGCAAACAAATAAAATAAATAGTTGATGCAATTAAAACATCTTATAGTTGATATCAAAGTCATAGGCAAAGTGACTTGTAAAATTGGATATCTTAAGGTTATTCAATGTACAAAGAGTATTTACTTTAGTTTGTAAGACGCCTGTTTCCCAAACAAGGGATTGTGGGCTCGATTCAGAACCGTTTACAAATAAAGTCTAATATAATTTTGTCCCCTCATCGTTGAGGAAAGTGAAGTTATGATGCGGAATTTGTTTCAAGTGAGTGAGCCAATGCCAATGCCAATGCATACCAGTAAAGTCACCATTCACACCAACATACTGGATCAGATGGCACACCAAAGAGAGATGATCATCGGAGTACACAAGCATGATTTGTTTTCTCTTTTTGAGTGAATAGATATGACAAAGTCATAGGTATCCTTATAACCCCAAATACTAGGCGAAAAAAATGTGTGTAATTCGAGGGGAGTAGGGAATAAAACGATTAGGGGTGAATGTGACCTTGAGGCTTGTGTTAAGTTGAAGAAGAGCACTCAGAGGTTTGGACATGTAGAATGTATAAATGAAGAAAGACTAACAGAGCAAATATATAGTGCAAATATAAGAATAAAAGAGTGGTAGAGGAAGACCAAGGAAAGTATGGTTGGATCAAGTGAATAATATTTTGAAAAAAGGAAACATTAAAATATATATAATAGAAATCATATGAGTTGTATGAGGTGTATGGATATAGAAGAAATGTTTGTCGAGACAAAAGTATTTCACTTTATCCTCTCTGCCTAGCCCGATACGTTAATGACGTATGTATGTATTAATTAATTAATAAAAATAACTCATTTCATAATATGATAAACTCTCTCCCTATAAAATGTATTAATGTTTTATTGAATTCTGTTATAAAGAAAAAATCCATACATCCCACATTAACATGTTATACTTTAAAACGGGTATAATATGTGTTTACTATTTTTTCCATACATTTAGTAGATTTTATGAATAATTCAATAAAACATTTGGAATCTATATTCGGGCATATTTTTAAATCAAATTAAAAGTAAATTTATAGTTTTAATATCCTTATGTACCAGAATATGATAACATAATAATTTAAAGACTCAATTAATGTTTTTGAAACATGCCTACTTCAAGTTTTTTTTATTGCGATGGAATTCTCTCTCGATTTCACTCACATCTATTTTTTTATTGTACTGTAATTCTCTCTCGATTTCACTCAAATCTATTTTTTTATTGTACTGTAATTCTCTCTCGATTTCACTCACATCTATTTTTTTATTGTACTGTAATTCTCTCTCGATTTCATTCACATCTATTTTTTTATTGTACTATAATTCTCTCTCCATTTCACTCACATCTACTTTTTTATTGTACTGTAATTCTCTCTCGATTTCACTCACATCTATTTTTTTATTGTACTGTAATTCTCTCTCGATTTCACTCACATCTATTTTTTTTTTGTACTGTAATTCTCTCTCGATTTCACTCACATCTATTTTTTTATTGTACTGTAATTCTCTCTCGATTTCACTCACATCTATTTTTTTATTGTACTGTAATTCTCTCTCGATTTCACTCACATCTATTTTTTTATTGTACTGTAATTCTCTCTCGATTTCACTCACATCTATTTTTTTATTGGACTGTAATTCTCTCTCGATTTCACTCACATCTATCTTTTGATTGTACTGTAATTCACTCTCGAATTCAACATGAAAGAATTAAAAATTTTATTTTTTATGAAGAATCAATAAATATAATAATAAAAATGTCTAGGAAGTACAGAATGTTTTAGATCTTTCGTAGATAGTTTGAACTTAGACTTAAATATTTTTGTGGATTTTGTAAGCAGAATTAAAATAGAAAAGATTCCTATTATAGAAAAGATTGCTTACAAAATTTTCTCGAGAAATAATTTAATTTGTATCAGTCATCAATTTGGCCTCGAAGTGAAGTTTTTGAAGCAAGAAGTCGACCTCCGTGGCCTGGTGGTAAGACAGTTGTCTGCTGATCCGGAGGTTGCGGGTTCGATCCCCGTTGGAACCCAGATTTTTTTAAATAGGATTCCAGTCTAATTAACACTTAGGGCCTATAAAAATATCTTTCTGGTTGGTTGGAAGAGATTGCCACATGGCAATAAACTCGCTAAAAAAAGCTTTAGGAAGCATTTAAACACAAATCTTTTTGGAAGGTTTCATAAAAATGTATGATTATACATGAACACTACACATATACTATACAGTACAGTCCACCTACAGTTGAATATGTCACTCACATACTGTATTGGAAGATCTAGAAAGATTTCTTTATAGTTCATCTTCCTGCAGTAAGTTATCTTACCAAATATATTTTTCTAAATACCTAATCTAACGGCCGCTCCCACCACCTTCCTATCCCTATCCTTACACTTACATATATATTTTCAATCTGTCAATAATAATGGGTTCATATACGAGTTAAAGTACTCTCTAAATGGTGCTATACACCTAAATAGACTTTTATCATTATTACAAAATTGGATAGGAATGAGTTGTGAAAGACTTGTAAACCAAATATAAAATGGCCCATCGATCACGTTCTAGTCTCAAACATTTATAACTTTTTAATTAATTTAATATTTTTTAAATTGTATAATTTTCTTTTCAGAAAATTTAAAAAACAACCTGAAGTATTTTAATGAAAAAATGAACAATAGATAAATGAACGTAAGTGAAGTGGTGAGCAAAAAGCAAACAACTTCAACTAGAAAATGTTCAGTTCAGCTCAGATTGTCTTAATCGGTACTGCAACGACGAATCCTAGGATGTAATTTGCACCTCTCGCAAGAATTAAGGCCATAAGATCTTCAACAACGCTATGAATATGCACTAGAGTGTGACATATGACCCATTCTGTATATAAAAAGAGTGGTTAAGATAAATCTTGTAGTATAGTAATGTGCTTTGTTACACTTTCGTTTTATAAAGTATTGCTATGTGGCAGTCTCTTCCGACAAATGAGAAAGATCTTAGAGACCTTAAGTGAAAACCAGACTGGACTCTTTTTAAAAAGAAATTGGGTTCCATTGCGAAATGAACTGGCAAACCTTGCCTTGTTGTATACTTATATAGGTAAAATTGAAACAAAATGTGATGTTTGCTTACCACATTTAATGGTTAGGTCATGGATTGTCTGCAATATGTATGAAAATTAATATTTAAAAAAATAGTATGATTACCTCGATTATTGACTCCTCTCTCATTGCGGATGAGCACCTCGTGGTCATTTTCCTCCCAGACCTCTCCATCGGCGGTGACCGCTATCACCACGCAGACGACGATGACAAAAAAGTACACCAACTTCATCTAAAATTAGGACAGACACGTAACAATACTGCATGGATAAAGTATCGCCTCAATGGGTCGACTTTACGATTTGCCAAATTTAAATACTCATAGATATAACGCTTATATATTGTTTCAAAAATAAATTGTAATGTAATGCAAATGCAAATAGATAGTTTAGCAGTGTTTAGAAATACTGAACACTTTTGCAAAAATAAACTATGGTAGAAAATTCCTAATTATTAGTTTGTAATGCAAAATAAATTATCGAAAATTCAAATTCATCATATTATAGATCCATAAAAATTACATTTTTTCGACTATAGTGTTTCCACGAATGTGCTGTGATTATGAATTTCAATTCCTCGTAAACCTATAAAAATCGCCATTATTACTTAATTTTCAACTACAATGTTTCCCCGAATGTGCTGTGATAATGATTTTAAATTCCTCATGAACCCATTAAAATCACCTTTAATACGTAATGTTTCAACTGCAATGTTTCCCCAATAGTGCAGTGTTAATGCATTTAAATTTCTCGCAAACCCATAAAAATTACTTCAATACGTAATTTTTCCACTGCAATGTTTCCGTGAATGTGCTGTAATTCTGAGTTTAAATTTCTCGTTAACCCATAAAAAACACCTTTCATGCGTAATTTTTCGACTGCAATATATCCGCAAATGTGCTGTGGTATTTGGAAGGTTCGTTTATTTTTTATAAAAGAAATATGTTAAAATGTTATTGATGTACAAATCCGTATCATTCTATTTATTTCCACGATATAAAAGGTTTCAAGACCAAATATTTCTCATATACATTGAAAAATAATTCTGAATGGAGGAGTTCCCATGAACGTTTAAATCATATCTCAAAACGGAATTTCCTTATTCGAGTCAAACGAAAGGTCTATGACCAATGAATATTCCCAGCTCGAACGAACACAAGTGGTGCTGAAAACTAAGCATTATTTGAACTTCGTAAAACTGCAGTGAAATAGCTGTAGTTATGTACTCGTACAGATACGATAATGAATACGGATTGATTAAATTTGGCGTTTGATAAAAGAAAAATGAGACATTTTGGTGCAAAAAATAAAAACTTTCAATAATATTAATAATAGAGATAGGTTAAATATATTTTAGTGGTTAATTTAAATTATTTTTAAATATGTGGGAAACCAGACGCTGGGAATGGAAGTCTCTGGAAACAGGGGAATAGGTAGTCCAAAGGAACGATGGAAGGTAGCTTCAACCGAGAATGAGTGACTTCAACTTTACTGGACAGAGCACGATGAAGAAAGGCGACTCGTCACACATATCCCAAATATATGAGAAAATGATAGTTAAAATTAATTATTTTAAAATTTTATGCTAATTTGTCAATGACTTGTGAAGTACCTCTCAAAACATCTAAATTGGCGTTGGAGACATTTAGAAAAGCGTGACTGGCAGACAAAACTGTATTAATTGATCGACCTTTAGGGTTTAGGCCCCATGGAGTAGGCACGGAACTCGCAGTTCACTATCGCACGTGTTGACAATACTACCTACCGCACTTGAAGATGCTTCAAGAAGATCATTTAATCAGGTAGATCGCGGATGTCGTAAGTAGCTTACCAAGGGTTCAATCAAATGAACACAGAGGAAAATTTTCATAAAGCAATCATTTCTTTAAAGAACTAAAATTAAGTGAACATATTTCAATTCAAAATAATTTCTCTTTTAGAAGTTTTTTTTCCTCATAGTTTTTTCAAATAAATGTTTTAAGTGACATGCAACGATGAGTATTTTATTAATTTACTAAATATAAATAATTGATTATCTCAGCTTTATTAAAATATTACTTAAATGTTTAAATAATTTAATTCGTTGCGCGATAAGAGTTTAAATTGAACAGAAGAGTTTATAATATTTGTGGTACATGTAGTTCAAATTGAACAAGTGTTTTAAAATAATTGTGCCACGTGTATTTTAAATTGAATAGAAAGAAGAGTTTGTAATAAATAGCATACGAGTATGCAGAATAATTCAAATTTAACAGAAGAGTTCATAATATTTGTGGCATATCTAATTCATATGTAACAGAAGAATTAAAAAATATTTGTGACATATGTATTTAAATTTAATAGAAGAGTTTATATTTGTAGCATATGTAGTTCTAATTTAACAGAAGAGTTTATAATATAGTATTTGTGGCATACATAGTTTAAATTTAACAGAACGGTTTATCTATCATATTTGTGGCATATGCAGTTGAAATTGTAGAGGAGTTTATAATATTCGTGGTATATGTACGAGGCGTATCCAGAAAGTAAGTGTACTGAGGCTCTCACGACCGGATGGATTTTATTTTTCGACATGTTGGCTACACTTCCGTGTAGCCTGACCCTTCCCCTCCGCAACGAGACCGGTTCGAGGTCAGTACGTTGAGAAGTGTCGACGCGACAACACGTTTCGTGAAAAATGTAAGTCCAATCTCCCGCCAAGTGCGAAATACGGGGCGTCATCCGTTATCTCCGGTTGAGGTTTATAATGAGGTGAAAACTGCATATGGTGATAAAGCTACGAATCGTACGAGTGTGTACAAGTGGTGTCGCGAGTTTAAAAACGGTCGTACGTCTGTGCATGATGATCAGAGGAGCGGAAGACCTTCGATTGTGACTGACGAAATTGACGAAATTGTTTTGGGACTGTCAAGGCATAATTTTAATTGAATATATGCCTCAAGGGGAGACCACCAACTCTGCAAGATACTGTGAGACCCTAAAAAATTGCGGAGGGCGATTCAGAACAAGAGGAGAGGCATGCTGACAAAGGGAGTCTGCCTGCTGCACGACAATGCCAGACCACACACGGCCAACGCCACGAAGGAACTGCTCGCCTCGTTTAAATGGGATGTCCTGAACCATCCCGCGCATTTCCCTGACCTAGCACCTTCAGATTACTATCTCTTTACCTCCCTGAAGCTGCACATGGGTGGAAAAAGGTTTTCAACCGACGAGGAGGTAAAGGAGGAGGTGGAGAAGTGGACGGAGGGGTTGGCGGGAAACTACTTCGAGGAAGGCATCAAAAAGTTGATACCCCGCTTCACCACCTGCATTGAGAGGAATGGCGACTATGTCGAAAAATAGCTTACATATGTACTACGGTAACCACGTAATTTTTTTGTTTAAATAAAAAAAATTATAACCTACAAAAATTCAGTACACTTACTTTCTGGACTTACCTAGTAGATTAAATTCATCAAGAGTTTAAAATATTCGTGATCTACGGACTAGGGGTTTTGATTATGAACTCAAAACTTTAGTATCTTTCTTGCGTCAGATAGCTTTTGATGTTTATTTTAGTAACAACACACACGATTTACCATTATGAGACCAAACGCAGCACCGAAAATAACAAGAATGGAAATCCAGTCGCTTAAAATAGGACCTTTTTAGATTGTATAGGCAGGCAAGTAGCAGGCAATAGCTGCAAAATGTTTTTGTAATATTCGAACCTCCGCAGTCTAATTGGTAAGACGTCTGTCTTTTGACTCGAATGTTGTGGGTACAATATCCATTGGAAACCATTTAAAAAATATTCAAAAAACGGTAGTAGACACAATTTCTAAAAAAGACTATGGACACCAGGTGGAAGAAAAGTATTGTATTACACTTTCGTTGTATATATAGTACGAGTAGTATAAACTGGCAGGATTTTTGCCATGTGGCAATATCTTCCAACCAACCATAAAGGTGTTAAAGAGGCCTTAAATGAAAACCAGACTGGAATCCTTTTTAAAAATATCTGGATTCCAACGGGAATCGAACCCGCAGCCTCCGGGTTGGGATACAAGCGTCTTACCAACTAGGCCTCGAGGCGTAATTTCTAAAAAGTATCCTCTATGGACTCCCAATTAGAAGAAAACGTATCGGAAGAAGTAAGAAAAAATGGCACAGGGTTTCTGGGTATGGAAAATAGACCAGGATCAGACATGGGTGGTTTATTCCAGACGTTTTTCTTTTCTTAGTACGGAGTATATTTAAGTGTTATCACCAGGGCTGTGGAGTCGGAGTCGGAACATTTTAGGCGGAGTCGGAGTTGGAGTCGGAAAAATCGACCGACTCCGACTCCGTTTAATTATTTTAACATTTTCTTTAATGAATAACGTTACGGTATGTATTAACCAGTTAACCTCTCATCGTTTCATGCCTGATATTATGCAGATTTTTATAATCGCAATAAACCCCAAAAGGGGATTACGTTCAGTTTACAGTTTTTACAAAATTAGATATAAAAACAGCAATACTGCGATATCCTGAAATTATTCAAGATTCAGCGCTGACTGTCACGGCCTTACCACTTACCACCTACACAAGTTAAGAGCTTCCATAAATCCTGACTTATTTTGAGATCGAATTCCATTTAGACCACGAATAGGAAATAAGATTTATATAAAGTATATTTACTTTCAAAAATCTTATCTTGTGTTCTATTCAATATTGAATCAAAATAATAATAAACAATATTAATAAGATTTAGTTAACGTATGAAAACAAATGAAGCAACCTTTTTATTTTATTTTAAAGTGTTTTCTTATTTTTTTTAATACCTACCTGTGTTGTTTTTCTATTTATTTTAAAAGTTTCATTTAATTCTTTTTTTAAATATTAATATATATTTTTAATATTATTTTAGTGTGAAGATATTGCTTAATGCGTATTGTTTATATATTTTTTTTATAAAATTGTTTCATTTGTGTACGAATATAATTAATTTTTAATTTATACCTGTATCCATTATTAATAAGTCAATATAAATACATTAGGTAGACGCAGTAAATTATAAAATAAAAATTTAAGTCAGAGTCAAGAGTTGGAGTCGGAGTCGGTGTCGGAGTATAAAATAAAGCCGGAGTCGGAGTCGGTAAATTTTCACCCGACTCCACAGCCCTGGTTATCACATAATGTATTATTCCTCATCGCGTGCTCAACGCTGAGCGGTGTGGCCCTCTGCTATGTTTGGAACGTGGTGTACCATCTCTCTCATCCTGTTAACTCCTTAATGGACAGACCAAACGCTTTACCTCAACCATCCGGATCAGTTGAGACTCCAGAGTCAAACTCCAGAATCACCAGCTTCTCCATATTTTCATTATTATTTCTAGCAACGTGCCCAAAGTATGTGAGGATTATCTTCTTACATGTTATTGAAAGACTTTTAGTAATATCCGATACTAGGATGATAGAGACATTGGTGCGCATTGCGGTCCATTTGATACGAAGCATCAATCTCCAATACCACATCTCGAAGGCATCTATCTATCTTTATTTTCCTCTTTTTCATCCTCTATGTTTCCACTCTATACGGTGCAATGTAGAAACTAGAGATTTAACTAGACGAATTTTGATTATTCTGAGTTTTGACCAGTAAATCCTATCTGGTTGATTGGAATAGATTGTCGTCTGGCAATAAACTAT
This sequence comes from Odontocerum albicorne, assembly GCA_949825065.1. Lineage (NCBI taxonomy): Eukaryota > Metazoa > Arthropoda > Insecta > Trichoptera > Odontoceridae > Odontocerum > Odontocerum albicorne. Next base: position 36,445,965 of record OX463843.1, on the reverse strand, counting down.
ACAGATTGTTTTTACAATGAAGTGTTAAATAAATAAATAATCCATATCTTTTTCATAGCTGATTTTGTAGTTCCAATTCGTCCAAGAGAACATGCGTTAACAAACTCGTTGATCTCTTTGGAATCCCCTAAAGAGTTTTTTTCTTATCATAGTCTTGAATCAGTGCACGATAATTACATATGTTTTCCTTTTGTTTATTTCTAGTCCTAGTTGGCCCTCTATTTCAACTACAATACATTAAAAAGCTCGCCCAGCATCTGAGAATCGCATAGAATCGAGAATAGCATCTGAGAATCGCATATTGAAGATTTTACGACCTCCACGCAATCCAGTGTATTGAATTTTGAAACGGTATTTTATTTTAAAGCAAAGAACGTATTTGTTTGAAAAAATAAAAACTTATAGTAGTTTGTAAGTTGTGGAATCTTGTAATTGGAATTTAATTGTTCTACGCTGCTATCGCTTAACATTTTTGTTTTGCATTCAATTAATGTTCTGTGCGAGTTTCATTCTAAATATGTTAAATAAAAAAAACTTAAATTAGTTTGTAAGTTGTGGAATCTTGTAATTGGAATTTAATTGTTCTATGCTATCGCTTAACATTTTTGTTTTGTATTCAATTAATGTTCTGTTCGGGTTTCTGTAAAAATAAATTTAAAAAAGAACTGCAGTGTTATCGGATAGAAAGGAAGTTAATAAGATTTTTCCAAAGAAAAGAAGAGAACTTTATAGTTTACATTAGTGCTGGTAATATTCTCGCAATGTGGGTAAATCAAATTAAAAGTTTCTTCTTGGTTTGACTGTGCTTTTGCAGGAGAATCTATATAAATAAAAATGTAAATATTCGTATATTAAAAATCTCTAATCTCCGAAAGTTCTTCACCGATTGCTTTGAAATTTTGACAAAAGGTTGTATTCGTATACAAGCATGTTTATATATTTTTTTATATATTTTTATATAAAAAAGTATATAAAACAGACGAAATAACGGGAGCGCCCCCCTGCAGCGACACACGCAAACTAAACAATTCTCATCGACAGTTATGTCACATTGCATTTTCGACGTTTCAGAATTAATATTAAATAATTAAATATTAAATAATAAATATTAAATATTTATATAAAAAAAAATGTAAATGTTCGTTAATTAAAATACTCCAATCTCCGAAAGTTCTTCACGGATTGCTTTGAAATTTGGACAGTTTCATTTTGATTTCGAATATTAAATAATAAATATTAAATAATTAAATAATAAATATTAAATATTTAAATAATGAATATTAAATTTTCAAATAACGGACGTAAAAACGTAACAACACTCGTTATACTAAATAATTTATGAGTCATTTCATAATGTGCGTCGTTGACAGCTAGCTCTAAAGAATATCTGTTTCACTTAGTTTTTTTAACTTACTTTTTTATTTTTCAGTGCAATCAGCGGTGAAATTGAATTGTGTTGATTGATTTTCATTTGAATTCAAATCATATCGTAAATTGACCTCTTGGGAGTGACGCGGTCATGTGCTACAGCGAGACGGCGTGATGTTGGTATGTAAACTTTGACAAACGTCACATTTGATTTTAACAAACTGCCACATTTTTGCTAATTTGTAACAAGATGCATTAATTTGTCATTATTGTTAGTTTTTTGTAATTTATTTACCTAAATAACTTGCTATTTATTAAAATCGAGCCTTATACGAGTATTAAAGTCGATAAAATAATGAAAATTACTAAACGTCGTTACAAGGTTGTATTGGGGCAAATTTGTCAATTGTAGTAGGACTTACCCAGAGTTTCCGAAGTATAATAACATTATTCAGAAATATCAAACTGAATATGTGATTAATTTGATCCCTTTCTTCCAGAGACGCCAAGCAATGTACTGAGGGAATCGAGCCAATAACTGCCATGATGCGGTAGATAAATCAATTGCAACGTTTTTCTTATTTTTCAGTGCAATGAACGGTGAACATGAACGTCGATTGATTTTCATTTGAATTCATGGTATGTATTTGTGTATGCTTTATACATTTGGATTATTAAAAGTTTCACGTGTTTCATGCAACTAACGTAAACTTTTGATAAACGTGACATTTGATTTTAACGAACTGCCACATTTTTGCTAATTTGTAACAAGATGTATTAATTTGTCATTATTGTTAGTTTTTTGTCATGTATTTACCTAAATAACTTGCTATTTATTAGAATCGAGCCTTATATTAAAGTCGATAAAATAATTAAAATTACTGAACGTCGTTACAAGGCATTGTTTGCAATCATATTGGCCGCCTGCTCTCCTTCATGTGCGACAGAGTTATGGGAGAAGTATAAATCGCACTTAACTGAAGATATTTTCCGTCGAATACGCGAGGAAAATTCAAATATGAACATGGATTTTTCAGCAGAAATCTACAACGAAGCGTTAATAATGATTGAAGATTTGTGCTTAGAAATTGCAAAGTTCTCAACATATTTTTGTTATAACTTTCTTTCTTCTTTTTCAGTGCAATCGATCTGTTTTAGTTCATCAAAATGCCGGGGAAGCAGCAGAGCGACGTGCAGCCAGACTTGAGGATGCACGGTTGCGAGCACGGCGATCGCATTCTGCAGCTTCAGAACTGCTTCGTTCTCAACAGAATGAACGCGACAGGCTGATAGTAGCTGAAAGAGATCAGTAGGGATATCAAAAGTATATTTTTTATATAGAATTTAATTTTATCTCTATGTTAATATTTCAAAATCTATCAAATCGTATGTAGAAATGGAGATTTTTTAAAATTAGTTCCGATTATCTATTTGTCGTTCCTTAACATTTAATTAGTTACAATTATCTCTCTCTCTTACCTTAACATTTAATTAGTTACAATTATCTCTGTCTTCCCTTAACAATAAATTAGTTACAATTATCTCTCTGTCTTCCCTTAACATTTAATTAGTCACAATTATGTATAAGTCTTCCCTTACCATTTAATTAGTTACAATTATCTCTATGTCTTTCCTTAACATTTAATGAATTCCAATAATCTCTCTCTTTTCTTAACATTTAATTAACTCCAATTATTTCTGTATTTCCTTAACAATACTCCTATTTGACAAATATTTCCTTAACAATACTCCTATTTGACAAATGCGTGTCCAGCTGCACAACGATCGATCAGCTGAGATATTCTTACGTCGATTGCTGGAAATTGGGAACGGAAAGGTGCCGGTTGATCTGACCTCAAGACGAATTTCATTGCCTCATAACTTCTGCAATTTAGTGACATCAAAAGAAGAATTGTTTGAAAAAGTATTTCCCAATATTCAAATCAATTATAAGAATCACGATTGGCCGAGTGAACGAGCGATTCTTGCCGCCATGAACAACGACGTCTACAAACTTAACAATATTATTCAGTTCCTTTTTTAATGTTTCGCAATTTTATATGTTTTTGTTATAACTTTCTTTCTTCTTTTTCAGTGCAATCGATCTTTCATTTGAATTCAAATCATATCGTGAATTGACCTCTTGGAGTGACGCGAACATTTACGAGCACGGCGATGAACGCGACAGACTGAGAGTGGCTGAAAGACGTCAAAAATATTGTATACTCACAAGCATTGTGAAATTAAACATATTAGAAACGTGTGCTTTCTCTTTTCTTTCTTTTCCATTTAACCAGACTGAGCCACAGCAACGCGTGGCCGGGTTCAGCTAGTAATTAATATATGGTCTCCTAGAGATTACACTAATTATGAAATTTATGAGTAACCCGAATGAGGTCAAACGAAGAAAATTAAAATGAACTAATTACAAACTAAACAGTGAAATAGATCTGGGAACCGAATACTATATACCATAAGCTTGACCATTGTTTCGACAAATTATAATCATAACGAGCTTCGCTTAAAAAATAGAATACCTTAAATTTATACACAAAAGAATTTGAGTAAAATATCATGATACTCGTATATGAATCAACTCATTCTATGTTAAATGTACAGTTTTTCAGATGAATACTTTTAATAAACAAACAATTGTTTTAGAGAAAAATAAATATTAATCAACCAACATATTCAAGGCATTATTGAATTTTTTTTTTCGTTTATACGATAATTCAACATAATTGTGTCTTTCAGAGAATAAATGTAAAACGGAATATTTAAAGCATGTAAAGGAAACAGAATATATGTACATACTCAAGGAATCGCAATGATATACTCGTACATATAATATATAAACGATACACAGGAAATATAAAGAACTTAACAAAGGAGGACCTACATTTCCTGTACGTTCATTCTTAATAAAGTACATACTCGTAATTCAAAAATAGTAATACATTAAGAGCACGGTTATCACTACCCGTTTAACGCTATTTCATTTAGAGCACTATTTTAACTCTCAAAGCATTGTTCATAGGGATTGCAAGTGTAAATTTACTAAAGAGAATTTTTCAGCTAGCGCTTTACCAGTTATATTCAATCTCCGACTATGAATTTTTCAATTTATTTTAGCTTTAATCTGGAGTTCATCGAACTACTGCAAATATGTTGATCTGGTTATCTGTGTCATTTTAACTCTACCACAATATGAAAGAAGAAAAAGTAGATGCTCTAATCTAGTCCTTTTGTCGTGATCTTTGTAGCATTCAAGATATGTACATGCACGTAACATCGTCCTCAGAGAAACACTCCTTTCAAGGTAATCCCTCGTCACTATGCGATGTCACGGTGTAAAGAAGCAATTTCGATATATTGATTAGAATCGCGATACATGGCGACGCGCTGGATTGGGTATGGTAATACATAAGATCCAAAAGTTTCCGGCTCAAGGATTAAAAAAAAAAAGAGTTATTTTTTCAATATCGCTGAAAAATTTTTTAAAGTTTTGTTTTCAAAACGACGTTGCACTTCGGAGAAACCTTCTTGGACTCTTGAAAAAAATCCGTTTTGAAAATGAAAGACAATCGCTAAGGGCCAAGTCAGAACTATAAAGTGGGTGATTCAATTCTTGGAAACCAGTGGTTATTGACAGCTTTTGCAGCAACAGAAATGAGCACTGCCGCATTGTCATGCAATAATCTCACGCCTCGTGACAGTTTTCGCCAGCGTTTTGTTTTTATGGCATCCTTTAATTTGTACATTTATATCACATTATACTCGTCAGTTACCTTACTGTCTCTATCTTTGAAGTCAACGAATAGAATTAATTCCCTGACAATCTATCCGTGTTACCTGTCCATGCACGCTTAACTTTTTCAGGCCAGAAACGTTTGGCTTTTAGTGGTATTTAGATCGTGCTGTATGAAAACTTATTTTTTGTCCCCCATAACAGCGTGGGTGGCGTTAGAATTAAACTGAATTGCTCTTACTGAAAACAGTACGTTGGAATCTATTCAAAAACGTTTGCTCATCATATTGAACTATATAATTAGCAAATGTTCCAGTCATTTGTAAACTTGTTAGCTCAGTGGCAATTAACTTTTGAGGTTGATCTATTTGGAGCTGTTCATTGAAACGCTCTCAATTTTAGACAGCCAACAAGGGAAGTGACTTTTTAAAATTTCATCAATATAAAATGTCTTATCTCAATTTCAAAGGATCTATTATGTTATCTTATTCCTTTGACTTAAGATATCCATTTGAACATCTTAGAAAGCATTTTCAATGTCTTTTATCAAATACAAATTTAAATGTTATGGATTTTTTTATTTCTATTCCACGGAGCTCACGGTTTGTCATTGCACGTATTAGCAATAATACCTCGCACGTGAAGAGGCAACAGCACTCGTATAAGTCTAGTGCGTGTGAGTATTGTTACTAGACTAAATATTTTAGCAAACTGGAACCCTTTCTTTATTTTTTTCGGGTAAATATAAGGAATCGACCCCGAAATCCCGGGTGAAGTCAAGTGTCTTACCAACAAAGCCACAGAGATCGTTCTTGAGGTGATATAAATATAGCTTTATAATAGTTAAATATATTATATAACAAATTCGTTGTAGCTATCCGAATAGCCAGAAAGATGTTCAAGAAACACCAAGTAAAAGTCAGACTCGAACCCAATAGGACAAGAATAGTCTAATATAATCCAAGTCACGGATATGATCGATTTAAGTAGTTGAATTGATATTTTATTGGATATTCTTATTAATGTAATAGCCTCGTGTTGAAATATTACAATTAACGTTTCAGTTTATAGTATGATGATGATAGTACTGGTATGATGATGATATTTATATTGATTCAAGTTAACTGCGAGAGCAATATATTACTGTAAAGGAAGTTGTACTGTAAAACAGCGGACGTGGATGTTTCCGGCTTAAAAATAAACCCAGAGATCTTCTCTACTGACAATGGACTGTGTAATGATTTATTGTCGGGAAAATAAATATGCATGTGAAAAACGAGAAGAATGGAATTAAACAAAAAATCTAAATGGAAAATGGAATAAAATTTAAATTTTAAATGATTTTTTTCGTTATAATGATCGATTAAGATTGTTGATCCATTCCTGTAATATAAAAGGCAATTTAGTAATGCTTTATTGCTGTGAAAATTAGTATGCTCATGAAAAACGAGACGATGGAATTGAATTAAAAATCTAAATACTTTTTTGAAAAAAATATAGATTCTTATATAGTATGTACGAGTACATGGAATAAAATGTTTAATTCTAAATAAATTTTCTTGTTATAAAATATTATTGTTAATCCATCGCTGCAATATAAAAGGGAATTAACATAAGTACAATGGGATTATGTACTATATTAAAAGAGATACGAGTATAAAGTGCTTATCATGAATCGATTCAAGATTCTGACAAGCGGCTATTCGTTAAGGGATTTCGAAGAGGTAAACGGATTTATTTGCTTAGGTACTCTCAAGAATGAAGGACGTGAAGCAGATGCCAAGATGGATTGTAATGGTAAAATCAATTATGACAAGTAACGAGGATTAGTATTGACCAATCTACTTGTACATTGAGAAGAACCAAAATATATTGTATTTATTGAAATATCTAGTGTTGTCCATAGTACTGTATAGAATGGAAACATGGATTATTAAAAAGAAGGAAATAAATATACCTTCGAGATGTGGTGTTTATCCCGCAGACCACATGGCGCATCAACATCTTTATCATTCAAGAATTATTAATAACTGAAAGGCTTTTGACAATATGCAGGACAATGATCTTAATATATAATACTTTGGGTTTGTTGCCAAAACGAATAACAAAAGTCTTGAAAAGCTCTTGACAATGGGGACAGTTGAGGGAAAACATGCAAAAGGAAGGTCTCCTACAAAATAAACGGATCAAATAAAGGAGTTAACAAGATTATCTTTAAACGCTGCATTCAACATGGCCCAGGATCCAGAAGGCTAGAGAAACATGGTGCATCAAATTCCAGACATACTCGTATAACATAGTAGGACCACGACGCTTAGCATTGAGTACGCTATGAAGAAGAAAGACATGATGTACGGGCATAAGCATTGGATATTTATTAAAACGATCAAGAATATGACCAACTGATATTAAATTTCTCTGGAGCATTGGAGGGTTTCGGATTCAATTTTCGATAATACTAAAAAAGGTACTATTGGTCTATTAAAATACTTTTTCAACAATACATACATCTGTTAAACGTGTGAGAGTGTTGTCGTTTTTTAAAAAAAAGTATTCCAGACACGTGTATTGATGGATTGCAACGTTGGTGCCTTATTTATTGATTCTAAACTCGAAGGATCGATTAATGGGACTAAAGACAATATTGTCTCCCGACCACCCTCTTCAATATGTTAGAATTAACAATTCAGAAATGTTGAAGGATTACTATACGAATGAATGAAATAAATTGTAATTTAAGCAATTTTTCATAACAGAATATAGTTTTAATTTGAAAACAGTGAATTAACAACCTTCGTAGCATAGTTGATAACACGCCCTACAACCCGGGTTTGCGGGGCCGGTTTCCGTTGATAAATAGATTTTTCAAAAAAAGAATTTCAGTTTGATTTTCACTAAGGATTTTTTTAACATTTTTCTGGTTGGTTGGAATAGATCGCTATATGGTAAAAACTTGCCATGTTGTACTGTATACAACGAAAGTGCAATACACTTTAAATAAGTGTTAAAAAATCTCTTCGCCAAAATCGGTTTTTAAGCTTGGTTCAGACAGGCTAGCAATAATGTAATTACCTATTTGCAGCCCAAATGTTTGCCCAAAAAATCTGAGAAAACCCTCGACAGTGACTGATTGATAAGCTTGAAAAATGTTGAAAAGACTTGAGCAAAAACAAAATAAAATTTGATATCTGGATTAAGCAAGCTCATACTTTTTTATAATCTAAAGATTTTACTTAGGAATTTTCTAAAAAAAATATGGTGCCAAATAAACAAAATTATTCTACATTCACAGACCATGAAAAATAAAGTTTTCTATTAAAAACCTAGTAACTTGCACAGCACAGAGATTTTGATTATTGAACAAATCTCTTTGAAGTCTTTGAAGTAACCACGCAGTGGTTTAGTGAGTTCTGAGGAACTAATCAGTTTAAAAACCCTAAGGATTAGTTCCAACCCATAAACCCAAAAGTGATATTTTAGTAGTGCTTTATTTTTTTTGCATATTACGAGTATATTTTCCTTTGCCTTTTTTTCGTGAACATACGACAGTTAAACTTGATATAGATATTAACAATATTCAAGCTGCCTGTCTATAATGATATTAATAATGAAATCACGCTAATTTAAATATAATAAATACACTTGAATCATACCCAGGACGTCCGAGTGCAAAGCAAACAAACTAACAAATATAATACTGGTTTTGGCATTTGGTTTTCTATTGGCATCAAAATTTGTTTAAATCGCTAAGATGTCGACTGTTTTTTTTGTATTATAACAGGTGTTTCAAATAGAATTTAATTAGTTTGCAGAATAATACGAAATTATTTTTAGCACTTCGAAACATAACGTTGTAGACGGCTTTTAGCAGAAGGGCAAAAAAGAAAGAATCAGAAACTTCACAATAAAAATTTTATTTTTCAAAGAAAATACCATACCTATTGATATTACTACTGAAATGCGCATGCTCCGGTGGTCACTAGAAGTCACTAAATTCAAAAGTATACGAGTATATGATCACATCCATTGAGATGACTCCAGAGATGCACATGCTCCGGTGGTCTCGAAGCGTCACTAAATTAAACAACATACGAGTATTTGACTAAATCGATGAGATGCCACCAGATATGCGCATGCTCCAGTGTGCTTGAGACGTCACAAAATCGAACAACATACGAGTATATGACTAAATTTATGATACTCGAGATGACTCTAGAGATGCGAATGCTCCGGTGGGCATTAGACGTCGATAAATTGAACAAGATACGAGTATATGACTTCTATTGAGATTATTTCAAAGATGCGTATGCTCTGATGGGCATCTGACATCGTTAAATCGAAAAAGTTACGAGTATATTACTTAATCTATTGAGATGACTCCATGGATACGCGTGCCCCGGTGGACATTAGACATCGATAAATTGAACAAGATACGAGTATATGACTTCTATTGAGATTATTTAAAAAATGCGTATGCTTTGATGGGCATCTGACATCGTTAAATTGAACAAGTTACGAGTATATTACTTAATCTATTGAGATGACTCCATGGATACGCGTGCTCCGGTGGACATTAGACATCGATAAATTGAACAAGATACGAGTATATGACTTCTATTGAGATTATTTAAAAAATGCGTATGCTTTGATGGGCATCTGACATCGTTAAATTGAACAAGTTACGAGTATATTACTTAATCTATTGAGATGATTCCATAGATACGCGTGCTCCGGTGGACATTAGACATCGATAAATTGAACAAGATACGAGTATATGACTTCTATTGAGATTATTTAAAAAATGCGTATGCTTTGATGGGCATCTGACATCGTTAAATTGAACAAGTTACGAGTATATTACTTAATCTATTGAGATGATTCCATAGATACGCGTGCTCCAGTGGGCATTAAACATCGATAAATTGAACAATATACGAGTACATGACTAAATATATCGAGATGAATTCAGAGATGTGCATCCTCCGGTGGACTTTAGACATCGCAAAATTGAACAAGATACGAAAATATGACATTATTTATTTTGTCAATTAATAATATACTACCTAGATCAAAAAGTTTTAGGACCGGCCACTGTGTGGCGCTGTCAGTCACCCGATTGGATTTTTTTTGTTAGGTTACCACGTCTATCATTGACACTTCCCTCTAAATTTTAGCGTCATAGCTTGACATTTGTAAAAGTTACGCTGTACTGAGTACATCTAACTTTGTGCGTGTTTTCGATTTTTTACAAGTTTGAAAATGGCATCAACTGTGCATCAACGACTTTGCATTAAATTTTGTGTGAAAAACGGATTTAACGGTCCGCAGACCTTGGAAATGTTGGAGAAGTGTTTTTCGGTGGCACGAACGCTTCAGAAGTGGTCGTCGAACGAGGATGACGAACGCAGTGGCAGTCGAAAACCGATGAAAACATCGATAAAATCAAAGAAATGTTGACCAAAAACCGCAAATTGACCATCAGAGAGCTGACAGAGGACTTGAACATCGCTTATGGATCCGCTCAAGACATTTTGGTTAGTTATTTGGGCCTCAGACGTGTCGCTACAAAACTGGTGCCGAAAGACCTCAATTTCATGCAAAAAAAGGACCTCGTTAAAATCGCGAAAGACATGATTTCCATGAGTTTTTGACCAAAAACAACACGACTACTATCCAGCAGCCTTTGACTTGACCTGATCTGGCTCCCTGCGACTTTTTCCTGTTCAACCGACTTAAAAAACCGCTTCGCGGAACGCGTTACAGCACCCGAGAGGATGTCATGAAAAAAACAAAGACGGCTCTGATGGACATACCGAAAATTGAGTACCAGCGGTGTTTCGAGGATTGGATCAAGCGCTGGCGTAAGTGCGTTGCAGTCGATGGGGAGTACTTTGAAGGGGACCATATCGATTTTGATGAATAAACTTGTATTTTCGATTTTATGAATAAAGTTCTAAAACTTTTTGATCAAGGTAGTATGACTTTATCCATTAATAAAAAAGGGTAAACGTCTTGTAAAATATTCCGCCTGGTAACAATATTAACACTTGCTCGACTTGTAACGAGGATGATGACAAACAGCGAGTACTGTGCCATAAGTGATTCTAAGCCCGAAGTCTCGAATAATGGGGTCGAAGATAACAATGTCTCGGTCACGCTCTGTTATATGCCCGAATCACCAATTCGGATATGTTGAAGGTTTACCATACGAATGCATAAATGAAAAGTATTCAGATCGTTATCTGAATTCAGGCAATACTATTATTAGGTAATACGAGTACAACGCACTCAAGCTGATTGCAATTATTTAGTTAAAAAAGATTACTTGAAAAAGAAACTCCAACAACTCCTAGTATTGAGACGGCAGTGGAGTAAAAAAACATTAGACAAAAGACATATAAAAGAAGAGGATTTGCTACAATGCTTACGATAGTATTGTTAATTGTTGAAGCAACGTATTGTATAGAAACGGATGGACAATGCCGTCTTGAGGAGACAGGGATGTGTAAAAAGAATAAAAGAATTCAACAATATAAAGGCAATAGGATGTTTCTAAAATACTGAAAAAAAAATCTGAAGCAGAGATTGCGTTTTAGCTTTTGTCAAATTTCCTTCTAGTTTTTTGTGTATAGAAAACATGTATAATATTATCAAAGAATACTGTACTGTACTCGTATTGTAGTATTTATTACATTTTAGTTGCAAATAGTACCACCAGGTTGTTTTTGGCCATGTGGCATTTTTTTCTAACGAATCAAAACTATATGCAAACAGCATTATGTGAAAACTAGACTAGAAACTTAAAAAAAATGGATACTAACGAGAATCGAACAAAAAACAACGTTGATCTAGTTCAGGCGCTGGAAAACTACGAACCGCTGTCCATTCTCATGAGGCCCGCTGTCCATTATCATAAGGCCCGTTATTTATTATCATGCGGCCCTTAAGTCGTGGGTTAAAAATATAAAAATTGTGAAAATAATCTTAGACGCCCGCCGGACTACACCTACCTATTCAGATCATACCATAACCAGACAATACTTCGAAGATGAGTCGGGGAATTTCATCGAAAGCTCAGAAGAATGGTATTTGGCAGGACCAAGTAAACTCTCCCTTTCAACATGAACATGAACCCATGGATACATTGAGTACCCGAAATCGATATCATATTCAGATCTCAACGAAAACACCCTACAAAATATTGTATATAAGATCCCGTTTCCATATTTTTATCAGGCGCAGCTGTATTTTTAATAATACCAAATTAAACGGTAATATAAAAAAATCCTGCATTATATTATATATGTGGATTAGGTAAAGTACTGCGGCCCACCGTTAATTTCGAGATTCATGTGGCACGCAAGCGGAAAAGTTTGCCCAGACCTGGTCTAGTTGGTAAGACGACTGTCTCAAAACCAGTGTTTTCGGGTTAGATTCCCATTAGAACCAAATTTTTTATAAAAAGGATTGCAGTGTGGTTTTCACTTCATGCATATTTAACTCTCTCTGATTAGTTGGAAGAGATTGTAACATGACAATAAACGTGCCAGGATGTGTTGTATACAGTCAAGAAAATATAAAAAAACAGAAAGAGGTATTAAATTATAGCGATATAATTATAATACCTGTAATATTTTATAAATAAAAAAATTGGTACTTTGGACAGATAATTGAAAGGGGGTTACTTTACAATGGTGGCATCAAGATAGTATAATACAGTATTACTAATGTTTCTTAAGTTATTAATTGTCAAATCATAATGTGAGCATTGAAATTGCTTTTCAAAGAGATAAATTATCTTCACTCGTATTAGCAAAATCGCAAAATAAATATGTGCTAGAACTATGTACTTAAATGTTTGGTCTCGTATTACAAAACAATTCAATATTCTCTTACAATTTCCTGCGACTATTATACTTACTCGACAGTATTTGATCGGTTATTTTCTTAAGTGATATTTTTTCATCGATAAAATGTTAACTTTAATATCTGTTCCACTCAGTTTTTTAACCATTTATCAGTTTTACTCGACCAAGAGCATTCTCAGAATGGTGGGTGGGCTTGGTTGTTGGCTGTTGATCCTTGATGCCACCGTTGTTGATCACTTGACCAACCACTATTCTGAGAATGGCCTTGATAAAATGAAACCGATAAATAGGCAAAAAGTGAGTGGAACAGAATTAAACAGTATTGGTATTATTTAAAAAAAGATATGAAATGGAGTTCCATCAATAATTTTCAGTCGATAAACTACAATTAATCTGATTGCATATTAAAATTAGCATAATCGGGATAACCCCCGAAGATGAAGACGAGCGTATTTACTGAAATTGGGATTCACTTATTATCCTTGTCTTTTAAGCACTTGACAAATTATCATTTCTAATATCATTTTTAATATATGACAGTAGGAGTACATAAGAATATCAAAATTAGTCATGGGCTCACACGATGTGCGAATCAAAACATATTCTTCTAGTCTCTTGAAACATGATGTATAAGACAAGACGGACGGACTGATCTCGTCCGTGGAGAGTTACTGATTAGTCATGGGCTCACACGATGTGCGAATCAAAACATATTCTTCTAGTCTCTTGAAACATGATGTATAAGACAAGACAGACGGACTGATCTCGTCCGTGGAGAGTTACAGATTTGATTGTTCTTTACATTAAACACCAACATCTAATAAAAGAAGGAAGAACCACACAGGGTTAAAAAAATGTTTAGATGAGTTTTAAATACCAAGAAATTATGTACCAAATTATGTATTAAATACCAAGAAAAATATTACAAAAACGCTGGTTGAGAACCGATAAAGGATTCGAATGGATAACGTTTGTTAATCACCAACTCGAAAGATTGCAAAAAATTTCAAGATGTAATCAAGAACTTACCACAAAAGGGTCTCTATATGGTATATCTTCCTTACAAAGTTTCTCAGATCAAAATTTATTTTTAAGACTGTGTTTACAGGAACTTAATAAAACTTATGAAAGCCTATGTATCAGAATTTTTATAATAAAAGCCCAATAACAAATATTTTTTGGTTCGAAATTAGAATGCTTTGGATGTTCTAGGGCCTAGAAGAGATGTAGCTTCTGTATTAATGAATACATTCGACCTATTGCAAGCAACCCCTATTTTTTTTCCCATGATAATTTATTCGAAAGGATTGTCAGTAGAAGTCTCAAATGTCAGTACGTGCTCGGAATTGTCGGAAAAGCTTTTGCCAAAGGTGTTCATGACCACGCCAAGTGGGCGACGACTATATAACTTTTGGTTCATTCAGATAATGCAGCTGTCCGAAAACAGGGGCAGTCGACTGAGAGGCGGTTTCTGGCAGAAATCAGAACCGGAAAAAGTAGAAGATAATATAATAGCAGTACAACCCTGAATTGAATGGGAGGGAGCAGCTTTTTTTTCAAATAACTGTCAGTTAATTGATGATTTCCATTTTTATTCCTTATTTGAATAGAGATTTAAAAAAATGCACTTTGCGAACCAAAATAACCAGTTACCGATTATTTTGAAATTTTACAAATAACCGGTTAACCGATTAACACCTTAGCAATTCACGACTTTCACAACATTAGTCATAGACCTAAGGTCCTCAACCTTTTGCCCGCGGGGAACTAGACGTTCATAGGCCACTTTCATCATTTATTTTTAAAATAATATGGTTCATCAAAATTTTAAATATAAAAGCTATAACCCCGGAAAATACTAAAATAAAAACATATTTGCATACTTCAGAAAACTATTTCAAATCTTGCATTGTGTCGTATTACATTTTCGCTATATTACGTCATGTAGCAGTCTCTTTCAAACAGAAAGATCTTAACAAAGCCCGAAGGGAAAACCAGACTGGAACCCTTTTCAAAATAAATTGTTTTCCAACGGGAATCAAAACCGCAACCCCACGGTTAAAAGACAAGCGTTTAACCAACTAGGCCACGAAAGTCATTTTTGCATTGAATTTAATTGACACTGTTTATAAACAAACATCTAGATTTGCAACTGCGTGCAAAATTAGTAAATTGTTGTATAAGGTCAGTGATGTGTCGTTGTGAAATATGGACCTTAAAGGCGACAACAATGAACTGAATTGGGGACGAGTGATATCTCCTAGGCTCATTGCATCACTAACATCGCTATTCACAAAATTATGACTAACCCGGGCCTAATTGGTAAGACGCCTGTCTTCAAACTCAGAGTTGAGAGTTCGATTTCCGTCGGTACCCATTTTTTTTGGGTTTTGTTTCTGGTTTTCACTTAAAGTGTTTAACATATTTCTGATTTGTTAGAAGAGATTACCACATATCAATAAACCCGCCAAGTTGTACTGTATACAACGAAAAAGTAATATGTTACAATACAAGAGTTAAAAGAAAGATTCATTATATTGAAAATACTTTTTCTCATAAGTTCTATAAAACAATAAACCTTAGTTCTTATAAAACAAACAACAAAACCAATAGAGCAATTTATTAAACGAAGTACAAAACGGCTCTAGACTTGTTAATTAAAAACATAAGGAATCGAACAAGTATTATATGTTTCGGGCTAAATTGGAAAAGAGATAATCTTTGGAAATACGAGTACGTGTACATACCATATATACGAGTATATACTACACAAATCACCAATGTTCTTGGTTAATTGAGATTTTGTTGTTTAAAACTGGAAAAAATAATATTATGTCCATCGTAACTAATGCCGCTTATAAGAAAATCTCTTAATTCGTGGAAGTACAATAGGCAATAAAGCGTTTAGTTTATTTTATAGCTTGGGTGTACAATGCAGATAAAGCTGCCAAAAATTTCATTCACTTTGTATAAATGTACACAATATTCGCATGGGATTTTTTGCCAAATTGTAACAAACTCCTAATTGAACAATATAAAACATTCAGTGCGAAATATGCAGCATTATTCCGGACCTAGTCGAAATATGCAGCATTATTCCGGACCTAGTCGAAATATGCAGCATTATTCCGGACCTAGTCGAAATATGCAGCATTATTCCGGACCTAGTCGAAATATGCAGCATTATTCCGGACCTAGTCGTAAATGTATTCGGAAATTATATTATTCTTCACTTGAAGAAGAAAAACTGAATTGAAAAAAATTTACTAAATGTAGGTAGCGATATTACAAAAGATGAAAATATTATATATTATTACGTTGAAATATTTAGGTGAGAATATCTTTCAGTTTTTGTTGCATATTATATATCTAACATTTTCATACAATTACCTTTGGCAAAGAATTCTAGAGTAGGCACAACGAAAACTATTATAAACTCTATTAGCTATTGCAGGCAAAACATTAAGGCCGAGGCCACACAGGTAGGAGCCTCGCTTGATGCTTAGAGCTACGCTGCGAGTTAGGCGACATATCCTAGCGAACCAACTCACCGCATACTATCGCAGTGGCCACACTGCACGCTTCGCGCCACATTACATGAAGATTAGTCACCGATTGAATATCTTAGCAAACAGACGTACTGGTTAATTTTATTGTGTCACCGTGATTTTACAAGATGGCGGAAGTTTTAATAACAGCTGTGTATAAAAGGGAGCCGTTGTGGAACACATCGAACAAATTATACAAAATATATCTGTAATAAAATCACTTTGGAATGAAGTTGCACAGGAAGTAAATAAAGATGATAAGTTGTAATGAAATTGGTTAGTTTTGAGAGTGGCATCGTGTGTTAACTCATCCGCTCCCAACTGTCAAATTAATTTGTGCGTAGCACTTTGGTGTGGACATGCATGAAGTCATCTAGCATATGAGTCACTTTGGTGTGTTAGAATTTCCTGTATCCTAGAAATATGTAAAGTAGAGGATATTCCGAGTTTGGGTAGAAAGCGTAGAAGACACCGGCGAGGGTATGTGGAAAGGATGGGCAACCCATTGGTTCCCTACGTGGGTATGTATGAAATTCCCGCAGGCAGTCATCCTCCAGAAACACCTAAAAAAATATGGAAGGATAATAAGAGTCAACATATGAAGAAAGACAGGCTGATGATAACAGACCACAGGTCTAACTTAAGAGAAGAAATAGGAATAATACTTGGAAGCAATTTTTTACAATCGTTCCAATTGTTAACGATAATTTTCGACGATATAGAAGAGTTCTTTTTATTACTCCTAATAAAAATAACTGGCTCTAAGCTGTCATAAGAATACTTCGTTGGCTCTGGAAGTCCAGCGTCGTACTTCAATTATACTTCTTGTTAAGGGCAGTCCACAATGATAGTTGACTTCCACCATGAAGGGGTGAAGGGCAAGGAATGACCCATCACGTGATTCTTAAAGCCTGCCTCAATGCCCAGTTATCAACTAGGCAATATCGATGGTCATCATCCACCTTGGGAGAACAAATATTGAAATGTTTTTCTTGCATCAGGGTGCGCCTTGGCTCCCCGTGGGTGTATCTAAGCTATTATACAATAACATACTACACTCTTTCCTAATTTTTATGGCCACTTGGATCAATCCGCTGATCACATTTTGTGTTACTGTGATGAAAATCGAGTCAATAATTTCCAAAAGGATCTCCGTTCTGCCTTACGAGTCGCCGCCAGAGGCGTATCTTTGGGCAGTTTCTTTTTCGTCACTAAGTAACTCAAATTAAATTAAGATTTATATAACCTATTGTAGATCGCACTGGATGGGGATTTATTTTTCTCCATAACTGCGCGGTAGTGGGACCTAATTGAACTAAGTTCAAAGAACGTTAAATATGAGAATATTGCAGTTTGATAAAAATGGAGGAAATAATTGCAGCTGGCAACACAAAGAAAAAAGTTGCAAACAATAAGAGCTGATGATGAAAAAACTATTTGAGATAAATACAGTTGGTTTATCACTTCGTTAAGACATTAACGTCAAGTATTTAAAAAAGTAGTATTAAAAAAAATTCAGAATATTATGTACTGATGAGGGAAATAGGTAATCAATAATTAATTTGACTATTGATTCTCAAACTGCGTAATATACACAAAAATTTCTAGTTCGTCTTTCATATAAGGACATACGGGTTCAATTCCGTTTAGATCCCAGATTTAAAGGACATACGAGTTTCATATACTTTCATATAAGGACATACGGGTTCAATTTCGTTTAGATCCCAGATTTAAAGAAACAAAAAAGGTTTCTGTCTGGTTTTCAATTAATGTATATTTAACATATTTCTGGTTAATAAGCCCATCAGCTTGTACAGCACACAATAAAAGTGTAATACAATACAATTACAAAACGAGAAAAAGTAAAGTGTGATGTATGAATAATAGAAGATTGTGCATGACGAGATCTATGAATGCGGAGGAAGCGAAAGATGTGTGCTTGTATAGAAAAGTTTGGAGATTTTGTGCTTGTATAGAAAAGTTTGGAGATGTGCCTAACCCCGTAAGGGACATTGTGTGATGATATGTAAGTACCATATGTTCAATTTTGATAGCATGAGCTTACTTTGATTGCGTTTCAAGAACATATTCTGTATTCTCAATTTTATCAACTTATCATTACTTATTGACTGAGAAAACCCCAATTGCGTGATTTGACATAAAAAAGAGTGCATTATGATGGAAAATATTTCGGTTAACAATTTGAGTAACATTTCAGGGATAAAAATAATTTAAATAAAGGGAAGAAAACGCCAATATTTTAAATATATATTTATGTGTTGAATTTCGAAACGCTGGGTATGTTTGGCATGTATCGTGGAAAATACAGGGGAGAAATATAACAAAATCGCGAGAGCTTATTGGAGAAAATGATTTGTTGGTTTGTGACCATATGCTCAATCTAGAGGCAAATACAGGCAGACAAAAAGAAATAAATAAAAGGTTTGGGAACAAAAGCAATCTTATTATTTATTGAGAAGCGTGTAACTGAAGTAATATGAAATATTCGACGTTTGGAGAAATACGAATAAATAAGTACAAGTCATTTTCGTACTTTTCAGGTTACTAAATTGTTTACTTATTTTTTGGCAGCAAACATAAATTCTAGAATGCTCTTACGATTTTTGCAAATGAGTAAGCTATTTGGCAATAAATTCAGTTCAGTTCGATACCATCGTCACCCACTCTGTTATGGAGGCAAAATAAGTCCTCATCCAGCGGGATCAAAACTAGAACATCGAAATCTTCTCTATTTGTTATGACGTCATGTAATTACGAAGAAGAAACAGCTTAAAGTGACTAATCCCCGACGGCGACATATTTGAGTGAAAAAAAATAATAAGAGCGACAACGGACGTCACGGGAGAAGAAAAGTGGCTCGCAGAGCAAACAAAGCCCAGAAATTAGCCAGTATTTTTGCAGAAAATTTTAAATGCAGCAAAACTATCATTTGAAGCCACTATATCAGAATAACCAATCGGTGTGATGTTCAAATGTAAGGCTGAATGAAGATCTCTTAGAAGATTATTCACTCGATTTTTATAACAGTACCACAAAAAGTTATCTGCGATTAATCAAGATGTCCGCCAATAATACAACGGTGAACGGACAAGATAGTAGCTAAAAAGTTTTACATTAAAGCTCTCGTGGGCAAAGAGAACATGGGAAAACTGAGAGCTTCAATAATTAGATAATAATTAAATGCCTATCTTCTCACAGGGGATGATGACCGCCGTTGTTACTAAGTTGACAGTTGGGCCTCTAGGCAGGCTTTAAGAATCGTGCTAAGGATTATACCTGGCACGGGCTGAAGGTGGACGTCACCTGTCTTCCTGGCCTGATCCTTGGCCAGAATAATAATTACGGCTCAAACCTGAGTCTTCGAATCCATCAAAGCGAGCTCCCGTCAAGATCGAGAGCGCTTTTGCCGAGCATGTTCAATAAGCCATAGTGACAATCGAAAACGCCCGTTGTTCTAGCAACTAAGAGTTAACTTATATGTGCCCAACACCTAACTGCATAGCACACAATGCTCAAATACTGCATTAATCTTTCTCGTATGGAATGTTAGACCTCTATATGGGTTTCGTCCAAGTACGCAATAGTCGGAAACGCTATCCTCGCCACTCAGCAGGAACGATGTGGGAGACCATTCCTAGGTATCTGTCGGTTATTATTCCGACATTGGTTGGCAATAACCTTGTTAAGATGCCTCAGGAACGGGGTATAGATGATAAGGATATAAATATTATTAAACACCTGTACTGGAACCAAGAAGCTGTCATTGAATTGGAAAATAACAAATCGAAAGGCATACCAATTTAACGTGGAGTCCGACAAGGTTGTATTTTGTCACCTCTGTTATTTAATCTGTACTCTGGTATAATTTTCAAGGAAGCACTTTATAACTTGAATCTGGGGGTCAAAGTGAATGGTGTATACGTCAATAACATCAGGTACGCAGATGATACAGTTGTTCTGGCAGACAGTATGGACGACCTTCAAACGCTTATAGATAGAATTAATGAAGCCGGTGTGAGGCTGGGGCTGAACATGAACGTGAGTCAAACTAAGTTCGTGGTGTTTGGCCGGCAGGATCACGCAGGAGCATGTCTTACATTGAACGGTGCTAATATAGAGTGAAAAATTTTAAATACCTCGGAAGTATCCAAGTGGAAGACCTCGACCCAGAAACCGAAGTCAAGTGCAGAATTGAATCATCTCGTGCGACTTTTACTAAAATCAGAATTGTATTCTGCGATGATAATCTAAACTTGAAACTTCGACAACGGTTAGTCAAATGCTATGTTTGGTCACTGTTATTGCATGGAGTAGAATCATGATCCCTCAAAGTAAGTAGTATGAACCGACTGGAAGCATTCGAAATGTGGATGAACCGGAGAATGCTACGGGTACCCTGGACGGATATGGTCAGCAACACAAGGGTTCTTCAAAGAGCCAAAGTCGATCGAGAGTTGCTGACTAATATTAAAATCCGAAAGGTGTCGTACTTGGGGCATGTACTTAGAGGACCAAAGTACAAATTACTGCGCCTGATCATCAAATAGAAGGCCGAAGAGGTGTTGGCAGGAGGCAAATCTCCTGGCTCCGCAATATACGTGATTGGACTGGCATAAGGGGCGTTGGGGATCTTTTTCGGGCTGCCGGCGACAAATGCCCATCTTATTACCAACCTTCTTCTTCTCAGTGACCTGACATGACACTGAGAAGAAGAAGGTTGGTAATAAGATATAATCAGATCAAAATAAAGCTCTCAAAGTCATATTAGTTCAGGTTCTGACGAAAATCGAAACTGAATGCCAGATTTCCGTGGATATTTAAAACACGCCTAATATAATATACGAGTATGTAGTTCAAGTGCTATATTGTGCCATAGTAAATTCCGTTATATATATATACGAGTCGTATTATATTATATACGAGTATAGACGTGGATTTCTGAATATTTTGACCAAAAAATAGGTATATCGTCGTTATATAAGATAATATGAGTTCAATAGAACAGGAGAATGAGAAAACAAACTCCGCCGCGATTGGGTTACCAAAGGGGTGGCCTAGTCGATGCCGACCCCCAGCCCCCGAACAAAGTAAAAGGCCGGTCATAAAAATTAGCCGAAACAATGTTTCCAACAAGAAAATATCCTAGTTAAACGCTAGGACATCCCAAATATGTGACAGGCACCAACCAGATTGTCGTCCAATGAAAAGATATGTAGAAAATATATGTGAGGACATCCGATCTGTCCACAAAAGGAAACTGAAGAGGAGCGCTCGAAAACCCGATGGAGCTAGGAGGAAGGATTCCAGGTAGAGGAAAATGACGCAAAATTTGATAAAGAAAAATGAAGGTATTTTTTTCAAAAAGACAGAAAAATTGACACAAGTGTATGGATTTCCAAAGAACAAAGGATGTAGAAGTAGAAAGGTTTCAAATGTAATTATATTTTAGAAATATGAAGATTTTCTCTCGCCCTACGCAGCCTGGTAAAATAGCGTTATATCGCAAAAGTAGAAAGATTTCCTATCGGCATACCCAAGCTGGTAAATGGAATTATATTTTAGAAGTAGGAAGATTTCCTATCGGCATACCCAGGCTGGCAAATGTCATTATATTGTATAAGTAGAAAGATTTTCTCTCGCCCTACCCAGGCTGGCAAATGACGTTATAAGTATACTCGTATTGTAGAAGTAGAAAGGTTTCCTCTCGGTATATATCCAGGCTGGTAAATGGCATTATATTGTGGTATGTATAAAACTTAACAAAATTGTTACGAGTAAATTGATTATATTTTATGATGTTGATGTAAATTATTCTTTATTCAAATTGAAAACGATGTGGGTAATATTCGGAATATTATTTCCATATGCGTATGTATTATTTCAAATTCTAATTAGTTTTCGTATACTCAATAAGTCCAATTCAATTTATAACACATTGAGTAATTATGTTATATTGTACAATATTTGTATTGAAACAAATTTAAGCGGTCTTTGCCAAAATTCGACATGAGATGATTCCCCGAAAACCGTAATCAAGCCCTGATTCAACTTCGAAGGCTGATGAGACTCGGATACTACTAAAATGTTTAGTGTTTGTATCTTCCGATAAACATAACGTATTGATATAGAAGAAAATGTATTGTCAAAAGAAAGGTGATAAAACTAATAAAATAATTTAGTTATGTGTTCAATTGCATATATATTTTTTAAATATTCATATAACAAATGAGTTATATTATAAAAATCAAATGTTTCATTAAAATAACGCAGCGGAGCCAATTTGATGAAACAAAGCCGATTGAAACTGGAAATTTAAAAATAAAATGTCAAAAAAATTTTGCTGACATACTGAAAAAAACATGATCGATGTAAAATTTGTAATGTTTTTTAAATCATTTAGGTATAAAATTTTTTTTAAAAATCAACTGTTGACTAGAAAATTTAGAACATAACATATGTTAGAAATTATTGATGCTGTAAAACCTTTCTTGAATAAAATCAATTTTTAAAAGAGTCACTTTCGACATTATGACATCGCTTTGTGTCGAGTAATGACGAATCTATGTGAAAATGTATAATTTGCATACAAAAATATTTATAGTAAAAGTTTTGTTGTATTTCAAAATTCTTGGTCCTCGTACATTTTATTACAAAAGGTTTTACAACTATGCCCGTATCCCTTCAGGGCAAAAAAGTAATATAAAATATTAATTTTATATCATGTAAAAGCTAAAATAAGGTTCAATATTATAGAAAAGAAACAACAGTATTTGTTTTAATTATTTGAAATCTGCTTCATATTGATCTCGTGTTCAGTGACGAAACGAAATGCACAAAGGAAGGATGATACGAGTATTTGATGCATACACAATTATGGGAACTTAACGAGCAATATGTTAGGCACTGGACACGGAGGCTGGGTGGACCGAAAACATCGTGTGTAACTAAAATGTCTACAAAGGACCATATGATGTGAAGTTAATACAAAAATAGACGTATATATTTAAAATATTTATCTCGAGCGAACGAAGAGGAATGTATCTTGTATAAAATGGCCACCGCCTTTCGTCGTTGTCCACCGATTGATATTAATTTATCTATTCGAGTTCATTTATCTAACGCTAGCTAACAACTGTCCATTTTAATTTAAGCACATCATTTCTGTTATCGTACATAGTGAGAGAGACAGAAGCAAACTCCTTCCTTTTGGCTGGGCGTTAAAAAGCAATGCAGGCAAATATATACACAATATTATATGAATAGTTTGTTTTGATAATTTGAAATATCAAAACCAAACGAATATAAAAAAATATAAATTAAATCAAATTTAAGAGATGAGCGGCATGAAAAAAATAGCTTGAAAACAATAAATACGCGTAGAAAATCACCGCCAGCCAATTTTGAATAAAATAGTAAACAAGGTTTAATCGAGATATTGAAATTATCTGGAGTGAACGCAAGAGTTTAGGGATGCACATTCCAAAGGAAAGGCATCCCGTTTTCGAATGTGGATTGAAAAAAATCTTACCTTTGTTGAGAACCCGGGTGCAGGCAGGTAGGCTGATATTCCCTGGAACAAGTCCTATGTGGCCGGGCACAAGTGTCCTACTGGACGCGATATATTGATCTGCGCTGGAGAGACCAGGATACAAGGATGGTCGCGCGCACTGGGCTCCAGGCTAATACAACCTTACGAAACAAGAAGCTCATATTCAAAAGTCTTTTACGTTCGTACACGACGTGATAATAGCTTTACTTTTTACTCGTGTTTATTTACTATTCTTATTATTTTAAGCGATTCAGATGTGTCGAATGTATATCCCGACACAAGTGCATTTCAGGTAGAGAAAATTTTGAGAAAGTGACTGAAAAAGATATTTTCATTATTATCGTTTCATTTCAAAGTGAATAGGTTAGTTGTATTTTTTTAGGAAGTGTCTTCTTTCAATATCATGTATTTTGGAAACATCAAGACAGGGTTTGATGCTGACGGGACCGCGTCTCTCATTAAAACCCGACTCTCAAAAGGACCAAATGAGTCGTGCACTAACTTGTAAAAAAGTATCCTTTACTCTCTTTTTATGAAATTTTGTTAAATTTTTATTCGAATCCTTTTTAGTTTTAAACGGTGACTTGGGAACTAGTCTAAATACATTCTGAATATTTGTTTTTCAAAGTAGGAGCAAACGAGCACAGTATTTTCAACTTTGTAGTATTCTAATACGATACAAAGTCGCATAAGTTTGAATAATAAAATTTTAGAACCTATGTTAGTTCTGTTCCTATCTCATATTTAAACTAGAATATGGGCCATGACCTATGTTAGTTCTGTTCCTATCTCATATTTAAACTAGAATATGGGCCATGGCCTATGTAAGTTCTGTTCTTTTCTCATATTTAAACTAAGATATGGACCATGAGAGGGTCTACATATGCTGTTTAGTCTGTGGTCTTAGCTATCCAGACGTAAAATCATCAATCCGAATATTCCATTTTCAGGGCAGAAACAAACATTTTTACACAGAGTTGCACATTTTGATAACGTTATGTTTTATCATGATAGTGCATAAGAGCGTAGAAATGACATTATTGATGTATAGAAGTGAAACGTGAACATGGAAATGAATGAAAGGGTTGAACAAATGCGTGCAATGAGAAGAAATACGTGGTGTTTCTATGTATGGTAGAATAAGGAATGTAATTATTAATGATGAATATGAGCTACAAACTGGTGTGTTAAGTGGAATGAAAATAATCACGTTAAGTGAGGTGCATGGTCGCGCGGTAACGCACTGGACTTCCGTGCGGAAGGTCGTAGGTTCGAACCCTGAGCAACACTTTTACCGCCTAGTGTTCGATGGCATAAGGATACCTATGACTTCGGTCATATCTATTCTAAAAAAACGTGTTGAACGTGTGGGTGACGAAAGATTGACTGTTATGATGATTCACAATAGCGTATCAGTGATATCATTAATGTATGGGAGTGTAACGTGGGCAAGGGCAACGAATCAAAGGAGTCGAGTACCGAGAAGAGTGTGTATTGTGTCGATCTATGGTTGTGAGTTTACAATTGATATGTTTAGTAGGTTGAAGTGATTTGAAAAGGTCTTGTCCAAAGCGTCAACGTTCGATTTTCCCCATCAATATTAATGTACACATTATCAGGCCATGTCTGTGTTGGGTTAAGTGGAAATGTAAATCCATCCATCCTGTCGTGTAACTCATGACTGAGCATTGTGACTCCCATGATAGAGTCTGACGACTCCTCTCCATCCATTCCTTCACTCCGCGGCTCGAAGGGCAGTTGTTAAGGGTAGTCCAGTAGCGTCTCTCACTTGGTCGACCCAACGAATTGGGATTTTTCCATTTGTGCGTCGTCCTTCCACGCCTTCAGTAACCACAAACCTCTCCAAACTGTCTCCTTGGCCACGAGCAATGTGCTCAAAGAATTGGAGGACTCGTCGAAGGCATGTTGTTGACAATCTGTCGGTGATTCTCAGTTCTTCGAGAATGGAGGCGTTAGTTCGCCTTGCTGTCCATGAAATTCGTAATGTCCTTCTCCAGTTCCACATTTCAAATGCACCTATTCTACGTCTCTCTACGAGTCCAAGTCTCCACGCCATACATGAATATTGCGAAGACGAGAGACTTAACTTGACGCATTTTCGCCGTGATGGTATTAGTTCTGCTCTTTCATATTTTGTCAGCTTTGACATAGCACTTTTTACCATTTCAATTATTTTCACCTCAGCCTCGCATCCTCCATTGTTGGTAATATTGGAGCCTAAGTAAATAGTCAGTAATCACTCCCAGACCATGATTCACATTATTTGGTGAGAGTTTCTTACTGCAGTCTGTTATCATAAGCTTAGTTTTTGACCTGATTTCCAGGTCCAGGCGCTTGCTGATGTGACAATTAAAGGCTAGTCATCGGCATATAATAATAGCAACCCCACCGTCCCAATATTCAAGTACAATATGAAGAGAGCTTCATAATATATTCTCCACATAGGCTAAACAAACCGGGAGAGATGGTGCACCATTGCCATAAACCATTTCGCACTTTAAACTGTTTGGACTTCATGTTGTTGACTTTGACTGTTGCATAACTATATTGGTACAGTAATTTAATAAGATCCACAATGTATGCTGGTAATTCCACCTCTAGAAGTACGTGCCACAGTTTCCCCATTTTACACATTCAAATGTTTTTTATAATTAATGAATCATAAAACTGCTGGTATCTGAAATTCATAACACTTTTCTATCAACTGTCGGTTATTGAGGATTTGTTCTCTCCTCCCTTTTCCGTTAACAAATCCTGCCGTTCTATTGGTATCTGCCAGCTGTTGTAAGGCTTCAGTCTGTTTTTGATTATACAAAGTAGTATTTTATTTGTATGTGATATGAGAGAAATGGTCCTATAGTTGTCATATTTTCTTGTTGAGACCTTTTAATGAAACGTTGTTTTTTTGTTTGATTCGTTGTTTTTTTGTTTGTTTATGGCATCCTCTACCTCAAACTGTAAGATACCTGGTTTTCGATTGTTCAACCCAAAGAAGTCTCTCCATCCTCATTGTTTAATTTTGCACAATACTGTCTCCATGTTTCTATCATCTTATCAATGCCTGTTATGGTGTTTTGTCCCGCATCCTCTATCACCAATGTTTTTGGAGCTGGTTCACATGACAATACCATAACTTTGTGATAAAGAACATTCGATTCGTTCCAGTTTTCATGAGCTTCTATTTTTGTACAGATTTTAATTATGCGTTTGATTTTATCTTTACGGCGGTGTTTGGAGATTTTTTACTAATCAAATTATATTTAGCATAGTATTTCTGTGTTAGAAAACCTTTTCCTAATTTGTTTCCTCTGCTATGTAAAATCATACGTGTCATCTGATATCCAAGATTTTCGTAGAGAAGTCAGTCGATTTTGAATAGTTAGTTGCACACAAAAAAAATATTGCAGCCAGTTAATGTTTTCATCTGATTTTTAAGAACTCTCGTTCTACAAGAGCTCAGTGTAGTTTTGTGATATTTTGACTAGTTCCACACAAAAAAACAATTAGTTCCATCAGAGCATAAAAACCCATTTGAGCCAGTGTATATCGGGGTATAACATTATTATAATCTTTTTCCGAAATATATGTAATTTATTTAACGATATATTCTGTTGTTTCCTCCAAACTTGCACTCTTCCCTGTTCTATCTGCCCGCAGAAGGCAGAATCGGCTGAGTTGTTTACAATTGTCCCCCTCTAACGACTCTCATATGACGTTTTAATCGATACAATCGGCACACGGCACCTGTCAGGGGTAGGCCTACGTTCTTACTCCCATTTGGTCCATAATGTGTTATA
Organism: Odontocerum albicorne; assembly: GCA_949825065.1. NCBI lineage: Eukaryota > Metazoa > Arthropoda > Insecta > Trichoptera > Odontoceridae > Odontocerum > Odontocerum albicorne. The sequence goes on along the minus strand of OX463843.1, from coordinate 36,418,045 downwards.
ATTATAGCGTAATGTTTAAACTTTTACACTTCATATTCAAAGATATAGAATCGGATAAATATCTACAAACATACCATCACGCGTCATTTCCCTTTTGGGGTATGCAGAGAAGACAGATCTCCACACTCATCTATGCCACCCAAAATATCCAAACAAAATAACCCAAGTTAGTTTCACAATATTCGATGAAGGGGTAAAGTGTCCTTAAATCCGACCGATGCTCCGAGCACAAATCATAAACAGTGGCATAATTCTGCGAATATTTTGTGGTTCACTCGGTTCGTCTTAGGAACGATCTTCCTGTTCCTTCTCAATCAGATGTGCTACACCCTTATCGATAATTAATAATAAATGATAGAAGCGTTCTTTATTTCAAAATATTTCTCTCTTAACTTCCACATAATAATTTCCAACCTAATCAAGTTAGAATTATCAAATATAATTTTCAAATCCACGGTAATGGATACTAATAATAGTTATGAAAAGAAAGCTGGTTGGTTGAAAGAAATTGTTTTAAAGCAATAAATTCACCAGACATATTTGCATTAAAGTGTCAATTAATTAAGTATATTATTATTTATTAAATTTTATTGAAACTAGCTGTAACAAATATTGGAAAATTAATTAATTTTGCATGAGCTGGAACAGAAACATGGTGAAAACTTACAGAAAACCTTGACGTATAAAAGATCCTTTGAAATCGGAAATCTGTCAGTCTAAATAAAGCTCGGACTTCTGAGAAAATTGAATGAGTTTTTAATTTTTTTTTTACTATGGCGATACGAATATAATATGATAATAGGAAACCTATTATAGGTTGTATTTTATAATGCCAGTGTACCACTGTCCATATAAGTAAAAAAAACTTGAGGTTTTCTAAATTAAAAAGCAAAATATTACGATACAATAGACTATCCCTTATAATTGACTATAATAGTTAGTAATCCTGTGGATCGAAAACGTCTGTGTGTGTGTATTGGGTATTTTGTGTGAAAGCTGTTGCACTTCAGCAATGACACAGGCTTGACAATTCAAACCGCAAGGTTTGATGGCAAGGAGATCGAAGTTCCAAGACCACTGCAGCATTTCATCATTCCACTGTAACATTAGTCAGAGTTTTATATAGTTCTATTTTGGTGTTTCTTAATACATTGTATCTCAATCCCGTGTTTTAACGTGATACACTAGATTTGCGTTAACCGGTCATGTATTTTCACGTGATCGATACCTCTACTAAAAAAATACATTTTACTGGCATATAGCAGACAACACTATTAGATTTTTTTTACGGAAAACGAAATAATACTATTTTTTATTCAAAAGGGACTGATTCTGACCAAAGTTCAAGTAAAATGAATTAATGCAAAATATACTTCATTTGGTTTCTCGTAACATTAATGTAGCATTGATGTGAAAGTTTGTGTGATTTAATTTAATGTTGATGATGATGAATGAAACACAAATTAAAATGTTAAAAAAATGTTTTATTCAATGAATTTAACAGGAGATGCTCGAATTGTCGCCCCCCTGTCCTGATGCAAGCTCGGCATCTCCTCAAAAATGATCGCTTCAGCAATCTTAAACTGTGTGTCGAAATTTCACGGGCAGCCGCGTTTACTCGTTGGCGCAGTTCAACCTCGTTGCGAATGGCTTTATGGTAAACTTTATCTTTTAGACAGCCCCAGTAAAAATAATCCAGAGGAGTAAGGTCAGGTGACCGAGTAGGCCACATAATTGCCCCAAGACGACCAATCCATCGCCCACGGTACGCGTTGTCCAAGTGGGCTCTTACTTGTCGACCATAATGCGCAGGGCAACCATCATTCTGCAGCCACATTATACGCTGTAGTTCTAGAGGAACATCATCGAGGAAGAGTGGCAGTTGTTCTTCCAAAAACTCCAAATAATTGTCGGAGTTTAGTGTTGGTGACAGCTCGACTGGGCCCAAGATTTTCCCATTGAAGATACCGGTCCACGTATTTATTTTAAACTGATACTGGGACCGGTCTTCTCTCATCTCGTATGGGTTTTCAAGCTGCCAGCTATGAATATTGTGTAGGTTTATGTAGCCATCCCTCTTGCAGGCAGAATCATCACTCCATAAAACTTTATTAAAAAAGTCAGGATCTTCTTGGTGTTTATGCAACATTCGGCGGCAAAATTGGACTCTTTGTGCGTAGTCTCTTGGTAACAGGGTATGTATGCGTTGAATGTGGTAGGGATGAAGTGCATATATTTTTAAAACTCTGTGCACGGTAGTTTTTGGTATACCCGTACGCTGTTGGATCATCCGCACGGAAGTTGACGGGTCTTCTTCCCTTTCCTGCAAAATTGTATCATCATGTACAGTTTGAGACCGTCCTTCATAACCACGTCGGCCAGGGATTCTGCCTTCCGTGTACGTGTTTTGAGTTCTGATGAATACCCCATAGTTAGGATGACTGCAATTAGGGAAACGTTCTGCGTAAAGTACTGCAGCTGCTCTGGCACTATGACCCGCTTCGCCATAAATTAAATGCATTTTGGCATACTCACGTAAAGTATATCCAAAATTCCGGTTCACCATGTTAGTAATAGTTGCTTGTCACCACAGAATACAAAAAGTCAAAGAGGAAGCCAAGTCGTTATGACCACTAAAAAAGTCCAAGTAGATAAATACAACAAAATCCAGGGGAACGCCAAAATATTAAGTTCACACAAGTACAAATCGATAGGCAAAACAAAATCCGGGTCCAAAGCAAAAACAGTAGGTATGAAAACAATAACTTGCGAGAAAGGAAATGCGACGCGTACAGTGTAAGGTATCGTACTGATAGTCAAGGCATACACGTTTTGACACGAAAAAGAGCGAGAGAGCAAATTAACACCATTTGCTATCTATCTCACCTTTTGTTCGGTTTAAACCAATCGGTGGTAGGTAGTGGAATCTTGCTCTATAATAAGACATTGCTAACAGGAATTACATCAGTTAATAGGTGACAGAAACAAAATGAAGTAGATTTTGCATTAATACCTTTCTCTTGAACTTTGGTCAGAATCAGCCCCTTTTGAATTAAAAATAGTATTATTTCGTTTTCCGTAAAAAAAATCTAATAGTGTTGCACTATTCTGAAATCTCCATTAAATTAACAACTTTTTTAAGTAGTATTCTGGAAATGCCCAGTACAATTTTTTTAAAACAGAAGGCCAAAGTTTAGCGTAAAAATTTTAATTAAGGTTTTTTTTATTTTTCAAGTATTTTTTTGTACACCCCTAATAATTTTGGAAATCATTTGTATGCGATAGATAAGGCTACTATTCAAAAGTATTTCACGATAAAAACGAAATACGAAAATAGTGATTTGTACACAACGCAGCAAAAAATCTGATGCAAGGTAGGGATTTTACGAAATTTTACAAAAGTCCGAATAACTTAAAACTGGGGTCAAATTTCGATATTCTGGTAGGTTTTGATCCAATCTATCATCACCCTAAATATGATTCACTCAATACGGGACACCCTGTATATGGTTCGATTTATTAAAATGGCGCGTAAAGACTGAGTGATTACCTAATGGCGCGTTATGTCAGTGATTACCTTTTCCCTTGTTGTGTCATCTGTGTATGAGGAGTGTTTATCTATGTATACTTTGAGAAAGTATTTGAGTAGTTGTCTTCAATTTATGTTGTTTTACCCCATATGTAAAGGGATGAACCGACTTGTCAGTGGTTCTGGTAGGCATCATCAGGTTCCAGCGTCTTCCCGATCGCCCTAACTAATTACTATTTCTCAATTAGATTACGCTGAATTAGTTCGGAAATTCTAGGATGAGTCCGGTAACAGCTCACAAATTTGCCCCAATACAAGCTTGTAACGATGTTCAGTAATTTTAATTGTTTTATCAAGTTTAATATAAGCCTCAATTCTAATAAATAGCAAGTTATTTAGGTAAATACATTACATAAGGTTGTATTGGGGCAAATTTGTGAGCTGTCACAGGACTCATCCTAGAATTTTCGAACTATAGCAACTTATACAGTATGCAGAACACTGAACCAGATAGGGTGTAGGCGAGTACCGATATTAAAGCTGAAATAGCTGGATGGTGTGAAGAGAACCTCCGCACTCTGGGTATAATAAAAATAGTATTAAAATGATAATTTGTAAACGCCGTTTAGAGAGCAAACTCTCATCAAGGGCGCTTTAACTTAGCGTTTAAATTCACTCATAAATTTCGAGATCTCCCAAAAACGATTGTCTTTAAGTACTTCCTAAAGCTGAACACGCCACCCATATCTCTAGCACTAGGAGGCAGGCCATCCCTCGCAACAGGACAAACAACGGCAAAGCTTAATCATAATGACGAGTGACCTAGTTGAACTCACATCCCGGAGGTTACGAGTTCTAATCCCGCTGATTTTTCTAGCTCAGATTTTTTCAAAAATGATTCTAATCTGGTTTTCACTTAATGCCACTTAAAAAAACACTGGTAGACTGGAAGAGATTACACTACAATCTGGAAGCCCGCCTGATTGTAGTGTACGAGTATATAATGAAAGAGTAATACAATACAATAATACCCCGCCTAATTAGATAGATTTGGAACAACCAATTTATTAGATGAAGAAGAAATCAATCTCAAAGTTCTAGTTCATTCCGAAGGAACATCCCTCAGACACTGATTTGAAAGATACAATGAAGACATCCCATTAAGGGACTTGAATACAAAGAGACTAAGTTTGAAATCAATCCGTTCGCGACACTTAATATACATTTTAGAAGCGACCCAATATGGCAATATTTATGACTACCACATATTCGTCCAGAAGCTACATAGAAAACAGACTGGAGTCTAGAAATTTGTTAATAACAAATAACCAGTCAGAAAAGGAATGCTGCTATAATAAAGGTGGCCAAAACTCATCCTGGATTGTAGAGTGGATGATGATGTTATAATAATTTATGATAAGCAGTAACCAGAAAAACATAAATTATTATGTAAAATGATTTAAGTGTAAAAATTATTAAAACTCATATTGGGCTGTAGAGCGGATGATGATGTTATGATAAGCAATAACCAGAAAAACGTAAATGATTATGTAAAATGATCTAAGTGTAAAAATTAATAAACTCATCTTGGGTTGTAGAGTGGATATTATAATAATTTATGATAAGCAGCAACATAAATTATTATGTAAAATGATCTTTGAGTAAAAAAAAACAGTCAGGAATAGAATCCGCTGAGAATCGAACGTGTAGTTGCTAACTATTGGACTACTATGTTATATATACGAGTACTATTAGAGAACTATTGGGCCGCCAACAAAAAAAAACAAAATATTAGGCATATATAGTATTATAATATCTGGTCTAGAAATCTCATAGACCGTTTTAGTAGCTGTGGCCTCCGGTTATCGACATGCGAGTCTGATTTAACAAGTGTAAGGTGAATAACGGTGGAAATTAGATTTTTTTATAATTTTTCTTTTTCGAAGATTAATATTGAATGTAAAGAAGACTCTTTTTAATATTGTTAGAAATGTTAATTAAAATCCGCACCCAACATTTATGTGAGAGCTATGAGATGTTTTTGCTGTGTTTAAATAATGGGAATCTCAAGGGAACGGGAAACTCAAATAAAAAGAGAAAAGTAAAGTTAGGTTAACCACAATTTAAATTCGATAAACTTCCTTTATTTTATTTTAGTGCCAATTTGATACGCTTCGTTTATTTTATACAGATACAATTAAGTTTTTCAAACTCTCTGGACATATTTTAGGGAATTTGTTTTACAAATTTCATTTTATGTTTTTATTAATCTATTTTAAAAATTCTATTAATTTTAAATTAAGATTTAATTTTTTTTGTCCGTTTTCAAATTATATAATCGTATAAAGTATTTTATTATATTGTGTCATGTGCAACTACGTGTGGTAGATTAGAAAAGATTGTCATATATGATATGTTTGCAATTTAAAATAAATTGGACTTGTTTATAATGACAAATGAAGAAAGTCTTACCAAACAAATAAATAGTGAAAAACCAAGGGAAATATGGTTGGATTAAGTGAACGATATTTTGAAAGAAGGAAAAGTAAGAAATAAGAGGAATCGTAGCAGCTGTCTGAGGTGTATGGATGAGGAAGAAGCGAAATATGTATGTCGACATCAGATAGGCTGGAGCTCTGTCCTCTCTGCCTGCCCCAGCAGGGAAAGAGCGTGATGATAGATATGTATTTTAAAAACAAAACAATAAGAATGATACATAAATATAATTTTAAAACAATAATTTCATCAAGGTAAAAGGATCCAACAAGTCACAACAGTACGAAGAAAAATATTCTTTAAAATTGTTCTGTATGAGTAAAAGGGTCTAACCAATATTCATATTGGACAAATCCGACATCAAATCGCACTTGTCTATACTTCTATCCAACTTATTATTTTTAGTTATTACCAAACGTATTTGAGACATGCACCTATACGAGAATACAGTGGAGTTACTAGAATAAATTGGTAAGTGAATGATTTCGAAAAAAATCTTTTGTTCTTCTTCTTCCTCTTAGTCTAGGTCGTATGACATGTTTGTGACGGTGGCCTGTCCTGGGATGATGACGTCCAGCTGTCCTTCCACCTTTTCGGCGGCCTTCCTGGTAATCTCCTGGGTTTCCAGTCTTAGCGATTGTTGCCAGTCTTGAATCCTCCATGCGGTCCACGTGATCTCTCCAGAAGCGCCTTCTGCTTCTTCCCCACCTCACTATGTCTTCAACACCACAGACAAACCTTATAGTTTCAATATTTTGTTAATTGTCGTCAAATGGCTAGTATGCATGTTTGGTAAAAATTTGGAATTCTATTTTATTGTGAAATGGAAATTATGTTTTCCCGCAGTCGAAAAACTATGTAAGCGCTCAAATACGTATGTATTGAAAGAATATTCAACTTTTAAATTAAAATAACTCAGAAATAGTAAAATGTAAGTTAACAATTTATTTACAATAATCTTTCTCCTAAATTTCTCCTTTTTGAAAATACAATTTTAAATGATCTGAATAATAAGTTTGTTTGTGAACATTGTCGCTTGGTGAATGTATTGAGGCGGACGGACACCCTCTGCGTGAGGTGGCGTCCGGGCATCGATCGCATCTCGTAGGGGGTGCACTGAATGCACGCTGCAGCCTGAATCCCACCGGCGCAGCCCGCTCGGATGATGACCTAATTTGAATCGATGTACTGGCTAGATGAAGCTCTCTAGAGCCCGTCTTCCCTTTAGCATAGAGGATATTTTTTATCATATACACTGTATGCTTTACAGGCACCGTGTGAGAAGTATTCTTCCCAATTTAAAATGAAAAAAAAAAATAGAGCAATTTTCCTTACCTTATTTCTGATGGGCATACAACTCCAGAATGATTTTAGCCTACATAATGATGTCATTCTCTAAATCTCCTTGATTTAATATTTCTGATAAATAACAAGAATGTAACAATTCAGATTAAATTATAAAATAATGAGTACACGCAATAAGGATCGATCCTAGAAACATATTTTTTGTTAATTTAAAATATTTTTGCACAATATACAGTCAATTTCTACCATTGAAATAAAACATGTTAAAAACTTAGAGTGCTTCAATACAAAACACAAGATGTTACAAATTACAAATGATAAGCATTAAATAATGAAACACATACCCCCCCCCCCACCCCCCCACTTATACAAGCGCACAGCAGGCTCAGGGCTGTGTTTTGTGTAAAAAAGGACTCAAAAAACAACATACGTGCAAAAAATCTGTTTTAAAAACAGAAACCAAATGCATCCACTCTATACATAAAAAACAAAAACTCTCAGAACAATATGAATAAAACCCCTAAATACGAATGAACTATCAATAAACAATTTCGAAAAAATGAAAGAACAAAATGCAAGACGTACCTAAATAATAAACAATTATACACATAAATATTTTATAATGTCAACAATATTAGCGTTTAATTCGAAAAAATATTAAAGAAAAAAATCTCAAAACGTACATAATAAACGTACATAAACATTAACATTTCAAAATATCTAAGAATTAACCTTAAATTGTAAGTGTCATTTAAGATGTCGATTTATTATATGATAGTTATCATACTGGTGATGCGCCCATAGGCGTCACCTGTCTATCAGACATCCGTCGTGATGAGATTCACCATCCCGAAAGAAGAAAAGTAACATCGGAAAATTCAATTGAATGGAATAATTAATTAATTCAGTACGCTGATGGAAAATCGGCCGCGCCCCTAGTTTCGAAGAATGCGCTACAAAGACCCCTAGCCACGCCCTAACCACGCCAAATTCCGATGCCGATTCCAGTCGCGATCGTAAAGGAAAAAGGATAGTAAAAATGAGTTGGGCAAATCCTTGACACGGTAAGTGGACCACTCACGATATCCAAAAAATACATCGTTCTAGCTATAAAAAGGGTGAACCCGGATCAGGAGGCTTCACCCCAAATTTCTACCTAAATATCCTAACAGTCAGAAATTATCCGAAGAACGAGTGAGGCGTCCTGCCATTGAACCGAGACTCTAAATAGCTATTCATTACTAGAAATCAGCAGGCATTCGATTCTCCACCTGACTGCTGTGCTGAAAGTAACTTTCCGCCTACAAGACTAGTCTTCCCTTCGCTAGGGACCCGTTCCTGACTTCTCCAACCACATCAACCTTGGGGGGAAAGAGCGAGCCACTCAGCTTGTATAAAATAGCTGCCAGTTCCATCCAAGGATCACTCACCAGCCAAGACGTCTCCACTGCAACTCTTCAGCTTTCTTCACGGGGCTGACTCCCCCGGCTGCCTTCGTCCTGCCTGCACCAGCGTTGCCGCCTGCTAGAGCTGCTCTGCCGTTCTGCCCGGACCAGTATTGCCGCCTGCATTTGACACAAACGATCGCTTACTGAATTATCACCATAGAAAGAACATATTTTTTTTAATGGACTGCATTTAAAAATGCATTTAACTATTACCTTTTAGAATGAAGAAAACAACGAAAAATTTACTTTGATGACATATACCTACCTGAGAAATACGAAACTACTAGTACTTTCCGAAAATGCTATGACTTTAGAGCGGTACATATGAAAGAAAATGTGCTTGTGAAGCATATACGAGTATGTTGAATTCAACATAGAAGAATATTGCCACTAAAATACAAGAATACAAAATAACAAATACATATATGTATTATACGAGTATATTAAAAGAAACACGCCTTTTTGTTCATTTTAAAGATCTAATAAAACATTCATAAATCGTTTATGTACAAAAATATCAAACTAGAATAATATCGTATTTCCTAAATTCAGTTTTAAAAAATATTGTATGTTATGTAGAAAGTGATGTTATGTTTTTGATAATATACCAAAATAGGTAAAATTAAGGTCGGTGTACACAAATTGGTAATTTGGACTAAATTCGTGAAAAATTCTCTCTTATTGATTGAAATACTAGAACAAGTTGAGGAATTGTTCATTTTGGAGAAATATTTTCGAGTGATGGTAAGATAGGAAAAGATATTGAAAGGCATGTTGCTGCATGTAACAAGGTCAATGGTTTACTTAGTACTATTTTTTTGTAATAACAGAATCACAAAATCTTCTAAAATTACTGTGCACATCGATGTGTTAGTTGCAATTTTGATCTATGAAAACGATACCTTGGCCTTGAAAGAATAAATAACTGCAAAATACGTGCGTGATTTGTGTAGAATTTCTGGTAATATACTTTTTGATAGAGTAAGAAATGATCGGAAAAAGAACAACTGTTTGTTAAAGATCCACTGTTGTAAATTAAGTTAACTGTTTTAAATTAAGTTAACTGTTGTAAATTAAGAAAGGAATCTTAAGATGTTTTGCCATATTGAGAGATTGAGGTAGGTAATAAGGAGAGAATGACCGAGGAAAAAGTAAAAAAAATATAGTGGTGTACATTTTAACTGAGGGGAAGGTAAGAAATTTAAGAAACAGGATAGCTTGTATGACGCGATTGGATGTGGACGAAGGGAGAGTTTTGTGTGTGGATAGAAGAGCATGAAGATCTGTTATCTCTGCTTATCTCAAAAGGGGCATGGCGTGATGTATGCGTCTTTCGTATTGGGAAATCACATTCTTAATAGTCTAAAGTATCAAGTTTAGATCAATCAAATCCAGTCAGCTGACTCAAACCAATAAATTCAGAATAGCATAAATGATAAATAAATTATGCATGCTCAATATTTGCCTACGAGACCATAAATACTGAGATGAGAAAAATAACTGACCTTACGTAATGAACGAGATCAACGTAATGAACGGGATTACCGTAATGAACGGGATCTTGGAACTAAAGTTGAGGTGGCCTGCACTAGCAATATTCGATGAACTAAAGTATTTATTTTTTAAAGAGTAGGTTCGTGATCTTCAAAACCATTAAATCGTTGAGTGAATAGTATCAATGGTTCGATTTGTTTCCAATGGCATAAGATATAAGATATAAGAGTTAATGCTAAACGGCATATAAACCACTGAGAAACATAAATTCAGATATAAAATATTTAAAAAGTAAAACTAATCAACAATAAATCCGCTTGGAATCGAGCCTAGAGCCCACTTTATTAACCTGAATGCTAACAATTAGGCCACGACCGCTAAAATAAAGAAGGAACTTAGAGTGCACCTTCCGTCTATGTAAAAAAAAATCCAAATAGTTTTGTATTGACCATCATCGATTTTTTTGCAATTCTATGTAATTTTTATGCAAATACGGTCCACGTTTCACGTGAGCTATGCAAAACGGTAGAAAAATGGAACGTTAGCGAAAAATTACCATAAGTTTGATGCAAATGTTTAACTTTCAAATTGAACTTGATTGTATTTTTTTACTTTTATCGACGGATGAAAAAAAAGGTAGACTGGTGTTTTTGGAGAGAGTGAATTGAGGTATTTCTGTTCGATATACACATATTACATAAGCTAAAAAAAGTGATTATCCGGTTGGATCCTTTTTACGTATTATCATGATGATTATCTAGGATGGACTACTTTCAAAAAAGTTTATCAATAAAAAAATTGTTCAAATTGTGTCTTAAAGTTTGACGAGTAGAGAAATATAAGTTTTACAACTTTTCTTTTCGAATATGTATATTCATTTTGTTTATTTAAATATCAAGTTAAAATAACTGAAATATTGATTCATGTGTTTTTTTTCCTAGAAGTGTTTTCGTTTATTTTGAAAACCTGTAAACTTAGTCATTTTAATAAAAGTTAAATGAGAAAATCAATATAATGAATCAAAAATGGATATATTGAAATACGAAAACAATTGTATTTTAATTTTACATCGAATAACAAACGGGTGAATTTCTCCCCTAGCAGAAACACAATGACAACGATCATATCTCTTCCACTTGAGTTGGAAATCCGAGATAAAACTCGATGGAACCAACATTGAACAGATTATGGTAGGATACGAGATACGAGTGTGCTCCACAAGTTTTGTTTTTATCCAACGGAGGGAATTCCCATTGTTTTCTACATTGTTTGAATGTGTCATATGTAAACACTGGAAATATTCAGATAAAAAAATCTGTTTCGTATAACGATAGACTCGTACCTTACACCATTTTCAAATTACCCAGTGTTTCAATGTTAGCGTTCAAGTTACAGACAGATTAACAAAGAAAGAAAACTGTTAAATTAAAAATAATTTCTTATTTTCACTCTAGTCGTAATTTGAAATTCTCTACAGGACAAATAAATAATCGCCTAATTTATAAAGCATTGCACGGAAAGCACTTATCATTTATGTTTCTGTATTTTCCCTATTGTGTCTTTGTAACTCCTATCCACATTAGTATATCCCAAAACATTTTTACAACAATTCAGCTCCCACTTAACACCCGCAAGTCCATATTTCATCTGGGATCTAGTTCTACACCACAAAATAGTGTGTCTTGAAAGAAGAGCTCACAATATATATAACATGTATACAATTCATATCGCATCTACTGCGAAGGTGCGGAAGGCAATGGGAAAACACCGCACTATTTTTCCCAAGAAAACCACATGAATATACTTAACAATTTGTCTGTTGCGTTCGTCACCATTGAGGTCACAACGAAGAAGATGAATATTATTACACACATACACTTCTCACCATTGAGGTCACAACGAAGAAGATGAATATTATTACACACATACACTACTCTACCTAAAGCCGAATGTGTTACTCGTACTATCACATATCAGAAGATCTACAAAGATTCCCTTGTAGTTATTCTACCCTTGGTAAGTTTTCTACGGTTTTCTTGCATAATATTGTTTTCTACACATATACAGATATTGAGAAGCACCCAATACGAGTATCTTGCGGCTTCTGCCACCACCTTCCTACACTCAATTTATTTTATATTTGTAACAATTTTTTACCCTTTATATTGATTTAGAGCTCCATTGAGGAGTCTGCTTTTTAAACGGCGCTTTTATAATTGTCATTATTTCATTATTAACCTTTTTCGAAAATGTTTCTCGCTTTGTCTTACATTGACATTTGAAACACGTCTCATTCTACAATGAATAAATACATGGATTAGGCCTCAAGTCTTTCCCTGTCAGATAATCTAAGATGGTCCAACTTTGTAAATAATAGGTTGAGTCTCAACTTGCGGTCATACCACAAGCTGCTCGTAAGCTCTGTATGGGATGACCGAGAACAGACCGTTGAATGCCTAGGGTACGGTACGGCAGGGCTTGTATACATTTTTTACCGACTGTCAAATGATAGTTTTAGGTTACCAGCCCGCACATTTTTTATTTGATTAGTTGTTTTGTAACCAGCATGCATATCTCCATGCTTCTTTGAGATGTTTCAAGTTTTTGAGAGGTCTTGGAAAGTGTCTTCCATGTCTTAGTTGCTAAAATGCTTCACTTCCACTTGGTTGATTTTGTTATTCCATGAAAAATCCTGTGTCTTGATTATTGTTGTTATTAGAGATGCCAGACTCGATAAATAAATTATTCACTCTGCATCTTACGACTTGTGATAACTTGAAATATGTTTATTTCTACGAATATTGTAAAATAATTGTGTCTTTAAATAAATACATGAAAATTATATGTGGTTACATTTATTGCAAGTAAATAACTTTTCCACAATACATACAAATATTTAACTATTAAGTTCGTTATTGAATTTCAGTACTGTTAGCGCAGTTGGCTTTCTGCTACATAGTTAATTGGATATCTATTTCAGGTAGCAAAGAAAGAGCAAACTCAATTATTTCACTTCATATTCTTATAAAGTTTGATACGACCTCCTCTTTTAAAGAGTAGTTTATTTCGTATGTTTGAATTAATGTATTCGGGGAGCATGAAAATTTACCGTAATACATTATTTGTATATTGAAGTATGGGTGTTAGCAATACAAGATAGTTTGTAAACAAGTTACTTTTATTTGGTTGTTAAAATGATAAAAAAAATGTGCAAAAAAAAACAATTTAACATAATAAATATGCAAATTAAAGGACAAGTTCCAAGTGGTTTTACATATAATATAATTGCTTGACTTACGAGTACTTAGTCAATTCGAGACATCAGAGGTTGGTACGAGTACAACTTAGAACTGGGACCACTGTTATAATGGGGCACTCGGCAAATATGTCTTCAGCGGTCAGGTGGACTGGAGAACTGTAAGGCCTGTAAGAATACCGAAGGCACGCTGGGTGGACGAAATACGTAAGCACGCAGCGATTACGTGGCAGGGGTGCGTAAAGGACAAGAGTTCTTGGAAATAACTTGAAGAGGACTTTATCCTGCAGTGAATGAATATGGGCTAATGATGACGATGATGACATATGTGTATAAATTAAACAACCAAGGTGACATCACACATCCTTGATTAATGCCTTTAGTAGTTCTAAACCACACAGTAAGTTCCCTATTAACTCTTATACATGCGCTACTGTCGTCACAGAGCGATACAATTGCACTTCATTATTTATCATTTCTCTCTTATACGTTTCTATCCCACAATTTCTCTCTTCTTATACGAGCACACGCTTTTATTTGATCATAAGTGTATCGGACGGGTGCGGTCACCCTTGCATGTGTATTGATGTAAATCCTTACACTTGACATGTTGTATATGAAATTATTGATTAGTGTAAAATTTATATGTGTTTTGTATGAAAAATGCTCTTGTAATTTTATGTTTGTTTGACTCCGATCGTGTTCGCGACCGCAAGGGAAATAAAGGACTTGCGGGCGGACCGTCGTGAGTAGGTCACGGGCCGGTCGGCTTAAACAGCGCTCAAAACCCCGAAAGTTGTATTTCGCGGGTAATGGGCGCTTGTGATGATCGACCGACCATTAATAAGGAGGGTCCCTTTTTAGCGAAAAGTTTCTTCCGAGTGCCGGTCAATGCCAGTCGTCTTATTTTTCATTGGGTAAGCCACTGACTGTTATTGTCCTTCTCACCCTTTCTCACTCTCCTCGGGCGGGGTTGCAGATCTGAATAAGGTCGACAACTCTTCCCATCCTATCTTCATCTCAAATTTTCACACATTTATTCACGTCATTCTTCATAATATTTTTTCATATATTTTTTTTATATATTCAAATATATATATATATATATATATATATATATATATATATATATATATATATATATATATATATATATATATATATATATATATATATATATATATATATATATATATATATATATATATATATATATATATATATATATATATATATATATATATATATATATATATATATATATATATATATATATATATATATATATATATATATATATATATATATATATATATATATATATATAGTGAGGCCCATATCACTGAACGGCACTGAAGGCCCATATCAAAGTGAGGCCCATATCACTGAACTCCAAGAAGAACTTAAGCACATCAATTGGGATATCGTAGGGCTAAGCGAAGTCAGAAGAAAAGGAGAAGATCTCATAGAATTGAAGGATGGACACCATCTGTATTTCAGAGGTACAGAAGATGGAAGAACCAGCGGAGTGGGATTTATTGTCCACAAGAAATGGATGAATAACATCATCACGACTGAGAGCTCTTCTGACAGAGTGGCGTCCCTAACTTTCGAAATAAACAAGCGATATCGAATGCAAATAATACAGACATATGCCCCTACACAAAGTTACTCTAATGATTGTATCGAAGAGTACTACCAGGAAGTTCAAAATATGTATGATGCAAACACATCCCACTTCAAATTTGTAATCGGAGATTTCAACGCAAGAATCGGCGGTCTTCACAAAGATGACGAATCAGTGGGAAAATTTGGGATAGGCACCCGAGATGACAGAGGAAATAGGCTTGTGGAGTTTGCTCAAAGCAATTCACTTTGTGTTATGAATTCATTTTTCAAAAAGAAATACTCTAGGAAATGGACATGGAAAAGCCCAACAGGTAACACAAGTGAAATCGACTTCATCCTGTCAAACAAAAGATTTACTGTCCAAGACTGCACTGTTCTCAACAGCTTTAAAACAGGCAGTGATCATCGCCTAGTAAGAGCCAAAATAAAGATCAACACCAAAACTGAACGTCTCAAAGTGATTAAGAAAAAGGAGAAAATAGTAATAAACAACGATCTACTTGCTAAAAATAAAAATGGATTCCAACTAGACCTCAAAAATCGATTTGAAATCCTCAGCGAACCACAGCTTCCGATTACAATAGAAGCAATAGCAGAACAGATAGTACAGAGTGCAACAAACTACGGCGGCTCACATCCTCAAAAAGAATCAAAATTGTCGCAGCAAACGTTAGATCTTATGAAACAAAGAAGAAAAATGATATCTACACAACCCGCTTCTACATCACCATCTTTCTCAGAGATCAATAGAATGCTACGCAAAAATATTCGTAAAGATATCCGCGAATATAACACAAAAATGGTTCAAAGGACGATTGAGAATAGAAGAAGTCTGAAAAAGCTAAAGCAAAATATGTCTTTAGGAAAACGCCACATCATTGCACTTAAACTGTCTGATAATACTGTAACCAAACAACGAGACCTTATCCTGAAGAGAGCGGAAGAATTTTATAGGGAACTATATGCCGATACAGATACTGTAACTATACCAGATACAAATCTGAATCTAAAAACAACTAAGGACGAAAATATCCCAACGATCTTGCCAGGAGAGATCAGATACGCAATCAACGGAATGAAATCCGGTAAGGCCACTGGTACCGACGGTTTGTCCATTGATGTCCTTAAACAAACAGGTCGAGAAGTGGATACCATCTTATCAACACTTTTCAACAGGTGCCTTCAAGAAAAAGACATTCCAGAAGATTGGAAATCTGCAACTATAATACTTCTCCATAAGAAAGGCGATCAAGAGGATCTTAAAAACTACCGTCCGATTAGCATGCTACCTACCCTTTACAAAATTTTTACCAAGATTTTAACCAACCGACTCTCGAATACTTTTGACATGAACCAACCACGAGAACAGGCTGGATTCAGGAAGGGTTTCAGTACCATGGATCATATTCAGGTGCTGCGAGAAATAATGGAACGATGTGACGAATACGAACTCCCCCTGTACTTAGCCTTTGTGGACTACGAAAAGGCATTTGACTCAGTCAAAAAAGCTGCTATACTAGAAGCTCTAAAGACACAAGGCATTGATAGAGCATACACTCAGTTGTTCAATAACATCTATAAGGATGCAACAGCAAAAATACATCTCCACAAATCCTCGGAAACCTTCCGAATCGGTAAAGGAGTTCGTCAAGGAGACACTATTTCCCCAAAATTATTCACAGCTACACTGGAATACATATTTAAAAAACTAGAATGGGAAAGTAAAGGGCTGGCGATTGATGGAAAATACCTGAGCCATTTGAGATTTGCAGACGATATCGTTATATTCTCACAAAACCCGAATGATCTTCAGCACCAACTGCAAGAATTGGCAGAGGTCAGCAGGGAAGTTGGTTTAAAAATGAATATTTCAAAAACCAAATATATGATGAACGGCTTTGCTACCCCAAAACCAATAAACGTAGATGGAAAACCGCTAGAACTTGTCCAGGAATATGTGTATCTAGGCCAACTTATTTCCTTTGTAGGTGGCATATCGGAGGAAATAGCACGAAGGACCAAACTGGCGTGGAGCTCATTTGGACGTTTGAACAACATCTTCAAAAGTAATCTCCCAATATCCTTGAAGCGAAGGGTCTACAACCAGTGCATTCTTCCAGTACTTACGTATGGCTGCGAGACATGGACGCTCACAGTAAAGAACACGCAAAAGCTCCAGACCGCACAAAGGAGCATGGAGAGATGCATGTTAGGATATACTAAAAGAGACCGTAAACGAAACACCTGGATTCGCAATATAACAAAGGTAGAAGACGTTATAAAGGTGTGCAAAAGAATGAAGTGGCAATGGGCTGGACATGTAGCCAGAATGTCAGACTCCCGATGGACATCCGAAATAATCCAATGGTATCCAAGAGGCATAAAGAGGCCTAGAAGAAGACCGAAGGTACGCTGGATGGACGAAATCAGGAAGCATGGCAGCATCACGTGGCATCGGCGAGCAAAGGACCGAACTGTTTGGAGTCAACTTGGGGAGACCTTCATCCAGCAGTGGATCGACCCTGGTTGACAATGATGATGATGATGATATATATATATATATATATATATATATATATATATATATATATATATATATATATATATATATATATATATATATATATATATATATATATATATATATATATATATATATATATATATATATATATATATATATATATATATATATATATATATATATATATATATATATATATATATATATATATATATATATATATATATATATATATATATATATATATATAAAGTTTTGAAAGCGACATCTATGGAGCAGTAGAAAACCAAAATTTCTACGCCATTTTAATATTTCATCTTTAATAAGAACGTACTCAAAATTTCATTTCGATCTGTCAATTCATTCTTTTTTTACAAGCCATTTGAAGTTGACGTGTCAGTGTATTTTTTAACAATGGAAAAATCCGAATATCGTGCATTGATTAAATTCTTTGTTTTGGAAGGTTTATCGGCTACTGAGATCCATGCAAAGATGGTGAAAGTATTAAAGAAGTCTTCTCCTTCATTTCCAACCGTTCACCGATGGGTTTTGGAGTTTAAGCGTGGCCGTACAAGCGTTGAAGACGATCCACACTCAGGACGTCCAAAAAGTGCATCAACACCAGAAATCATAGCGAAAATACAGGATATGGTTTTGGAAGATCATCTATCGACTGTGGATGTGATAGCTGACACCGTAGGCATCTCACATGGAACAACATGGCATATTTTGGCTGAAGTTTTGGGTTTCAAAAAACTGTGTGCACAATGGGTGCCGCATTTGCTAACAATGCAACAAAAACACGTTCGAATGCGACTTTCTGAGCAACATTTGGAGCAATTTCGAAAGGATAAAAAGGATTTTCTGTGTCGATTCATCACTATGGATGAGACTTGGGTCTACCACCATGATCCTGAATTAAAACAAGAGGCTAAGGAGTGGTGTGAACCAGGCACTTTGGCTCCGAAGCGAGTTCGTGTCCAGAAATCGGCCAAGAAGGTGTTAGCGTCAGTTTTTTGGGATGCAAAAGGAATTTTATTGATAGATTATCTCCAAACTGGTAAGACAATCAACTCTGATTATTATTATGACCTTTTGGACCAGTCGGATGAAAAAAATTGTGAAAAAAGACCCGGTTTGCAGAAGAAAAAAAAACATTTTTCATCAAGACAATGCACCTGCTCACACAGCTCAAAAAACCATCGCGAAAATCAGTGAATTAGGGTACGAATTGTTGCAGCATCCACCCTATTCGCCAGATTTAGCTCCCTCTGACTTCTGGCTGTTCTCACACCTCAAAAAATTCCTTCGTGGAAAGCATTTTTCATCAAACGAAGAGGTTATAGCCGTCGTAGAGGAGTATTTTGCAGGCCTTCCAGAAAGTCACTTCCGTGATGGGACAACAAAGTTGGAAGATCGTTGGACCAAGTGTATTGATCTTATGGGAGACTATACTGAGCAATAAAAGTGATTTCCCCCCAAAAAAAATTTATTTTCATTTCCGCTTTCAAAACTTTTTGACTAACTAGTATCTTTCCACAGTTATATTTCATAATTATTGTCCACCATTATTAATATCATTATTTGTTCATTTCCCCCTGATAACCAACCATGAAGCCCGTCAAGTCGGACTTCTACATCAGAACTCCCCGCATCATCGTCAATAAAGCAACGTTAGAATCACTAGAAACGCTCGCATCCGTCCCCGAGGCCTCGCCTCTACCAGCCCTCGTTATGTCACCGGACCGCTCTTCATCCCCCGAACCGAACATCTCCACTCTCAACGAAGCCCTCGAGCTCTTCAAGATAGAGTCAATGTCCAAAAGAGAAACTCTGAAGGTGGGAAAACTCCTTCGAGAGCTCTTCCGTAAAGGTGAGGTCGAAATCTCGGCCAAAACCCGCCATCAGACACACCCTCTGTCTTGCCCGATTTTTCATTCTCAACATCACCGCGCCCCACCCCTAATCTAGACCCCCACTCTCCCCGCCAATAATCCACATTCCGCCAATAATTCACTTGCAAACCAATGTGAATCTATTAACCATATCTAAACTATGTAATCTAGAACCTATAAATATTAATTTTATCACGTGTAAGTATGTCAAACTTAACTCAATGTGTTGTATTATGTTTAAATTTATCATCTGTCTGAATTATCACGAGCTGCGATATATCCAAATTCAAATTAAAATTAAAGATTTCATATTACTAAATGGAAGTAAGCAGCGAACGATACATTCAGATAAATCGCCTGATATTGATTTGACCTTAAGGACATCGATAACATACCCGAAAAATTCCTTCTTAATCTATCGAAGGGTAGTGCGTATAGTTATCTTTACTTTAAATAGGACGTCATATCAGAGGCAGCAATCATTATTCTTAAAGCCACTACGATGTTAATATCATCGTTATTATTATTTCTATAATACTGTTAATATTATACTTCAATGTAGTTCAACCATTATACAAATAAAATTACACAGTTGAAATTCTAAAAGTGTTTTCGTTGCAAAAGGCCATAACACAAATTAGGAAATTAGGTTACGTTGGTGCCACCGGAGTTGATTATGTAAGCACAGTTATTGAATCCTCATTATTTGCTTAAGTTGCTTCTGCTGACATTTTTCGAGTGTAGTCTGTAGGGAGCTCATGATTCGCATCCATATATGATATATTATCAGAGATGGTATAGTTACAGCTTTATAGGACCCCGGTTTAGTTTTAAGTGTTAGTTCGTGATTATCAAACACTCATCGGCGAATATTCTAAAACATTCGGGAAGCTATACCTAATCTATTCTGAATCTCGTAATCTACTCGTACGAGAATGTTTGCTTTGTCATTCAAAATCCTACTCAATTAAATAAAATCTTACACTTATTCTATGATCTATCAATTTACTTTGATGTTAATGTGGAAATTTTCATTTGATAGAATACTTATGTAGGTTATTGAAACATTTAATTTCAGACCGAGTGTTTCATAGGCCGACATAGAAGAGTAATTATTATATTTAATATTTATTGCAGATCTTCAACAGAATGATAAATTAAAACACGGTCGTCGGCATTCTGTAGGTCTGTGACATATCGTGTTCGAGTTTTAGCACGAAGACTAATCAAATAAAAGTCCCTCCATCGTGTATACATCGAACGATAACACCTCTAGTTTCGAGTTTTATGTCAATGGTATCTTAACTTTATAAATGTATCACAAACATATGGTATGTAAGATATGGTAGAACGCTGAGAACATGCCCGAGTAGATATTTCTGATGAAGATTAATCGCCAAGCCACTTGCTCTATCGATTACTAAGTAAAGGGTTTACACAAATATTCGCTTCAATTTACTCCTCACGCAAGTTCATATATAATATTTTGTTAATAAATAAAATATAATACAAGATCATAAATAAAATTATTTGGTAACGTCAATCACTCTGTGAAAGCTACAAGAATTAATGTTAGCAAGCGCTAATAAATGTTGAATTATTGAAAATCAAAATTATATTATACTAACTGTACGGCAAAGTAATGCAGCAGATTCGAATCGAAGGACCACTTTGTACAGCACCGTACAAAGAATGTAGAATAGGTGGATGGATGCCGCTCAATATTCGGAGATTTCGGCTCACTTGATGCTTTTCCGGTGAAAAGTAGCAGGGTGAAGAGATTCCTTTTTAGTAGGTAGAAGTTGGTCGTAAGTAAAACACAGTAGACTGTAGTGAAACTGATAATGTATTTTTGGTGTTTTGCGCTCCTTATGTGCAGCCAATCACTCATCGTAAGCCCCTATTTTGGGCCGTGCATGGATTGCGAGATATTACGTATTTCGCACGTTTTCGCATGCATGGGCCGGCCGACTTTTGATAGTAGCTCTCGCAAAGGCTACGCATAAGGAATATTTCATTACAGTCGGTACACAGCAAGTACATCAAACAAAATATCTTGAAACATAAAACAAACAAGAAAATATACATCAATCATATTTTAGGTGACGCATACGTCCGATACACTAACCGTTTGAAGAATGCAATTTGCATGGATGGAATCAATTATGGAATGTTTCACGATCAGGGTAGATATAAAACATTGTCAGCGATCAGACATCGGAATGTTTTGAATGTGAAAATGTTCTGGTATTAATGAATTATCTGCATATTTGTATGCAGCTTATTATACCACGCTTATTATACTTGATCAAGTTGAGGACACAATAGGGTGGTTCTTATTTAGATGAAGAATATTTGAAAATTAAACAAGGCTTTCGGCTATTTTGTTTTTGCAATTTCAGAGAGTTTCATGATATTTTATTCATATTTTTTTAAAAGTTTAGGGGTCTCAGGTCTCATATTTTGAAGAAAAAATAAAACATACCTCGATAAACTTTTTGAATAGAATAAGAGTTATATATTTATTTGTTTATTGACAAAATAAATGACACTTAATTTTTTTACATATCACAGTAATAATTATAAAACAAAAGATAATCTTCCAAAAAAAGGATAAATATATTTTTCAAAATATAATGAATGAAAATACCAATGTTTAGTACAACGCGGAAAGTAAAAATGCAAATAATTAAATTCAATCAACAATAAAAAACCTGAGTAAGATAAAATAAAATATTTTTCAAGGACAATGAGAATACGAAATTATAGAGAAAAAAAACTTAAAATAAAATAGAATAACTAGTCTCTCAGTCAACCTAAGGTTGATAAAATGCCGGAGAAGGACCCTTTTGAACTCATCTACATTAAAAATATCCTTATAGGATCATCAATCAATATAAAATCGGCTGTACTTACGTCAGTGTGTAAGAATATGTGCTGTTATAGTTACGCTTTATTAATTTCATCCTAACGGTTAAGTATTTTTGTTTTCAAATACGTAAATTATTGTCATTTTGTTTACATAAATGAGAGACAAATAATAGAGGAAGTCAATGAGTGTCGTGCTGAACATGCTCAGCAAATGCGAAATTTTAGACAAGTGCAACAACAGCAAGATACTGAAGGAGAAGTCAACAAACGTCGTGCTGAAGAAGCACAACACATATGTTAATTTCATCAACGTTCTGAGGGATGACTTGAAGTTAGCCCTCATGACAACTTTGACAAGAGCAGTGTCTAAATTCATAACTGTGGCTCGTTGAACACTGAATGTTATGCTGTAATTCTCTCAATTTCAACTGAGAGATTTCCTGACAAAACATTAAAATATTTCTGCCATTAATGGACTGTTCTTCTTGAAGATAAAAATGAACCATGCCGTTAGTTCCCTCAACTTTTGGTGAAGTTGTTAAATAATCCAGATTTTCCGGGCTACCAAAACTTTAAAACTTACATTCGTTCTGTAAACTTTTTCAACCTTTCTGTTGGTAATATTTCATCTGTTTGGTACCACCCGGAACTGAACTCAAAACACCCGCGTGGAAGTCAAACGTCCCATCAACTTTGCCATTGAGGTCGTTCTTAATTAATATAATAATTTCTCATACTCATTTTCAGATTATACGTTTTAGAAGAATATTACTCGATAAATCAAAATCTACTAAATGTATTTTTTATCGTTAACATTCTTCATCACGGAATATTTTATTCGCTGCTACCTGAGAGCTCCTATTTAAATCATTTGTTCGTGGATAGTTCGTATAATACAAACACATATAAAGTTTTAAAAAACTTAATGACAGAGGTGTGGTCATAAATTATTCCAACCTTCGCTAACGTTATATACCTTTTTTTACGTCATTTAAAATGTCAGTAATACCAAAATTCAGCTAGTTGGGAGTTCTTATATTGCTAATTTTTATATATGGGACATAAACATGTGATATTGGTAAAGAATATACCAGATTTACTGGATCGCTAGTTTCAAAGAAAGATAAACCGAGTCATGTTTCAGAGTTGCTAGACCGTCTATGTGAAAGAACTAAAGAATGATCACGCATATAAGAAATAACCTTACTTACCTACCCCTTACTTCACGTGAATATATAACTTCTGTAGAGCTATATTTTTTCTCCAAGCCTATTAATCTCCCCCTAGTTTCCCTTCACTCCCGGCCTTCTAAAATCATACTGCATATTATTTAAAAGCCTCTGCCTCGTCTGCCAAATGGTCTCATTTCGTGTTGTTCGGCTTCCATATTGATCGTTGTTAACCGCGTCAACTAAGATCTACCTCCACTACGTATACTCGCATAGACAACCTTTGCGACCTTGTGTAATGGGTAATAAGTGGTTTTGTCGTATAAAATTTTCGTTTTCACGTCTTGCAATACGCCAAATATCGTGTGGAGTGTAGCAACTAAGACTTGATGAGTAATTTCGGAGTCTGCGTCACCATTGATTACAACCATTGACAGGACACGACTAGAAAAATGTGGTTATCTAAAAAAATATTTTATAGTTCATTTTGTTGTGTATATGGTTAAACATGGTACATCAGGTGGGTTTATTGCTGTATAGTATTTTTTTCCAACCAACTAACCCATCTTGGTACATTAAACTGTTTAGATCCCTGACTGATTTTACAAACAAAAATATTCGTTTAAATTTTAGTAATAAAAATACGAGTATATGACTAATATTGATCAATAACGGTAAAACTAGAGGAAATAAATTCGTTCAAGGTTAAGGAAGGGAATCAAAGGAAATTTAGGATGAAGATATATTCTGTTCTGGGCAATGTAATATTTTTTTAACTTTCTCTCTTAAACACAAATAAAGATGGTGCACATCTGATAAATTTTGTATTTTCGTTCCGTTGTTGCGTCAAGTGAACCGCAAATGAAGATGTGTAAAATGTAGTGCGGTATTTTGGTATGCAAAGGAATCTCTCATCGCCTGATCGAAGAGAACCTCTTTTTTCTGGAAGAAACTGGAATTTTTTGCGAAGATTACAGTTTACTTAAAAAAAAACATTGAAAAATGTAAAGGTATTTCATGAATCTATTTTGATAATATTATTTGATCAATCTATTACCATTTTACAGTAAGTATTATTTTATCAAAATAATCATTCAACTAATTTTGCACGCAAATTAGTCTTATCTAACCTCATTCATTAATCTTGTTTAACCTCATCCATAAATTTAGCATGCATAATAATCTTGTGAAACATCAATTTCTATGTAGTATTTAACAAGCATAATTTCTCTGGTGTTTGACAACTTACTTAACTCATTTATATATGGGACTTAACTCAATTCTATATTTTACCAAACGTCTTGGATCCCACAATATATATTACGTTTTCTAACTATCAAGTTCATAGATTTTCTCCAGGTCTTGGTCGCTACATAGATACGTTTTTGAACCAATTGTCCTCTCTCAGTCCAATCTGTCGAAACCCTGTTTGGTATATCGGTGTCCAGCCATTAAGATCACCTCAAGAGCGTTTTCTAACTAGCTCAATCTATTAACTTAAAGAAGATGTACAGAGGACAAGTGACTCATTAAATCTACCGAAACTTTATCAGAGTGGAGATTTGTCTCAGGGAGGACGGAATACTTCAATAAAAGAGATTCCGCTACATGAAACATTTGTCCTAGCGATATCTATCCGAAAAATACGAAACTACATTTATATACTTGTGGTTTATTATTTTCCTTTAGATAGTCGCTTGCGCTCCATCCCTGGTGTTGCTGCAAAATCATAACCCATACACTCTTATACTCGAACTTTTCTCCCGAGTTCAGCTAATATTGAAGGTTATTGATTTTATTTCTCGCTAAATATTTTTCAGTCACAAAGAATACTCTCAGTTTTGTGTTGACATTTAAACAGTGAATCGTCTGTGGCTATAAATTATACAGATATTTGATTGAATGAACTTAGTCTTCAACATTATCAATTTTCCTCGAATGGGAAGATTAATTACGTTCAATTATTCTTTATGTGGCTTGGAGCAAAATATTGATAAGATAATCCAATTCTGATTCATCACTAAAAACTATTAATAAAAGAGTTTTTGTAATTTATTTTCCTTTTCTTTCATCGCGTGCTCTTCTTGTTCTCTTCTTTGTGTAGTTCCTTTATTTTGAAGGAGATCTTCCTCCTCCTTATTTACCATCAACTGTCCTTGGAATCACCAGCTTCTCAAGACTTTCGTTGTTCTTCCTGGCAACCTTTTTCTGCAGGATTGCCGGTACGATTCCCACTGTTACCGGATTTGTTTTTTAAAAAATAGTTCTCTTTGATTTTACCCATAACGCCTCTTTAAAATATTTCTACAATACTTAGCTGAAAAAAAATTAAACGTGACAATTATTTCACCAAAATGTATTGTATGCAACGAAAGTATATTACAATATAAACTACAGAAGTATGCATTCTCCTCTACATAATACGAGCATTATTATCGATTACATTACATCTATGAGTTCTCATCTACATAATATTATATCGATTAAATTACATACATGAATTGTCTTCTATATAATATTTATCGATTACATTACATGCATGGATTCTCTTCTATGTAAAATTTTGCCGATTACACTACATGTATATGGTATATGAATTATTTACTACATAATATTTTGTCGGTCACATTACGTGTTGGAATTCTTTAATATATTATATTTTGGCGATTACATTTAGGAATTCTTCTTTATATGATACTACTTGGAATAATTTCTTGACTCAATTAGATGTGATATTTATCGATATTTGAAAATATACTTATCAAGCATTATTTATCACAAAACATTCCTATTCCTTAGCCCCCATAAAATTCACACCCTTGTCCCGATTTTCCTTGAGTTTAATATTTTGATAATTTTTTGTTAGTTTTTCCTCAAATATTGTTTTCATGCACTACGTTCAAGATACGGCCATGTATAATATATCAATAATAAACATGAAACAAAAGCTGGTTGATTGGAAAAAAGGTTTTAAAGCAATGAAGCCACCAGATGTGTTAACCTTCATTCATTTCCGCATCTGTGTGACCAATCATTAATTATGGCACGTTTTCTAATAGGAGGCAACACAGATCCCCTTATTATTCGCATCAATTAGGTTTTACTCAGAAACTCCATCACTGCATGTTCATCTTACATCTAGTCACTCTTACCCGGAGTCTATTCAATGTTCTCCAAGTAGGCTAAGGCAGTTCCGAGAGCTGCGTTCAATCGTCAGGTGTTTGTTTCTTCAAGGCAAGGACAGTAGATTAAGAAATAAAAAATAGCCTACCGCAAGGAAGTGTGCTCGTTCCCACAGTATACAACATCAATACAAATGAACGACTAAGGTTCTCAAGCAAGTATTTAGATAAAAGTAGAAAGGAAGGACAGTAGATTTAGTAATTTAAATAAAGCCTACCGCAAAGATGTATGTTCACTCCCACAGTATACATAAATAAAAGTTACCAACCAAGGTTTCCAACCATTTTTTTACATGAAAGTGTACGAAAAGTTGACAAGGAACTGATTTTTAAAGTTTAACTATGAACTGAATAATAATATATTTATAGTGGTTAATAAAAAGTGAATTAAATTTACAAAATACATGTTCCGTGCATCATTTAGAATATTCCTGGTTTATCCCATCTATTTTATTCAATGTAACATAGAATGAAATCCAATCAAAAACTCAATTTGAATTTATCTCTCGCAAGATTTTTCCTTGCTCAACAGACCGATATAGCGACGGCAAATACGAGTAGTATTAAAATATTTATGAACATGTACGATTCAATGGCGTTCCCTTACGAGTGCATATGCATTCGGAATTGGATCCAAGGTTACTTGTATTTATTTGACCTCTCTGATTGTACTGTATTCAATATGGCACATAAACTGTCGTTTCGACGAAGTCCGTAGCCAAGTGGTAACATTTTTGGTTTTCATTAAAAAAATAAATGGGTGCCAGTCAGGTAAAAACATTTTATCTGGTAACTATTCGCGCCGAGCGGTAGTGTTGCCAATACGTTCAATGACGATCCGTGAGTTATGTATCAATTCCAGAGGTTCTAAAAATCGGAAGGCTCGATTACTGAGGCTGAAGACACAGCTATCTTCCATTCACGATCTTCAATATGTCCCAAAACACTAATTCGGATATGTTGAGGAGTAGGTACCATGCGCAAAAAAACTGTCTTTTGTCATTTTGTTATAACGAATCGGGCAACAATTGACAAATGTTATGTAGACTTTTGAAATATTTGAACATTGAAGATTGCGATGTACCCTGAATCGTCTTCGGTGTGGTCTTTGCATGTCTTTGAATGGCCCAGGTTGTCGGGCAGGTCGAGGAGTAGCCAATATATTAATTTCAGGGAGGACTAAAGGATATTTATCAGACTAATCCTGAGGCTGTATCATGGATGAGAAACCTTAATAATCGACTGTGAAAGAAAAACCATATGAGTTAACGAAAATTGGAAATATTACAATATCTTCTATTTTCATAGTAAAAATTAAATAGTACAAAAAAAATTCAACTGACATGGTTTTGGTATTTGAAGCGTTTCTTTGTGTTTGAAAAAAAGTAACCTCTCACTCCACAAATGGTGCATATTTGCTTAACTTTTGACTGATTGGTTCCGAGAAATTGGCGTATGGCACTTGACAAATTTTTCTTACACTTTCGTTATACATACTATATACGAGTATAATACATATATCGAAACAAAAATAAATCTAACATATCGAAACAAGAACAGGGAATAGTGATGAATCAATAAAGAGAGAGTTTAAAGAATGGAAGATTAAAACCAAAGGATAGGATAAGAAGAAGAAACTAAGAGATGGTAAAGGTTTAAAATTGAGTTCGAGTATGGAGGGAAATCTGAATAAATTTTGAAAAGAAGGAAGTTAAATGCAAGGAAAAAAATATACTGGTGATATAAGTGGAATCAAAGATAAAAATGGAATTTTGTCATAAGAAGGAATTCTATAAACTGTACGAGAGTGGTGATAGTAGTAAAAATAACGATGAGTCTATTCTAGTCTATAATTGAGAATGAAGATTTTTTGAAAAAATGTGAATGAGTTTAGTCTAGAATAAGTGCAAATAACTGAAAAAGTAACGCGGAAAAAAAATGCCAGGCTGTGATGAAGTGAGCAAATAATTAAAAATGAATGGAGGTGAACGAATGATCGAGGGGCTGAGAGAGTTTTTCAACAAATTCTGCGAACCTGACTACATACCGAAATACTGGAGGAGAGCAATGATTGTTCAATTATACCATATAATAGTAATGTAACTGTGGTAGTTACAGAGCCATAAGCTTACTGATTTTAGTAAGAAAACTGTTCGGAATTTATTGATCGAGAGGTTGAGAAGAAATACTGAAAATAAGGTGAATTTATGCAACTACAGAGGTCAATGGGTGGCATATAAATGTTAAACGGGAATGTATGCTAATTTGCTATATGCTGATTGCGATAGCGGATTATGGGGAAGAATTAGAGAGTTTGGTAGGTAAATTGTATAAAGCATGTGAAGGAAAAGATCTGAAAATAAATACTAGGAAATTCAAAGTCATAGTGAAAGAAAAATGGGAAACGAAAAGTAAATGCGATATATGGGTGAGCAATGAAACATTAAAGGGAGTTAAAGAGCTCTAATATTATGCAAGTATTTTCTCAGTTGATGGAAGATACTCGTATATGAAATATATCGAAAAGCATGTAGCGATAGGACACATAAACCTAAATACATAAACCAAACAGTGTCAATTTGTGTTAAGACGATAGACCACAATATTATTCTAGAATCAACTTTGATGCGTGGATATATGGACATTTATTGTACCAAAGACTGAAAAATAGGTGGATGACTGCCACTCAATCCTCAGAGATTTCGGTTTGCTTCTTGCGTTTTCGGTGAAAAGCAGAATGAAAAGATTCTCCATTGGCACTGTTGATGATTTATACTCAGAGTATCGGTCCAATTTAAGGACACCTTACTCCTTCATCGAATATTGTGAAACGGACGTGGGATATTTTGTATGGTGGAGAAAACAATGGTATTGGAGAGGAAAGGATAAAATTTTATACATATGTATTAATGTTATAAAATACATATATGTTACATTAATTAATATAGTTATGTTTTTTATATGTCACACGCGTTTATATGTACTATATATGTATGCAGAGACAAACGATAGAGATATACTCGTATACATAACTATTTTGAATTATAATATACTACGAAGATGGGGGTAGGGGTTGTGACTTATAAGATAAATAATTGAAATATATAAATATGGGAGAATAGATAAATATATATTATATTTGTGCTCATGGCATAATTTGACGCCTACTTTGGCGGATTGTGACGAGGGGGGGGGGTTAGAAATATTTTTTTCGGCCTGGGGTAAATCTTCTTTGGCAGGTAGAAGTTTCTTATTTACATCCCAAGCCCTTATCGTAAGCCTCTTGATTCGACCGTGTGTGCCGTCACGGCTTGCAAGCGCCACGCATACCACGCGCTTTCCGCGCGTAGGGGGTGTCCAATCATACATAGTGATTATTTGCGAAGGCCACGCATAAGGAACATTTTATTACAATATGTACAGGTATATAGTCACAATCAATTGTAAAACAAAAATGATACTTTACAATACAATATTTATTTCACAAACAGTTTTATAAAATAAATTTTCGAATATCAGTGATGCATACGTCCGGTACAATCAGTGCTTTTTTTGCGGTGGAGCGCAGTGGAGCGGCGCTCCATCACTTTTTTTACGGTATACAAAAAACAAGTGAGCTCCGGCACCTATTTAAAAAAAAAAGTAAGCACTGGGTTCAATTATAAATAGTGGATGTAAGAAACTAACATTAATCTAGCGATCTTCTTTTTGAAGTTACTTCGATGAAACCACACTTTTAGTAATGGCTTCATTCAATTATAATTTTAGCTAGCAAGAAACCAAATTTGAAAAATGAAACTATTTTTTAAATCTTTGGAATGATATAAGATTTAAAAAAAACTTTTTTTCTTTATATCAGGTTATTCCGAAAATAATGGCCGATTTCATCCTCCAAATTCAATCAAACATAACTTTAGAGTAAATAAACTTGTTTAATCAAAGTAAGTGTCATTTGATTTAGTTTTTTTTTGCCAATGAATGATAAGTTATTTATGTACTCGTATATAGAATAAAACTCAGGTGGAATAGAATCCAAGATTTTTTCAAAGGCTTTTCTACTATTATTTTTTTCTTCCGTAAATATTTAGTGATCGAGGTGATTGAAAAGGTGAAATCAATTGGCGATAGATCGGGTGAATTAGTCTGAGCCTAATTCGTTAATATATTGTCAATTGCGCAATGTGAGGTCGTGCATTGCCGTGAAGCACAGGTGGGCCCTTTTCGTTTAATTAGTGCTTGCTGCGCAGTTGTCGTTGCATAGCTTCCCATTCTTGTCTATGATATACAAGTAGGCAGTGATAGATTGGCCTTGATCGAGAAAATTTAATGAATAATACCGATCACAGACCACCGTACAGTAACACTTTATTTATTTTTATACAATTTGATTTTGCAAAATGCTTTCGTATTTCATCGTAATCGAGCTATTGCGCAGATTGTTTACGGTTATCATAAAGAATCCATTTCTCGTCATATGTTACAATACGTAGTAGTGATGGATAGCTTGTTCGGAGTTTCGGTCCGATGGTAGGACACCTTACTCCTTCATCGGATAAGTTCTGACTGTTAAGATATTTTTTGGAAATTTTTGGGAATCGGGAAAGGATAGGTTTGTGGTAATTGTTTTGATTTTATGAATGATTATGAGAAATTATAAACGATTAAATACATATATAAATATGATGATATATACATAATATTAAATACAAATATACATAAATTTGTGTCGTCACACACTGTTTTATATTGAATGGGTGAAAAAAAAAATGAAAAAATGAATTGTGAATAAATTATAAGAATGAATATAGTATATGTAGATAAGTAAATGAGTGGGGAAATGTGTGTGACTTTTATAAATATATTAAGGTGTAGAAAATGTTTATTGAAGGTGAGAAATGCGGTTGCCTATGGGGGTAAACTGTCTGCCGGAGGAATTATCGATGATGGGGTGTTCAGAGTGACAATCGGGGGGTCATTTGGGGGGATGATTAGAGTTAAAGAGGGGGGGGGTCGGGGGGATGTTTCGCAATATTGATTTCGGACGAGTGTGTCTGTAACTGGTGTTCGCGTTGTAGTTATCTAAGGCTTTTATGACTGGGTTGGGATGACGGGATATAGAGCTGTAGAACCTTTTGGCCAGAGCGCGCATATGTTCGGGGATAGTATGTAGTTTGGTATCTGCGTGGAGTCTTGAATTACGGACGATGTAGGGTGCTTTTAAAATTATGCGGAGGGCTTTGTTTTGAATGATCTGAATGTGATGTAGCGTTGTTTTCTTCGCGTGGCCCCAGACCGGAAGGGCGTATGTCAGTTGCGGTCTGACGATCGCTTTATATAGGTGGAGTTTAGTGCGCGTGCTAAGTTTGCTGTATTTACTGATCAAGGGAAATAATGATTTGAGTGTTCCGTGAGCTTTTGATTTGATATTGAGGGCGTGTTTATGCCACGAGAGTCAACTGTCTAATGTGAGGCCTAGGTATTTTACGTGTTTTGACCATGGGACGCTCTGGCCAAAGAGTTTAAGAGTTCTGATGGGTTTGATGTATCTGCGTTGATTATTACGGCTATGCAACAGCAACGAAGAACACACTTCGAAGGGGCTTTTTTTAGGTTATCATTAATTTCATGCGGAACTCACTTTATCAAGCTTATTTAAATACACACATGATCAAATTATTGTATTAAAGTAATGCAAATACAATGTCATAAATATAGCAGTTATTTCAAATATTTCCTGGCAAAAACATTCGAAATGATATAATATTAAAATCGCTAATAATTTTTGGATCAACCTAATATTATATTGACGCCTTCATCTGGACTAAAAATGAACGAATACAGGGAGAAAAAGACAATATCAGAAATTATAAAATTTGTGGAAGGTGAAGTTATTGATCCTTGTTTGATATACAAGGGGTCACAAAAAAATGTATCTACATTTTAATAGCTGGTAACTTGCCGATTTTTTTTTTAGATTTAACCGTTGAGAAATAATGGTTAAAACCAGACTAATTTTTGTACGAAAACGTGGTAGAAGTGTGTTGGAAATGTATCGTCAAAATTCAGGAACATCTGTTCGGCAGGCTTCTCGTGAATTAGGATTACCAAAGGATAGTGTTCATCGCATTCTGAAGCACTTCCGGTGGAAAAGTTACATACCAAGATTAGTACACGCTCTCAATGAAGATGATCCAGGAAGGAGAGTGGAGTTTTGTGAGTGGTACTTGGCAAAAGGTGAAGAAGACCAGCAGTTTTCAAGACGATTAGTTTAGAGCGATCAGGGACAGCCGAACACACGTTTTTTTATTTGGATGATACGTATCCAACACCCATTCTTCCATGGCAGCGTTCGTCTATTTCTCAACGGTTAAATCTAAAACAACAAAAAAAGCTCAGCAAGTTACCAACTATTAAAGTGTGGATACATTTTTAGCGACACACTGTAGTATCGTGGCTAAAGTTGGTGTATCGATAACCAAAGCATTGCCTAGAGATGTTGACTCTCAGGATCAATATGAAAGAAGGTAGGTCGAATGACAAATAAACTTCTAACAATTTCCCTGGAATCTACAAAAAAAGTGAGGGTAGTCTCGAACTCATATTGCAGTCTCACTACCAACTTGTAGCCTTTATATTTTGAGATTTGTATTCAGAATCGGGCTTCATATGATCCAAACTTTCAAATGAGATAATGAAACCGCTGACTGACGCTGACTTTAAATAAAAGGATAATTTTTCCTTTCTGTGTGATATCGAAACATGAAATTGAAAGAAAGTGGAAGTAAGAAGATAGACGCTTTGAAGATGTGATGTTAGCAACATATACGAGGAGAGGTCAATAAATTAGCGGAATGAAAGGGTTAAGCGTGAGGGCGGTAGTGCGCATGCGCATGTTCCAATAATATGACTCATTACTATTGTATATTTATCAAGTTTTAGTCTTATTCTGACAGTATTGTTTAAGACAGAGGTTCCCAACCCCGTGCCCGCGGGCACCATGGCGCCCGCGGAACGATTCGTATGTGCCCGCCACTATTCGACAGAGACAGAATTTTTTCATAAACATTAATTAAAAATGTGAATTATTTTTATTTATTTGTTAGAGTTTTAATTTTTTTGAGTGCCTAGGTTTATTAAATACGTTCGTATGTTTGCGATATTGTATGTATGAGTGGTTTCTTTGCTGACAGTACTTGTCGCAACTTGTCTAGCGGCGAGCCAGACTACACTCTTCACGCTAGCCTGGAACGGGGAGTGCTATTTGCACATCACTCCTTGTACACGCAGAAAACCCGAAGTAAACGAACGCCACGATCTATGAACGTCGAAGGCGCCAAAACACATGGCACATGACTCTGACAGCTCTGTCTGACAGTGAAAGCAATAAGCATGGCCCCAAAAGCCAAACTGACAGTAGTCACGGGCTCGTACCGTCCCGATTGCTTCGGCGATCATCGGCTCACTTCGGGTTTTCGGCGTATACAAGGAGTGATGTGCAAATAGCATTTCCCGCCTGGAACCGCGTTGTTGTCATTGTGATTGCGATTGCTGCCCCGTTCGGGTCGCGACAGTTAGCTAGGAGACATCTTCGTCTGACGAAACACGAATTAGGAGTTTTGATATTCCTTCTGAAAATTTTTAACGGCCTACGAGGTGCGTAATCTATTATATTAATAAGCGATAATCTATTATGATTGTGGGGATAGTTTTAGTCCTTGTTATAATACATTTATGCATATAATGTAGAACAGACGTGCGCTATAACATTGATATTATATTGTAGTTCAATTACTATTTATTTTTTATTTTTTTAGTCCTAAAATGAGTGGACCGAGTAAAAGACAACGAACCTATAATTTTAACACTGACTGGGAGGAATCATATTGTTTCGTTAATTTGAAAAATAAATGCGTTTGTTTGTTGTGTGGTAGTAGTATTGCAGTGCCGAAAAAACATAATGTTGAACGACACTTTCAGACAATTCATGCCACTTTTGATGTGAATTATCCACTTAAATCTGAAGTAAGAAAGAAAAAAATATGTCAACTAAAATCAAGTCTAACTGCACAACAGACTGTTTTCACTAGACATGTGGAAAATTCTAAAAAGACCACCATTGCTTCTTTCAAAATTTCTCACATGCTCGCAAAAAAGAAGAAACCTTTCATTGATGGTGAGTTGTTTAAAGAACTATTTTTGACTGGTGCCGATTGTTTGTTTGATGGATTTTCTAACAAACGTGAGATTGTCTCAGCAATACAAGACTTACAGTTGCCAAATAACACCGTCACAAGAAGAATACATGCAATGTCAACAGACATACAAACTCAGTTAAAGACTGACTTGGAAATATGTGACTGGTTTTCGCTACAATTTGACGAGTCAACAGATATATCAGACACCGCACAGTTAGCAGTTATGGTGAGAATGGTATTTAGTAACTTCACAGTAAAAGAGGATATGTTGCAAATATTATCTATGAAAGGACAGACAAGGGGTGAGGATATTTATAATACATTCAGAACATACGCCAAGTCAATAAATATGCCTTTGCACAAGCTGTCTGCGATAACCACCGATGGGGCACCAGCAATGGTAGGTAAAAACAAAGGATTTATTGCCCTCTGCAAGAAAGATGAATCATTTTCA
>OX463843.1:36266349-36382398 GCA_949825065.1 Odontocerum albicorne | reverse complement strand
CATGTAAAGCATAACTGAGGGTCGACGGGGAATCAATAGACAGTGCCTGTTTTGTTTCATTTTAAAAACAATATTCCCCTTACCCACCACCCACCCAACATGTAAAGCAAAACTGAGGGTCGACGGGGAATCAATAGACGATGCCTGTTTTGTTTAATTTAAAAAACAACATTCCCCTTACCCACCACCCACCCAACATGTAAAGCAAAACTGAGGGTCGGCGGGGAATCAATAGACGGTGCCTGTTTTGTTTCATTTTAAAAACAACATTCCCCTTACCCACCACCCCCCCAACATGTAAAGCAAAACTGAGGGTCGACGGGGAATCAATAGACGGTGCCTGTTTTGTTTCATTTTAAAAACAACATTCCCCTTACCCACCAACCCCCCAACATGTAAAGCAAAACTGAGGGTCGACGTGGAATCAATAGACGGTGCCTGTTTTGTTTCATTTTAAAAACAACATTCCCCTTACCCACCACCCACCCAACATGTAAAGCAAAACTGAGGGTCGACGTGGAATCAATAGACGGTGCCTGTTTTGTTTCATTTTAAAAACAACATTCCCCTTACCCACCACCCACCCAACATGTAAATCAAAACTGAGGGTCGACGTGGAATCAATAGACGGTGCCTGTTTTGTTTCATTTTAAAAACAACATTCCACTTACCCACCACCCACCCAACATGTAAAGCAAAACAATAAACCGTTGGCTTATACGGGAGCGATGTATTCTTCAAGCGAATAATGAATTTTTGTTGGTTACAGTTTTTGTGTCCGAAACAAATGGATGGTTTTAGGTATAACTTTATTTAACCAATATATTTATTATTCAAAATATATTTATTCTACAATAATAAAACTAAATTAAAGTTACGAAAGATGTCGAGCGGCGTATAGCGATAGGTAACAAAGTCAACGAGGCACTAAAACATACATACTGGAATCTGTAACAAGTCTGGGTTGCCAAATTCGTTTTCAACATTTATAATTAAACTTATGAATCGAAGCACGAAATGTATATTAGGTTGCCATTAATCGGAACTGTAATGA
The DNA here is from genome assembly GCA_949825065.1 of Odontocerum albicorne. NCBI lineage: Eukaryota > Metazoa > Arthropoda > Insecta > Trichoptera > Odontoceridae > Odontocerum > Odontocerum albicorne. The sequence continues at coordinate 36,381,344 of OX463843.1, read as the reverse complement.
TAAATTAAAATGAAATCCCCCCAGATAACCCAATCGGGCTATGGTGAGAGAAAAGTATGAAACGAACAGTTAATGCGATATATGGGTGATCAATGAAAAATTGGAGCAAGTTGAGGAGATTTACCCCTCGGGTAGTAGTATCTTTGACGGAAGAGTTGCGAGAGATATCAAACGGCGTGTAGCGATAGGAAACAAAGTCTATGTGGCCCTTAAACAAATATACTTGAACCAGACAGTATCAAAATCTCCTAAGATTATAGTTCACAACAGTATTCTAGTACCAACTTTGATGTATGCACGTGAAACGTAGAAGTGGAAAAGACTGAAAGCAACCGAATCAATTATGTAGAAATGCGCGCACTGAGAAAAATACACGGAGTGACAAAATATGACAGAATACGAAATGAATGTTAACGTAAGGTTGGGGCATATGCGTAGTAGAGGAAGGCCAAGGAATACATGGTTGGATCAAGTAAATGTTATTTTGAAAGACGGTAATGTGAAAAGTTGGAGAAATTTTATGAGTTGTATAAGAAGGTATATAGATGAAGAAGAAGCGAAAGATGTATGTCATAATAGGAAAGTCTGGCAGTCAATCAGCTTTGTCAATCCCGACAGGAAGACCGTTGTGATAGTTTGTATTTAAAGTTTCTCTTCACAATGTTTGACTTTTAATATTTTTTTTCTTGATCAAGTCATTTGATTTAGTTATTGAAATACTCATGTAAGTAGGTAATACTTTTTTTTTAAATACCCCGAAATGAGGCACACATTGAAATAACATCAAATTGTCGAAAGGTTATGAAAGGTCCGTAATAACACCTAATACCAAACACCGAATTCAGATAGCTAATGTGAAGGTATATAGTAATTTGACATTTATTCGAAAATGATTTTCTCCAAAAAGAAGTAATGAGCTCGAATTTATCTTAGTTTTACGTTTCTACAAAAAAAAACTATTTTTGTTGCTTATTTATTTATTTTTTTAAAATTCAATACACCGCAAATAATTTAATTTTTTCACTGCAAGATAAAGATTCACTGAAAGAGAATGAATATTGTGAAATCTAAATCCATGGTGATAGAAAAGTGTGAAAGGAATATAAAATATGATACATGAGCGAGTAATGAAAGATTTAAGCAAGTTGGAGAATTCCCCTAAGTATGTAGTATTTTCTCAGATGATGGAAAAGCGCTAGACTTTCCTAATTTGACACGCATCCCTCACCTCTTATGGTATATACCCTTCTCATCCAACTCCTAGATTTCTCTGATTTTTAACGTTTCCTTATTTCAAAATATCATTAATTTCATCCTACCATACTTTCCCTAGTCTGCCTCTACCACGCCTTCCACTCACATTTGCACTGTATATTTGTTTTGTTAGTCTACACTATATAATTATTTTGTTGTCGAATACAGGTAGTATCAAAATATACCAAGTTGTGATATATCAAGTATCAAAATATGCCAAGTCCACAACAGTATTTTCGTACCATTTTAATGTATGGTATTGAAACCAGTGGACATGGAAAAATACTGAAAGGAGCTGAATAAATGCTGTAAAAACGTATGCATTGGAGTGACAGTGTATGAGAGAATACGAGTTAAGTGATTAGGGAACAATATGAACTTAAGGCTGACGTGTTAACCCTTCACTCCCTGTGATGTGTAACTAGTACACATTGCTTCTAAAAATCTTTAATATATCTATAAATATAATAAATACTGGGTTCAGATTTTAGGTTTTCCCCCGTAATACATTTACGCATTGAATGAAAAAATAATATTAATAATAATTAGCACTTATCGGCCACATCAGAGATATTTTGTGAAAATCAGGAATAAATTCACCAATACAATCAAACGTGTGCCAGTGTGTGACGTAGGTATATTCATTCTAAAAAACCACTATGGGTGAGAAAGCGATGTTATTCCCGTCTCACTCTCACTCTACTTCGGTATATGGGAATGCAAGAATAGAATCTCAGTTCGCAATTGTGTTTCTTCCTTCGAGGTATAACAGTCCGAGACCGAGTCCCGTCTCAGTTCTCAGTAGCTCTGAAGCATCCATTTGAGGTGGTCTCTTTGCTCGTTTTGTGAACGTCGGCCGATGTTTTTTTCATGATTTCAGCAATTAAATTTTAATTATTATCCCTTTTGACTTTAAAATTAATTAATTTAAGCGATTGGCTATGAATATTCTTATTTTTTAGATTTTAAATCGCTCATTTTTACATGTGTATTGAATACACAGCACCGAAACGCGCGGTTTTTTTAGCACAGGAAGGGAAAGGTTAAGTACGTTGACGAAGGGCACTCTGAGATAGCTTGTATGTAAAGGATCTTTCAAATTGAGCGGTTTTTTTAATTCTTGGATAAAACACAGACGGCGTCGCGAACTTGCCTGGGTCTTAGGACATTTGAAAAATGTAACGACATTTATGAAAATGGAGTCGTATACAATGCAACAACGCGTTCAAATTGTTGAATTATTTTATGTATTGTAATCTCCGGGAACGGTGATGTTAATTGGCAACCAAGATCATGTGATCTGACGCCGTTGGACTATTTTCTCTAGGGTTACGTGAGAAGCCAGGTCTATAAGGATGACCCTCGATCAATTTCTAAGCTGAAGGACGAAATTATTCGCGTTATTGGTTAGTTAAAACCGCAATTATGCCAAAATATCATCGAAAATTTTGACAAAAGAGTGGATATTTGTGGAGCTGCAAGAGGTGGGCATTTGTCGGATATTGTTTTTTGTCTATAAATGTCGTACATTATACTTTAATGACCAATAAAAAGTTTTTTGAAATCAAAGCAAATTGTGTATTTTATTCAAGAATTAAAAAAAACCGCTCAATTTAAACGACCCTTTAGAACCAAATAATTCAAAATGAAAAGTGACAAAAAAGAAATGAAAGAGTTACTTTTGCCCTTTGAGGGACTACTATACGAGTATGCTATTTAACATTTTCACATGACCTTGCCAATGTTTACTTCAATCTTTTACCCAATTTGAAATCCGTTTTATTTTACATTTTATTCGGATGCTGAAATTTATTACTCTGAATATTTCATTTATTTATTCAAAATATATACGAAACTGAAATATCCTTTGCAATATTGAATAAACAAAAGATAAAATATAAATATTTTCAAAAAGTTAAAACAATTAAGAACACTTTCTGCGTGTGGTTCGCAGCGTCCGGTAAAATATTGTGTAGTTCCTGCACGCCTCCAGGAAACACATACAATGGGTAGTTGTTTACGATGTGGCCCATGGTCTGAATTCCCCCAAACTCACAGAAAGGAGACAGGTCCGACTTTTATGATAGTTGATGTTGATGTCATCTCACCGGAGATGACTATATTAGGCATATCAAATTGCATTGAAGACAACGAGCTTCAGGACTTATACCTTGTCTTAGTCTTCTTTTTCCATTGGATCCCTGATACCTAACAACAATTGCCCACTGTGCTTTCTGTTAGCTCACCAAAGAAGATATTTCTTGGGAGTTTATATTCAGGCATGCAAGTTGCTTGTTCAAATCAACGCAGGCGAGCACGTGACACCAGAATCTCGATGGTATAGCAGTTCGTTCTTCTCAAAACGTCATCCTTTGGTACTCTCTGGTACCATCGAATCTTTATTATTTGCTTGAGGTGCCTATGCTGTATTTCATATGCAGCACATCAGATCTTTTTGTAATGCACCATTCCTTCCGAAGTATGGAAAAACTAGAATTTTGAATTTACACTATAGCCCTTTAAGTCCTATTGTTTAAAAACTACCATCCGTCCAACAGGACCGCCATTTGTCGGTGATAAATCTATTGGCGATTTGCTACAGATAATTCAAAATTGTTCAACGGGAGGCGATACGGAGCTCTGGTGGTTCTTATATTTCCGTAATAAAAGGCAGCTGGTCGATTTACGACATTTTTTCCTACTTTTTTTTAAGGAGTGTTTCTTCAAGACTTATATTAGGAGGTTGACTATTTGCTAGCACTGTTAGCCAAAATGTAGTTGTAAGCTTAAAAGGTCCCGTCCCGCCGCATGCATTTGCGTCATCTAAGTGTATATGCGACAATGATATACATATCATATATACACATTAGAACAGTAACTGGCTACGGTAACAATCAAATCCATTACAGATATTCGAAGGGTTTCGCGCCGCATCCCTAAGTTGTTCCTGTGGGGTTATGAACGATGTCTGCTTTTTAGCTTCTCTTTTAAGGATCGTAAATGGAGTTGAAATGTGAGCGAACGACAGATATAGCGTGACACCGAAATAGCGGATATAACATATGGCTGATTACTCATGCGTTCATTTGTGTTCCGCCATTTTTGTACTGCGAAGGTGAAAATACATAGCTGTTATTTTTGACGTGTTTGCTTTTAAATGCCGTCCTCGAAAGGATCTCTCCATGGACTCTAGATATCTATTGATATATTAATTTCATCCGAATTCAGAACACATACAGTACTTGAAATTACCAACATACGAGTATATGTTAGAAAGTTCAAAAAATGTATTTACATGTTTACATCGTACTGTTTACTTGGACTTGCCGTAGGAATTTGTCATACCACACATTCGTGAGGAGCTCAGGAATGAGGGGGGTTTTATTTCCAGCAAGTTGGTGCACCTCTTCACTACCATCCCGATATGAGGGCCTATCTTGATGAAAATTTGTCGAACAAATGGATTAAACACAGAGGTAGCGTTGGATACCCCCCGCACTCTGTAGACCTTAAGTCGATGGACTTTTTTATGCGGGTTTATCAAAGATAAAGTTTATGGCACAAAACCAGCGATAGTCAATGAACTGTGAACAGCTATAGAAAGAGAATGCGCCCAAATACCTTTTACTTTGTCAACATTGCGTGGACCAGAACGGCCATCAATTTGAGGACTTGCGATAACTTAAAATGTCTACGTGTATCTTCTTTAAATTAGAATTTTAGACTTAGATATATCTTAATATAAACTGAATTTATAATGTTTTTAAGTATTTATACATTTTTGGGGAACCTGTTATAGTACAACAACGCTGAAAGGAAAAAATCGACTCAAATCTAATGTAATAAATACTATGGATGAAAATACAAAATGAATAAACTTAACATTTTAATTTTGCCAGTAATCTGAACAATCTAGATTTGAAATAAAAGGTTAGAGTTTTGTAATTGTATGCGACACAGTTTTTCGAATATACTATATGTTATATATATTGAAATATTTTCAAAATCCTTGAGTGACAGGACATGTTTCCATCCGGCAATCTTTTGCAGCACATGTAATATTAAATTGTCAAAATTCAAATGTTTGGCATGCTCTGCCAAGCGAATGTTTATGAACCAATGAAGCATGCCTTATTATTACAAAGCGTATGTTTCATAATTATCATTTGAACGTTTGTATGCAAAGTATATCCAAACAAAAAAAACATTTAAAATATTGATAAATTTACTTTTTCATTTGTATAGTTTATCTCTAATGTTCAGATGCCCAGGTTTCTCATCCATGATACATCTCAGGAGTAGCCCGATGTACGAGTATCTCCTTCAGTCTTTCAGATAATATTTAAGACACTCCTCCATGACAGTTTGGACGTTTCCAAATGATCATAACAGGGAATCACTAAAACCCCACCTATGCAAACATGACTTTGTCCTGCCCTCATTCAACTCTCCTTAGATTCCAACGATCTTTCTGGACCGAGGAACATCTATGATATATGTCGGGTACATATTAGACATTCCGTCTCAAAAGAAAATTTAACAAAGATCAAAGTGAAATTTTCATTTTAGCATTTGTCAATGTAGTTTTAGCAAAGAAACGTTGGATTATATTGTGCCCACTAAATGTTCCGCTACCTACATACTACAATACCGTTTCTCTATCGAGGTAAGCAGAGAGGACAGAGCGCTGGCCTTTCCTATCTCAACACACATCCTTAGCCTCTTCTACATCCAAACATTTTCTCATACAACTTCTACGATTCCTCTGAGTTTCTACTTTTCCTTCTTTCAGAATATAATTCACTAGATTTAACCATACTTTCCTTGGTCTTCCTCTCACACGCTTTCCACTTATATTTGCTCTGTATGTTAGTCTTTTTTCATTCATTCGTTCCACATAACCAAACCATCTAATGCCAAACCATGCTCTTCTTCATCTTACTCAATATTTTCTAAAGTTCGCATTCATCCCGAATCACTTCATTCTGTATTCTGTCATATATTGTCACCCCACGTGTTCGTCTTATAACACGCATTTCTACAGTATTTATTCGGTTCCTCTCAGTCTTTTTTCAGGTCCACTTTTCACTCCCATACAATAAAGTTGACACCAAATTACTATTAGGGAATATCATCTTTGGAGATGTTAGTACCCAATTGACTTATAATAATAATGCTCCACTATACGACCTTTAATAAAAAATACCTTCTATGACAAATAACCCTAACCAACATGAGAATACTTATTACAATCTTATCTCCCTTCATTTTCAGAATATTAAACTTACAGTGAGTAATGAAATAAAGATATGAAACATTCTTTTTTAAACGTGATATCATTTACAATGTACGGTATTTTATGGCCATAAAAATACTTACAATAATTAAATTCAAATTGTAATTTTGAGTGTACTTGAATGCAAAATCAATGTTGCAAAAAATATAAAAATTAACATTTAACATATAAACAAAAAAATAAAGCTAGAATACGAACATGCATACTTCCTACCATACATATAATAGAAACACGAGACATGCTAAGGCTCAGGAGACCCAAGACATACAAAAAAAGCTTGAAAAGAAATTAATAATATATTCGTATAATTTAACATCTCAATACAAATATGAATAAAAATTTATGTTCACTATATTTTTGGAGATGTTGGAAAGTTTAAGTGAAGAAGAAAAAACCAGAGTCACACCGTGGTGCCGGATTCATGGTTCAAATAAATAAAAACGCTCTCTGAGAGAACTTGAAAAGTTGTTAAAACTGAGACTGCAGCATACCCAATCATTACCCAACCCATAGGGTATGGGAGAATCCGAGTAATACTCCTAGTTAGTTTCACTCACACAGGAATATATTCTGCGATCTTGTACTTCTTGAAGGAATTCGGAAGTTAATCATTTCCAATAACTTCGAACAGCCTATTATTTCAATTGTTAATAACGAGAGTTTACTGTGATTCTAGTAAATATTATGTATACTCAATTAATGTAACAACCTCCATGGCGTAGTTGATAAGACATATTTTTTCCAGCCAGGGGGTTAAGGGTTCAATTCCGGTTAGTTTCCAGATTTTTTAAGAAAAGGTTTCAGCCTGGTTTCCACTTAAGACTTTTCCTACGATTGTCTGGTTGGTAAAAAAAGATTACCACATGCCAATAAACCCACTAGGTTGTACAACAAAAGTATAACATGACGTAAACAACTCTTTACTGCTCAGTCACTGGGGCTATTCATTTAAATACACAATTTAGATCATAGGTTCTCAACGTGGGCGATAACGCCCCCTTTTGGGCGTTTGGGACTTTCAGGGGGGCAGTAGAAGACCCAGAGAAAATTAGGGGACGTTGAGATGGCACGGAGGGGCGTGGGCAGATTAAAAAAATATAGTCTTAAAAAGACAAAAAAAACACGCTAATTACGGACTAACTAAAGTAAACTTTAATATTGGTTAATTTTTGTTATTGTATGTATTTTAATCATTTTTATCACGTGTGCGAAAATTCACATATTTCGGTAGTTCGGGAAGTGGGTGAAAATTGAACTGAAATATTCCATTACATTCAGATCTACTCGTACATTAAATTGGATGATATAAAAAAAATTAATTTTAGATTTGAATTAAAAATTTTCAAATCTTCCAATTTCACGTGAAATATCTCATATATAAATACAGGTAAAGTTAACAAAAGCCTGTTAATAAAAATTAGCAAAAAATATGAGCCTGATATTAACAAACTCCTTAAAATGCATCAAATTCAACCTTCTCATTAGATAAGTTATAAATTCAATGTCTTTTGAATGTTAATAAAAATACTTTTCAATATAATTAAGTATGCGTTTTAATTGTTCTCATTGAAACAGTCTTCTTTAAACCCAGAAATAGGATAGGGTCATACCATATCCTATCTTACGACTATAGTACCTATATAATATTACACGTTTAAATATAATCGTGGCAATAGCTGTTTCAGATTCGCAAGTAAAAAAAATTGGGGGGGCTTTAGAAAAAAAAATATTCTCAAAGTGGGCAGTGGGCAAAATAAGGTTGAGAACCTATGATTTAGATGAATAGCGAATTAATCATTTTTTTGTATTGTGCGGAGACCTGATGACTCAAGACACACAATCGACAAATATGTAATTGATGTATTTGGGGTGCTGTGCTGGAGGCGACTCTTGCGCTTTTCATGGACTGCCAAAAAAACCAATCGATCGATTATTAAAGAGATGATAGTTGAGAAACGTCTATCTGTGCTTTGTGTAAACGTCTATCTGTGTTTTGTGTGTAAGAGGAATCTTACGATACTTTGAACAAATAGGGAGGGAAAAGGTGTGAGAAGTGTGAATAGCAAAAGGAGCAGAGGTCGAGTATCCATCTGATGAAGTGACCAGTTGAAAAAAGCAGCGGAGTGCTCATTTCAAGAGGTACTACATTGGGCAAAAGATCGCTTGTGCTGGAGAAGGATTGTTGATGACCATGATGACGGCGATCTTTAAAACTGAGGGAACAACCAAAAAGAAGCGATTTAAAAAATAACGAGGTCAAAGATAATGTAGCCTACCGGGCTTGCTGTTCAGCAATTCTGCTTAAGCAATTTGGATATGCTGAAAATTACTATACGAATGAAATAAACTCCATGTACCATAAACGTATACCAACAGATACAACGACTTCGCGAATGTTTCAAAACAGATTTTAATGAGGGATAAATCTTTTTAACAAAACATGAATCATTTGTACTTAAGTTTATATTATAACGCTGTTTTTTTTATTTTACTTCATCCGAATTAAAAATATATTTTGTTGTTAATATAATATTACGCTTTGTTTTTAATTTGATTTCTTACGAATTGGGAGAATAACAAAATACTCGTAATTGACTACTTTGGAAAAATAAAACAGGTAGATTTTTAATTAAATTTCTTTGTGCTTTTTCTAAAAATATTGACGAATATTTTTTTCTTATTTTTTATAACGATTCACCTTTTTCTTTTAACAAAGGCGTATATAGTAATTATATCTCCTTCACCTACACCGTTTCGAAGAATGGATAAGGTTCCCTTAAAGTGTATTCATCAGAAAATTTAGTATAAGTTAGGTACGAGTTCATAATTAATCGAAGAGCTGTTCATCTTCTGTTGAAGAGTTCATCTTCTGTTCAAACTAAATCAGAGTTTAGAAATGGTAGTAGTGGCACCGAGAGAAGATCATATGCCAGCAATGGAGTTGAAATCCTATAAAAGAAAGTAACAAAAAAATATTTTTTTATACCCAGGTCACTCGAAAAACCTTTGAATATTTAGGAAGTTGCCAACATTTTCACGAAAATTGGGAAAAGCCGAAGTAAAACTATTCCTAGTCGAAATACATTCGAATAACTAACCAGGCCTGAGGTAGTCCAACATATAGTTGAATGAAGCTCTTCTATGCATTTGAGAAACTGAACCTTCGTCACAGTACTAAAAAATGTGATATGTGGATTAATCTGAGTGTCCACATAAATTGCAACAGGGCGAAGGAACAAATTTTATGAAAAAGCTTGTTTCCGAAACTCCCGTGGTCAGTGAGGAATTGGGAAGTCCAGCTATTAAGAGCCACCCAAGAAAAGTTTAAGCGTGCTTATATTCGTATATTGAAATAATTTGTAAGTGTATCGCCCCTTTGAGGGTGACGTCAAAATACTTGTATATACCGATTGGTGTCGTAAAATTCTTCATATTATATTGGTCGCTTTTTTCCTGGTTCCACATCAGATCTCGCCAGAGCAAAAGCCTCTCTGTCTTGAGCTATATGACATATACCCAACACTCTGTAGTCCAAACAAAACCCCGACGTTGCGAAGCCATGTCCCCTAACGTTTTCCAATACGAGCATTTTATATATATACTATTTTTTTTACAGAAAAGTGTGAAAGGAAAAGTTAATGCGATATACTAGCATGTTTCAACAATGAGAGATTGGAAGAAGTTGAAAAATTCTGTTATTGGGGGATTTTTATCAGATAATGGAAGAGTTAAGAGGGATATTGAACGGCGTGTAGCGATAGGTAAAAAAGGAAATGTAGCACTTAAACATATATACTCGAACCGGACAACATCAAAATATGCTAATATGATAGTCCACAATGGTATTTTGAAGCCAACTATCGTGTATGAGAGTCAAACGTGGATGTGGAAAAAGACAGAAGTCGAATAAATGGTGTAGAAATGCGTGCATTGAGAAGAATACGTGTGGTGATACATGTATGATAGAATACGGAATGAAGTGGTTAGGAATAAATATGAACTTAGGAACTAGATCTGATGTTTGTTAAGTAAGATGAAGTTGAGCACGCTGAGATGTCTAGAGCATATGGAACGAATGGATGAAAAAAGACTAATAGAACAGATAACTCGTATAGTGCAAATTAGAGTTAAAGTTGTGAGAGAGGAAGACCATGGAGAGTATGGTAGAATCAAGTTAATGAAGTTTTAAAAAAATTAATCGTTGAATCTTGTAAAAATCGTAGGTGTATGGATTTGGAAGAGGTGAATAATATGTGTCTCGAGATAGGAATGTCTGGCGCTCTGTCATCTCTGTCTACCCCGTCAGGGAGATGACGTGATGTTTTATTTATACTGTTATTCATATGCAGCAACGCTACATGGTACCATATTTCAGTTTCTTACACTATTCCCAAACAACTTAATATATTCTCGATTTTACTTGTTATCTAATATTGACCCGGTTTTAGTCTTTATTTCAGACCTTTCCATTTCTTATTTGCTATACACGATATAAAAAATATGTTCAATGATTATAAAAATCGAGACAGTTGATTCTCTAAGTAATGTTCATTGTTTATAATACTGTATTACACATTTGCTGCATAAATAAAACCTGGCAGGTTTATTGTCATATGGTAATCTTTAATTGAAAACTAGATTAGAGTCCTTTTTATATTAAAAATCAAGTACCAATGTCAATCGAATCCACAACCCCGGTCTGGAAAACAAGTGTTCTAACTGTTAGGTCATGGAGGTCTTTATGACTTTGTAGTTAGTTACGAGTACCAAATAAATAGCTCATTTTATCTCAACGTTCTGTAACGGTATGCTTTTAAATTCATAGTTTAGAAAACAAAACGTTTATTTTTTATTCACTTATTAATATAAATATAGATAATACGAGTATCTGGCAAAAAAGACCCAATATTTAAAAGTTTTTTTTCTGGTTTATTTTAAATGTAAAAACCATAAATAAATACATGTGCAAACAGTCAAGCCTTATAAATGAGTGTATCAAGGTTAATTTTTTTTTAAATTTAACCAGGCGAGTCTATTACCATGTTGTGATCTTTTCCAACCAACCAGAAAAGTGTTTTAATAGGCCCTAAGGGAAAACTAGACTGGAATCCCATTTTTTTTAATCTGGGTTCCAGCGGGGATCGAACCCGCAACCTTCGGATCGGCAGACAAGCGTCTTACCACCAGGCCACGGAGGCCGTCATATTTTTTTGATATAAGACCGAATTTTTATTTCCATATTAGACCATACAAAGCAGTTAGATATTTTCTTAATAATATCAGAACAGGTAAGAACAAGAAGACATAGCTGCACGCAGTTTAACCTGGTTTCCTTGTTGCTATGTGGCATAGTTTTTTCAATCAGCTAATAATGAACATCATGCGTACAAAAAATTCCAATTTTTTTACTAGTTCCCATAGAGCCATTTCAGATGAGTAATGATAGTTTGCGCGAATCAAGAAATTATTATGTATATTTCTAGATATGAAACATCATTAAAAAAATGCTTTGTTCAATGTCACTTATTGTTCGATTGCCAGTTAAGAAACGAATCTTGGTTTTGACCATAAGTAATGCAATATTATAGTTATTTCCTGAAATTATAATAATCTTGGAAAAAATATGTATTGTTGTCAAAGATAATACTTGCTGACAGCGTAGCTTCTAGTGACGAAATGCAGCTTGTATCATCTAGAGCAGAAAAATATGTGTTGTTGTCAAACATAATACTTTCTGACAGCGTAGCTTCTAGTGAAGAAATGCTTCTTGTATCATCTAGAGCGGAAAAATATGTGTTGTTGTCAAAGATAATACTTATTGACAGCGTAGCTTCTAGTGACGAAATGCTGCTTGTATCATCTAGAGCGGAAAAATATGTGTTGTTGTCAAAAATAATACTTGCTGACAGCGTAGCTTCTAGTGACGAAATGCTGCTTGTATAGTCTAGAGCGGAAAAATATGTGTTGTTGTCAAAGATAATACTTGTTGACAGCGTAGCTTCTAGTGACGAAATGCTGCTTGTATCATCTAGAGCGGAAAAATATGTGTTGTTGTCAAAGATAATACTTGCTGACAGCGTAGCTTCTAGTGACGAAATGCTGCTTGTATAGTCTAGAGCGGAAAAATATGTGTTGTTGTCAAAGATAATACTTGTTGACAGCGTAGCTTCTAGTGACGAAATGCTGCTTGTATCATCTAGAGCGGAAAAATATGTGTTGTTGTCAAAGATAATACTTGCTGACAGCGTAGCTTCTAGTGACGAAATGCTGCTTGTATAGTCTAGAGCGGAAAAATATGTGTTGTTGTCAAAGATAATACTTGTTGACAGCGTAGCTTCTAGTGACGAAATGCTGCTTGTATCATCTAGAGCGGAAAAATATGTGTTGTTGTCAAAGATAATACTTGTTGACAGCGTAGCTTCTAGTGACGAAATGCTGCTTGTATCATCTAGAGCGGAAAAATATGTGTTTTTGTCAAAGATAATACTTGCTGACATCGTAGCTTCTAGTGACGAAATGCTGCTTGTATCATTTAGAGCGGAAAAATATGTGTTGTTGTCAAATATAATACTTGCTGACAGCGTAGCTTCTAGTAACGAAATGCTGCTTGTATCATCTAGAGCAGAAAAATATGTGTTGTCAAAGATAATATTTGCTTACAGCGTAGCTTCTAGTGAAGAAATGCGGCTTGTATCATCTAGAACGGAAAAACTCTTGATTGAATTAATCAGGAATGCAGATTATTCGATTACTAAACAATTTACGCTGTACAATGTTTACCAATGGTTTCCATTTCACGATATATGGCGCGTTTGCAGTTTCAAAGTGCGTTTTTTATATATTATAAAGCAATTAAAACTGCAACGTGGCATTTACAACACTATTAAATTTGTCAGGCATGCAGATTATTTACTAGGTACGAGTATACACTAACTCTGTACAATGTGTACCAGTGGTTTCCACTCCGCGATGTATTACGATCTTACTGCAATAAGATGCATTTTTTATAAAGCAATCAAAATCGGATAAAACGGAAACATTCCATTTTACGTTAGGCAAAACAAAAAACGCGTAATTTGTTGAAACGAAAAACTTATTTACTTGTTTCATTTTTATCCAAATGTTTATAGATAAAATATTTAAAAAAACATTAATAGTGACCTTGAACAGTGTTCACCAGTGACTCTCAAAGTTTCGTGGTGCATATTGATATCTTCGCTTTAAAGTTTTTACAAAGCACCCAAAATCAGAAAATGCATAAACAAACACGCATTTTAAAATAATAAAAACCTATGTACCTATTTTTTAATCCAAATTATAAGTACTTATTGATGCTGTCAATTTTCAATTCTCGGAACTTGTTTTTTTTTTGCACTTTGATAGGTGTATATCCTTTTTTATTTAATTATTAACATGTGTTTTGCCATACAATAACAAAGGGAATAGTTATCACTAATTAAATAAAAAACGGATCTAAAACGACTAAACCGTTAAATTTGACTGTTTCTAGATTTCAGCGGGGATCAAGGCTATACTCGCACTGTCTACAACACATTTATATAATAATATATTGTAATACCTACATCTTGTCCCACCCATCTCCACTGATACAGTTTCACGTGAATACATAATCCGAATGTCTGATATTTGTTCTAAAAAACATCTTATAACATATCTTATCATCCAGATTTCTCTACACACCACTGATTTTCATATACTCGTAGTTTTCTAAGTAACTTTCTTCTTAGAGCCGCAGTCCGTTGAGATTTCTTAAAAGAAAAATTTAACAACAAATGTTTACTATTACTGTTGCATTTTTTGTGTACATGATTAAACATGGAACATGTGGCGAACTTATTGCAGTACAGAAATTTCTTCTAACCAATAATAATAATACAAAGACTTTTAGAAAAATTTTCGATACCTTTGAGACAGAAATTTTCTGCAGAATATATGGTCCAATTTAATATAATGGTGCGTGGAAACAGTGATATAACAAAGATATATATACCCTATGTGGCAAAACTAACGTTGCCAAAATTATAAAAAAATGTTTGACTAAGCTGACTTGGGCACTTACGAGTATACCGCATGCAGGATACTGATTCAGCAAAGAAAGCATTGTTTAGCGATCCGATGGAGTGTAGGCAAGTACGGATACCAAAGCTGAGATAGCTGGATGTAAGTGTGGTAGAGAACTGCCGCACTCTGGGTATAATAATAATAAAAGGAAAATTTATATAGCGCTGTTTAGAAAGCAAATCCTCAACCAAGGGCGCTCTAATTCAGGATTCGAATCCACTTATAAATCTTGATAAGACCTCCCAAAAAGGATTGTCTTACTTTTCCTCCTAAATCTACACACGCCACCCATATTTCTGACACTAGGAGATAGATCATTCTACGCCACAGGACCGACGGCAAAAACTCTATTACGAGTATAATAGCCCGCCGTTTTTATTAATTTAACCAATCAGTTTAACTTGGATACATTAAACTGTTTTAATCCATGACAGATTTTACGAAAAAATCACCTTGATTCAACAAAAAGAAAACAAATAAATAACCAAACAACTATAAGATTTTCTATATACGAGTATATTGTAATAAAGAAAGGAAACGTTTTTTTTTTGTTCAATATTTAAAACATGCGACCCTCGACCTAATACGAGTACATATACGAGTAAAAAAGCATACACCTATCTGATCCGCGATGCAAGAATAATTTGACATGTCTTCCCTAGACAAACGTTTGAAATACGACCCTGTGTTCTATTATTCAGCCACTGCGCGTCCAATGCCGGACAAAGGATTCACCCATGTGTCTGCCCGGTGTTCGATCTTTGGTGTCGAGCTACCATTTTGATCTCCAAATTTAAAAAATCTATCTAAAATTTAAAATATTGTATATTACTATCATCTTCATTTGATATATTCGTACTCAGAATTTGTAAATGAACCCATTACTATTGAAACGATAAATTTGTAAATGAACCCATTACTATTGAAACAATAAATTCCTCTCAATAACCCGGGAGGAAATCGATTTCGAATCATCATGGGTACCAATCAATCGGATTTACTAGAACCGATTTGAAAACGGTTATTTATCTATCGTTTCTATAATATCTCAGAAGGTTCGAGTATATAAGGTTCATAATCCTAATCTAATGACCGCAGCGACCACCTTCCAATCTTTACACTCAAATTGTTTATTTTTTAAATATTTTTAATCTGTCGGTTCGAATCTCGAGTTAGTTGCCCTTGAAGAGACTCCGCTTCCTAAAAAGTGCTGAATAAGTTGTCATTTGAATTTTAAAATCCGCTATATAATAGATCCAAACCTAAGCCTCTCTAAGCTGTCTTCTTGGCCACGAGCAATGTGTCAAAATAATACAATAAAAAAAACTCGTGCTGGGTATATTGTCAACAATTTGTCGGTAACTGCCAAATTCCCGAGAATGGATGCATTAGTAGAAAAACTGTAGACGGACACTTTAAGATAGAGGTACTAGGAGGCGTCCTCCATTGCCTAGTTGGTAAGACATCCTGTCTTTCTTTCAACCCAGGGGTTACGGGTTCGATTATCGTAAGAAGAAAGACTTTTTAAAAGGGTTCGAGTTTTATTTTCTCTCTAGGCCTCTTTAACCTTTCCCTTCCTGTACTAAAAAAATCCGCCCGTTCCGGTGCTGTGTATTCAATACATATGTAAAAATGAGCGATTTAAAATCGGAAAAATAAGAATATTCATAGCCAATCGCTTAAATTAATTAAATTTGAAGTCAAAAGTGATAATAATTGAAATTTAATTGCTAAAAACATGAAAAAAACATTGGACGATGTTCACAAAACGGGCGAAACGACCACCTCGAACGAAAGCCCGCTGGCTACTAAGCGAGAGAAGCGAGCGAACTGAGATTCTATTTCTTGCGTTCCCATATACCGAAGTAGAGTGAGGGTGAGAAGTGAATAGCGTCGCTTTTTCACCCATAGCGGTTTTTTAGAATGAATATATCTACGTCACACGTTTGATTGTATTGGTGAATTTATTCCCGATTTTCACAAAATATCTCTGATGTGACCGATAAGTGCTCATTATTAATATTATTTTTTTCATTCAATGCGTAAATGTATTACGGAGGAATACCTAAAATCTGAACCAAGTATTTATTATATTTATAGATATTAAAGTTTTTAGAAGCAATGTGTACTAGTTACACATCACAGGACAGGAAGGGTTAACATAAATTTGTTTGGTTGAAAGAGATTGCCACATGGAATGAAACGACATGTACACAATGTAACTGTAATTCAGTAATATTGAGAAATGATCTGATATCTTGAATGCAAACTAAATGAACTACCACAAGGTCATGCAAGCACTCGAATAATATAGAAAAAAAAGGAAAGCTTTGGCAATCTTAAACTGAAGCCATGGAATAACGCAGGTTTCGAGAATTCTAAGGCGTTAAATCTGCTAATGAACCGGGATGAGATTGAGATAATTCGCCACGTTTATTCATTCTTATGGTACCCCTCAAATTACACGAATTGATAAGGCAAATTTTTGAAGCGCGTAGTCGGAAGATAATATTACTTTGGCCGAGCATTTGGCTTAAGAACCACTGGAAAAGGCACGTAACTCTCAGTTATCTATTGAACTTGTTGAATTTCTACCACACGTAGATTGGTAACAATACAGTACCACATACGATAAGCACGTGCGAGTATTGTTACCAGACGAACACTTCAACCAGACTTGGAATCTTTTTATGCCTTTTTTTGGGTGCAATCGGGAATCAGGTCCGAATCCCCCAGAGGGAAGACTTACGTCTTACCAACTAGATTATGGATGTCATCATGTAAAAAAAAATTATTATAATACAATCTATTTAAGCACAGAATAAATAGTTTAAAAACACCAATCAAATTCTGAGTGATGGACAAGTAAACACCCTTCGTAATAGGCGAGTATGTATGATGAAGTGTATAAAGCGAAAAAAGAATGAAATTAAGTGGATACCATAACTCAATCTGCTAATGAGCTGTATGTTGCGCAAAAAACAACAGACCAAAGTATGTTACGAGAAAGATTGAAATAACTACTGAAATGAAATAATCCGCAGACGGACATTTACTCAAGGGTGAAGTTCAAACAATAGCAAGACTCTCACTCCAAGAGTATAGTAGAATTTCTACTGACAAATATAGGAGTATTATTCTTTCTGCACTGCATTCTATTCACTTGAAAGACCAAGTCTAATGATCATGATTTCTCTATAAAAAGCATAACAAATATGGCAAGAAGAAGAATAATTCTTGGTACGTATGACTGGAAAAAGATCTTTGAACAAAGATGCTGCGATTCCTGTTCAAATCAGTTTGACAACCTCTGTAAAGGTGGGGATTTAATGGTGGGGAGACTATGAATGTCGAGTGAATTAAATGAGTCCTAATAAGGAATACATGATCGATCGAGATTCCATTGTATACAGATTTTACAGACTGAGGTCAAAGATCGATGCCAACTTTATGACAAGACTTCGGCGAACAAAGAGAAGCAGGATACAAAGCATCCGATAAACTTATTTATAGTCCGTACACGCGTACCACAGTTTAAGAGCTACTCTGTTCGATGGATCCTGTTTTTGGCATCCACGATTCTTCAAGACTATAGAATATAGAAACTTGTATTATTTCTGGTTAAGTAAATTGAAAAACGATTCCGATAAAAAAGTCTTCTTTGGTGGGGCGAATGTATCATGAGCTATTCAACCTTGGTCCATTTCGATAGGTTATTATGACGGGTCAGTTTATGTTAAGCTTTAGTTGAACGGAAACTACGGTACATGTAGTCCAGGCTAAACGAGCGTTCGTTTTCGGTGTTCCCACAGTACGTTATCGTGAAATTTTGGATATAAAATAATGTATAGGATGTCCCAAAAAATTATACCCACTTTTACACCGTGCCGTTTACTTGAACTTGCTACAGTTCGTGGAACTACGCTTTCATAAGGAGTTTAAGTATGAGGAAGACTTGACTTCCAGCAAGATGGTGGATGACCATCCCACTACCATCATGATGTGAGGGGCCCATCTTGATGATTGTTTCTAACAAATAGATTGGGCATAGAGGTAGCATTGAATACCCTCCGCAATCTCCAGACCTCACACCAATGGACTGTTTTTATGAGGACTAATCAAAGATAAAGTTTATGCCACAAAACTGACAACACTCAATGAATTGAGAGCAACGTAATAAAAGTCCGTAATATTATTTTGGTACCAACTTTGATACATGGAAATGAAACGTAAACAAAGTTTATTGGGCACCAAAACATATATACTCGAACCGGGCCTTACCAATTTTTTAAGATATAAGTTCGTAATATTATTTTAGTACCAACTTTGACGTATGGAAGTGAAACGTAAACAAAGTCTATTGGGCACCAAAGCATATATACTCGAAACGGACATTATCTAATTTTGTTAAATAAAAAAAGCCCATAACATTATTTTAGTACCAACTTTGATACATGGAAGTGAAACGTAAACAAAGTCAATGGGGCACCAAAACATATATACTCGAACCGGACATTATCAAATGTTTTAAAGATAACAGTCCGTAATATTATTTTAGTACCAACTTTGATGTATAGGAGTGAAACGTGGGCGTGAAAAATACTAAAAAGAGCCGAAAGATGCTATAGAAATGCTTGAACTTAGAATAATTCATGAGTGAAAATATATGACAGAATGGATTGAACTTAAGGCTGAGTAGTTGAGTAAGAAGAAAAAGGACACTGAAATGGTTTGGGCGCGTGGAACGAACGAATAAAGAAAGACTAGCAAAACAAATACGCATATAAAACGCGAGTGTAAGGCGTGGAAGAGGAGGATCAAGTAACGTGTGGTTGTATCAAGTGAATGATTTTTGAAAGAAGGAAATATAACAGTAAAGAGAAATCGTAGGAACTGTATGAGAATGTGTATGGATGTGGAAGACGCGAAACTTATGTGTCGAGATATGAAAGTCTGACGCTCTGGAATGAAAACAACAACTTTATTAATGCAGTTTTTTTTTTGCACTGCAAGATATTTGGTTGTCAGTGGTATTCTTTTCACACTGGACACCGGGATAATAAAAAAATTTCAAGAATAAATTAAAAATAATCTAAACGAGTAATATGGAAGGTACGATAGGTTTGAAAATACATAAAAACATGCCACAACCAAACAAATCAATTTCTGAAAGAATGAAATGGAAAAAGTTTTTACAATACGAGAGTATGCATGACAAGGTGTATGGACGTGGTAGAACCGAAATGTGTGTACCAGGATAGAATAATCATATCCCGGGATGTCGGAGACCGCAGAAGTATCGATGAAATATTCTGAAGTTTTTGAAACAGACTGGAGTTTTCATGTTTAACATACTCGTACATTAAATCATTTTGTAAATGGTTGCCATTTTAAGATCTATACAGATTTTAGCTTAGTAAATAAAGAATCTTAAACATTTATTTATTTTCATTAATTGTGATGGATTACTGTTTTTAATATCCGTGTTGTTCTATATATTACATATACGAGTATTTTTAAAAGACACGTATCTTAAATTGTTATTTGTTTTAGTAAAATAATGATACGTTTTATTTTATGATTGTTACTGTGATATGTAAAGAATACTTAAGTATAATTTGTTATTTTTTACACTAATTGATTGTTTGATCACAAATATACCCATTTACGAAAATAAATACGGATATTAGAGAAAAAATCAATACATAAATATAATTTTATAAGAATTCAGCATTCATTTTGCCAAAAAAAACACGATTTTGCCTTAAAGAAATATTAGGTCACATTTTTTTTTCTTTTTGATACTTATTTGCTGTTTTAGACCCAAAAATATCCTTTGTTGATCGGAAACATAGCAAGTATTAAAGAAACCAGGACAAAAGTATAAATAACATAGTAATTTATTCTTTTTTTAAATGTAACTGGGTATTTTTAGCGGGATAAACAAGTCTCTCACAATTTTCTTAGAAGTTGATGAAGTCAAAATAAAGTATTCAATTAAAAAAAAATGTATATTAGTAAGCAACTTTATTGAAGAATATGTGAGTTTAATAAGGAAAGTACCTTAACTACTTTCATAGATACAAATATCAGAATTTTACTAGTTATACCTACTAATTACATATATTTACCAAAATTGTGCTAGATATAAAAATGAATTACAAATATTTACCAACATTTTTGCTAGTTATACATACAAATTACAGATATATATTGAAATTTTGCTAGTCATACACACTAATTACAGAAATATACCGAAATTTCGCTAGTTATACGAGTAATATCATATACACGTACATCTGATGTCATTATCGATACAAGGCTATCAGGTGCATACTATATTTAGTTCATGGCAAATGCATCGCAAATTCTTGATTATAAATTACGATATGTGTCGAGACGTAATCCAGAAAAACCGGTTCGACGTTCGTTTTTATTTTCTTTTGTACTGAATGACGAGACATTCTTCATTTATTTCTTGATCTTTTTTAATATCTTTCAAAAAGACTCTGAATATCCTTAGGTATACATACGAGCAGGCCTGTGGAGTCGGATGAAAATTTACCGACTCCGACTCCGGCTTTATTTTATACTCCGACACCGACTCCGACTCCGACTCCAACTCTTGACTCTGACTTCAATTTTTATTTTATAATTTACTGCGTCTACCTAATGTATTTATATTGACTTATTAATAATGGATACAGGTATAAATAAAAAAATAATTATATTCGTACGCAAATGAAACAATTTAATAAAAAAACATATAAACAATACGCATTAAGCAATATCTTCACACAAAAATAATGTTAAAAATATATATTAATATTTAAAAAAAGAATTAAATAAAACTTTTAAAATAATTAGAAAAAAAAACACAGGTAGGTATTAAAAAAAATAAGAAAACACTAAAATTAAAAGGTTGCTTCATTTGTTTTCATACGTTAACTAAATCTTATTTATATTGTTTATTATTTTTTTTATTCAATATTGAATAGAACACAAGATTTTTGAGAACGCCCGAATGCGGCGGCATCTTCCGAAGTAATGAACGAATATCGTATGCTGATATAATACACTAACAATATTTAGGCATGGACACGCCGCGCGTGTTTTGAGCATGAAGCATATGTTCACATGGACACGCCAGGCGTGTTCTCAGCATTGGATGAGTTAAAGAAGATGTTAAAATAATTAAACGGAGTCGGAGTCGGTCGATTTTTTCCGACTCAGACTCCGCCTAAAATGTTCCGACTCCACGACTCCGACTCCGACTCCACAGTCCTGCATACGAGTACATACTAATCTAAACCGGCTAAAAGTCGAGCTTTGCTTTGACTCGCTGTTTTGGAAGAAGACCATATTGCTATAGTTCCAAATGTGATTTATGAACGTAATAGAAAATATAAACGTCTTACAGTGAACTATACTTTAATGAGAAATGAAAAATCAAAAAGTTAACAGAACAGTTTTATCGTTCTAAGAATTCAGATTATACTCGTAGATTACTTAGATCTGAAAGTAAAAATTTAAAACTGTTAAATGGTCATTATTCGTACATGAATGTTAAAAGTCACCGTGAAACGTGCATTTAACACAACACGAGTCAAATATAAAAGTAAGTTTCGCAACTCGAGTGATCCACAATAACCTTGAAGAGTCAACACTGTTGCAACCTCTCTTTCTTCGGTAATGTCATTCAATGAATCTTTACGATTGGTAATACTCGTATGTTGTAACCGTTAAAAGTGTGGAGCCTTTGGTAATCATTTCCAATCACTGTTAATATGGTCGAGTGATTCAATATACTCGTATTTTCAAACATTCTCTACACAGACAGACATTCAGACACGAGTGTGCTATTAATTTCTTCAAATTGTTGCAGTATGTCTTGAGTTGCCTTACATGTTACACTCTCGTTATAAGGTCTCACAACTTATCACGTTAATGAGAATTTATGACAGTTATTAAATAATAATCAACAATATGTAAAAAGCATACTATACGTCTATTTTGTGAAGAATGTCTCAAAGGAAAAGTATTAAATAACACAATTACTTAACTTCTAATGAAAGATTAGAAGTTAAGTAATTGTGTTATTTAAGTATTGTTTTCTTAGATGATGGAAGAGTCACGAGAGATATCAAAAGGGTAGTAAACAAAGTAAACGAACTACTAAAACATGTATACTCGAACAGCATCAAAATCTGCTTAGATGATAGTCCACAAGAGTATTTTAGTACCTACCAACTTTGATATATGGAAGTGAAACGTTGACGTCGAAAAGGACTGAAAGGAGCCAAATAAATGTAGAAATTAGTACACTGAGAAGAATACATGAAATGACAATGTATAACAGAATACGAAACGAAGTGACAAGGGATGAATATGAACTTAAAGCTGATGTTTAAAATAATATCAAAGAACACTCGGAGATGGTTTTGGAATGTACTATGATGTAATGAAGAAATACTAACAAACCAAATATAAAGTGCAAATGTGAGTGGAAGACGTGGTAGAGAAAGATCAAAATAAGTATGGTTGGATCAAGTGAATGATTTTTTTAAATAAGGAAATGTAAAAAATCGTTAAAGCGGTATGAGAAGGTGTGTAGATGTGGAAAAGGCAAAATATGTGTATCGCGATAAGAGAGTCTGGTACTATCTCCTCTCCTCCCACTTCACGACGTTATGGTATATATGTACATATCAACCTATTTTTACACAAACAAAAGCCTAGTTTATCAGGGACACGACAAATGACCGACAACAGACCCGGATCCTTGTACTTGGCGAGTGTCCACTTTAAATTGCTAGTTTTTATTTGTTTTGTTTTTTTATAATTTATGTATAGATATAGACAAGTAAATATATTAAATAATTAATAAAAAAGTGTATTTGATCTCCGTGGTCTAGTTTTTAAGATGCGTGTCTTCTAAAGAACCACGAAAGTTTATTTAACAATGGACCTTTCCCATGGTAATTTATTACAGTTTATGAAAGTTGATTAAAAAATGAACTATTTCTTAATGAAGTTTTTTTTTTGAAAAATAATAATAAAAATTAAGCTGAAATGCGGGAACTGGTGACATTAATTACATTAAACGAGTGGAAGCAAAATAACTGCAATTTTTTCCGGCCTAATTAATCTAAGATTAAGCGCTGATGAACGAAGTATAGAATATAATTTTATCTCCTTCTTTTTAACCGATTTAATGTACATATCATTATCGGTAACCTATATGGGTCCCAGTGCTGCACCTTTTTACAACAAATGCGTGTTCATGTTTGTTTTATTTTTTTACCAATATTAAAAATACATTTTTTTCATTAAAAATGCCAAGATAAATTGAATTATGTTGTTGTTATTATTGGTACTAAACAATCTTGTAGTAATATGTAAAGAATAATTTACATATAATTTATTATCCACCATGACTCTGACATTAAAAATATGATTAAACAATCTTCAACTTTACAAAACAACAAATTATATCTATCATATATTCGGCATCGTCGAGTTGAATGTGGTACACATAGATCACGCGAGAAGATGACACCATTTGAATTGGCATCTATGGTCAAAACATGATTATTAATGTATGTGTATATTTGCATGTCCTTTGTGCTTTATTTTATGGAACCCACTTTTTGTATAAAAGGAATCAATTGGAATTGGAAAACTAACATTCTACCACTAGAATGCAAGGTTGTCATGAAATATTTGTTATAATTTGTAATATTTTGAAGATTTCATTGCCCTAGTAATAAAAGGCTGGTGTTCCAACGAATAGATTCGGGTGACCAAATAATTTTAAAAAAACCTTATTCTATTTTTTTCATTTAAGGCTTTTAAATAAGTAATAATGAAATATAATTTTAATTCAATTTAAGTTTATGTGTTAAATTGGATAAATACTAAATAAATTCAAATGAGCACAGGTTAGAACGTAGAAACAAAACCGGATAATGTGCAGCAAGTACTCGTATTTTATCCAATAGATTATTAGCGTCCTTAAACAAAATGGTATTTTAATGTACACGAATTATTGTTTGGATGGAAATATTCATTACTTGTTATGTCTAAAATTATCAACCAATGTTTAATTCGCTATTCTGACTAACGTATTCATTAGCAAATCAAGTATAGTGGAACCTCGGTTTTCGAACTTAATCCATTCCAGAAGACTGTTTGGCAACCGATATGTTTGAAAACCGAATATTTTCTTCCCATGAGAAATAATATAGATCGTTGATAGATTCATCCGTTCCAGACCCCTAAAACTACACAGCGCTGCAACACAATGAATAGATTAAATTAATGAAAATTTATGGCGTACGTGAAAGGTGGAGAGGAAGAGAGATGTTATTGTTTTTAAAGGGAATCATCACCTTGCATAAAAACGTCAGGTGACTGTCCTACCGGGGTTCTTTCTATTTTCTGTCTTAATAAAAACTTGTCCAATTAGGTTTGTTTTTGCCTGAGGTTTAAAACAATCTGGCATTGTCATTGAACATTTATGTTCGAGAACTGAATTGTTCAAGATGTGAGACATTCGAAAACCGAGGTTCCACTGTATAATCGACGCACGCATGCCAAAATCAATTATAATGAAGCTTATTTGTGGCATTTGCAGTTATTGTAGGTTCAACATAATTGTGAAAAAAAGAAATTGCACATTTTTAAAGAAAACGATTTTATTACGCAACTATTGAAATTTGCATAATCAGACGCTAACTGCATGGCATATCACTCTGAGATGGTTTGAGAATGCAGAATAAATAAATGAAAACTAATATATAGCGAACCGCGATTAGAAGGCGTGTGAGAAGAAGACTAAAGAAACTGTGGTTGGATTAAGTGAATGATATTTTGAAAGAAGGAAACGTAAACAGTCAGAGGAATCGTAGACGTTATATGAGAAGGGCATAGATGAGGCGTAGGATGTGTGTCAAGATAGGAACATTTGGGCTCTTCCATTATCTGAGAAAATACTACCTTCTTCTTCATCTTATTTGAGGCCTGTTGGCCTGTTATGGTCCTGCATCATTGTTTGCCTCTTGCGACGTCGACTGCCAGCTGTCTTTCCATCTTTTGGGAGGTCGTCCTGGATGTCTGCTTGCTTGGGGGATACTGCCCCTGGCCATTCTTACGGCTCTTGATTCCGCCATTCTGGATACGTGTTCGTTCCAGAACCTTCTTCTTTGTTGTCCCCATCTGACAATATCTTCAACTTCGCACGTCCTTCGGATTTCTGTGTTACGTACTCTATCACGAAGGGTTTTGCCAGCGATACTCCTGAGTACCTTCATTTCGCTGGTTCGAAGGAGATTTTTGTTTCTGACAGTATCGGCTCTGGACTCTATGCTGTATGTCATTATGGGGCGGACACAGGTCTTGTATATCCTCACCTTGCTTTGGATGTTCATATGCTTGTTTTTCCAGATAGTGTTCTTTAAACATCCGGAAATAGCATTGAATCCTTGTTGTTCATCTCTATGTTCAATTTGTTGTTCTAATTTTACTCTTAGGATGTTGGTGAAGAGCATGAGAAATGCGCTTAAATACTACCTAATTAACATAATTCTTCAACTTGTCCTAATCTTCCACAACTCATTCATATATCCCATATTCTATTCCTTTCACACTTTTCTATCACTATGACATGACTATTACTGACATCGCGTTCATGTGTGCATAAAATCATATGCATCTTTACTCTGTTTTCTGTCCCTGCCGACATATAAAAATGCATAATTGCTTTATTAGATCTCTAGTGAGCATAGTTCTCGTCACATATCATCATACCGTGTCCCTTGCAGGGTAGACAAAGAGAACAGATCTCCAAATTTTTCTATACGCAATATTCTATTATTCATACTTCTCACTTTACATTCTTTCAAAATCTGGTCCATATTGTCCAATCACGATTTCCTCGGTCTACCTCTCCCGCGCACACCTTGCAATTCTGACTTAGTCATTGTTTCATCATTCATTTTCTCCACATGTCCAAATCATATTAAAGCTAATTTCTTCATTAATCTTACTTAAAATATCAATTTTATCCATGCATTCATTTCTGAAATCTTCATTTCACTTTCTTTCAAACATTGACACTACAAAATTCCCTTAGAGCACTCATCTCCACAACATTAATCTTATCCATTTCTGATATCTTCATTTCACTTTCTTTCAAACATTGACACTACAAAGTTCCCTTAGAGCACTCATCTCCACAACATTAATCTTATCCATTTCTGATATCTTCATTTCACTTTCTTTCAAACATTGACACTACAAAGTTCCCTTAGAGGACTCATCTCCATAACATTAATCTTATCCTTACCCTTCTGAAAAGTCCAAGTTTCACGTCCATACATCAAGATGGGCACCAACACACTATTATGCATTATCAATTTTGTTACTGTTGATATTACGCGGATGTTGTAAATAACTTTAACTACTCTGTGTACCTTGTTCCCTATCGCTACACTTCTTTCAGTGTTCATTTCGACTCACCCATCACACGTAAACATACTGTCCAGATAAATAAACTCATCAACCAGCTCCAGTTTTTCTGAGTTAACACATACATAGCACACAGTTTTACCACACTTCATTCTATAACTACGAGTATAACCTTTGATTACGCTAAATTAATTTTCAAATCATTTACTAGACATCTCTCAAATAACTCACTTATCATAACCCTTAAATCGCTCTAATTTTCAACAAACATAACTAAGTCTACTTACATTTTATTGAAGTCCTCGTCACACCTTCTCTAAAACCACATGTCTCTTGCTGTCACGTTATGCCTCTTATTTTTATTATATTATCCTTATGTGCAATCAAAGGTGATTTTATAATATGAGAACACATCACGAACTTATCTAGATTTCTTAGTAACTTCATTATGTATTCTTCAAACTGGTTTCGTTGTATTCTCAGTGACATATACTAGGAAAACCTAGTTATATGTATATACACAACATACATACTCGTATATACCATTACACAATTTCCCTGTCGGGGTAGGTCGAGAAAACATAGCTATAAAAATTCCAGTCACTACATACTTTCTGCAACTCCTTCACGTATATAATATATATCTTCTCATATAGTGCCTTCTATTTCTCGGACTTCTTAAGTTTCTTTCTTTAAAAAATCCATTCACTTGGTCCAAACATACTTTATTCGGTCGTTTTACGACTCCCACTTTTGCATTAAAATTTGTTTAGTAGTATATGGCTATAAATGTCCTCAGTGAGATACAGGCAAAAACCTAGTTTACTGGGAACACGACAAATGAAAGGTAACAAACCCAGATCCATTAAAATTGTGGGTCCAAATTCAATTACCTGTTTTTTTCGCAAATTGTGTATATTTCTTATCATATGTAAATAAAATAAATATGTCTTCTTTAGAAAATTTCAGCAATATGGAAAAAATGTTAAAAATCATTTGTGTTCTAGTATAAAATATATTAATATTTTAATATTGCTTTGAACACCTTCAACGGAGTATCCAAAGACAGGTTAAACAACTTTATAATGCATAAGCGAGAGTCTTGGTATATAATGACCAATAAAGTATGGTTGGACAAAGTGAATACAGTTTTAAAATAAGGAAATGTGTGGAATATGAGAGGTGTGTGAGAAGGTATTTGAATATGAAGGATAAGAAGGAAGTATGTATTGATTGGAAAGTTTGGCGCTCTATTTTATCTGTCAACCCCGGAAGGGTAATGGCGTGATGGTATGTATAAAATATAATATCATTAGTACTTTGTTAGACTTCAAAATTGTTATAAAAAATCTAACAAAACATCGACATAGAGATAATAAAATTGACAAAATGATATTTTTTTATCTCAGTATAAGTCTTTTAATATTTAAAAAAACTCCTATAAATGATGAGACGTATTGATAAGTCTATTCTGACAGTTTGTCAATAAACCGGGGTCAATGGGTATTCCAATTATTTGGGCACATCACTGAAGGCTTATCAACATAAATTTACAGAGTCCTTTATTTTTAGACACATTACTGATAGTTTGTTAACAATAAACTTACGAACGATTCTACAATTCTTTGGACACATCGCTAGCAGCTTGAGAGGAATAATTAAGGGCAACCACGAGAGTCACGGTGTTTAGTAATAAGCAATATGACTAGGAATAAAAAAACTTATGCTATTTACTCGTAGATCTTTGGACTCATTGACAATTCATATTAACTATGATCAACATTTTAATAAACTTCACGTCAGATGTCAACTTCATATTAATTTGTTCCTATAAAGTTACACGATTTAAAACCACAAAAACTAATTACATATTTTTCAACGGCACGTGATTTTTGCAATTATTTTATGTCAAAAACAAACTTCGAGTAATAATTTTACAGCTTTATTAAACTGGATTGTAATTATGTTTTCGAACGGTGGCTAACAATAAAAAAAACTCAATCTTCTTTCATACATTAGTAATATATCTTAACATGGCTTTGATGATAAAGGCTACAATATACTCGAAATATTTGTACAAATAGGGTAATAATGTCAAAAATGTTTTGAACTAATGGTCTTGAAAATCTTCGAACTTAATAGTATTTTAAATACAGGCATTCACTTTAAGATGAAAGCGCGCCGACACCCTCTTGGTGTCAAAATATATGATTATTGTGATATATTATGTTTTTTATTTTTACATCTTTTGATTTGCACAAATCTATTTTTATAATTTGAATAAAATGATAATAATAAGTGTTTTAAGTTTCACTGTAGTCAATTTTAAGTTTAATAAACGTCATTAAGTTATAATAGTAAGCGACCTCATCGGGCGATAATTTTAAGTTTAATAAACGTCATTAAGTTATAATAGTAAGCGACCTCATCGGGCGATAATTTTAAGTTTAATAAACGTCATTAAGTTATAATAGTAAGCGACCTCATCGGGCGATAATTTTAAGTTTAATAAACGTCATTAAGTTATAATAGAAGCGACCTCATCGGGCGATAATTTAAAAAGAAAACGGCTTGTTGGACACTTTTTGCCTGCAACATCGTCAAACATAATTTCTTGCAAAATCCTTCCCAAGAGATGATTCCATAACAAATTGTAGATGAACAGGGAAAGATTGGAACAAGTTAAGAAGTTGTATTTTCAAGAGATGGTAAGATAGATACAAAAGTTAAAAGACGTGTTGCTAAAACCAGACAGGAATCCTTTGTTTTTTTTAAATCCGGGTTCCAGCGGGATTCGAATCCGCAACCTCCAGGCCGTGAGACAGGCGTCTTACCAACTAGGTCATGGAGGTCGTCCTTTTCATTTCAATGAAACTTGATAACCGTATGATATTATTTTTTAAAGATTTCAGAATATAGCGAAACAACAGGTCTTCTATCAATTCTTATTGAAATACTGCTGAGACTAGAGGTATCCAATTTAACTGTAAGATCACCTGGCCATGCGGTGGGCATATGTGATTATATGTTCTCTCTGCCTACCCCAAAAGGGGCATGTCATGATGGTATATACCCGTATTTGTGCTTTCTTATCACTTCTTGTATCAATATCTTGTACCGATATTCTAGCCAAGTAAAATGCATCTTTACTGGGAACAAAGTGGACACTTTAATTTTTATTTACATAGGTATACGATTAAAATATCCAAAAGTAGCACAGATTTCTGTATATGATTATGCTATTAATGTTATATTCACGTAATTTCGACATCAATTAAATTTTGCAACCAATCCGAAAATTGTTGTATGATATTGTTACATCATGATCATTTTAAGACGAAGGACAGAGGAAAACTGAAACAAAATAAGCAAAAACCTGTTTCGGGGATTTCCAATAACTTTCGCGCCTGTCTTCCAAGAACAGTAAAAAAACGACAGAGGCGGAGTTTAATTATATTAACAACATGCATAATGCAGCGCTTCGGTCAAGTAGAAAAAAATTATCACAACAGTCTAATGACGATGGTGATAAACTATAGAGGTTGCTAAAAAGCGTAGACGAGAATCTGCCAGTCAATTTTGAATATATCATTTTACAGTAGACTCTCGACTATCGGGCGTTGCTTTAACCGGGTCGCATATCAACCGAGGCAAAAAAAACAAACTGGTGCGCAAATTTTTAATAAAAGGGTTAGTATTTAGGTTAATTTTAAGTTTTTTTTTTTTTTTTTTCGGTTTTTTATCCGGGTAATTTTTTTTTCTTATTAACCCGGATAATCGATAGTTTACTGTATTAAGTTAAGTGTTTGCCAAACATTCCAGCAGTATATCGACATTGTTCGTAGGAGTATGTTATATAACATTCAGCCTCAATTTTAAACACATTTTATAATTTTTATAATACAGATGTCATATATTCACAAAACTATTATGACTGTTTTTAAGTAGATATTCTTTATAATATAATAATAACATTTTAAATTCTACATCTCGTCTATTTCCCCAGCATGTCTGTTGAAGTTTTGAGTTCTAAGTATGGTATATCTATATACTTCTATAATTCATTACTAGACCTAGTAGGATATGATTATTTTTTAATAATTTCATTTATTTTCTGCCTTAAATATTCCAAACCTATCTCTCTTTTTTAAATGGAATACTTTGGATAACTCAAATACTTTATATTCATAAATTATATATTGATCATTCATGATAAGTTTAAGAAATGTTTTCTACAAACTGTTTGTTTTGATTAAATAAGTTAGTACAGGAGGACACAAAAATGTGTACCACCACAACATTAAAAAACATCGCCAAAAGTAAATGTCATCTCTCACGTATTGTACGAGAATATGTTGAATTGAACTTAATACTTGCAATTTAATTAATTATACATTTTTCACGCACAGAGTTGCAATCATATTTATTTTGCGCTCATATTGATTGTTTCATTTTTATTTTTATTTTAATGTATCCTTCTGCCCGTTTTTAGGGAATTTAGGGTACTAGGGTAATCATACTGTGAACTGTTGGTAAGCTGCCTTTATGCAAACCGTGAGTTAGCGCCGTAACATACTCATGACGACGGTCACGATAATAGTTAAACCAGGAAAACCTAAGAAACTAAACAAGTGTTGTTGCTTGATAGAAATTTTAACTTCTACTGGTTTGAATTCAATTTATTAACATGACTTGTAGAAAAAACAGTTAAAGTTATGATATACGTTGTCCAGAAAATAGTTTCATATTTCTCGGATAGATGTCGTTAGGACAGAATTTTCGTTGCTAACGTTTATTCCAAACGTACTGAATGTATATCATCATGAAAGGTAATAAATAGTTGAGCGCATTTTCGACCATTTTTTATCCATATTGGTTTTTTGTGTCATTTTGAAGATGAAACAATATATTTTTTTTCGGTGTTTAATTTTTTTACTACCGCAAAGGAAAAATGCTGTAAAAACAAACACATATACAGTGTATTGCGACAATGTGTTTGAAATGAGGTTTAACAAGCACGCAATTGTTACATGGCACTCGACGATGGTGTCCGCTCTGGAAGGCAGGATTACCACTGATGTGGAGCAAATCAAAGCTTCGATCAATAATAACCAGCGATTTACGACACGATAGATTACTGGGATACTGAAAATCCCCGTCCACGAGTGTTTGGTGCAATTTTACGTATGAATTAGACCTAAAAGTATTAAATTGATTTCCCAACAATCCAATATGATCGAGTCACTCTGCCCCTGGTCATGTTTCGTTACACAAGCGGCGGTTGACGGTTGTGCAACCTACAATAATTTTGACCAGAATAACAAAAGTGATGTCAGTCGTCTCGACATATATAATCGCATATAGTTTCATACATTTTCAAAACACAAGTATTACTGTATTTATTTTTCAAATAAAACGTGAAGATTAGTCAATGTTTTATTACTTTTTGTTATCTTCCACTTCGCACTCGTATGTTATTTTTCTTTCCATATAATCAAGAATGATACATACCAGGGATGTTGCGGATATTCGCATCCGCAATTGCGAAGCTTCCGCATAGATTTGGACATTTGCATCCGCATCCGCAATAATCAATGCGGATGTTCATGCGGATGCAGATGTACCGCAGGTCGCGACAAGAAAGAAATTGGGTGGGGCCGGCGAGTGGCGCGTGTCGTGAGCACGTACTGATTGACCAATAGGAGCGAAGATTTCAGTGACAAGATCCGACGTGTTTGTTATTGTTTATCATTTGTTTCCCGTAAATCAATCCCAACGTGTTTAGTTTCGCTTATAGTATGAACTAGGGATGTTGCGGATATTCGCATCCACATCCGCAATTTCGGAGCTTCCGCATGAATTTGAACATCTGCATCCGCAATAATCAATGCGGATGTTCATGCGGATGCAGATGTATTGCAAGTCACGACAAGAAAGAAATTGGGTGGGGCAAGCGAGTTACGCGAGCTGTGAGCACGTGCTGATTGACCAATAGGAGCGAAGATTTCGGTGACAAGATCCGACGTGTTTGTTATTGTTTACCATTTGTTTCTCGTAAATCAATCACAACGTGTTTAGTTGAGCTTATCGTATGAACATTTCAGTTTTTGAGTGTTGTTGAGAGTATACAGTGAGTATTGTGTGTTAAGCGAGTTTTCTGCAGTTAATAGTTTATTGGACAAGTGAATTTACAATGTCAGCACCAACACAAAGTGAGATTTGGACTTATTTTAAACCAGATGCACATGACCAGGATAAGGCTCATTGTAAAATATGCAATAAAACCTACTCTCGCAAGGGCCGTACCACCTCGTCTTTAAAAAATCATCTAAAATCGATGCACCCAGAAGAGTTTAGTTTCTTTGAAACCTCGAATAAAACAAAACAATTGCAGAAGATAAAAGCTGGCACAGGTAAATTTTATCATAAAAAATGTGAATTAACCTTACCTGGTGCTGTTCTTGTGGCATTGTTTACATTTCATTTGTATGGCTAGCTCTAACCGTAGGCAAAAATTAACTAATGATTCAAAAAACAAAATAGCCTAATAAGCTTCTTATAATAAACACAAGTTTTTTACACCAGTGACCGAGGAAAAGATTAAAGAGGCATTTTGAAGATGAGAAACACTGAGGATGACGTTTCAAGTTCTCTTAATTCCGACGGGGCTAAAAGAATGAGAATGAGAGATTCCTCGGAAAAAAGATACGGAACAACCATGGACGTCCGGTACGATCAGAAAGCCATGCTTAAAAAACGATCTTGCCATGATGCTGGATTCGTCAAGTGAAGATGAGAGTCAAGAAACACAGAAAATGGTAGAGCTGATGTTGTACTCAAGAAGGAATTGCTATCTTACCGCAATAAAAAAGGGGTCAATATAAATGAAAATCCACTTAAATGGTGGAGCGAGCGTTCATCGAGAAGAATTGAAAATATTATCAACAATAGCACGCAGATTTTTATCGCCACCACCAGCCAGTGTTCCTAGTGAACAGTTGTTCAGTAGCGCGGGTTTAATTTATGGACCTCTGCGAAACAGACTGGAACCTATTAAATATAATGCAACATTTTTTAACTTTAATTACTAAATATTTAATTATTTAATAAAAATACTGAAGATTACTATCTTATTTCTGCACCCATGCGATGTGTCTTAAAAAAAATCTTAAGATCCACATCCGCGGATGTGAGCCTTCAAAAATCCGCATCCGCATCAGCGGGTGTTAAAAAATTGTCTGCATCCGCAACATCCCTAATATATACAATATGTGTATATCTTGAAGAGTAGGAGAAAAAAATGTTTTTACCCCACGAGTCTTTAAACCAATAGACTAGGCAAAATGGTTGTAATAAGTCTTTAAGAAACATAATCATTTTGCCTATAGACGGATGAAGCCTGATACGAGTCCCAAAGGAAACTAGATTTTTCCGCATACATCAATTGAACTTATGTATGCGCATACAAAAATTTAACTTAGGTAGGTTGTCGCAATAAAGTAGGTAGGTTGGCCCTATATAGGGTGTCCCAATAAGAGCGCTGGATTTAAATTTTGCAAATTTTTTTGTAAAGTTGGCAGCTCTTAAAATTTCATATATGTCATTTTTTAATCTTGCGATCAGTAAATGTGGATCGTTACACGAAAAAATAAGGCGTTATTATTGGTAAAACTCATAAAAATGGGGAAAGTTTTGCTGAAACAGTTCGTAAACTTCGTGGAATTTTCGCTTGAAATAATTACCCAAATGAGTCATCAATTCGAAGATTAATATAAAAAATTAAGGAAACTGATTCAATTCTGGACAATAAGTTACCCGTGTGTCATTATAGCGGGCGTTCACTCGAAAACAAAGCCGCTGTGAGAGAAAGTGTTACTGAAACCCTAGGGACATCAATTCGTCATCACTTAACATACAAGAATTATGTTAGATGGTTCAAGAAGCACCTTACAGCGAATTCTCGCGATAGATCTAGATTTGTATGCCTACAAGATCCAACCTTATAAAAAAATGGCATGAAATGTAAATCCGGCACTCTTAATGGGACACACTTTATATAACACATAGATCAATAAGTCCTGGGACTAACCAACAGATGGCACCTCTAATAACAAATTCATACCATTCTCAGTTAGTACCAACCTTAAGAAGTTACGTGTCAAACTTTTATGACATTCCGACATTGTGTCATTGAGTTATAGTGGTTTTAGTGACGCTACTTTTGCTATTTTCAAAACTATGGAAAAAACCGAATTTCGTGTGTTGGTAAAACATTGCTTTTTAATGAAAAAAAATACCGTTCAAACTCAGCGATGGCTTGAAAAGTGTTATCTGGGCTCTGATCCGTCGAAAACAACCATTTGTCGGTGGTATGCTGATTTCAAATGCGGTCGTGCAGACACAAATGATGCTGAACGCTCTGGTCGTCCAAATGAGGCTGTTACACCAGGAAACATAAAAAAACCCTCAAAATCGTGATGGAAAATCGCAAAGTAAAGTTGCGTGAGATAACATAGCTGACATCCTGAAGATATCATTTGGTAGTGTTTACACTATTTTGCATGAACATTTGGTTATGAAAACGCTTTTTTCGAAATGGGTGCCGCGTTTGCTCTCAATGGAACAGAAACAACAACGCATCGATGATTCAGAGCGCTATTTGGCACTGTTTACGCGAAATAAACAGGAATTTTTGCGTCGGTATGTGACAATGGATGAAACTTGGATCCACCACTATACTCCGGAATCAAATCGGCAGTCAGCTGAGTGGAGAGCAGCCGTTGGAAGTCGTCCGAAGCGACCAAAATCTCAACAGTCGGCCGGAAAGGTTATGACCTCCGTATTTTGGGATGCGCATGGTATAATACTCATCGATCACCTTGAAAAGGGAAAAACCATCAATAGCGAATATTACATAGCGTTATTGGAGCGTTTGAAGGCAGAAATGGCAAAAAACGTCCCCATATGAAGAAGAAAAAAGTTCTCTTTCATCAGGACAATGCACCGTGTCAGTCGATGGTAACGATGGCCAAATTGCATGAGTTGAACTTCGAATTGCTTCCGCACCCACCGTATTCTCCAGATTTGCCCCCCAGCGACTATTGGCTGTTTGCAGACCTCAAAAAGATGCTCCAGGGAAAGAGATTTGGCTCCAATGAAGAAGTGATTGCCGAAACTAATGCCTATTTTGAAACCAAAGATAAATCGTTCTACACGGCTGGCATAGAAAAGTTAGGAAAGCGTTGGAATGAATCTTAAGGGACTTGTGTTTCGCATAGAAGGATGAGGTTGTTTGAATGAAAGTCGTCGAGATCGAAATAAGTAAAGAGAAAGTTTATTGTAAGCGTCTGTATTTATAATGTATAGAACGGCGCAGTTCTAATCGTGATTAAATTCTCCTGAAGTCTCCATATTAAGCTAAGTTTACTTGAAAATGCACCACATTAAGATGAATTGTTTTCTGAAGCTCGCAGTGTATATATAGCCTGTGGGATTTCAAACAATTTGATGTTCAGCGAAACTTCCTTTAAGCAACAGCAGCCCCGCAAAATACGAGTACGTCTCGTATCCAAAATGTACCTCATACCGAACGATAGCTATTTGTCTATCTTCTATAACAGTGATTCCCAAAGTGGGCGCTGCCGCCCCCTTAGGGGGAAGGGGGGTATAAGACTCATGGGAGGCGCTGGAAGACAACAAATTACAAATAAAGTAGTATGTCAGAAAAGTTAATTTTATGGTAGAGCTATTTGAAGTTAAAATATTTTCTATTTTACAGAATTCTATTAATTTACGTAAATAGTTTAACAACTAAATCAACATAAATTGATTTTGGAAGAAAAATACAATTGAATTACAAATATCTCTACTGCAATATTTGATTTTCATACAAACAATGCGTCGTCTTCATCGTTGCTGGGCCTCGTAGTCGAGGATCTCCTCATCCCTCTTTGTTCGATCTTTAGCTGCTCTTCCACGTCAAGCATGTAATATTCTATGGGAAAATAGCCCGATCCTAGATGCACACTCCCTCTCGCAGGTCTCACAAACATGGTGACCCTGCTGAGTCGATTGGTGCTCGTTCAGTTGGAAAACGAAGCTATGCGTGGGAGGTGTCGAAATAGGCTGCTCGCAATTAGGATGAGCGTCCCTGGGATGGAGCAATTTAAGGAGGCTGCTAACTAATATTAAGCTGGGTGTGGAAAAACTTGTCTAATCACATCAGGTCAATCTTTCACGTTCATATGCCTTCGTTATGAGGGGCGATCAAGGAAACTAAACAGCTAAAAAGGAAGTACAGTACCCGGTGGTAAGTAATATACATCGTTTGTAGAGCGTCGTCTCTGTTGCACGATGCGCTAATAGTCCGGTATCGTAGTCACGATGCGGTTAGTGCATCGTGCGACAGAGACGACGCCCTACAAACGATGTGTATTACTTACCGCTGGGTACTGTACTAAAAATTCGTATTTATTTATTACATAAAGAAAATTTTAATTTAATTTTTTTCCACATATGAATTAAATAAGTACTTTGAAATGATATTGTAGGTGTCATAACATTTTGGTTTGTAGATAAGATACTTGTAATTAAATTATTTTTATTAAATAAGTACTTTTAAATGATATTGTAGGTGTCATAACATTTTGGTTTGTAGATAAGATACTTGTAATTAAATTATTTTTATTAAATAAGTACTTTTAAATGATATTGTAGGTGTCATAACATTTTGGTTTGTAGATAAGATACTTGTAATTAAATTATTTTTATTAAATACGTACTTTTAAATGATATTGTAGGTGTCATAACATTTTGGTTTGTAGATAAGATACTTGTAATTAAATTATTTTTATTAAATAAGTACTTTTAAATGATATTGTAGGTGTCATAACATTTTGGTTTGTAGATAAGATACTTAAAATTAAATTATTTTTATTACAATTAAATTTTCAAAGCATCATTATTTTGACTGGCTTTAGGGGAAATGAAGCTGATGAAATATAATATATGCTCTAAAAAATGAGGTAGTCCAAAAAGTTTGGAAAACACTGTTCCAGAACAATAATTCTCAAAGTGTAGCTTGGGTTCGCTTGGTACATCAAAGAGGATGCCATTTTACAAACAATCGATCGTCTAGTCTTGACATATCGCATTAGTTCGCATTTAAGGTTTTGTGTTTTTTATTGCTTTCATCGCCCATTGAGCTATAAGTAGTTATAAAAATTATTTAAAAGTTATAAAATAAGTGTTATAAAAACATATATTATGCAGGTCGTCGTACGATAAACCAACATCCTAGCTTATCAGAACTAGAAAATAAAAATTGTAGAGCAGAGAAGGTACTAATCGAACTGCAAAATGAAATTGAGCTAAGTCATAAAAATCAAACAAATAATGTTGGTAACAAACAGAGAGGACTTCTTTCTGCAATCCTGCATCATGGAAAGTACTTAAAAATCATGCAAATAATTTTAGTAATAGAGGGGAGTTTCTTTCTGATATCCTGCATCATGGAAAGTACTTAAAAAAACTCATGATTATATTTCTAATACCACGTTTGGTGGATATAGATTACTGAACCATCAGCCGTCTCCTTGGCCACCCGCCGAAAGCACATTGTCGACAATCTGTCGGTGATTCTCAGTTCTTCGGGAATGGAGACGTTAGTTCGCATTGCTGCCCTTGGATTACTGAACGTAGTGGGCCAAATTTGCTGCAAAGTAATATTAAACGTAATAAAAAATCGCCAACTGCAAAGTAATAAAAAATCGCCAACAAGTCACCTATCACATTAACCCTCGATTAATACATTTATTTGTACTTTTTAAATTATATTTATGTTACGAATCTTGAATAAACATAGCAAAATAAAAAATACATTAGCGCTATTGTTATATATTTTGATTTATTGATATTACACTTAGTGAGTCGCATACATTATTGAGAAAAAATATGTATATGGCACAGAGGATCTTCCAAAATCCTCAGCCCAACGATTAAAATACTGATCTATTAAGTCTAGGGTTCGATTCCTGAGAGATCTTATTTATATGACTTAACTCTGTTTTTCAGAAGTACGGAATTCAATGGTCTACCTTTCGGTTTAAAAATAATGCCATTGAAGGTATAAAATACGGTTGAGAGCACTAGAGTGGACTTGAATCAAGGGGGAAAAAATATAAAAATATTTGAGAAAAAATATTCTAGTCTGGATTCTAGTATAAACTCCCAAAAAGTGGCAGTAAGTACGAGTATATCAAGGGTGCGCTGGATGGCAAGGGAGCGGTAGGAGACGTTATTACTTCAAACAATTCTGCTGCAAAATAAGTTTTTCACACACACGACTTAATGCGTAGGTGGCATTGAAATATAATTAGGGTAGCTCGTTCCTGAATTATCAAAAAGAATACCACCATGTTTGTCAATAGCACCAAATTACAAATCTTTGGTCGTTGTGGAAAAATCTCATTCCCATCGTCATATTTAGTGGAACGTGTATTTAGTGCAGTTGCAAACCTTTTGAACAAAAAAATAAACCATCTGAAAATACTCGAACGGGGCGATTTAAGTATACAACTTACTTATGTTTAGCTGAATAGTGTAATTGCACCAGGTGCATCCTTTTTGTATTGTGTTGCATTACAGTTTCGTTGTATACAATATAACCTAGCGGATTTATTGCTATGTGGCAATGTCTTCCAGCCAATCAGAAAGATATCAAAAGGCCTTAAGTAAAAACCAAACTATTGTAGAATCTTATTTTTTTTAAATCCGGGTTCCAGCGGGATTTGAATCCGCAACCTCCGGGTTTGGAGACATGAGTCTTACACCAACTATGCAACGGAGGTTGTATTCTTCATGCTTCATTGGTATGCCTGCGTTTTGGGAGGTAATCAAGGAAGAGCAAGTTCTCTTTTTATTTGAGGCCAAAAACAAATTAAAAATGAATCGAGTACTTTTGGATTATTTTATAGGTACGAGTACCTTTATATTTTTTTATAAAATTTAATTTTCGATGTACCATCATTTTGATTGGCTTGTGAAGGAGTGCTGATGAAATATTTGCTCTGAAAAGGAACGGTAATCTTAAAATGTTGGGAAACACTGATCTGGACAATGCACCGCTTTGAATCGCGCACCCGTATCACTTGTACTACTCGTATATCGTTTTCTTGATGCGTTTCTCACCCAGCTAGTGCTATTATATCTCACTCCCATCCGCTGGTACCATATGTGCAGGAGAGAAAGGGTTGGCAATAGAGAGACAAATTATTGATTCACAAAGTGCACGATGATTATTCAATTATTAACTCATGACCTGCCGAGCAAAATGTGAAGCTAGTAGGGACAGTGCAAAATCGTTAAATATTTATTATTCTGCATGTTCGTTAAAATAGACCAGTAAATGGAACTAGCACTAAACTTATAATGGTAAATTACTACAACCAGTACAGTTCAATTATATCGCATTTAAAAGAAAAAACCGTAATAAGGGAATTTTTTTACAACAAGGATTTCAATAATATGCTATGACGGTCACCTTAAAGTTCCTAAGACACGAACAGTTTTGAATCATATTTATTATGGATTCTATGCTATGCTATTGACTTACTTAAACATGTATCAATATACAATGTATGGATTTTTTAGACTGTGCATAGTATATTATATCCCTTAAAATATTGCACGAAGTAAAGTTTTAATAAGGTACCTGTACAACACCGGGACAAAGACTGTAGGATAGGTTGTTGTATATGGTTGCCGCTCAATAATCGTAGATTTCGGCGTGACTTCTGCGAGTCTCAGTGATATCTGGATGAAGAAATTTTCTGGTGACTGGTTGAACGTTGTAGAAACAAAAACACAGTATGATATTTCAGACGAGAATGCATTGTGCAGAGAGAGAGAGAGAGAGAGAGAGAGAAACGAGTTCTTTTATTTATATTGAAAGTTAAAATTTCCGTGTAATCAACGTGTTTTATTCTGTTATTATGTCAGTGATTATATTTTCCAATGTGTGTGTGTGTGTGTGGGATGTTTAAGTGTGTTTACTTTGAAGTATTTGTGCACTTATATTCACTTTAGTTTGTTTATATGTGTGAGGGCATATTTGGTGAGGAAACCGCAGAAAACTCACCAAGAATGCATTTTGCTCATTTTGTGCCCCTTGTGTTTAGTCCATCGCACGTCGCAAGCACCTCGATCCGACCGCTTACTCCGTTACCTTTGCTAGCTCAATGCTTGCCACGCGTTTATTGCGCACAGGGATCGTCCTCATATGTAATGATAATGTGAAGACCACACGAAGGGACGTTTCATTGCAATACAATAATATTACGAGCAATAATTTTGTAACAATAATATAATTTTCAATCTGGGTGACATATACGTCCGATACAGTAACATTTTATCAAATAAAACATATGTATTTCTTTTCATAAAATAGTTTCCGTGGGAAAGACAATATGATCTTTAACTTGACAAATATCTTGGATATATGATATATACATAACATATGAATGGTTGAATTAAAATAGGCACTAAATACAAAAAAAAAACTAAGTATGCAGTTTCATTATACTCGTATATGACATATAGAACGAAACTGCATACTTATTTTTTTTTGGTACTTAGTGCCTATTTTAATTCAACCATTCATATATAGAATGTTCACCTAGGTTAATAATTCACAATTTATAATTCTCCATAGTACTGTGAAATTGTTTTGGACATAATATTTGTCTACTAAGTAAACAAGGATATTGTAAATGATTTTTCATTATATAATGATTATGTTATAGCCAATTTTAATCAAACAATATACGAATATGTGATTTAACCCGTAAACGTGTAAGTTTATTATTTATCTTTTTTATTTCAGTTCGAGTTTGCGTTGTCGAAGGAAAAGGTTTATACAAGAAAGCGGGAAGATTTTGCCCAATTTTAGACAAAAGCAACATCGGCATTGAGTGTGTTATTGGGATCGATCGGTGAGTTACTATTTAATTTTTTTTTACTAACTAAAATAACCAACTTTCAGCTTGCATTTAGCTATAAATAAGTAAGCGGACTGACACTATTAAGTGAGAATTCGGCCTTATTTTTATGAATTATCTAAAACTCGTTTTTTTATTTGTAACTTTATTTTACTTATAGCATACTTGCTATATAGCATGCGTATATTTTGATGAGATTTTAAGCAGATTTATAGACGGTGACACTGGCATATATTTTTATTTTCCATACTAAATTAGTTTGAATCAATTATAAGTCAATCTCATATCGAATGCAAATTTGGTCAAATTTCAGTGATTTAATAGCTTTATTATACATGTATAATACAAATATGGTATGAATGGAAGGCGTATGAGAGGTAGATCAAGATAAGTGTGATATTCTGAAAGCGGGAAATTTAGAAACTCGTAGACGTTGTATGGACGTGGAGGAGGCTAAGGATATGTGTCGTGATAGGAAAATCTGGCGCTCTGTCCTCTCTGTCTACCCCAACAGAGAAATGGCGTGTTGATATGTATTTATGGTAAGTAGGTTTCATACTCGATACAGTTTTGCAAAGCAAATAATTTGTATACATTTACATATTGAAAATTGGTTAAATCATAAAACTGAAGTCTGTATCCTACGAGTATGGCCGTATTCCCATTTTACTACGCTTAGTACATATCATATGGTAGCTTAAAGTTGATAATCAATTGGATAAAGAATGTTTAAAAGACGGCAGAGCCTCATACATTTAAGAATGTTAAAAATACGGCAGCGCCTCATACAGGAATTCTCAGATGACCTGCCTTAATCCATCTAATAGTTCATTGATCATTGTGAAGTTCTTCCAGATTGATGTTTAATAAACTATCACCGACAAGCGAAATTTCAATTGACCGTTGCAATAGATCGCTCTAGTCCTGGAAATTTTAAGGGGGATATTTACGGTAGAGGAAACAGCAACGACGAAAACGATTCACGTTTGGCTTACAGCCGCAGCAGCGGACTGAGATAAAACAAAAGTAACTTCATTTGATCAGCCCTCACCGGGCAGAAAAAGATCACTTATGCATAAATGTACAATATAACTATTAATTAGCTCTACATTTGACGACATAGTTCACACTTACATTGATAATAGCTACACTTGCGAGAAAATTTTACTAGAATTATATAAAACTGTGGAATGGAAAGTTCACGGCATGTTGTTTCTTTGTTCTGTAGAAATTTAACTTCCACGCGTTAGTCAATAGGCATGTTTTATACCTTATAAATATTTGTTGATCTTTTCATCGACTATAGGTATCCTGCGAGAGGTATTTTTCCAAGATAAAATATATCCTGATTCGATTATGAAGTTCCTTAACTCAATCTCATCTCGACTTGTTCATGATCTGTGAGCAAGCCTGTAATGATAACATATGTAACAAATATTTTAGCATTAAAAAACAAATCATCAAATTACTGTCTAATGTAAAAAAGTACGGGTCTGGGGTAGTGGGGTTTGCGAAGTGTTTGGCAAATTTAGCTTCGTGCAACATGTCGTCAGTGAGATACAGGCAAAAGCCTAGTTTACTGGGGATACGACAAATGAAAGGTAAACCCGGATCCATTAAAATTGTATGTCTCAATTAAATTACCTGTTGTTTTTCTTGCAAATTGTGTATTTATAGATTTCTTGACGTTTACAAATAAAATAAAATATATATTTTTTTATTTATGTTTCGCCATACTAATTATTGTATTGTATTACACTTTTGTTGTATAAATAACAACCTAGCGAGCTTATTGCCATATGACTATCTCTTCATTATTCACCTTGGCGAATTATGTTTATTTTCTAGATTGTTATTTTTGGTAAACTTCTAGTTGCGTATTATTTTTGGCTGAAAACATATTTTATAATACCGGGTATTTAAATAGAATAACGATTACTTAAATGCTACATTCCGTTTTGCATACTTAACAGAATTTTTATTAAGTACATATTATTATGCGCTTTATTGGCGAGTTAGTAAGTCTATAATCACTATAACATATACTGTAGTACCGTACCCCCCCCCCCCCCCCCCCCTTATGCGCGGGGCGGGGGATACATTCCAAGACCCACCCACAGTGGATACCCGAAACTGCGGATGGTACTGAACTTATATACATTATATGTTATGTACTATGTTTTTTCTATATCTTTGTTAAATTCTCTCTTTCAAATTATATTATTGTA
The DNA here is from genome assembly GCA_949825065.1 of Odontocerum albicorne. Taxonomy (NCBI): domain Eukaryota; kingdom Metazoa; phylum Arthropoda; class Insecta; order Trichoptera; family Odontoceridae; genus Odontocerum; species Odontocerum albicorne. The sequence continues at coordinate 36,337,020 of OX463843.1, read as the reverse complement.
CTGTACTCTCACTTCTTTTTGTGATACGACAGTTTTTTAACGTTAATTATTATTTATTTTTAATTAGCACTCTTCTGCATATGTAGGCGTATGCCCACCCTAACGCAGGCAGATAAAGTAAGGCTTTGTTACATATCCATAAGTTACTATTGACCTGCTGACAATAGCTTGAATTTTTCCATTTAATATTTTCGAACCGCGCTTGACCGTAAGTGACTGAAACCGTGGACAATAGAAGGCTAGTGTATACGTATACACGCATAAGAGATTCAAACAACAACTATAGATTTATTTTAAATTTATTGGGAGCATAGAATGAGAGCGCTTTTACAAGATGTATGTAAAATGTTACTAGGAACATTGATATATTTTAACATTTGAACAAATTGAGTTTGTGTAAATATGCAGTGCTTTGGGGTGTTTCAGTGAAATTACGCCAATATTACGAGTATTTTGGATTTTTGAGCGACTACGGTTTGGACTTCTTGGTTTGTTTATGTGTGAGTTATACTGATGAAGTCAGCAGTCTCAAAATAAGTCATTTACCTGGTGAAACGGCTGATATAAGTGTATCGCCTTGTGTAGAATTATGCAAACATTTCAAGAGAAAACCTGTGTTTTATGGCTAAATTCAGTAACATAAACTAGACGTTGTCGATCTTGCATTTTTCAAATACTCGTATATCAAAACTGCTAAAAAGTGGTTCGAATATTTTTGTATATGGTATATTCGACCATTTAAAAGTTTGCCTGTGTATTTTTTGTACAACTCGACACATAACCAAAACTTTATAAAAATTCAATTCTTATTCCTCGCATCGCAGTTTCACTGGATTTACACTTCACTACTGAACCCGTGTGCAGCAAATATTTATCCTCACTAATTTTTCCAGCCGTATCAAGATTAATCTCAGAAAGCAACTTAACGATCTGAGTATGAGTCAATAGTCAATACACGTTCTAACTTGATCAGGCCGGCAACTTTTGGAACTTAGTGGTATTTCAATCAGTCAGCCACAAAGCACCTGTAAAAAACGTTTGTTTGACAGAGATCAAATGCTATTCCAGTCGTGTCTAAATAATTAAATATGGACAGATTTCCACTTAAAAGCGGCCTTGCCACGAGTTAGCTTATGCGAACTTCACATAGATAAAAAATATGTATTTAAAAGATTGCAGGTGGGCAATCTAATATATTGACACATCATTAATAAAAACATAATATATCTAAACCCTGTAGCAATCACGGTCATGCTAATGAGCAGATCACGGTATGACCATAATCAAGGGGAATCTAACTTATAGCATTAACATTTTTAATTTGTTTACTTGCAACAATAGCGATGCGGGGTCTTCTGCGCTCGGTGACATACACAAAATTTGCGCTTCATTACACAAAGTGTAAGCTAAGTGTCATATATTAATGAGGTGGAAGTCTAACAGACAAAATCTACAATGCATTTCAACGTATATACGAGCATTTATATATTTGTTTTTTTTTTGCATACATCTCAATTCATAATAGTCCATGTATAGTTATTTCACATTTATTGTATTCATATACAGAAACTACGGGCTTGGCCCCTAGCCGCGCTGCGACCCTATCCGTAATAGCGCTGCGCGCCTACTTGTAAATGGTAATAGTATCTATACATCCATTAGTTAAATCATATGTATAAATATGACCATTTGAAGGTAATTTCAGAATACTGAATAGGATTATTTGATTAATTTCGAGTAAAACATGATAGCCATTTATTTTCTTTGCGATTTAGAATGTTCCAAAATAATTGGACAGGTTAATGTAGAACAAAAACATCATGTAAAATGATTTTAGCAAACCTGTAAACAAACATTGATTACGATTTATACTGATTGCAATCCCTTGTCAAGTTTCTCGATTTCAAATTATTAAATTTTTTTAATATTAGGTCCTTACATATGAAATTGGCGTTTTGCCGTACTGGCAACTTTGATCTCAAATATCTTCTCTTTGGTTAGGAATTCCAAATTAAAATTTATACAGCTATTTACTCAAGTATTTGTGTTTCGAAAATTATAATTCATTTGTTTTTTCCTCAATTGTTTTTTTTCTTTGCGTCACTCAGTTTACAAAATGGAAAACTTGAAATATCGCGTTATTTACGAGTACGAGTTCCACCGTGGCACCAGTGCTGCAGAAACGGCTCGAAGGATTAATGATGTGTATGGCGACGGTGCCGCAAAAGAAAACACAGTGCGTTTTTGGTTCCAACGTTTTCGTTCTGGAAATTTCGACCTGCAGAACAAGCCCCGTGGACGGCCGGAGACCAAAGTTGATAATGAAGAATTGAAGGCTATTGTGGAAGCGGATCCATCGCAAACCACGTCCGAGTTAGCTGCAGGCTGCGGTGTTAGTGATAAAACTGTTTTAATCCACTTGAAGCAAATTGGGAAGGTGAAAAAGCTTGAAAGGTGGGTACCTCACGAATTGAGTGAAGCAAATCAACAAACGCGCGTTGACTGCTGCGTTGCATTACTCAACCGGCACAATAATGAAGGGATTTTGAATCGAATCATTACCTGTGATGAAAAGTGGATCCTGTATGATAATCGGAAGCGCTCATCGCAATGGCTGAACCCTGCCGAACCAGCCAAACCATGCCCCAAGCGAAAATTGACTCCAAAAAAGTTACTTGTGAGCGTTTGGTGAACTAGTGCTGGTGTCGTTCACTACAGCTTTCTTAAATCTGGCCAGACGATTACGGCAGATGTCTATTGTCAGCAACTGCAAACCATGATGGAAAAGCTAGCTGCTAAACAACCGAGGCTGATTAATCGCTCTAGGCCACTGCTGCTTCATGATAACGCTAGACCACACACTGCACAACAGACGGCTACCAAATTAGAAGAGCTTCAATTGGAATGTCTAAGACATCCACCGTACTCTCCGGACCTTGCCCCGACAGATTACTATTTTTTTCGAAATTTGGATAACTTCTTGCAAGGGAAAAAATTCAACTCCGATGGGGCAGTCCAAACCGACTTCAAAGATTTTATTGATTCCCGTCCGAATGGTTTTTTTAGTAAAGGGATCGATGAACTACCTATGAGATGGCAAAAGTGCATAGATAGCAATGGTACATACTTTGATTAAATAAATATATTATATTAAAAAAAAATCAACTTTATGTTCCTTCCAAACAAAACGCCAATTTCATATGTAAGGACCTAATATAACATTTTTCAGAAAAAAATAATGTGAATAATATTCCATTAAAATTGATAGAAACGCTACTTTGGTGCTATTTTCTTACTGGCAATACAGTATACACCACTTATTGGCTTAGCGTAATAGTAATTAAACAAAAATAGTAATTATATAATTCAAAAGCTGTAGTATTCTAAAAAATCCAGGAGCAGTGCTAGTTGCATTGTTTTATATCTCGTAGTTTTTACTGTAGTTTCCATATCCGAAGTTCTAGCAAAAACAACAGAAATTGTAAGATATTACAGATAAAAAAACAAGAATCTGACGTAGTAGCAAAATTAAAAAGGAAAAACTTTAAAGAAATATTACTTTTGGTCCCTGACTGTGCCCCCCCTTAGCCCTGCTCCCGGAGACAATTCCTCTTCCTTCAGCCCTCTTCTAAATATGATGAATAACAAAACACCTTGATACTATCCGCAAAATGGTTTTCTGAACAAAATATCATATACATAGATTTAAGAATTTTTAATTAATTGAAAGCAAATTTTGTATTTAATTTATCGAAATATCTTCAAGGTTAGACTGCCTCCGTCGCATATCGAAAGGAAGTGTTGATTTTGGCATTTTTACGTCTGAAGATCTCCTGGCGGCAAGATGGCAAAACATCGATATACTTGTGACTGATGAGCTACGCTTCCATGACGGTGAGCTAATCATATTAATTTCTTCTTTTCTATTTCAAATAAATTAACATTTTTTTAAACCTCTGATCTTTTAGTCATAGTTCATTATATATCCATTATATGTTCATTCAATAGTTCATTACGAGTATATATTTTTTTCTTCCGTTTTATCTTTTTCTTTCTTATTTTTTGCCATTCCCTCATGAAGAGTGTTTTTCAACATTATACGAATAGTAATAAGAATCCTAACGTAATTTGGGCATGTTGTCAGAAAGAATAATGAAAATCTGGAAAAGTTAGCGATCACGGTGACAGCTGAGGGAAAGCGAGTAAGAAGAAAGTGTATTTTTACTCACTTTCCCTCAAGAGGACGGACGTACCAAATAAAGAAGATAACATAATCCTCCTTAAGCGTTACATTCAACATGACCCAAGGCCGGGAAATATAGAGACAGTTGGTGCACCAAGTTCCAGACAAAGCAAATACCACGACGCTTAGCATAGATAAAGCGACAAGAAGAAATAAGTAAATGAGAAATAAAAATAATACTTAAAAGTTTAACACTTATTAATATACATTAATAAATTATTTTCACAGTTTACATGGAATCATAAAAATTGGACAATTTGTTATTATCATAAATCATCTTTTTTTTTTTTAATAAAAATGTATGCGATAAAAATAAAATCCTTATTGCCAATATCATACATTTCTTCATGGCGTAAAGAGTATACTTCTTTCTTTGGAATAGCTGCGAGTTCTCATGGCGGGAAAAACAACTTTCACTAGTCACCTATCCCACCAAATAGCATCTTCCTATTTTGAAAATCACACCATCAAATTATGAAACAGAAACGACGCGTCTTTGAAAACAAACAATCACCTAACACTAAAACAAAGGCTTTTCAAAACTTTAATGTAAAAGCCATGTTTGCTTTTATTATGAAACTAAATTAAATGTCAAATTAATTTTAAATAACGAGATCAACGTGACTTTCTGTGAAATCACATAATATGTTATACTTGTATGCATAGTATTTATTGAATACTTATAACATTTTAAAGTTTTACTCTTCATTTCTTTTATATTTATATTCGCGGTTTAAGGAGACACCCTTCAAAGTTTTATTATTATTTATCTACATGCTCTTGTATATTTATCTAACATTTTCATTTTATTATTTTGATACATAGACTTGTTTACCGTTTTCATAGTTGTTTTCTAAATACACTTGCTTTGATAATGTTCACTGTCATATAATTCTTCGCCACCCACTAGAATTTCTCTCCATTTCTGTTTTATTTAAATCTCGATATAAATACGAGTATATAGTAAAAAAAATATAGAATACGAGTATAAGCCGATTTAATGTGAAATTTTAATGAAATGAAAATAAGGAAAAGAAATGTGTAATGATGAATTGAAAATTATGAAGATGCTATTTGTTTTCATCATTTTCATAATATCACAATGTTTGTTTCTTTTTTTTCATGTTATCAAAATTTCCCGTTTCATCGACTTAAATTTAATCAACTTTTGTTTGTATAAACTTACATAAAGATTTAAATGAAACAGAAATGGTGAGAAGTTCTTGTGAAGGTGGCAAGAAAAATATTTTGATTTTAAGACCTCTTTGATTCTATAGCCAAAATGAATATTTGTACGCCAAATGCATCTTTGGATATTTTAAAATTATATATTCCTAATCCGGATTCATCACAGTGATGGAATTTGCTTGAATCATACAGTACGAATGGTCTAAAGCAAGGGTGGCCAACCCGCGGCCCGCTGGGTGTCTACTTGTAGCCCGCGGAGCATATGCACACATTTTTTTTTTTAGTGTACATAAAACCACCAAAAGAACATTCTATCGTGCGTAGTTCGTATCATATCCCATATACTCGTATGTAAGTATCTCAGCACATTGATTCAACTATCGTGACAATTTCTTCTATGGTATATTCGTGTTAACAAACAATCACAACGTTAAGCTGATTTTTAAAAGCGCGCACGCCGATCTTGTGTGGATAGCCGTGAGCGTGAATGCGGGGCGGGATGCGTCGTGCGACCGCCAGTCTGTGGCAAGCTCGCAACGCCGTCGGACGTGTGGTCGCTTCCATTGTGTGCGTTATCGCCATGTGTCTCGTGAGATTTTGCGATCGACTTTCAAATACACATTGATAAGAATACAAGTTGCTATAACCGAGTATCCTGTCTAATTAGTATACCGAGTCCTGTCTACTTTTTTAAGTGCAGTGAAGGTAAGCAAACCCAGCTTTTATTTTTTTAAATTAATCTATGATATTTGGCTTTGATTTTGTCGAGTTCTATTTTTTGTTTTGTGTTTAATTATGGGTATCTAACCAAATTACCAACCGTGCTGACCACTGGCTTTTGTCTGAGTACCTACTTTTTCGTTTATTAGTACAAAAAAATAAAAGGCCTTTCTTTAGTATTTTACTTTATTTATATACTTTGTTTTTATTTTACTAATGAATTAGCCCGAATCAGATCCTTAATGGCATTACAGATTTTTTACAATGCACCACAAGCATCTCATTCTTTTGTCAGAAAGTTATGTAATACTGATGTCATTTTATTTATTTTTTTAGTTAAAAACGAAGACCCACAATGGCGTCAAGTAGTAAAGACGTTGGACCAAAGAAGAGAAGAGTCACAGAAGAACTGAAAAGTTTTCAAGACAGATGGACTATAAACGATTTTTTTGTGGAATTTAAAACAAAGCCAATATGCTTGATATGCAATAATTCTGTTTCTGTCTTGAAAGAGTATAACATTAAACGGCATTACGAGGCTAAACATGCAAATAAGTTTGATAAGTACGAAGGAAAATTTAGACAAGACCAAGTAAATTAATTAAAAATAAAACTTTCTGCACAACGTCGGATATTTACTAGAGCGGCTCAAGAGTCAACATGCTATGTAAAAGCTAGTTATGCAGTAGCCATGATACTAGCAAAAAAATCGAAGCCATATTCAGATGGTGAAATGGTTAAGGAATGTTTGGAGAGTATCGTTGAAATTCTGTGCCCAGAAAAGAAAACGGATTTCTCAAAAATAAGCCTGTCTCGTCAAACTATTACTAGGCGTGTGGACGACATTGGAAAACATATTGAAGATAATTTGAAAAATCGAGCATCCAAGATCATATTTTTTACTCTAGCATTGGATGAAAGCACAGACCTAACAGATACCGCCCAAGTGGCGATTTTTATCAGGGGCGTTGATGTCCATTTTAACAAAATAGAAGAATTAGCGGCACTGTATCCACTTAAGGACATTAATTGCTCACGAGATTTGTTAGGAGCTGTTACATGGACATTGAATCGCTTTTCGTTACAACTCAACAACCTATCGGGCTTAACAACAGATGGTGCTCCAGAAATGGTTGGGAAACACGAAGGTTTAGTAAAATTGATTGAAAATGAGGCCTGCAAAGTTGGTAATACTTCGATGCTAAATTTTCATTGCATTATTCATCAAGAGAATTTATGTTCCAAGTCCCTTAAAATGGATCATGTCATGAAGGTGGTCATCAAAACAGTGAACTTTAGTAAGTCGAAGGAGTTGAATCACCGTCAGTTCCAAGAGTTTCTCAAGTCTTTGGATTCAGAGTATAATGACGTTACATTTTATGCAGAAGTAAGATGGCTGACCCGTGCCAAAATGTTGAAAAGAGTGTTGTTTGATTTGAAGCAAGAAATACAATCATTCTTCGCAAGCAAGTCAAAAAGTATCCCAGAATTTGAAGACAAGGAGTGGGTTAGCGACTTTGCATTTCTGGTCGATATAGTTAGCCACCTAAATGTTGTTAATACTCGTCTACAAGGGAAAGATCAACTAATTAATAACATGTATGATCTTATTTCCGCATTCCAAATGAAACTTGGGCTTTGGGAACAACAGTTAAGGACAAAAATATTCACTCACTTTCCTACATTGTTATTGCAGCCAGACGTCACACAAATTGCGGTGGATAAATACGCTTCATTGATATCCGACTTGAACCTGGAATTTGAAAACCGATTTCAAGATTTTAAAAAGCATCGTATGCTTTTTGCTGCATTTGCAACGTCATTCTCCGTAGACGGGAATTTATTGCCAGGAATTTTACAAATGGAACATTGTGAAATGTGTTGTGATGCACAGTTAAAGGAGAAATTCAGGTTGGTTTGGAAGAGTTTTACAAAACATATTTAGACAAGGAGAAATATCCTGCATTTTACAAATATGCTCTATCGATGATTTCGCTATTTGGAAACACTTACACGTGTGAACAACTTTTTAGTCGAATGAAGCATATTAAATCTCAAATGAGAACACGAATCACTGATGAGCATTTGGAAAACTGTTTGCGTGTAGCAACAACATCAATCGTTATCAACATTGATGCACTTAGTTCTGACAAACAAAATCAGACGTCTCACTAAAATTTATTATATTTTGTTTATTTTTTATTATTATTTTTTGTATTGCCTAACTCTAATCTAATAAATATGTTTGATTCTCATTTTTGTTATATCTTCTTAAAAAAACAATATATTTCTTGTTTGCTTTGAATAATAAAAGAAATTTTGTTGTATGGCCCGGTAGGAAATCTCATTTCTAAAATCTGGCCCGGCTGCTGAAAAGGTGGGCCACCCATGCTCTAAAGTGAGGCAATGCCCCATTCCTATTATATTTATTATCGAAACTAATTGCTTATCTTTGTCTAGTTTTGAGGTATCAAATTTTAGATGTGATGTTTTGAAAGAGTCGATATGTTAGCACGAACTAATACCCATGAAATATTCGTGGACAATTTTAAGTTACCATTCACTGATTATCACTTCGTATTAAAAATAAATATAATATACAACCGGAGAATGTGTTGGAAAATAATAGTTTTGATTAAAGGAAATTGTGTTGGAAAATAATAGTTCAGATTAAAGGAATGTCATGAGAAAAATCCAAATAAATCATTTTTATTAGTAACAATTTATGAAATAGAAATATTGTATAGTACTTTTTGCCAGGTTCAAACTTTTCTCATATTACGGAGAGTTTTTTTCTTTTTGTCGAATGACGTCTAACCCTCTCGGCGGGAAAACAACCTTTCCACAACATAAAACAATCCTTGCACGTCGCACCAGATCACTTCTTCATGCTTTACCAATAACACCAAACAGTGAGAAGACACAGACAATGTCTTTATAAAAACCAAAATCAACAACCCAACACGAAAAAAAGGATCTTCAAAGCTTTAAGGAAAACGTCACCCTGTCCCATTGATAGGCGTCCCGCCATTCTTACAAATCAATTTTATACATATAGGATGGATTGCATTGTTATTTAATCTAATTTGCTTTCAAAATGAAAGAATTGGGAATAAAACAACGATAGATTGGAATAGCAACACTTAAAATACGTATGTATTGAAAAAAATATTTAAACAACCTCTGATTATGTTCATATATACTGTTAATACATTCATCTAGAAACAAATTAAGAGTTTATTCAAGATTTGCTTGTGAATAGCCTTGAAAAAATATTTGAACATGATTGAAAATATATTTATTTGAAAGATGCTTAATGTAATATAACGATTACGTTATATATAATGCAACTATTCGTAACACACAGTGAATTTTGTAACAAATGCTCAAGGCTTTTTGTCTATGGTATCACATAGTCAAATCAGACGATATGTTGTTTTTAACTATTGTGACAGTATAAAATGTCGATAGCGGTGAGAGGGAAATGATGTTGAGTTAAAGACTTCAGCCAAAAGGAAAAAAAATAACGGCCCGATAATTCCATTCGAACGCATTCTTTCTCATCTCGCTATAATGATAGGCAGTGCTGCCATATTTATAATAAATATTTAATATATTATTATTGAAAATGTATTTTTTTAAATGTACCTTTACATGAAAATGGCAAGACCCTTAATCTACAAATATAAATATTTAATTCTTTTGAATATCCATTCTTTTCATTTGTGTATTTTATCTACTTTTAAGGTGTATCTTAACAAATAATATCAAGAATAGAAAATGTGAAAAATGTAGTTGCTACCAGCACATCTTGCCCAAAAGTATTTTTTTAAATTTACTTTAAATCTTTTTACTTTCGATGGTCCTACAGCCCATATCGAGCTTTAGCCTCCGTCAATCTTCGCCTCCAACTCCTGTCTTCCGCCACGGCCCTCCAATCCTGCGCCTGCAGCAGCCGGGTTGCGTCCCTCTTAACTTCGTCCTTCCATTGCAGCCTTGGCCTACCCACCCTCCTTCCACCCGAGTGTCCCTCCAGGATTCTTTTGGGTGCTCGCGATGATGGCATTCTCTGCACATGCCCGGCCCATCTCAATCTGCTCAGTCTGACATGTACAGATAGCCTGGGAGCTTTGTAGATATTATACAGCTCGTCGTTGTATCGTATTCACCAGGTTTCGCCGTCATTCATGGGGCCCAGGATCCTACGTAGTACTCTTCTCTCGAAGGCATCCAGCAACTCTGCGGATTTAGCTGTCAGTGTCCATGCTTCGCATCCATATGCCACCCATGTTCTAATAATTGTTTTGTATAGGGTGACTTTGGTTTTTCTGTGGACACTTCTGGACTTGAACACTGGCAGTAGTGAGAAGAATGTTTTGTTCCCTGTTGTGATTATTCTCTTAATCTCAGCATGCGCCTCGTTTTCCTTCGTTATAGTTGAATCCAGGTAGGTGAACTCATCTACCACCTCAGTCATATTTATCCTTGAATCTAATGTTACCTTGTGGACCATTGCCTATTCTTCTACTCTGTTTCATGATTTTTGTCTTATTTTCATTAATTTCCAGTCCAACTTCTTTAGCCGCTGTCTTCAAGGTTCCAAATACTTCTTGTATGGCTTTCAGGAATCTCCCTACTATATTGAGGTCATCTGCATACCCAACTATCTGGCTGTTTTAGGAGCATATATTGGTGTTTGCATTATTATGGTGTGTCTTTCTGATGGCATATTCCAGATTCAGATTGAAAAGTGTAGGGACCAGTTCGTCACCCTATTTGAGACCTTGAGATACGATAAGCTCATCTGTGAGTTCTCCTCCTATCTTAACTCTACACTTTGTGTTACTCATTGCAGCCCTTATAAGACTGACTAACTTTGTGGGTATATTAAATGTTAAGAGTATGTCATACAGTTTTTCCCTAATAATGCTGTCATAGGCCTGCTTGAAGTCTATGAATAGTTGATAAATGTCAACATCGAATTCCCAGCATTTGTTCAGGATCTGTCTTACTGTAAATAATTGATCACTTGTTGATCTGTTCCTTCTGAACCCGGCCTGATACTTTCCTATAATGACCTCTGCCAAATGTTCAATCCTTTCCTTCGGTATAATAGTTAGTATTTTGTACGCTGTGCTCAACAATGATATTCCTCTGTGATTTTCACATTTCAGTTTATCTCCCTTTTTATGTATCGGGCATATTATACTCAACTGCCAATCCTTCAGAATCTCTTCCAAGTCCCATATCTTGTTGATTAGTCTATGGATCAACCTATGAAGGTGTTCGGTTCCACATTTCAGCAGCTCGGATGATATGTTATCCGCCTCTGGGGCCTTGTTGTTTTTTAATTTTTTAATTGCCAGTCTTACTTCTGTGAATGTAGGGGGGTTGACTTCCTGATCATTTTCCCTGGGTACTTCAGTTGTCTCAGTTCCCAGTTGTGTATTCGGATTGAGTATTTCCTGGAAGTATTCTTTCCATATGTTTTTGACTTTTTCTGTATCTGCTATGATCTCCCCGTTGGAGTTTCTACGCAAACTGGTATTTGATTTAAACCCTTTCTTGAATATGTTGGCTGCCTTATAGGCTTCTCTCGTATTGTTGTCGACAAAATCCCGTTCCATTTTCTGCAGTATATTGTTCATATAGGCTCTTTTCTTTTTTCTCAGTATGTGATTGGTTTCTCTCCTAGCCCCTTCATACGCCTGCCTTTTGGGCCTTGTATCTTGTTCCATAAATAGTTTTCTTAGTCTATTTTTCTCATCTATTTTTTCCATGCATTCCTCGTCAAACCATGGGTGTCTAGTTTGTCAGGGTTTATTTTTGATTGCTTTATTTATGTATATTTTCGGACATATGAAAATAAAAATTTCCTTTAATTTCTTTAATCTGCATACGATCCCAGCGCCCTCAGTTACGACTCGGTTGCACTATAAATTTATTTAGAGCGATCTCTTTGGTAACAGATTGTCAAATCAAATGTTTTTGAGGTTATTTTAGGTTTTTGTAGTTATTTAAAATTTCAAGGTACTTTTGTTTTGTCTATATTTTTTGTATTTATTTTTTATCATTAAAAATATATTTACAATTTAAAAGGGCTGTAAAACAAAATTTTACTTACCATGTTCACGGAAAAAATCCTCGATTTGTTATGAATACAAAATTTAGTAATTAAATTCCAACGCTTCATTTAAGAGATATATCATTTTTAATTCCTATTTTAAAAGTAGATTTCCAGCACTGTAAGATAAAACGCTTTCCATTCTAAGGTTTCGATTTGTTTCGCAATTGTTACAATTAAAATTAACTCTTCAACACATTTACTAAAATTCATACGATTACAATACCAAAGTTAAACCTTCGACTTCACACAAGGATCTAGAAGTCTAATGACCTGAAATTAAGCAAATACATTACTGATACTCTAAAGAGAGCCAATACACTTCTCTACATTATAAAGAAAGCTTTCGGTCCGGTGACTCGACAAATGTTATAGTTTATATGGCGTATGTTACGCCTTTGCTAGAATTTGGTTACCAAATATTATTTTGGTAACCAAATTCTAGCAAAGGCGTAACATACGTCAAATACATTATTCCCTTACTTTACAAAGGATATTGAACTTGAAAGAGTTCAAAGATGAGTAGCAAAATTTCCAAGGTGTCTTGACTTATAAAGATAAATTGTGTTTATTGTAGTTGCCGTCTATCATGTTGCAAGTCGGGAGTAGATGATGAAAAAAACATACTTTTTTCAACATTTTATTCAGATGACTTGTACAATGAATTAAAAAGCAGTATTTCACGAAGATATATTTACGGGATGGAACATCATAGTGGCCTCGCTCCTCCCTAGTTCAAATGTACCTAAGAATTTTGGGTCTTATGGACCCTTAATATACTCATTTTGGTGAAAGAGATATCTTTATCTCTTTTCGATTGAGAGCGTAGGAGCTAAGGGTAAATGTGGTCGTATAACATATATTTCGGAATGTGGTTATATAACATTATATATCTGCAGGGGCTAGGAAGCTATCCAAGAATAAATTAAGACAATGATAAAATATTTCGTTTGAGTAATCTGTAATGACTGACATGGATTCTGGCGATAGAACAGGTGAACAGGGGAAAAATAGGATAAGCGTCCATCACATAACACTACTCTGCAACAATGAGGGAACTTGGATTCTTGATTGAGTGTTATAAGATCTTGAGCAATCATTATGATCACTCAAAACATTGTCAATAATTTTTTAACCTAAACACACATTTGATAGGACATAAGCTGGAATTTTCTAAATTTAAATTCCACAATAATCCAAGGAAACATTGCTTTGCTCACCGAGTTGTGGAATCTTTGGAAAAAATAGCCTAATAGCGAAGTGAGTGCCGTGACATTGAACCGGATTAACCTCTAAAGGATTATGGCCGTACGGTGTACGGCGAGCGAATTTTTACCTGAATAGAGTATGGATGTACACGGTACGTCCGATGTTTTTTCCCCGAATACATGAATTTATCCATAAAACGGACAAGGCTCAAATGTTTTTATCTATTCAATTATTTTGTATATGGCGGCCGCAATTACGTTTTTTATATTACTTACAAAATCAATTTTTTATTTTACTTACAAAATCTCACTCGCTTAGAGGTTATAAATGCTCGGGACAAATTTGCACACAATCCCAAAAGTACAATTTTAGTGATATTTTGTTTCCTTTGTTTTAACGGTTTTTATTTATAAACATATTGACAGTTAAATTTAATATCAATACATACCATAACACCATTTCTCTGTCGGAGTAGGGAGAGAGGACAGAGCGCACACTTTCCTGTCCTGACATCTTTCGCTTTTTCCACATTCATACACCTTATACAAATTCTACGATTTCTCTGACTTTCTACATTTCCTTCTTTCAGAATGTCATTCGCTTGATCTAACCATGGAGTTTTATCATATATAATCAGAAAGAAGTATCAATTTATTTTTTCATGCTATATGTCCTCAGTGAGATACAGGCAAAAGCCTAGTTTACTGGGGACACGACAAATGACGGGCAACAAACCCAGATCCATTAAAATTGTGTATCCAAATTAAATTACCTGTTGTTTTTTCACAAATTATGTATATTTCTTATGTGTAAATAAATAAATACTTACCATGGTCTTCCTCCACACACCTACTCACATTTGCACTATATATCTGTTTTGTTAGTCTTTCTTCATTCATTCGTTCCGCATGTCCAAACTATCTCAGATCGCTTTTCATCTTACATAACACATCAGCCTTAAGTCCACATTCAATCCTTATCACTTAATTCCGTATTCTGTTATCCATAGTCATTCCATGTATTTTTCTCAATGTACGCATATCTACGGCATTTATTTGGTTCCTATCAGTATTTTTTCATATCACTAATTTGACATAGATACTGCATTCATTTGGTCTGTCTATAATGATAATAATAAAAATTATGCGTAGTAATAGAACTGCTTATCAACATCAAAATCAGGAAGACATTTTCTTTGTGGTTCCAAATACCAAGTCCTGTAAATCATTCTTAAAACTAGGTAATTTTTTGCATACCTATCTCTACGGGTACCCGTCAAATTGACGGATAAACACAATTACTTATTTATTTCTTTTTAAATGATTTATTTAACTTAAATAAGACTAAAATAGACATAATATACAAATAGAAATATTATTACAAGTAAAATGGTAAAGGGAGTGACAAAAAAATTATATATTCAACTATTCGGAACATTTTTTACAAACATATTCAATTTTCTTAGTAAATTTTCCACACACAATCTTTTTACATTTTGTACATGCGTTATTGCTTCTATTTATCGTTGACGGTGTTCCGTGACTGAAGAGAAACAGATGGGGTCTGATGCAGTTCATTATCTCCCTTGACTAATTCCTCGGCCAATTGAAATAAGAAGTCCTTTCTTGATACATTGAGTCCAGTGCATTCTTTATAAAGTATCCATGCATTTATTGCTGGCAAATCCAAGATGTTGAAGAAAACTTGAAGGGGCCATCTAACACTTTCTGAGTTGACAGAGTATTTTTGAGCCATTTAGTCAACAACATCTACACCACACTTGGTCTTGTTGTAATATCCAATTGTTTCTGGTAAACGTTTATCCTTGTTTTTTAATTTTACGAATGTATGCTTTGTGCTCAGAAGAAGGACTTTTATTTTTGGTTTACTTTTATAAACGGTTAGTATACAGTTATCAAATTTATATAGCTGTGAAGAAAACAATTGCATTTTATCTTTTTTCTCTCTTACTATTTTTGGACGCTCTCTTTTGTTGGATCGAATGGTTCCAACCGATGTTGTTTTTTCCAATAATAATTTCTTGGCAAGTGGAATACTTGTGAAAAAATTATCAGTTGTTATGGTCCTCCCTTCCCGTAAATACGGTTTGGCTAATTTTAAAACTACGTGTTCACCTAAAGGTGTCAAGGATCGGCTTTCATCTTTTCCCAAATAAGGAAAACCATTTAAAACATATTTCGATTTCAAATCCACTGCCAACCAAAATTTTATACCAAATTTATGTGGTTTATTCGGCATATATTGGGTGAATCGGCATCCAGCTTTCGTTGAGAATAATTGTTCATCAATAGAAATATTTTCGTGCGGCTTATAACAAGATTGAGAGTTTTTTATAAATCTATTCCAGGTTTCAGACACTAAAGCAAATTTATCATATGCAATCTTTCAGATCAATCTCTGTTTTTTTGTCAAACCGTATGAACCGAAGTATTTCCATGAACTGATTTTAAACTCTGAACTGAACTCTGGGCATTGTTTTTAGCGATTTCGCTTCATATGCCCCCCTAGCACATAAAATCGCTATAAAAATCTTCAATTGTTCAAAAGAAATTCTCAAATCCTTTTTTAGAACACGACGCGCTTCTGTTTCTGTGCTGTCTTTGATATGTTCTAACATGCGCAAATCAATTATTTGTTCAAAAGCACTGCACATGACCTGACATCACATTTCTTTTGGAATATCCAGTAGGTCCTGTGACACCTTTGAATATTGCGTGAATGGGCAGTCTACCGCTGGACCCACCTGCTTCAAATCCTACCCATTGTGTTCCATCAACTACAGTTTCTGTAGCATTGGTTTTGAAGGTGGAGATGGTGAGAGTTGAAGATCAACTTCGCCAGGCTTCAGCCCTCGAAGAGACCTTTTTTTATACGTCATTCTCTCTAGAATGCTCATAAAACTCGATTGCCCCATAAATCATAATGCACCATATGTGTAGGTAGCCCATGGAATTAGGCTTTGAAACAAAAAAATCCTTCACACCAATGACATTCTTTCTTTTTTGCTTTACACAACTTGTTACACTATGATTGTGTTGTTTCAAAGTAATAATTTCACAAATGGAACAAATTTAATAGGGTTATTTATTAAATTACCGAACCTTTCAATTTGACGGGTGTCAGTAAAGATAGGTATAAAGCGACCAAATTTTCAAAAATAAGAAGTTTCCTTAAATAAAAATAGAGTTAATATATTTGCATTGTTCAATTATAAAAAGTCATTTAAAAAAACCAGGAAAAATACTGTCTGTTTTGTAAAATTTGCAAAGCAAATTGGAAACCCGTCAATTTGACGGGTGCCGTAAACCTAGTGTTAAAGGAAAAATTGAGGATCATTGCGATGGTAGAAGAAGACAGATGTCCTGGTTCCGCTTCATTCGAAAGTGGACCATAATACAAGGAGTCCAAGAGCTGTTCTGCAAGGTGCAGACCAGAGGCTTTGTCTGTAGGTTTTCACGTTGTCCAAGTGATAGCCTACGTCGAGGGGACCTGACAAAACACAAGAAAAAGGATCTATGAAGTTAGAGAAGCTCTACACTAAGTGACTCTCTGAATTGAGTATTTCTAACTCCAACCATTTGTATTACTACTCACTCACGTATTTTAATATACCCCTATTTAATCATAAAAATGAACATTTATTTTCAGAATCTTTTGAGTACGAAGTAGTAGCATTGGTAGAAAATGAATCTGGTATCATGCATTTGGAAGATCTCCGTGGATCTAGGTTATGTCACCCAGGGTACGGATATGGAACTGATTGGACAGACACTATGTCCAATGTAAGTGAACATTTTTAAAATTTTATTCTTAAAGCTTTCTTAGCAGTTTTGTCATCATCATTGCTGGGCCTCATAGTCGAGAATCCTCTCACCATTCAAATGTCAATTCAGTTGCTTAATATCAATACTAACTGTTTGAACATGTCAATAATGAAATAATTGTTTGAACATGCCAATAATGAAATAATTGTTTTGTATTTTACTACACTTTAGTTGTAAAGAAAACTTTCCACATTTCGGTGAAAGTTTTTTTTAGTAAAAATGAATTTATAACATTCTGATGACTATTATGATACTATTCTGATTACTAGAATCTACAGACATTTCCTCAACATTCCCAAGACAGATTGTCATACAAATGTGAAAGTGCTTACTTAAAGAAAGGATCGAGAACTGCTTAAAACTCAATACTTCACTATTGATTTTTGAAGAAAAAAATGGCAAATGAGGCAGAGGACCGCATATCTTGATTAAGAACTTGCGGAAGTGGTTTGGGTGCAGTTCTACTGAGTTGTTCCAGGCTACAGTCAATAGAATAAGGATTGCCATGATGGTAACTAGCCACCGATAGGAGACGGCACCTCAAGTAGAAAATGACTATTAATTTCCTATATTATTTGAATTAATTCAATTATATTTTATTACTTATGTTTTAGTTCTTGGAGGCAAAGATAGTCACTCGAAAATGTGATCCAAATCTGTCTCTTACTGAGAATAGAATTAGTGGAGCTTCAGAGTACTTCAGTGCAGCCTGCAAAGCGGGACCATGGGTTGACGACAAAATCAGGGATCGAACACTAAGTAAGAATTATTCCAAAAATTACTATTTCACATTGGTTATTTCTTCTTTTTTATGCATAGGGTCCTGATACCCGTGTGGCAAGCTCATGAGCCAGTTGTTTGCGTCTGATGAAGAGAGTACAGTTCTCTCAGTACTTCATATCCACTATGTTGGGCAGTTATTACTGTGAAGTCAGTTATTTGAAACTCATAGCATTGCAAAGAACAGACTTGACCCAATTATGTATCAGATATATATTAGTCAATACCCCTGACTACATCAGAATTTATTCAAACTGACCATGGCATTTCTCGAAGTAAACAATATTGAATTTAATTGAATGCCCATGAGTTTAATAGAAATCATAATACAAAATGGGAGATTAGGGTACTTGACGTTGGTACCACCGGAAGTGACTGTGTAAATCAATTTGTGATAGGCATATCCTGTTCCATATAGGGCAAGGAGCTTCAATACTTGCAGCTTGCCTGTGTTTTTTTTCTCCATTACATCCCAGATAACTAGCAATGTTTTATACTGTTTGGCTCTATCTGCTGCTGTTTGCTCCCAGTTGTGCTGAGCATGAATGTTTTTAAACATTTTATGAAGTACATCCTTGTATCTCTTGCACTACTCGTCATGCTTTTTTCTGCCTTCCGTCAACTGCCTCTCACGGAGATCGAAATGGGAGAGTATTTTACCTCCGGATAACGATTTGGTCTCATTCATTTGACTGTGTATAATTAAGTTGGACATCCCGATCCAACTTGGGCTGCAACTGTGCAATGGTTATCCTCTGACATAGAAGGACTAAGATGATAAAGCTATCCACGCTTGAGCTGCATTGGAAGAGAATGTTTCATTATCCTTATATGTGGAAAAATCATAGTTTCCATAAGAGAGAACATACTTGCCTTGAGGAGTTATATGGCAGTGCTGCAGTCCCAACCCTAAAATACGTGGGTCGTCCAGAAAGTAAAGAACGTTTTGGCATAACTAAATAAAGTGAAAGATAACACAAAACTTTATTTACTGTAGTGGCCATAGCTGTCAAGGCACTTATTGCACTTATTGTAACGTGGAACCAATTTTTCAATTCCGATGTTATACTCTTCTACTGACAAATATTTGAGCCAGGATGTCACTTCTTGTTTGAGGTCTTCATCGTTTGCGAACTGTTTTCCACCCAAAAATTCCTTTAGTTTCGGGAATAAGTGAAAATCACTTAGTGCCAAGTCAGGGCTGTAAGGAGGATGTCCAAAAATTTCCCACTTAAGACGTTGAAGTTCTCGCTGTGTTCGTGTTGATGCATGAGGCAGCGCATTGTCATGAATCAAAACCACCTTTCCCGACAACATTCCACGTCTCTTGTTTTGGATTGCGCGTCTAAGTCGTTGAAGAGTTTCACAATAGACCTCTGAGTTTATTGTGTGTCCTCTCGGCATAAACTCCACGTGGATCAAACCCTTTCGGTCCCAAAAAACTGTTGCCATTACTTTTCTGGTATTGAGATTCGGTTTTTCTTTTCCGAGCACACATTTTTTTGTAGCCAAGGTGCTCTGTTACTATTTCATGTAGGAGCGATCGTGAAATTTGTGGGAAAGATTCATGTACTGTGCTTAAAGTTGCCTGTAAATTTCGATAGGCCGAACATTTTGTGCATTTAGAAAACGAATGACACTACGCACTTCATATTTAGCGGGATTTTCAATGGGCGCAGATATTTTGAAAGGTTACAGAACAAAGACGCATGACTGTTCAGCAACAAAACTCGGCTCGAGCTGAAGCGAGGGAAGGAGCTAACTGGCGCGCATACGATCGCGGTGGTAGGGGATCGACGCAGGGCGTGGTGCGCAATCGTTCTTTACTTTCTGGACGCGCCTAGTATAAGGGGAGAGAAGATTAAAATAACGAAGCAAAGACCTAGAAACGTTTCACTTATATGGTATGATTTTTCTTTAATAAGATCCAGCAAAGCTTAAAGGATTTGAATCAGGATTGATTTTTCAAGAAAAGATTATCACTATGGGCAGAGAAGGTAAGCCATATGACATATGACTTAGGGACCATGACTCCGATTACTCATGGGAAGTGAGAGTGATAGAGGCTAAACTTGTGTCTTGGCCTATTTTGATTTTATTGGTTTTCTCTTTTTGTTTTTGATTGCTTTATGAGTGGATTTATTTTATTATATTTTGTTTTGACTGTTTCATTTTGTTTTTGGAAATAATTTTATTTAATTGAAACCATATATTGAAATGAAAAAAAATTGAATTGAATCTGAACACAAAATTAATGTATGATATGCAATACCATGTCAATCCATTATAGAAGACAAAACGAAGATATCAGAAATGAATACATGGATAAAATGGATGTTTTAAGTAAGATGAAGAAAGGAGCTTTAAGATGGTTTGGTCATGTGGAGAGAATGAATGACAAAAGAATAGCGAAATAATTACTAAGAGAATTACAAGTCAAGGTGTATGTGGAAAAGGTAGACCGAAAGTGTCAAGTGTTTTAAGATGATTTAAAAAAAAAAAAAATTAACAAGCCATAAAAAACAATAGAACTGTAAAGTTTGCAAGGTTATAAATAGAACATATTGTAATTTGTTTTATCAAACACTGTTTATTCCACTGTTTGTAACGGTATAACCCTACCGGTTTCAAGGTGCAGACCTTGAAACCGGTAGGGTTGTACTCCCCTGAAGATGAGGTGTGCACCTTGAAACCGGTAGGGTTATACCGTTACAAACAGTGGAATAAACAGTGTTTGATAAAACAAATTACAATGTCTTTAAACCTCCACAACGTTAATGCCTTAACTATAAACAATATATAGAACATATGTTGTTGAAGTATTCATTCAATGTTTTTTTACTTTTTTTTATTCCAGAATCACTGTATCCCAGTCTGTGTTCCCTGTGTTACATCCCTGGTACATGTTCATCCAATGACAAGTACTGGGGCAGGCGAGGTCCTTTACATTGTCTTACAGAGGAGATCGGAAATGTGGCTTGGGCAAGACTTGATGACACTAGAATACATTTCGGGGTTTGTATTTTTATTTTTGAATTATCATTATATTACGAGTATATATACGAGGGTGGTCCGATAAGTACTTAGCCTACAAAAGAATAACAAAATTTTTGGAAAAGTGGCGATTTATTTCTCAACATAATCTCCTTTGAGTTCGATACACTTGACCCAGCGATGCTCCAACTTCTTTAACCCGTCTGAAAAATACGTTTTCTGGAGGTCTGCAAAGTAGGCCTCCGTGGCGGCGATAACCTCCTCATTCGACCCAAATTTCTGCCCGGCGAGTGACTTTTTCAAATTTGAAAACAAAAAAAAGTCGCACGGGGCCAAATCCGGAGAATACGGTGGATGGGGCAGCAGTTCGTAGCCTAATTCTACCAATTCGGCCGTGGCGACGGCGGAGGTGTGAGCCGGTGTGTTGCCATGATGGAAGAGCACTTTTTTCTTCGCCAAATGGGGCCATTTTTTCTGCAATTCGGCGTCGTATCGGCCCAATAAATCGGCATAGTAGAGCCCTGTGACCGTTTTGCCCTTCTCCAGGAAGTCGATGTAGATCACACCTTTTGAATCCCAGAAAACGGTGGCCATCACCTTTCCGGCCGATAGGACAGTCTTCACCTTCTTCGGAGCACGTTCACCGGGTGAAGTCCACTGTTTCGACTGTTCCTCGGTCTCGGGTGTGTACCAGTGTATCCATGTCTCGTCGACGGTCACGAAACGACGCAGAAACTCCTTCTGATTGCGCTTAAACATCGTCAAACACTGCTCTGAAGTGGTCTCACGGTTGCGCTTGTTGTCCGGAGTGAGCAAACGCGGCACCCATCGCGCCGACAGCTTTCTCATGCCCAATACTTCATGCAGGATATGACTCATGCGGTCTTTTGAGATGCCTACTGTCTCAGCTATCTCGCGCACCTTCAATCGGCGGTCTGCCAAAACGAGATCGTGGATTTTTGTCACGTTATCCTCCGTGGTAGCCGTTTTCGGGGCACCTGAGCGTGGCTCATCAAAAACCGACGTGCGACCACGTTGAAACTCGTTAAACCAATTTTTGACGGTCGCCATCGAAGGAGAAGAGTCACCGTACACAGCATCCAAGCGCTCTTTGATTTCGCTGCGCGATTTCCCTTTCAAAAACAAGAATCGAATCACCGACCGATATTGCTCTTTTTCCATTTTTCTCAAATCCGCGGACACGCTCGCTTCCACACGCGGTCAAAACAAAACTACGCGTCCGATTCGGGTGAAATTTTGAAAGTAGCTGTCAACGAGAATGTACTACGCGATAAAAAATTGCTCTTGCGATAGTGGTGCCATCGGGCGGTGAGGCTAAGTACTTATCGGACCGCCCTCGTACATTGAAGATATTACCACGTGGCAATAAGCCTGCCAGGTTGTACCGTATACAATAAAAGTGTAATACAATACAATGCAATATATGAGGGATCGGCTTAAATCTTATATGCCAGATTTTCACTTGACCCCTGATCATACCACAATTTCACAAAATCCGTAATGATAAATAAAACTACAGGCATGCAGCCTTACAATCTAGTGACACTCCATTGAAAAAATGTGTTAATAAGCACTGTCATATTGCAAGGGTGCTACGAATATGAATATACTAAAGTTAGTAAATTTTGAAAAAAAATTATGATGCTGTCTATTATAAACAATGCTAAAGTCACCAATACATTTGAGCATTTATGATGTCATATTGAGTACAAAATAAGTATGATGACTACAAATATATTTTTTTTCATAAAAATAGTCTTATTACAATATTAAGTGATTATATTGCATGAAACATAGTTTTTTAATGCTGAAATTTCTTTTAAGTAGGTTTGCATTTGAAAACTGTCCAGCCTGAACAAGCTAGAGCAAGTACTCACTCAAGCTAGAGCAAATTTGTGATAGCTGATATTGCTAATGGTTTTTAAATTTATTGAGATCATTTATTTTTCTGATTGCTGTAATGCTATTTGTAAATTCTTAAGGTTGTTGGAAGTGGTTGCTGGCTTTATTTGCTTAGGCACCAGTATTACTAACAATGGAGGATGTGACGCTGAGGTGAAAACAATGGCAAAGCTGGAAAAAATATAGAAGAGTAGAACTATCACCATCACGACGAAAATGTGCCTAGTTAAGTCTCTCGTCTTCGCAATATTCATGTATGGCGGGGGGGGGGGACTAACTTACCATTTTAGGTATTTGGAGTTAGTAATTTAATTTGTGTCACAATCCAAATCATTTATACTTTTTAACAAAAGTGTAAATGATTTGAACTCACTAACACTAATATGGTCGAGATTTGTAAGATCGTGAGGCTAAGAAAAAATGGACAAATTTTAAAACTGTGATTTATCAGAAACATGTTGGGAATTACAAATTTTGGGTAATGAGCTCACAGAGTATTCTAATGACTAAGTTTTGTATCTTCTAACTATACATTCAGATTACTGTGGTTTAACACATCGATCAATAAGTCCCGGGACTAACTACTAAAACCACATTTGTTTGCTAAAATTCTTCTTTATTCATCAACATAGTCTCCTTCAAGAGCGATACGTTCATTCCGACACTTTCCTAACTTTTATATGCCAGCCGTGTAGAACGATTTATCTTTGGTTTCGAAATAGGCGTTAGTTTCGCCAATCACTTCTTCATTGGAGCCAAATCTTTTTCCCTGGAGCATCTTTTTGAGGTCTGGGAACAGCCAATAGTCGCTGGAGGCCAAATATGGAGAATACGGTGGATGCGGAAGCAATTCGAAGTTCAACTCGTGCAATTTGACCATCGTTACCATCGACTTGTGACACGGTGCATTGTCCTGATGAAAGAGAACTTTTTTCTACTTCATATGGGGCCGTTTTTTTGCAATTTCTGCCTTCAAACGTTCCAATAATGCTATGTAATATTCGCTATTGATGGTTTTTCCCTTTTCAAGGTGATCGATGAGTATTAAGACCCACTAGTGTGCAGAATCTCAGTACGTGATGAAATAATTGAACAAGCAACCCAGTTCAGATATCTTGGCAGTGAACTTCTCAGCTCTCATGACCTCCCCAGAGAAGTAAGGCATCAGGTAGATAAAGCTGCAGTTGTGGCGGGCTGCCTGAGATATGTCATATGGAGGAATAAAGATATGAGAACGGATAGCAAGGTACGCATTTATAAGACCTGTGTGCGACCTATCCTCAAATATGGCATTGAAGCGAGGGCGGACACTGTCAGGACAAAAGAATGCCAAGGACAACGGAAATGAGAACTCTGCGTGCTATTGCTGGGAAGACTTTGCGTGATCGTGTAAGGAACACCACAATCCGAGAGGTCTGTGAGGTCCAAGATGTGGTCAGATGGGGACGACAGCGTCGACGATACAACATGTACAGAGAATGAATTCCACAAGAATTCCATACATAGCTCTGCATGGGGTGCCGGATAGACGGCGTCCACCAGGAAGACCCCCGAAACGATGGAGAGATAGCTGGAGCTCAGCATCACAGGAGGACAATCCTGCAGTAACAGACTCTTGAGTCTATAGAAAATTTAAGAAGACGAGAAGAAGAAAAAGCAATGTTTTATCAACACACGAAATTCGGTTTTTTCCATTGTTTTGAAAATAGCAAAAGTAGCGTCACTAAAACCACTGTAACTCAATGACAAAATGTCGGAATGTCATGAAAGTTTGACACGTAACTTCTAAAGGTTGGTACTAACTGATAATGGTATGGATTTGTTATTAGAGGCGCCATCTGTTGGTAAGTTCCGGGACTTATTGATCGATGTGTTATGTTATATATTTATCCTATAATCTTTTTTCAGTTGTTACCTGGTGTGACTGGATTAGCTAATCCATCCAAATACTCTTTCCTGTGCAATGATGGTAGTACACAGCCTTTGGTGAATAATACCTCTCCCTGCGTGTGGATTGCTAAACCATGGCCAGTAGTAGCTGCCAAGAGGTATTGCTTTCTTTTTGTATCCAACATTGTAACTAAATATTTATTGATCATTTACACTTCACGCAACAAGGACTACATCCATGGCCTAGTTGGTAAAACACATGTCTTCCGACCCATTGGTTAGGGGTTCAATTTCCTGATGTTGGTTAGGGGTTCGAAAGGCTGATGTGTTATGTAAGATGAAAAAGAGCGATCTGAGATGGTTTGGGCATGCGGAACGAATGAATGAAGAAAGACTAACAAAACAGATATATAGTGCAAATGTGAGTAGATGTGTGAGAGGAAGACCAAGGTAAGTATGGTTGGATCAAGTGAATGATATTTTGAAAGGAGGAAATGTAAACAGTCAGAGTAATCGTAGGAGTTGTATGAGGTGTATAGATGTAGAAGAGATGAAAAATGTGTGTCAAAATGAGAAATTCTGGTGCTCTCTCTTCTCTGCCTACCCTGACAGGGAAGTGGTGTGATGGTATTCATGTATGTACGTGTTGCCCTTTATATTTATATGTTAATGCATCATATTTTAAAAGATCTTGAATTGTATGTTTTTATTTTGTTAATAAATTAATAAATATGTTATATACTTTTCAGAAAATCTGCAGCAGCCGTTTCTGTTCTGACACGGCAGTTGTCACATCAAGTGGTGACATCCTGGCAGTCGGCTCTGCTGAGCCTCATAGAGATGTACCATGTAAGCCTTTCCCCACTGCGCCCACAGCTAACCATCCAGGACTACTTGCAGAGGGCTGTGGGTTTCCAGTCTGCCAATAGTTTTGCTGAATGCAGACCGCCTAGGTATTTTTTATTTTTGTCTATTAGTATTTTAATACCAACTTTGATGTTTGGGGAGTAAAACGTGGACGGGAAAAAATACTAAAATGAACCTAATAAATGCTGATTAGCTTTTAAGCAACATCCTATTTGGTTTAGTCGATGATTGATTCCGAAAATCACTATTACTGTACAGAATGAAGGGATTAAGGAAGAAAATATGTATTTGGTCTTTCTTCAGATATCTATGGTACAATAACAAAGGGTATTTACGCAAAATATGCTCACCATGTCGAACTTCTCACGGTGTGTAACTATAAGAAGCCTCGAAACCATTACGATATTCCTACTAAAGGTTTTTCAAGGTTGCTTTAACTGTCCCGCAATTCTAGAAGCAATAAGTTTACATGTACCTCATAAATATATCCATGCAAGGAATCACCCTCTGTTCTACATACCAACTTACAGAACGAATATCATGGCTAAACACTCAGTCTCGCGGGGTATAGATATATTGAACCGACTGAATGACACTGTGGATATATTCTCGGCACTGCCTAGCAGTATGAGAAGACGTTATATTTTTCCTAACTTTGTGTAACAGGAGAAATCCGTGCAAATTGGATTAAAAAAAAATACCACTCTTATCGTGGAAGAATACATATGGTGACAATTTATGACAGAATACCGAATGAAGTGATTAGGGATGAATGTGAACTTGAGGCTGATGTGTTGAATAGATAATGTTTATAGTAATAGTTTTGTAAGTTAACTAGATAATGTTAAAGAAGCTTTAAGTGAAAAACTGGTTTAAACAAATTTTTTAATTTGCGTACATGTAGGAATCAAACCTGCAATACCGGGTTAGAAGATTGGCATCAATAAGCCATGGAGGTCAGAATGTATATAATGAATTGAATTAAATTCAGATTGAAGACTTAAGACACGAAACATTATTGTATAATTTTTTATAATAGGTATTATGTTATAACAATGGATGCCGAAAATTGCGGTATGCACCATATTTTTTTATATAAAAATCTTTTTGTATCAAACCCTAAAAGAACGATTATGTCAGAACTCAGTTTTTTTCTCTCGGTTACTTCAATTGACGTGACAAAAGACTGCTGGAACTGTTTGAAACTATGGATCTGCTTGTTTCAAAACTTCGTGTTTGATTGATTTAGTCTGTGTGCCTGCAACAATGCAACAGCTTGCACATAATAATCCACAACACCGAGACTACTTATCCACCCACAGGATCTAGTAACAATCTACCTGTATTCAATCATAATGTAATAATCCTGTACCAATTTTAAAAATATTCTTCATGAAATGTTATTTGTAATTATGAATAGGACCTAGAAATTTAAGTGAAAAGTGAAATTAATTTATGTGAAACTTCTTTAAAATTATCTTGTTAATTTACAAAATAAATTTATATTGCAAATATGAGTGGAAAGCGTAGTAGAAGAAGACCAAGGAAAGTATGGTTGGATCAAGTTAGTGATATATTGTAAACATTTATAATTTATAATGTTTATTTATCATTTTTTGTTACACATTTACTTCTTCAGTAATGCCTCTTTTAATGAAGTACTCGTATATACTAGAAAGATACGAAGTATATATTAGAAACTTATTTTTTTGTAGTAGAATTTAAATAGGCAGAATAGAGTTGTATTCATACATTATGAGAATAATACATATAATATAGTATATACAAGGAATAGAACATAAAATTTATTGTGGCATAAAATTTATTGTGATGTAAATATATAGTGCAAAAACAAAAATCTCTTCTATATTGAAATTAAATTTATATACATACATACCATTACACCATTTCCTTGTCGGAGGAGGCAGAGAGGACATAGCATCAGACTTTCTTACGTCGACCCACATCCTTCACCTCTTCCACATTCATACATCTTTTCTCACAACTTCTACTATTTTTCTGACTTTCTACATTTCCTTCTTTCACAATATCATTCATTTGATCCAACTATATTTTCCTTGGTCTCAGTTTCAGACGCCTTCCACTCACATTCATATATCTGTTTTGTTAGTCTGCCTTCATTCATTCTCACACATGCTCAAACCATCTCAGCGTGCTCTTCGTTACTTTACTTAACACATCAGCCTTAACTTCTTAATGCGCACATTTATTGTATTATCAGGAGTGGCATCCAACTTACTTCTTTATTGGTTTTGTCGCAGTGTGGAGTGTTACGGACGCTAGCGCAAAACTGACTTCCGTGTCGTCTCTGTAGCGCCTGTAAGTTTTATCAAAAAATCAAAATTGCACCACTTCGATGCCCTCGAGTGCAAAAATGTAGGTTTAAATACAAAGAATATAACAAACCACTAGAAATTGCTAATTGACTAAGGATATAGAATAAAGACTACCAAGAAATCAAAATGTTTTCTTTTTTTGTAGATCAATTGTGATATGCACAAAGACAATAGCAGAGAGGCATAAATGTGACTGGTTAGCTGAGGCAGCTCGGGCCTACGGCTTGGAGCCTCCCCTGCAGTGTATTCTGAGAACAGGAAACATTACTATCTCCATGAGGAACCCTGTTCAAAGTTTGACACCTCTTTGCTTTGATGCAGTCAATAAGGGATTAGCTGATGTTGCTATAGCAAATTCTGATTGGCAAGTGGAAGCTAAAAGGTATTTTTTATAAATCAATTCCTTCTGATGCCTTCATGGCCTAATTTATAAGATGCTGGTCTTCCACTTGGGTTCGAACCCCAATGGTACGAAAAAAAATAGAATTAGAGTTTACCTGGTAACAATACTCGCAAGTGCTAGATGTATGTGAGTGTCGTTACCAGATGCCTCTCTATGTGTTGTAGTATTTTAAACACGTACAATGGTCAACAGTGAGTTACTTGTCTACAGAAAAGGTTCTTTACCCGAAGGCTCAATTACTGGGGCCGAAGACAATATTATCTCCTGGCTGCACTCTTCAGTATGGTCGTATAATTAATTTATATATGTTGAGGAATACCATACAAAATAATAAATTAAGGCAACTAGTTATAAAAAAAAATTGACCGAAATAATAAAGGGTTTTTAAAATAATGACAATTATATTTCTAGGAATACAATACATAAAAAAATATGTTGACTGGTCATTATTTTGTCCTGTTAATATTGAAAACCCCCATTGTTTTGCTACATTGGTCTATCAACATTTCGTGCATTGATTTATTGAAATTTCTTTTTGACTTAAAAACATTCAGTTAAAAGGTATACCATAATTTATCCTTTCTGCTACACAAACCAAATATTTTTGTTTTAGAAACAAAAACTTTGTAAATCACCTTGTGTTTAATCTAATATTTCCAAATTAGAGAAAATAAATATTTTCTTCCTAATTTTCCCATTCCCATTGGTTGCAACGCCATTCTTGCTGCCCAAAAATGAATTTCATATGCAAATGATGCATCGAGTCGCAACTGTCGAGACTCTCACATCCAAGTATCTGTAGGTGGAAATCAATATCTTTGCATATATAATGACAATGAAATAACTCCTTCCAGGACAGCTCAAGCTCTGTAGATGGCATGGCCTTGTTATCTCAGTCCTTCTATACCTCAAGATAACCACCACAGAGTTGTAGCGGGATTGGGATCATGATTGGTCCAACTTAATTATACACAGCAGATACAACAAATATGAATTGTTCGAATGAGACTAAATTGTCATCCAGAGGTAAAATACCCTTCCGCTCGGATCATCAGGGGAGAATGCTTATCCGAGTGAATCATTCCAAGAGACAAGTGAATACAATAAAACAGATCACCTTTGGTACTGAGAGTATATGTTTATTGTTCGCTGACGACTTGAACATTTGCAAAAAGATTAATTCACTTCACAAGTTACAACAGGACCTAGTTTCCTGGCCTGAGCAAAATCATCTCCTGTTCAATATAAATAAATGTGTCTGTGTATCCTATAGTCAATCATTTTTATCAACCCACCATCACTATACTATACAGGGAGTGGCATTAAACAGAGTTTCTGAATTCAAAGATTTAGGCATAACCCTCGATGCCAGACTCACATTAGTTAACCATGTCTCGCGTTTGATATCGAACTGTTACAAACTACTCAGTTTTATAATGAGAATATCAAGAGAATTTAACAATACCGATATCCTTCGAAACTTATAAAATTATCCAACCAGAACTTAATTAGAATATGCATGTGCAGTTTGGGCTCCTCATCAGCTCAAATATAAAAATAATATAGAACAAATACTAAAAAAATCCTCAGATATCTATAGTACAGAACATTATCCAAAATATGCTCACCACGTCGAACTTCTCATGGTGTGTAACAGTGGAAGCCTCGAAGCAAGAAGGCAAGAATCCATTGCGGTATTCCTACTAAAGGTTTTTCAAGGTGGCTTTAATTGTCCCGCGATACTAGAAGCACTATGTTTATATCTACTTAATAAATATATCCGTGCAAGGAATCACCCTCTGTTCTACATAACAACTTACAGAATGAATATCATGGCTAAACACTCAGTCACGCGTGGTATAGAGATATTGAACCAATTGAATGACACTGGATATATTCTCAGCACCGCCTAGCAGTATGAGAAGAATCCTGGCTGATATTCTTTCTTACGAATAAGCTAACTAGGAGCAGACCCTCTTTGCGTAACAGGAGAAATCCGTGCAAAGTGGATAAAAAAAATGAACATTTTCACCTCTGCTCACCCGGAAAGAAGAAGTTAGTAGACCCCTTATTGACAGGGAACTTAAGCGCTTGAATGTGGACATTGTTGCTCTCAGTGAAACTCGCCTTGGTGAGGGTAGCATTTAAAAGGATAAGCACACATTTTTCTGAAAGGGATACCCCACATATAGCAACAAACTACATGTTGTAGGACTCACCAGAAAAGACGAATAATCAGGAAAATTTGACCAGATCCCAGGGGGTATTACAGATTTATTTTTGATTTTCCACTACCAAATTTGTAACAATATTTACATCAATGTCATGGTAAATCATATCAATTTTAGAACCGCTGTTACCAGTTTCACAATGTGAGTTCATGCCAAATCTAGGTACAGTGGATGTAATCTTCACGCTTTGACAGCTGCAGGAAAAGCTATTGAGCAGCAGTTTCCTTTGTCTATGGCTTTTTTAGGCCTTATAAAAGCCTTCAATACCATCAACCTAAATGCACTGTAGGCAATTATGAGTCGCCTGGGGATACCACTTAAATGTATGGCGTGTGTAAAACCCTCGTACCAAGAACCTCAACCAAATCTCTCACAACAGCTCTCCCACAGACCCTTTCCTCGCAAACAGTGGGGGCCGGAATGAAGTACATGGTCTCAAATTAAATGTTTCCAAGTTCTAGATTCTCTCCAATGAAAACCTCCTTCAAAACATCAATGTAAATGGACAGATCATAGAATCAGCACAGCATTTCAATTACTTGGGTAGCATTGTGAATGACAAAGTTACCATAGATGCCGAGATTCAGAATAGATTAAGCGCCGCTTCCTAAGTGTTTTGAGCTTTTCATGGGCAATTGTTTGATAATCACAAACTAACACTGAAAACCAAAATGGAAGTCTATAATTTTTTATACAATATATGGATGTGAATCTCAGATTCCTTACAGATGACAAGTTAAAGCACTTGAAAAATGTTGGCAGAAGCACCTCAGACAAATAATAATTTATGGTACCATAAATTATTAAATGAGGATATTTTGAGAAGAGCAAACAATGCCGAGATTCTGGTATCGCGTGCTCGTCTGCAAGAAATATCCTTCTTGGTGAGCTACGGAAGACAGGAGAAAGTACGGTGGGCTGTGCAAGAAATATAAGGATATACTGCTTGAGACTCTTAAAATCATCAATGCTCAACACAACTGGGAGCAAACAGCAACAGATAAAGCTAAATGGTGTAAAACTGTTGCTAGTTATCAGGGACGCAATAGAGAAAGAAGACGCAGACAAGCTGCAAGTACTGAAGTTCCTTATCTTATATGCAATGGGATATGCATACCACATGGGATATGCATGCCTTACATAGTCATGTCTCTGGTAGCACTAATATCAAGCGCCCTGATCCCCCACTTTCTATTATGCCTTCTATTATAGGCATCACGAGTAATGGGTATTCATTTATTCGATTTTCCCATAAAAAAATCATAATATATCCACATAATATTTATTAAAGAGGTATTCCATTCAAGAGTTACTAAGTGTCTTTCCATTTTTTATGTTGCTTTTTGATATTTTTACAGAGTTTATGGATTGGAAGCAATTCTTTATGAGACAACACCAATAATGAATGATCTGAATGTAATAATAGCTGTAGTAAAAATAAACTCAACTATCAAAAGTTTCAAAGACATGAGAGGAAAGAAAGCTTGCTTCCCAAAATATGATGATGTAGCGTGGAACTCAGTTATTCACTATTTCAACACACAGAAATTATTTGGAGAGTCCAAATGTCCTTTTGAAAATGAAGTGAGTGACTTTTTTGCTGCTGCCTGTGTTCCTGGCTTAGCTGGAGATCATCCCAAGCTGACTGAACTGTGCGGACACAACAATGAATATGAAGGACAAGTTGGTGCTTTGAAATGTATCGTTGATGACAAAGCTGATGTTGCTTTTATTAGTATGTCAACTTTGAAGAATGTTACAGGTACTTATTTTTACCTTTATTAAAAGACCCATCCATCCTTTCATGCTCAGTTATGATGCTCAGACATCGATGCTCATGTCTGAGCATCGTTACTTCCATGATAGCCCTTGACAACTCCTCTCCATCCATCCCTGCACTTTGCAGTTCGAAAAGCAATTGTTAAAGATAGTCATGTTATGTCTTTCACTTGATCAATCCAATATATCGGGACTATTCCTTTTCTACGTTTTCCTTCCACACTTTCAAAGAATCAGAGAACTAGTCATAGGCATATCTTCAACAATCTATTGTTGAGTCGTCCACGTTTCTGCGTTCTACATTAATATTGTGAAGACAAGAGACTTAAATAGATGCATTTTCATAGTGATGGTTTTGCTCTTCCATATATTTTCTAGCTTTGATTTCACATGTTTCATGATTACAGTTCTTCTTTTCCCCTCAGCCTGAGATGTAACATATGTATTGTATTTGAAATGTGGTGTTGAAGAAGGATGTTACGAATTTTATGGACAGCAAGACGAACTAATGCCTACATTCTCCAAGAACTATGACTCATCAATAGATTATCGACAATATGCCTACAACAAGTCCTCCAATTCTTTGGACATAGTGCTCATGACCATGAAGATAGTTTGAAAAGGCTTGTGGTCACTGAAAATGTGGAAAGACGTTGCACAAAAGGAAGAGTGCAAGTGTGCTGGACCGACTGAGCGAGAGACAATTAATAGAGAGGAGTCGTCAAGGGCTAACATGGGAGTTACGATTCTCAGTCATGAGCTAATGATGATAACTGGATATGACGGAAGTGTGAATCTTGTATAGCTTATGGATAGTTAGAATGGTTGGTGAAATGTGTAAGAAAACCTTCACGAATGGGTATTGTAGAAGATCCTGATTGCAAATATAGTCTGGATGATAAGACTGATCATATGTTTTTCAGCTGTCGTTTATGTGACAGATTAATTTGCTAAATGTCATTTCAATGCCATGTCCAATGAACATTACATTTCTTCTTTCTACTTATGCTTGAAGAACTTTTCCGCTTATAGATCAATTGTAAAAAATTTAATCAGTTATAGCTTTAAATCGTCTAAAAAAAGTTTTTTTCACTTAAATTTCACTTATTTTACTGACTGTCTTATGTTAAAATTTTAGGTTTTAACAGTGATGGGACAAATTATCCTAGTGTAGTTGAATTGGTTATACATTAAAAAAAGAAAAGGCTATATTATATATTAAACACTTTTTACTTAATTATAAAATATAGAAACATTTCAATTTTAGTGTCGTTGATAAAGTAGACTCTTTTAAGGGAACTATATAAGTAGATCATTGTTAGATATTCATTAGGTCTAAGGATCTTAACACATCGATCAATAAGGCCCGGGACTAACTACTAAAACAACATTTGTTTGCCAAAATTCTTCTTTATTCATCAACATAGTTTCCTTAAATGCGGTGGATCCAAGTTTCATCCATTGTCACATACCAACGCAAAAACTCCTGTTTATTTTGCGTAAACAGTGTCAAATCATCGATGCGTTGTTGTTTCCATTCTATTGTGAGCAAAGCAGCACCCATTTCGAAAAAAGCTTATTCATGACCAAATGTTCATGCAAAATAGTGTAAACACTACTAAATGATATCTTCAGGATGTCAGCTATCTCACGCAACTTTACTTTGCGATTTTCCATCACGATTTTGAGGGTTTTTTTAATGTTTTCTGGTGTAACAGCTTCATTTAGACGACCAGAGCGTTCAGCATCATTTGTGTCTGTATGACCGCGTTTGAAATCAGCATACCACCGACAAATGGTTGTTTTAGACGGATCAGAGCCTGGATAACACTTTTCAAGCCATTGCTGAGTTTGAACGGTATTTTTTCCCATTAAAAAGGCAATGTTTTATTGTATCAACACACGAAATTCGGTTTTTTCCATTGTTTTGAAAATAGAAAAATTAGCGTCACTAAAACCACTGTAACTCAATGGCACAATGTCGGAATGTCATGAAAGTTTGACACGTAACTTCTAAAGGTCGGTACTAACTGAGAATGGTATGGATTTGTTATTAGAAGCGCCATCTGTTGGTTAGTCCCGGGACTTATTGATCGATGTGTTACATTTACATTTTTTTTACAGATGTAGCAGGATACGAACACTGGACACGAAGTGTGAAAGCAGATGATTTCCGTACAATTTGTCCTGAGCAGAACATCCAATACTGCTTCATATCTTGGTCAACAATAGGACAAATCTATGTTCGAAGTAATACAACACCAATGCGTACACAAGAACTTATAAATACTTTCAAACGATTGGATCGATTGTATGGAATCAACTATAAGTCTCAAACGACCTCCTTCTCTCTTTATGCACCATTTGATCATAAGAACAATGTTCTTTTCCAAGACAAGACCAAATTTATGAAAACATTACCAGAAGTACTTGAAAGCACTCTACCTTATAATTATGAAACCATTGCTAAGGAGAACAAATTTCATGAATGTAATGTAAACAGTTTAAGTTCTAGAACACAGCCTGATTTCAGTTTAGTTTTATGTATTACAAATATTTTTTTATATCTTTTACACAGTTTAATACTCTGATATTTACAATAATTTAAAATATTGTTTTATGTTTCGAGTCAACTTATTATTTTTTTCAACTTTCAAATAAATTAGATTTTTTCACATATAACTGAGTTTCATTCAATTTCCTCTGTCTACTTGTAATTTTCATAGAGGATCATTAGAATTTTCAAACTGAAAATCTATTAAATGTGAAACAAGTGATTACAAAATAATTAATAAGAAACAGTGCTGAGAGATTCAACCAATATCCTTGGCATAATGTTGTTGGCCATGTTAATGGTGTATTTGATAAGATCATGAATACTCGACGATTTGTTGTATTTTGAGGCTATCCAAGGATTTTTAATCAATATAAAAAACATTTGTAACTATTGTATACTTCACTAGTGCGTAGGGAGCTTCAATATAATTGCATTGTTTGATCTCCTTGCCACAATTTTCATATAAGAGCAGTTGATAAAGTGTAGTATAAATTTTTGAGATTTATTGACTAAAAATTAGATATTTCAATAATTGTCATTAATTTTATTTACCTGGAACGAATATTGAATTTATTACCTTTGAGCAAAGAAGATTAACTATTCTGAATAATTTACTTTTTTTACATAAAATCATCAAGTCTCACTTAAGTTATCCTGAATCATTTAGCTTTTTTTTCTATTACAGTTTCTTTAGTACATACTCGCCATATTTTCCATTGAAAATTAAGTTCCTTGAATTATCAACAAAATTCCCCTATACACGTATATAGAATGCATCTTTTGGGAAACCATTTTCCTGAGATCGCAAATATATTTAACCACAATCTGTTAAATTATAAAAGAACGCTAATTGCAAAATTTATAAAATGTTGAATTTGTACTGTACTTTAATTGTATTTTCAATACCTGATCATTGTTGAAATATTTTCTAGGACATCAATGCTACAGGATAAATAAGCACAAGTTTTTAAAAATCTATTCATCATTTCCAAAAGTGAAACCTTTAAATCAGGCGGCAGAACTCCATTTTCATTATCATCTTCACCCTTCAAAGTTAAGATTGACATTCGACGTACTCGTAGATGACTTCAAATTTTCAATATTATCTTTCTTAGTCAGTATTTCGCAATCATTAAGTTATTATATTATCTTCATCAATGTAATTATCGTAATTTACATCTTCATCAGCAACCACTGAACCTCAAATACTTCCATTTCAGCTGTGTACTGTACTGTACTGTATGCGTTCTAGTCATTTGGATTTCGTCATCGCTATCTTTAAAAATGCAGTCTTTTTTCCAACACTAATTGTTGACTTTTTGACTGACCACCAAGCTGCACAAATCATATCATATGCTTCTTAAACACCTTTTTTTATCTTTCTCAATTAGTTCAATAATAACTTTTTGATCAGCTATAATGCATTTTTATTGCACACATAATTGTCAGTTCCAAATTCATGAAACATTAGTTAAATATTGCTTGTTACCATTACGTCGGATCCCCCTAGTAATTATTTTTGGCAAATACATGTTCATTTTACTGAATTTTTTTTTTTGTTAAAACGGGGATTCATTAAATATATTATTTTATGTACATTTGTTCAATTCAACAAAAAAATATTAGTTATTCTGAAAATGATGTTACTTCAATATTCGTTATAATGAGATTTGATCTTAAATTTCATTTAAATGTTTACCTCGCAGCATTTTGAAAATTAAAAAAGTGTAAGAATAAACACAGTACTTATTTCGGGAAACGAAAACAAAAGTGAGAAACTCCAAAAAGTATTTCCTATTGTTATATTTAATGTTAGGTGTCCATTTCTATTGATATATCTAATGTTAGGTGTCCACCTGTGAAGGAAAAGACTGCCAGATAGCCACTTTAAAAAAGTCTTCTACGGCATCTATAATATAAACATCTACGGCACACGGGACAAAAGTAAATGGAATGACTAAAGCCATTTATGATAGTGAGTCTGTTAATATTTTTGTTAAAATGTTTCTAATGATAGAAGATTTATGAAAAATAATTATTCAAATATAGAGGATACAAGAAGATCGAGATAACCAAGAGTTGCACTATGGAATGAATCAGATATTAAAAGTGTTAAAAGTCTTAAAAATAAGGGGGTATACATACATGATATATGGTATACACCGATATTGATTTGGAAAAATTTAAAAGACATTGATAACAATCATATTTATATTTTGTTTATATTTTATTTACACCAATGAAAAGATATACGATGTCGTTTTATGAATATAAAAATTTCACTTTAAATACTGATGTCATGATATTTTAAATACTGATGTCATGATATTTTAAATACTGATGTCATGATATTTTAAATACTGATGTCATGATATTTTAAATACTGATGTCATGATATTTATACTTTTTTTCTTATGATCCATGAAACGTAATGAACAAATTCAATTCTATAGAAAGTGCATTAAACCAGTTTTATATTTACACCAATGAAAAGAAATAGAATGGGATTTTGGTGATATTAAAACTTTCACTTTAAACAATTGGTTTTTTGATCTATGAAAAGTATAAGAAAAAATTAAAGAAATTCAGGTTTACCAAATGTGCATTGCACGACTTTTACCTTTACACTAATGAAATCAAAGAGATTAAATATGATTTTGGTAAAACTAAAACTGTCACTTTTAATACTATGAGGGTAGATCAAATTTTTTATAAACGAGACTTTCGTCTTAGAGAGTGTAATTTTAAACGGAGTGCGCGGCCGCCTCGAGGAACATTGTGTAGGGATATCAGGAGTGGGGAGAGCGGTCAGTCGGCCTCGGCAGATTCTGTCATTAGTATGGCACACGATGTCTGAGAAAAGGGTGCACCCGTCAATTGCGCAACGCATAATTATCAAGTTTCTCGCTTGTGAGTATGTAAAGCTGGCCGAAACTCTGCAGAGACTGACGGCACAGTTCGGGGATCAACACTGTCAATGCCCCGTGGATCGAAAACGAGAGCTATGATCGTCGCCCACGGATGAGCATTACCGAACAAAACATGAATGCAATTTGTGATCTTCTGAAAGGCGACCGACGTTTGACGGTTTCCGAAATTTGTTCTGACATAGGAATAAGTTATGGAAGCACTCCATCATAATAACAAAGAACTTAGGATTCCGTAAAGTGTCTGCTCGATGGGTCCCACTTCTTTTGACTGCAGAACAAATGTTGACATATTTGCACGTCTGTGAGCAGCTCTTGGCGCAGTTTGCACAAGAAGGGAATGCATTTTTGAGTCGCATCATTATCTGCGATAAAACTTGAGTACACCACTACACGCCCGAGTTGAAACAAGCCAGCATGGAGGGGAGAAAGAAGCATGAGGTAGCCCTTGTGAAAGCCAAGACTCGGCTGCCAGCTGGTAAGGTGCTTGCGACCGTTTTTTGGGACCAGTGCGGCATTTTGCACATTGATTTTTTGCACAATCATCGCACTATTAATGCAGTATACTACTGCGAGCTTGTGAGTGAAGTTAAACTTGCTTATTGATGCAAAAGACGTGACCAACCGATACAAGAAGTGATTCTTCTCCGTGACAATGTGAGGCCCCATACTGCAGCTGTAACATGCAAACAATTAGAGGAAATGAGTCTGACACGACTGGAACACCCTCCTTATATCTATCGCCCTGCGACTTTCATCTCTTTGGGCCAGTGAAAGAAGCTCTGGAAGGCCTACGATTCAACGATGACGATGGAGTAGAGGGACGATGGAGTAGAGGGGTTTGTGCACAATTGGGTGTTGACACAACCTACTTATTTTTATGATGACGGGATAAAAAAACTACGAATCCACTGGGAAAAATGCGTTTCTAAAGCAGGAAATTATGTAGAAAAATTATGTGTACTTGGTCTTTTTCTTTCTGCAAATAAAAAAATTAAAACAAAAAAGTCTCGTTTATATTTGATCCACCCTCGTAATATCATGTTGCTATGAGGAGAGTCAAAAATTGTGAAAATTATAAATATAAAAATGCCATACTACTAACCTTCAAATATCTTTCATTATGGTGATGAAACATTTTCTTTACTGAAATTGTTGTTTTAACAAATTGTTCTAAAGTGAAGTATTCCTGTATTAACTAAAAGTAACAATTTTTTATACTTCCTACCAAAAGATTCGACTATTGAAATAATATTGATATAAATAAAATACTTTTTTAGGAATCGAGCAACCACTGTTTTAGATCAAAAGAAACTATTACATGAAATTATTTTTTATATAAAACACTGCATACATATTCAATCTTGTAATATATTCAAATAAGCTCTATTGATAATTTTAAATAGTTGTTTTGTTTCATTTACTCCCTTTATTCCAAACAAGAGAGAGTGAGGAGGAATTATTCAGTTTATAAATACCCTTTGCAACATTATTTGTTGTTTGTTTCTGTTACCTTGGCAACCAGCAAGTCAATACATATTTCTCTAGAAGTGATGACATTTTTGTTTGTCAAAATGTGATGTTTCTTATGGTGGTTGGGAGAAAACCTAATATTTTCATTTCAGTGAATATTTATTTATCAAGTTTTAATTTAAGTGCTTTGAATGTGTAATGTAAAATTTGATAATTGATTGCCTAAAAATAATAGTGATTAAAAAAGTAATTCAATAATAAGAACGATTGTAGTTATTACTAATGAAGGTAATTGTATCTGGAATCAATATAATAAAATATTTTATTTCACAATGATTATTGTCTCCAAGTAACTTTTCAAGTTATTTACAAATCAATGTTTGTTGATGGAATCAGAAAATAAAAATGTGGTTGATAAAGAAAAGAAAGAGAAAAGGACTAAAGATCCCCTTAAATCAAATATTAAAAATCCTCTCACATCTAGGAAAAATGAAAACAATGATGGCAGTAAAAAGATATCAAATCAAACTTCAAGCAACTCACGAATCAAGAAAACAACAGTTTCAGTGTCTAGTAGTGAATCTAAATACACACCAAGGACCTCGACAACACAAGAGAAGAAAGAAAATAGTAGAAAAAGAGTTGAAGATGTCAAGGTTAAACCTTCTCCTCGCAGAGAGAGCAGTAAAATAGTTAATCCTAAAGATCTTATCTCAAAAAAATTAGAAAATCCAAATAACAAAGTTAAACTTCTTCATAGTGACTCAGTCAGAAGTAAAACTTTGGAAAAAGTATCAAAATTAACCAAAACAGATAAAATTTCAGATCATGTATTAAAAAAGAGTGATATTCTTAGTAATAAGAAAAGTTCAGAACCAATGAAAGCTCTTGCTAATACTCCTCGGAAATCTAGTAATAGTTTAGTTATTTCAAAAAATGCAAATGTTTATTCCACTAATAGTCCTAGAGGAAAAATTGTAAACAAAAATGAAAAACATACCAAAGAAACAAGTAGTAAATTGTTGGTAACAAATGTAACCGTAAATTCTCCAAAAAGAAAACCAAAAGCTCAAGCTGGGAACAGTGCGAGTGTCTTCATAAGACCTTCTTATGAAATTCCCATTGAAAATATCCATCATGAAGTTGACAGAGTTATTTCTCAAGATGAAGATTTATCTATAGATGAAGTGCTTGATGAATCGAGAAAACACAAAAGATACCGAACCAGGACTTTAGCACCAAACGAAGTTAAAATATTAAATAGAGATGAATCTGATGAAAACATAGGTGAGGAAATGAAATCGCTTGTTAAAACAATAAAAAGAGCTGATGGTCCACCACCTGCCAAACCTCAAGCTTTTTATATTCCATTAAATCCATTAAATGAAGATAAACACCAAAATGAAGGAGTTTCAAAGGTTGTTGCCTCAAACCAAAGTGAAATGCAATCACCAAGTAATTCTAACCCCGAATCTATGAGCTATGATGAAGATTTTGATTCTTATGAATCTGATTTTGAATCATTTGATTCTTCGTCTAACACGGAAATAGAACACAGTAATTCAAATTCTGCCTCGAATGAAGGATTTGATTCCAATACTGAGCATTCTGACGAAGACATAAATAATGATGAAATAAAAAAACACCTACACAATGATGAAGAAATGGATTTAGATTCAGGCAATTACGATTTAAAAGAAATCAAAGTGAGTCAAACTCAAAATTCAAAATTAGATAATATAGTGGAAACAGCTTTAGAAATGACTGAAATACCATATGCATTTGAAAAGTCAGTTTTGGATAACTCAGAAAAACAAATTTTTTATACAGATGAAGGATTTGAAGAAAATTCAGGTGGCTTTTCAACTGCATCTACTTCTGGTCACAATAAAACCGAAGAAATCTTCGACCCCTTCACGAATGACAGCTTGTTGAGAAATAAACATAAGAAGCAAAAGATTTCATATTATCGGCAGCGAGCATTAGATTTGTGCAGTTTGATAACTCTAGATGAGATAAAGTACTCATTGTTTGAGATAAATCCTATTCCTTACGATGTTTTTATTCAGATATTTGGGAAAAGTAACTTTGTTCAAAGTCACACCCAAACAAATGATGATTATATTGATGAAATTATTCAGACAGATCAAACATTTATCAGCACTAAATGGAATCAATTTCCTGTCAATTTCTCTAATTATGAAGTGATCTTAACTAACGTAGATAAAAAGAATAAAAAAAAATCTCTTTGTATTAATCTGTATGAGAAAGACGATAGCACGACAAAAGATTTTAAAACAGAAATGAAATATTTAAGAAATCCTCTCGAAATATATTGCAAACAAAGAATAGGATGCAATACAGAAATTTCACAAATTAACGAATACTTAAGTAACAAGCTATATTCAGACCATAAAATTCATACAAAACTTTATAATTTCATGCAAAAAGTTGGAAAGTTTATGTGTGAATACCTCGATTCTGGTTCATCTGCTGTAAAAAAAGTGAAATCATCGGAAAGTAAGATGAGACTTAGCACAGGTTATGTTACTCCATTACAGGAAGTCTCAAAATTAGCCTATTTGATCAGAAGACCACCTGTGCTTGTTTCTTTTTCGGCTAGTAATATCAACTGTTTTCTTACTGTTCATAAACAAGTTTCTGTAAAAGAGATCAATAAGTCGTCACTATCTGTTGAAGACATTATTTATTCAA
This sequence comes from Odontocerum albicorne, assembly GCA_949825065.1. NCBI lineage: Eukaryota > Metazoa > Arthropoda > Insecta > Trichoptera > Odontoceridae > Odontocerum > Odontocerum albicorne. Next base: position 36,294,795 of record OX463843.1, on the reverse strand, counting down.
GAACTCTTATATGCATTTGGCACTTTATAAAAAATATTCCAACAAATCCAATCAAGATATTGATATCCGTCAATGATATAAGTAGCTGTAGATTATTAGGAAGTACCTCTGATCTAGTTGTTGCAGGCTTGTGTGATGGGTAAGTGTTTTAAAATTAATTCTTGTTCTTATTAGTTTTAAACCGTATTTCATTTTACATTTACTATCAAGTTTTTAAACAACATGACTAATGAAAACAAAGTACGAGTACATAACTATAATGAAATTTAATTTCCATTTCTAAAAATGTTTATTTTTCATTTAATGCAGATTTAATCTGATTACAACTAAAGATAAAAACTTGAATATCTTTAAGATAAAAATCTAAAACAAAAAACAATAGAAACAATGATTGATTACTCATGTTTTCCTATGAAGTGACTCAGTTATGCCTACAAAGTTTATTAAGGAGCTTAATTCTCAATTTATGTCAATGGAGAAACATTTATTCAACTAAGTCATTCCTTGTGTAAATAGTGACTGTTAAAAGCTCGTTTCATGAATAAAGTACCGACAACAATCTTAATTCACAGTGGCGTAAATAATGATATACATTTAACAAAAGTTCATCAATCAAAAAAGGGGTCCTCATTTTTAGAGATCTTATTACTAATCCTAGAATTTGACTCTCATATAAATACGTATGAATACCATATGAGAACCAAACGGTCAATAATTTTACTGTTAAATAAGCCAAGGTCTTTGTGTCAACACGCACAATGGGGTGATCATTTATACCATAAATACCTAAGAACTTCTGGGTCCTAGGTCATGAAAAACTTATAATGTTGAAAGGCAGCTTATGACCTCACTCCACATCCAGACACCATTCAAATTAATTTCGAGTTCCATACAGTCTTGGAGAGAATTTATTATTTTATATAGTTTTGAAATATCAGCAAACAATAAGTATATTTAATGCCGATATCATAGATAGACCTATATCATTGTTCAAAAATAAAATCCAGTTGGAAAGAATAGAAGAGTGACAAATAATAGAATTAATTAAGGCAAGAAAGAGTGTTGCAGTGGAATGGAAAATAAAACACGATACTTTTATATAATACTTGATCATTTATAACTTTTTAACAATGTTCTTGCTAGACCATAAAAACAAATAAAAAGTCATATTCAATAAATTTTCAACAGGTTAGTAAAACAAGAGGAATGTTAACACAAAATCAATTTCTATTAATAAGCTTAGATTTGGAATTTTACAATACAACTAAATATTAAAAGACAGATACATGTAACATCATCACCTTATATATGACGACCTCCCTAGTCTAATTTGTAAGATCTTTTACCCGGAAGTGTTGGGTTGATTCCCGATAGTACTAAAGAAAAAGGATTTAACAAAGAGTACTGACTATTTCGGTTAAAGAGTTTGTGTAGAGCATAAAATATTGTTTTTAAAAATTATTTTTTCATGCCAACGACACTCTGAATATGCTAGGAAACAAGACTTGCCAGTAACAATATATTTTTTTTACTATCCACAATACAACATTTAAAATTTTAAGTTGTTTTAAAGAAAAGGTGAACTGTATAGTACAAGTATACTATATACCAATATAAAAAAAGCCTTCACTTTGTGGATTTAGAAAACAACTTCCCTAAGCAAGGCATGACAAAGTGGTCAAGTTCTTAGTCACAAATTTTATATATTTTTTCTAAATACTAAAACTCCATGGCTTGGTGGTAAGACACTTGTCTGCCGATCCGGAGGTTGCGGGTTCGATCCCCGCTGGAACCCAGATTTTTTTAAATAGGATTCCAGTCTGGTTAACACTTAGGGTCTATAAAATCATCTTTCTGGTTGGTTGGAAGAGATTGGCACATGGCAATAAATTCGCCAGGTTAAAAAAAAAAACATTCAAATTCATTCTTACGCACACTTAAATTCCAAGCCATCACGTACACAATTCTAACCGCATCATAATCCTAACTGCCACATCAAAATCATGTCCAACACACAATCTAACATACATTTGTATCAGTCATTCACTCACATGCCTATGTGGAAACCTCCATAAAGTTTTCACTTCTTGTTCTCTCCCTGTCAATGAGCCACCTTATTGCATATTTTTTAAAAATTTTTTATAGGCATGATATTACAAAACTCACCTCTTTTCCTATGGATTGTGTTATGAATTCTTAGCATAAAGAACTCTACGCTTCTCCTCCTATGTATTGCCTTGTCTGTATTTTTTCCTGATCCAGTTAGTCAGTGTTTAGCTTATGTATTTTTGATAACAACACACTTAACCAAAAAAGCTGTATTAATTTTTTTTCAGTACAATATGTGCGTGGGATTTAAAGGAACATGATATGTGGCACAATTTGATTAGAAAATCCATTGAAGATCTTCAAAAAATTCAAGATGATAAGTCTTCAACAACAGAATCGAAGAGTATTGCATCAGAGGTTGACAATCTCATACTACGGTGCTGTTCTTACAATTCTTGTAATGTAAATTTTAATTCTGACGAAAGAAGTGAATGGTGGGGACCAGTTAGTGATGTGTTATTTTATGAGTCAAGCAAGCAATCAAATAATTTACAAAGCAACATGAAAGTTAAAAATTATGACCAGGTAAATATTTTTTTTCAACAGGCACTGCTCCAGTCTTAATTACGCTTGCTTAGCGTGAATCCAACGGTAGCATTCATGCTAAGCAAGCGGGCACTCCAGGTTCAATTCCTGGCTGATTTGTTTTCAAACTGGTTTTACTCTTAGACCATTTAAAATCAGAATTTATGTTTTTCTGTAGCTTACATGCTGTTTATTATAAATTCTCATAGCCCTTTTAAGTAACACATAAATAACGCTATATAACACTTGGTCAAATAAAAGGTTGCAGCAGATTAAACCTAATGATTATCTTGGAAGTTTAATATCCTTGCCATTAGATCTGTCAAAACGGCTTGCACACAATAAACCTATACACGCACAGGCGTTCTCTATCCACAGGATGTCTGAAAATCATACTCAATAGTGAGGGATAGCTATTGTATAATCATATAAGGAGAGCTATTTTCTAACATCGGATATCTCAAAAGTGCTTAAATAACTTATTTAGGCAGTTTCTGCTACATTCACTAATGTGCCCAGCCTTCAAAATCAAAGAAAGGCTGTCAATGACACAAAGCAAGTTATGTGTATTATTCAAGAATTGAAAAAATTGAATTAAAAAAACCGCTCAATTTGAAAGACCCTTTAGAAGTATTGATGAATTGTATTATATGTTATTACACTTTTGTTGTATACAATACGACCTGGCGGGTATTGCCATGTGGCAACCTCGAATATCCTTCACAGGTACTAGGAGACAAGGTGGACTACTTTTAGAATGTTATTTATAAAAAAAAAATAATACAAAATAATACTTCTTCAGCCATTCGTTTATATTTTTATTATATTTATAAAGGGCCTTATTATTATTGTATTTAGAAACACAGTGAAATTCTCTTAATAAATTTCCATTTTTGTCCTAATTTGGAACATAGACTACAAATACTGCCCTCTTATGTTATACCCCTTTAGAAATTGTATTTTGATAGTCCCTTGAAAAACATCTAAAATAGGTCCCCATAGTTTTACGAGAAAATCGTTAAAGATGCACCCTACTGATAATTTTTTTTAATTATGCAATGAATGTTTTAAGTTCTGGTCGAAATTTAAGATCAATACTCACACAGTGTGAACCAATATAACAATCATGTTTTATAATAAGTCTGGTATATTCGTAATATAAAAATATATTTTCTATATTGGTTCATTAATTCAAGTGATTATTGGTGCACAGTGAGTGACTATGTTTCTTGAATAACAAAAAATATTTAAAAAAATGCCAGGCAGAATAAAACATTATGAAAAAATCATTTTTAAAAGGTAACTTATTTTGAAACGTGATTAAATCATTAAATCAAATTAATCATATTTTGTAATTTATTTTGATAAATTTATTAAAAAGTACGTTTTTATATTTATTAATTCATTTTACTTTACTTTCATAATATACAGTACCATCTGTCAATCTCTTCTAATTAACCAGAGAGATGTTAAAGAGGGCATAAGTGAAAACCAGATTATATTCTTACAAAGTACTCGTATTTTACCTTTTTTTCTTTTCCGTAATGTTTTTAAATTACTTGACAAGGATATATGAATTATGTCATTCAACAAGGTTCTTTAATTTAATAGATTATGGTAATTGATTGAATTAGTAAGTCACTTGAATTATATCCGAGGGCTTTGGGTTTGATTCTCAATAATGTCAAAAAAATTATCTGGTAACAATACTCGTACACGCTAGACTCATAAGAGTATTATTACATCTTAATGTGCGGTCATATTGCCAGCATGTGCAATGAAAACCTGTGAGTTCTATGCCTTCTCCAATAGTTCTAAATCCAAGGCTCCGTATTGGGGCCAAATATTATGTAACATTATCTTCTGGTCATTTCGGATATATTCGGCAGTATAATTTAAATTTATGAAAAGTTGAATTATGAATGTATTTTAATATTTATTTGTTTTACTCATTTACAGCTCTGTACCCTTCAAGAATATGGTCTTCTGACTGTATGGATTGTTATTAATCAAAATTCGGTTTTTGTTAACGACCTTAAAGATAACTCCAATTACACCAATAGCCTTACCCAAACATATTGGTCTCGATTAACTTTGCACAAAAGTTTAATTATCAATATCAAAGAAACATTTGCAAGTGCTCTCAATGTAAATATGATAGAAAATACTACAATCTTTCAAAAGAAAACCAGCGGGGATTATCGGGATTTTCCTCTAACAGACGTACAAAGAAGGAATTCTATAAAGAGAGCCGCTCTCATGACAACAAATCAGGAAGATAAAGTAAGTGACATGTTTTCAAGAGAGGATTCAGCAATTCATACAGACGATAAAATAATCAAAGACAGTTCAATGAAAAGAGTGCTAACAGAAAATGATACCGATTTTAATATTTCTGACCTTGAAAAACAAATAGCAGGTTTATATTATTTGGATGATAAAAATATTCAAATGCGTACCAGAAAAAATCCAGAAAAGGTTTGGAGTGGATGCAGTTGGCAAAATGCGATTAAATGCTTCACGGTGAAATATATAAAGAATATCATTAACGATGGACATTTTTTGGTCTCTTGTAGTGCTGGGAAGATTGCGAATTATTCACAAAGAGGTTATCTAAAAGATCCGCATGTTTTCTTCTGTACTGGTAAGTTTGTATTCTTTTAGTTGGATTTCTATTTGACTACGATCATATGGCTAATAACTCATGAGTTGATTTTGGGTCTATCATAAGCTGACTATAGCATGCATTTTTTAATCGTAAAGAGGTCAGTTGAACATTGTTAACTTTACGCAACTTACGGTATGATGGTGGTCAAACGAAAATCCTGTGTAATTTTATAGCAAAAAAAAAATTAATATCTGTCTTTTAATGTAATGTGGCTTTTCCTTTTTGTTTGAGTTTTAAATGTTATTTATATTATATTCTCATTAATTTTGATTTTTAACTTTTATAACATACCTTAAAACACTTTCGTAAAGTTATTTTTCAATGTGATTTAATTAAGAGAAAATCAAATGCATTACAATTTATGTATTTGCTATGTTCATTGAATGAAGAAGAAACATATTTTAGCGAATCCTTAGCAATAAATAAAGAAATAAGGTGTGCTAATATTTTAATATTTATTTCATGCATAGTCGATGCTGATCTCTAATTTATTTTCTATAATTTTTCAACCATCATCATCTCCACTATGCCATATGTCTATTAGGGAAAACAGTGAGAACAGATTTCACTTTATCCTGACACATCTGCCATATCCATATATCTTATCATGCATACTCTTCTAATATAAAGTCAATTTACTCTTTTCTTTTTCAGGATTTAATTAATTTGATTGTGTCATATTTTTATAGATCTACCAAAACTTATCGTAACTTCTATACTACTGATGTCGATTTTTTTTTGTAAATCTTTCATTCTTTCTATGTTGCCAAACCATCTCAATGCGTCTTTCTTCATCTTAAGCATTGTATCTTCTTTCAATCTGCATTATTTCCTAATGTCTTTATTCCTTATTCTGTTATACATTGTTTTTCCACAAATTCTAAACAATCTTCTCATTTTTTTCGCAATTAATCTTATTTTCGTAAATTTTTTGCTATATCCTAATTTTAGGACCATGATACTTAATTCTTAGGGTATGTAAATGTGGCATGGATTATTTTTGTAAATTAACACCCAATTAACGTTATTTTTTTCGAAAAATGAGAACTTAATAATATGTTTCAAGGAAAATAATTGCAAAAATAACATTTTCCTAAATTCACAAAGACTGTGCGAAAACCGTTAATATTTAAGTAATGTTGTGTATACAGTAGGTGTTTGCTTATTGCGATTAATGGGTACCGAAAAATCGTCAGAGATACTGAATTTTATTCACAGCGAAAAATCAAGATGTCTTTTTAATAGACACCAAATTTTTTATTTAACTAAAATATTTTTTTTGCTTAAAATGATTATTAATAAGCAATAAAAACTTTGAAAATGCAATAGAACTAATACTTTATTTTCTTTCGTAAATACGTATGTAATGTAACTTTTTGACTTAAAAACATTTATTTATTTTATTAAAATGTACGATATTTTAATGACCATTAAAAAAGGTTACAATAGTCAAATTAGAATTTGAGTGCACATGAATATAAATACAACTTGTTACAAAAAATATATAAACATTTACATGAATCATATACAAAAAAAAATCAAAAAGTAGTACTTACTTGCATACCACCCACCTACCACACATAAAATACAAACTTGGGACTAGTCAAGGCTCAGGTAATCTAATGCCCTAACATACATAAAAAAGATAAAAATAATCTAAGAAAATAAAAAAAATATGCATACATATAATTAATCCACTCCAATACAAAAAAAAACGCACATCGAAACGTCAACATATAACTCGAAAAGCTTGAGAAAAACAAGGTCAACTAAATAAAAGAGAAAATAAATAATGAGAGTTACGTCTTTTTTTGGTCGATATTTATGGCCCAAACAAATAAAAACACTTTTTAAGAGAACTTTTAAAGACGGTTAGACTACAAATATGTCTTAATGTCTTTTAAAGTTCTTTATTATAGGATACATGTATTCTTCGTTTGTATACACACATTATCAATTTAGTTATAAAAATGATGGTTATGCAGCCTTTATCTTGATTTTTATTTAATATATTCCAAAATGTAAATCACGGTGAGCATGCATCTACTGTATCTATCTTAATAGTTCGGCTATTATCCGCTAGATGGCGTTACTTGAACTATTGTGTTATTTTCAAATGAAATAAGCAAATACGAAATCAAATTAAATATAGATGGTTTAAAAATTATACTGAGCGCTGCACGCACCGAATGAATGACTCAGTGTACAAAAAATATTCGGGTAGAAATGTCGCCTCTCTATTTCAGCCCTTATTTTGTCATTTCTTGCACCTATTTTATATTATTCGACATTTTAATACATAATAAAATGACTTTTATAGCTAATTACAAAAAATTACCTAGCAGATTTTGCATAATTTTAATTTAAAACATACATTTTTAACAGGACGCTTAGCGTCCAGCACGGTGGCTCACGGAATTATTTAGCACAGTAAAGCACTGGTTTCCTAAGAAAGTGGTGTCGTTATATAGCGCACATAACAAAACATTGTCTATGCAAACCATATGGCGTGGTTTCCTAGAGAGCGTTGGTTGTGTCGTTATATAGCGCACGTAACAAAACATTGTCTATGCAAACCAATGGCGTTGGTTTCCTCGAGTGCGTTGGTTGTAATGTCAAATAGCAATGCTGACATTTGCATGATGGCCGTGATAGCGGAGCAAACAGTCGTGGAACGATTTTTTCCGTGTAGCGGACACCGTTTTACAATAAAAAATGAGTGCAAACGTAATTTGGACCAGCGAAAATGACAAAATATTGATTGATTTTGTAAGAAATAATGAAGCTTTATATAATGTGAATAGCAAAGACTATAGAAAAGCCCAGTTGAAACAAAATATGAGGAATCAGATTTGGTTTCCACTGACAGTTGTGGATTCTCATTTCTGGCGCCTGGCGGCGTGCCAGGCGGATGCTACGCAAACGTAATTTAATTTGGACCAGCGAAAATGACGAAATATTGATTGATTTTGTAAGAAATAGTGAAGCATTATATAATATGAAAAGCAAATACTATAGGAAAGCCCAGTTGAAACAAAATATGTGGAATAAAGTTTCCAGCTGACAGTTGTGGGTTCTCATTTTTGCCGTCTAGCGGCGCGCCAGCATCACGTCATGTAACGTGCGCTTTATAAGGAACCCGCTTTCTTAGGAAACCGTAGCTTAAGGCAAGTGTTTTTCGACCCATTGTATATCGGCCTACTGGGAAATTCCCAATAGCTCAAGTACAAGGGTATAACAACCACCGTTTTCTGACTGCCTTTGACCTGATTTAATTATTATGACCATGAATATTTCATGACCTGATATTTGGACACGTGTACAAAATATACGCTAACCCTAAGTGTTTTGAGCTCAGTTTTAATGTCGACAAGCCTTTTGGACCCAATTAAAAATCGGGTCGGACAAAAGGCTTAAATCAATAAAATGATCAGAATGCAATTTTTTGTAAGGTCGCTTAAAATAGCATGATATAGTTGGCGTTTTACGCTACTGTATGCTAAAGCCCTCGAGACACGATCTAAAAATATCAAATGTGATGTACTCTAGAATACGTTTTAATTATCACAGTATTGGTGGTAAATATTATAATCAACCAACGAAATAATGAATTGTGTGGCCTAGTTAGTTAACGCCTGACTTCCAATCCACGGGTTGCGGGTTCGATCCTCGTTTTTCCAGATTTACTTAATGCCTCGAACATATTTCTAGTAGGTTGGAAGATACTGCTACATGGAAATACGCCTACCAGTTTGTACTGTATGCAATAAAATATAATACAGTAGCAAATATACGAAATAAATATAGGAATGATTAAATTTGAATCTAATATACTTGTATAAATACGCATCGTTGAATTTAATTACGATAGCGTCGTAAGATTATTAACGATATTATAATTTTTTGTCCCTCCTCCACCAACACTGTTTCTAAGAACAAATTAGGTTCCCTTGCACTCTGATTGTACATTCGTAACAAAATAAGACATACTCTTACTTTGATGAAAGCGCTGCCCCTGGAGGGGAACCTCTCCTCTACTGGCAACATACCGAAATATAAGGATAACTACACACCGACAGAATGTCAGATATCATGGACAGAGATAATAAATGGGAATATAAAAAAAATTACTTATGTAATCTGTAGAAGGCCTTTAAATATTTAGGAAGCGACAATTTTTTTTATAAAAATTGGAGAAAGCTGTTAAACTGTTCCTGGTCACCACAAGGTTAAAGTAGCTAATCAATCCAAAGCTTGTCCGACGTAGTGTTTGGAGTTTCTTCCAATTTTGAGAGATTCTATTTTCCTCACAATCCTCACAAAATGTGGCCAGCGAGTTGATTTGGATGGCCACGTAGGCGATTTTAGAAACTATTTTTATGAGCATTCATATAGTACTACTTACATACACACAATCACACCATTTCCTTGTCGGGGTAGGCGGGAAGAACAAGTGCCAAACATTCCTATCACGATATACATTCTTCTCTTCCTCTTCATTCACACCAATTCTCATACATTTTCTTCAGTTCCCCTTACTCGTTGCCTTTCCGTTTCCTGAATTCTATTCATATGGTCCAACCATACCTTTCTCAGTCATCCTCTATCATGACTTTCTACCAATGCTTTTAAATTTGTTTAGTCAATATTTCACGCTCATCTCTTCAACTTATCATTTTTTCATCCTATTAAAAACATCGGTTTTTATCTCACATTCATTCTTGATAATAACGTTTCTTATTCTGTCATTTTTCGACAAACCACGTAATCTTCTTAGTGTACACATTACCTCCACCTTTACTATGCTTTAGCAGTTCAAGGTTTGCTTGTTTTGAATATAACATATTTAGCGACAGGGAACAAAGAAAATAGAGCACAAAATTTTATACACAACAACGCGTAATATCAACAGCAACAAAAATGACAGTACATAATTGTGTGTTGGTGATCCACTTTGATGTATGGAAGGGAAATTTGGACTTGGCAGAATAAGAATAAGACTCAGATTAATGCTGGGGAGATGCGCACAGAAAGAAACATTTGTGAAGTGACAATGTTTGAAAGAAGGCGGAATGAAAACATCAGAAATGAACGCAAGTATATAATGGATATTTTAAGTAAGATGAATAAACGAGCTTTAATATGCTTTGGACACGTGGAGAGAATGAATGATGTAAGAATGACTAAGCGAGTATACTAGCCAGAAGGGCAAGGTGTGTGGGGAATAGGTAGACTGAGGAAAACGTGGATGGATCATATGGATCAGATTTTGTAAAAAGGTAAAGTGAGACAAAATAATAATAGAAAATTGTACATGACGACATGTATGAATGTGAAGGAAGCGAAAATTGTGTACTTGGATATAAAAAAAATGGAGATGTGTTCTTTCTGCCTACCCCGAAAGGGACACGGTGGGATAAGTATGAATGTTACTAACGAATATTACACCGTATTTACATGGCTTAAGGTTAAGATAGCACAGTAGCACATGTGAGGAGTGATATTTGATCACTCTTTGTGCTTTATTTTCAAAACAACCAAGGCGTTGATCGCTAAACAATGGTATCTTATCTCCGACTCGAAGAGTATTTGTTCGAATTCCACTAGCGACCAAGCCAGGTGTATTCAAATATATTTTTTCAGGCCTTTAGATTCCCACAATCTCCAGCAAATATTTTTTTATATGTTATTATTTTTTTTGCTATTTTACGTAAGCTTGCTTGGCATGCATTTGTCTCGGTTTTGATTCCAGGCGAATCCTAATGTGTTTACAATTTCAAACCTTTTTTAAATATTAATAATCATCAATCGTAAGAATGCAACAATTGAAAAAACTCCATCTTAGGTTTAGTGGATATTGTTAATATAAAGGTTGTCCCAAAAAATGTAAACATGTACACTTTTACACCATACCATTTACTTGAATTTGAAACAGGAATTTGTCACACTACTCATTCGTGAAGAGTCAGGACAAAACCGGCAATAGTTGAGAACATCTGCTGAAAGATAATACGCATAATGACCAAAACAAATGATTCGTCACCGATCAGAACAGTAATCAATTTGAGCGTTTGTCATAACTAAAATAATCTGTCTTATTTTATTTGGAGTTTTTAATCTTAGGTATAACATACGAGTACTTCGATAAATACAGAATTTATAATCATTCAAAGTATGTATAGATTTTGTTAGAGATTCCTGGATTTAGTTCAGGAGGATCTTCTGTAATTCCTCAATCTTAGGTCTTTGCCTGGGAGACTGATTATTTCATTTTCATTTGGTCCTGTTTTTATTTTTTGTTAATTTAATTCATTTTGTATTTTCGTTGATTGTATTTAAGGATTTCTTTTATTTTACTGTTGTTGTACTTATGCGTATAACATTGGTGATTTCACGCGCCGTGCGTGTTATGATTTTTTTTTATATTTAGATTTTTTCAAATGTTGATATTTTTATATTTTTTATATAACAATTGTTGCTATGCTTTATAAAGGATACTTAAGTCTTTTATTTTTTCAATAAATAAATAGTTATAAAGACACTTAGTAGCTGCCTAAAATAGCGCTGTTGGAGTATATTTCTTGAAAAAAATATAATTTTTAATATGTACCAAATCAAAGCAAGTATGACGTCATTGGAAAGTTTGGCGCTTTGTTCTCTTTAAAACCCCAAAAAGGATGTGGTTTAGTTTTATACAGGGTGTCCTGTAACTCGACGTCAAGCCGGTATCGAGGAAAAGGCCAGCTTATGACGGTTCAGAGTTAAAAAAAATTCTTGCAAAAGCCTTACACTTTTCGAGTTAAGTATTTTTAAAGAAGTAGTAGGTATGCATTGTACCATTTTGAAATCCTGACTAAACAGGCCATCTTTTGATGTAACTTGCCAGGTTGGCGTAGTACATTATTTTTAAAGTATGATGAGTTAAAGTTAGCTGATAAAAATATTAATTTAATGATCGGACAAAAACATTTTTTTTTTCGAAAGTGAAGTTTTTTTTTTGTTTTATATCGCACTCCGACTGATAGCAGGGCTGGGCTATCTAGGATTGCGGTACAACCACTAAAATTATATCGCACTCCGACTGATAGCAGGGCTGGGCTATCTAGGATTGCGATACAACCACTAAAATTATAAAATATGACAATTTGTAGTCAAAGCATACAAACATTTGGCGCAGGGTAGCTACTTTCACAATTTTCAAAGAAATGCCTATAACTCGAAAAGTATAAGGATTTTGCAAGAATTTTTTTAACTCTGAACCGTCATAAGCTGGCCTTTTCCTCGATACCGGCTTGACATCGAGTTACAGGACACTCTGTATATTAGTATTAAAATTGCTTACCTGAAAATAAACCTATGTTCCAGTAATTTATTTTTACGGATTAAAACATTTATTGCTTCTTTTCTGAGTAAATTAGCACGCGTTTTGTTATTATGCATTGTTTCTTAGCAATTGCGAAATTCTTTGGAAAATAATTTTAGAAACATTATTTGCATCGCTTCATTGTTTTATGTTATAATAATGGGGTCCGTGACCTAGTTGGTATGGCGCCAACATTTCAACTCGACGTTACCAGTTCGATTTCAGTTCGTGCTTAATTTTTATAATTCATAAGTTTATACTTCAACACCATCCTAGATGCTTGTCTTCCACCCGGGAGCTTCGGTTTCTAATGGTACTAAAAATAATAAAAAGTCAACTAAAGTCTGTTAAGAGATTTCGGCTGGTAATATTACTTACACTTGCTAGACGTGTGTGAGTGATGACGAAAAGCGAGTTCCATGTCTACTGCAGCGGTTCTAAACCCGAAGCCTCTAAAAATAGATAAATATAATACTATCTCCTGACAACGCTATTCAATATGTTTGATAAGGATACGTTGATGGGTTACCATATGAATGAATGAATGTGGATGTAAAAATAAACAATTTTTTAAGGTGAAGCAAGTAACACTGAAATGGGTTGACCACGTAAAAAGAATTGAACTAAGAAAGATTTACAAAAAATATTAATTAAACCTAGAAAAATTGTCTTCTTCATCAACTTTTTTCTTTCTTTTTCATACCCTCACCGCTGTTGCGAGTATGTTACATAGTGTGACCGGAAGACAACATTTTCATCGGCTTGATAAACTTTTTTAGCAATATGCGAGTAAACATATATATCATCACGCCATCTCCCTATCGGAAGGGAAGAGAAAACAGAGCGCCAGACTTTCCAATCACGACACACATTTCTCGCCTCTTCTAGATCCATACACCTTATCATACCGCTAATACGATTTTTTACATTTACTTCTTTTAAAATATCATATACCTGATCCAACCATATTTTTCTTGATCCTACCACGCCTTCCACTCACAGTTGTATCGTATATTTATTTTGTTAGTCTTTCATCATTCATTCGTTTCACGTGTCCGAACCATCTCCGAGTGCTCTTATTCATCTTATTCAACACACACACACTCTTAAATTGTGAACTGTCATCTTGACAGATTTTGACACTATGCTGTTCAATATCCCTCTTAACTATTCGACTATTCGATATCCCTCGTAACTTTTCCATCACCTGAGAAAATACTACATAACTAATTCTTCAACTGGCTCTTTTCATTACTTACCATAACTTTGAATTCTGCAACATTCAATCTCAGATATTTCTCTTTACATCCACAATCATATATTTTTCATATTTCTCTCTTTACCTTCTTACAAAATCTGGGCCATTTGATCCAGCCACGTTTTATTCGGTCTACCGCTTACATGCATGCGCATATTGCACCTCTGACTTGTAATTATCATAGTCATTCTTTCGCTATTAGTGCTATATTTACTTTGTTCACTGTTGCTACCCTTCTTTAAATATCCCTTTCTACTTGCCCATTACACACGTAAACATACTGCCCAGAACTCATCAGCCCGCTCCACTTTTTTTCTGAGGACCTCATCGCACAAACTTTTTACTACAATTCTTTCTACATGCCCATCAAACGTAAAAATACTGCCCAGAACTCATCAGCCTGCTCCACTTTTTTTCTGAGTTGACATATACATCGCACAAACTTTTTACTACAATTCTTTCTACACGCCCATCACACGTAAACATACTGCCCAGATAATAAAACTCATCAACCTGCTCTAGTTTCTCTGAGTTAACCCATACACCACACACACTTTTTACCGCACCTCTTTCCATAACAATTACCTTTGATTTCGCTATACCTTTCTACTAGATAATTCTCATATTCACTTATCATATCCCTTAAATCGCCTTCATTTTTCAGCAAGCATAACCATGCCGTCTACATACAGAAGTCCACATATATTTGTTTCACTCTTTCTTACACTTCTCCCATCATCGTTTAAATCGCGCATTACGTGAAATTAAAAACGGGGAAGAAAATGAAAATAACTTCATATACTCGTATCATCCGAATGATTAAAAAGTCATTATGGATATAATGTATAGTACAGGGGCGGGACTAGATGTTTTAATGCCCAGGGAAGGATATGAAAAATACGCCACTTAAATAATAGCATTTTTTTCTTCATGAATCATGTATTTAGGTACTCGTAGGTGCATACAAATGATTCTATAATTCGTATACCATAAGTATTACGTTCACAGTGCTCGGTCACTATTAACGATTTACACTATACAAATACCTTAATTAGACAAAAAATTCATATTTTTGGAGCTAATATGTTATGCTTCATTTAAAAAAAATTATTACGAACAATAATCATTAAATACATACTCGCTTTGAACAAATTGGTTAAAACCAAGGGCTCGGTAAAAAAATAATCATGTGTCATTGAGAACTTGAAGAAGTTTATTAGTTTTTAATGTCACGGAAATTTGAACCCCGCGGATGGCAATCAAGTACGAGTATCATATCAATTAGACCACGAAGTTCGAATACTTTTTCGGAAAGCATCGGACATTAGAACCCGGAACCTTTGAACCTGGAACCCGGACAAGCACTCTTCCAACTAGGTCACAGAAGTCGCCTCTCGTTCAGTTAAAATCAACGTACGAAATGAAATAAAAATAAATGACAATTTATAAAGCGCCGTCGAGAGGGCAGACCCTTCAAGGGCACTCACTACACCTCGAGACTTGTGTTATATACCTAACCACAATTATTGAAAGATTGAACTGGCCAAATATAGTTCTATAACTATTGAAAAGGAACAAAGTAATATTGTGTATTGAATAGTCAACGAGAAATACAATCTTAATGACCTTTTTGATACAACACTTGACTCGAATCGTGAGATTTCGGATTTCATTCCCGATGGAACCCATAAAAAAATCTCAGTCAGGTTTTTCTCAAAAAGGCATCTATATCGTTCGTTGGAAGATATTTTTTATACTACAACATAAAGAGAGTAAGCGTACCTGGTTGTACTGTATATCAGTTCTTCCCAACATTTTTATACTACAACATAAAGAGAGTAAGCGTACCTGGTTGTACTGTATATCAGTTCTTCCCAACATTTTTATACTACAACGTAAAGAGAGTAAACGTGGCTGGTTGTACTGTACGAGTATATCAGTTCTTCCCAAAAATTTTATACTACAACATAAAGATAGTAAACGTGCCTGGTTGTACTGTATATCAGTTCTTCCCAACATTTTTATACTACAACGTAAAGAGAGTAAGCAGCATGCCAGGTTGAACTGTATATCAGTTCTTCCCAACATTTTTATACAACATAAAGATAGTACGCGTGCCTGGTTGTACTGTATATCAGTTCTTCCCAACATTTTTATACTACAACATAAACAGAGTAAGCGTGCCTGGTTGTACTGTATATCAGTTCTTCTAATTTTTCAATCTTTTTTAATGTATGTTTTGAATACTTCTTTTTTTTGCATATTAATTATTTATTTAAAAAAAAAACGTTTTACTTAATAGCGTAATATAAATACATACATACATACCATCACGCCGTCTCCCTATCGGGGTAAGCAGAAAGGAGAAAGTGCCAGACTTTCCTATCTCGATAGACATCTCCTTTTCTACATCTAAACACTTACTCATACAGCTCCCATGATTCCTCTGAATTTTTGCATTTCTTTTGTTTCAAAATATTGTACACTTGATTTTAACCATATTTTCCTTAGTCTTCCTCTACCACGCCTTTCACTCACATTTTCACTGTATATTTGTTTTGTTTGTCTTTTTTCATTCATTCATAACACGTGCCTACACCATCACACGGTGATCTTCTTTATCAACACATCAACCTTATCAGTTCTAATTTCATCCCTAATCACTTCATTTCGTATTCTGTCATAATATAAATGATTACGAGTATATAAAAACTATAAAAACGTACGAAAATGGTATGCCAACAGTCATATTACAATCAATAATATTACAGTGAATATAAAAATAATAAAATTACATTATACAGTGCCGTTTAAAGAGCAAACTTTCCTGAAGGGCGCTCCAACTCGGGACTTGAACCCATTTTTATTGACAGATGTTACAAAATAAATATTTATAAGTTGAGAGTAAGGATAGGAAATTAATGGTTGCGGCTATTAGATGAAATACTTCCCCGCACCCGCATATGCTCCGAATATAATTTTCATAAATTGAAAAAAAATAAAAAATGTTAGAATCTGTAATAAAGATTTTAAGATTACATTCTTATTTGAATAAGATTACTAGTAACTTGTTAGATATATGTATATAAAAAAACATGATAAAATTACGATAATTTCTTTTCGAAAATCAGCAATCTTAAGCGATTCTCGTAAAAATCTTAAAAACCCCTTGAGATTTTAATAACCACTTAAGATCTGGGGAATGATAAACTCACTTCTTAATTTAAGTACTCCTCTTCAATTAATCGTAAAAGTTTTTAATTAATAAAACAACGCTGTTTTTGTAATAATAAAACAAAAAAAATATTCTCTTTTCTATTGAAAAAAAGTTCAAATATTTATTGTATTACTCTTACATTGTATACAGTACTATCAGTTTTGTTTATTGTCATGTGGAAATTTATTGTATTACTCTTTCATTGTATACAGTACTATCAGTTTTGTTTATTGTCATGTGGAAATTTATTCGTTAGCAAATTATTATGTATCGCAATCATAAAAATTTGTTTTTTAAGTGAATTTTTAAATTTATTTTTCCCATTATTGATGATATTCAAAAATATGTTACTGTTGAGAGCTATTTTAATGTAACATTTAATTCAACCTGAATTAATTCTAAGGTTTAAAAAAATATTATTCCTTGTAAGTGCACTATCGTAAATGTAAAATGTCGTATTAGTTTAGATAGATGACACCCATGTGTTGAAAGTCAATAATATGTCATATTATCCTACACTTTATTTGTTATGATTGGGAAAATAAATGCACCATAACGTTGTTTACAACGTGCATATGAACTCCGTGTTCATTATAATAGACGCCAGGTCTGAAGAATTAAATTTATACGTTAAAGCAAAAAGTCTGTTGTTATATAACATATGTTATGGTACATCAAAACAAAAGCGTTGTAGATAAAAAGTGAAATTCGAGTAACAAAGAAGGTGTACTAATGCATCAGTTTTGTATGAAATGAGAGTCTGTTTGATATGATTTCTGCACCTGGATTATATACACCTGGATTCGCAATATAACAAAGGTAGAAGACGTTATAAAGGTGTGCAAAAGAATGAAGTGGCAATGGGCCGGACACGTAGCCAGAATGTCAGACTCCCGATGGACATCTGAAATAATCCAATGGTACCCAAGAGGCATAAAGAGGCCCAGAAGAAGACCGAAGGTACGCTGGATAGATGAAATCAGGAAGCATGGCAGCATCACATGGCATCAACGAGCAAAAAACCGAACTTAGCATGCTCTTCTTCATCTTACTTAACACATCAGCCTTAAGTTCGCATTCATACCTTCTCACTTTATTCCTTTATTCTGTTATACGAGTACATTGTCACAACATATTCTTCTCAATGCATGTTTACAGTATTCATTTGACTCCTCTATTTCGCTCCCATGTTGGAACCAAAATACTATCATCTTAGCTGTCCAGTTCCAGTATATACACGTATGCTTTAGTGCTCCATTGACTTTGTTTCTTATCACTACACACCGTAAATGTATGAATAATTGTTTATTTATTTCAGACCACACGTCCGCAGTGAAAGTGATAGAGGTTTGCCCTCATAATCTACCATACTTTTTCGTCGGATGTGATGATTCTATACACCTGTATAGTCTATATCATAACAAGCCACTGAAGAACTTTATAAATGAAATCACCTTGTCAGAATTAAACATAGGATCAACAATTTTGGCCCAAAATGATATTCAGCAGGATATAGTCCAAGTGCAGTGGTCCAAAGTGAGACCATGCTTATTTTTCACTCTGAGTAGCAGAGGCCGATTGGCAGTGTGGGATTTGATGAAAAGCGATTTGATCCCTGTAATGTTTGAAGAGCTTGGTGAAGATGAGAAGCGAAGGAAAGTCACAATGATGGAACTTGAGATGAGATCTGATAGTGAAGGGGTGGGGAAATATGAATATATGGTAAGCACTTTTTATATAATATACGAGTATATCAACATTTATTTTATACTCCTTGCAACTGAATACTCACAGTGAAACATATTTTTTACAAATGTTCTTCATGCGTATTTTCTTCCCACACTCAAGATAAATGTTCGGTTCAGTTCGATCCCAACACC
This sequence comes from Odontocerum albicorne, assembly GCA_949825065.1. Lineage (NCBI taxonomy): Eukaryota > Metazoa > Arthropoda > Insecta > Trichoptera > Odontoceridae > Odontocerum > Odontocerum albicorne. Next base: position 36,275,775 of record OX463843.1, on the reverse strand, counting down.
ACCCACGCTGTCATGGGGGACAAAATAAGTCCCCACCCAGCGCGATCTTCACAAGATCAAAATCTTCTTCATTTCTTAATGAACGCAACGTCATGTAGTGACGAAGAAGGAACTAACTGCTCAAAGAGACTTGTGCTCCGCTCCGGTGGCGACACGCTTGAGTACTTTTATCGTACCTACGAGCAGATACAGACATTTTGAAAAACGTTATTATTTACCGAAAATAAACGTGCAATTATATTTTGAGGCTTTCGCGTTTCTTCGTATCAGTTGGACGTTTCGAAAACATTACAGTTTTCATCTTCAGGGCTTGTTTGTAGTCAACTTCGCTATAAGTGAAGATGAAAACTGAAACTTTTACGAAACATCGGCAACATAAGCCAAACCTCGCGGTGCAACACTGAAATACCTTATCCAACTAAGTACTCAGTAGTTTTTTCATGTGTTCGTATCATTTTGTATATTTATCTCAAATATGTTTTGTCAATGTTTTCTTCAAACACCTTTGAAACGCTAGTAAATTGATTCCAAGTTTTTAAAGATTTATGACCAATATTTTATTACAAAATAAATAACCTATTTTCAAATCTCCAAACAAACAGTTGCTCCATATAAAACCGCAAAAGCCAAAAGAGGATCCAGATTGCGCGTATCTTGACATATGCTGACGAAAAAAGGTTTTTTACCCTCTTTTCCCCTAATAAATAACCTGAACTGTGATGAGAGGGAAAATATTTGAATAAGATCTCTTTTGGTTCTGTGAGATATTTTATTACCATTTTTTAAACAAATTAGGGCAAATTGAAGAAATTTTGTATTTTGCAAGGATGTTCACATTTGATGGCCGTACGGAATGTGATATTGAACAGTGGAAGCAGTTAATAGAGTGAAAATAAGTAAAAGGAGGGTTGAAACCAAATCTTCGCTCGCAAGCTCATTAGGTAACGTTCGACGTGACCACTTGCCAGGGATGACCCCTCATGCGATTTTTAAAGTCTGCCTAGACCCAGTTGTCGATTTGACAACATCATCGGTCGTCTTCCTCCATGGGAAGACAGACATTTAAATTCTTTCCTTGCACCAAAGACTCCTCCTTGACTCAAAGACACCAGAACTACTGGACTACCCAATTTACCTCTTGTCACGGGATCTTTAATGGCAAACTCTTTAGCTTCAATCTCGTCCCTTCGCCCTGTTGCCATTTTTGCGGCCATCTGGACCAATCTGCAGAGCACATTCTATGGTACTGCGATGGCAATCGAGTCAGTAATTTCTGAAGGGAACTCCCTTATCCTAACATCGGTTCATCTTCAGATCGATTGACTACTCCGATCCAGTGGCGTCAAAGGATAGTTTTATTGCGTTTGAAATTTTCTATGAAAGTACTGGTAACTTACTGGGTTCTTTGAACTCCGGAACTTAAGTCACATTATAAGAAAAACTATACTGCGATGCGAGTCATTTCCCTTCTCCCGTGATGTCGGCCCTTAAGTCCGTCATCACTTCTATTCTTTTCACACTCAGGTGTGTCGCCACCCGAGAAAAGGTCTCTTTTGGTAGTTCCTTCTTCGCCACTACGTGACGTTGCGCTCATAAAAAAAGAGATTTCGATCTGGTTGTATAGATCGCGCTGGATGGGGACTTATTTTATCCACCGTAACAGTGTGTGTGAAGGGGGGAGGGGAGATCGAACTGAACTAATAAGATCATTAAACTAAGACGCAAACACCACTGTTGTTGAGGACCAATCACTATGCATGTATGGTGGCATCCAATTAATGTCGTACTTGATAGTTTACCCTGTAAGCTGTTTGTAGGGGATCTACACAGGGAAAAACTCGTCTTACATTTGCATCTTTTTGAGTTCATAATATATACAATACGGTAGATCTGGTTTTGTCGACAAAGTTGTAATGGAATGTGGTTTGCGGTTCATCAGTATTTGCTTCTATAGGAAAAAAACGTGTTTTATTGGTGTTTCAAGTACATATTGTACATTTCAATTAGATTTCAATTTTTGTCTACCTCCTGTGGTACTAAAGGTCAAAAGAAATGTAGGTATGACTGCAGGATGCAATTCCAGGCATCCCTAACTTCAGCATAGATACGCCTGTCAGGAAACATCAAATGCGTCACCTCATTCCTCGAGTGATATTATTTTTTTTTGGAATAAGAAATATCTCACATACGTCTTGGAAAATTGTTATTTAAAATCATTATACAATTAAAACATGTTTTTTTTGGAGTTGTTGCCATGTTGAGTTGTCTTAAATAATGACCGATGTTTCGAACGAAAGAATTAAAAAAGACAAATATGTAACTTCATCCTCAAGGTGATGCAAAAATATTACTAAATAAATAAATGCCAGTCATCATTAAAACCAACTTAACATGGCACAGCCCCGAATAAAACGTTTGAAGCTAATGGAAAAAAACCACGAAAACCTTTGAATATATTTGAAAGTATTTTAAAAAAATTGTGTAATTGAATCTTTTAAGTAAAGAAAACTTTTGAATTTCTGGATAAATAACATTTTTAGATACTTCCAAGATCACCAGTAATAAAGAAAGTGTTTATACTTGTGACATTTTTGTGGAAAGCAATGGTTGTATTTCTAGATTTCTTGAGCAAAAAAAAATATAAGCTGTGTCTTTATTAATTATTTTTTTAAGAAGATTTTGCAATTTAAGTTTTTTTTTTATCATTCCAGGCTTTGACTCGCTCTTCTGGAGATATTGAAATTCACACATTGCACGAAGATTTATATAATAATTCACTTCACATGAGCGCTCGCGAAGAGCGAGTTGTTTTAGAAAAATACTTTAATCTTTTGTAAAAGTAAACCTTCATTTATTTAATCATACGACATTTATTGGACCAATGCGTATATGGACGTATGCACACACAGAAGAGCACACAGCATTCTTACTATATATTTTGAAATATTTGACCAAACAAGAGTAATTACATTGATGTTTTCAAAATGTAACATAACCGAAGATTGCTTCGTAACATTAGGGACTGAGCTGGAGTACAAACAAGATCATAGCACATATCAAGACATGACGGACTACAACGAGTTTTTGAACTTGGTGCCGTCATCTTGGTGGTGTGTTTTATACGGTACGTACATTCGCAATATTCCAGATTTTGCATCTTAACGTTTAAACTCGTATATGAAATATTTTAAATAACTATTATATTATATGTTTTTAATGTTTTCAACTATTTTATAAAAATATTTACTTGAATATACGAGGGTTAGTCAAAAATTATTCGCACTTTGGTTGTAGAATTTATTTTAATCAACTTTTAAAAAAGACAAATATGTAATTTTTCGAGATAATCTCCTCGCTTTTCAATACACTTCGTCCATCTGTCAACAAGCTTTCATATTTCCTAATTAAAACATGTTTTAGGCTGAGCTGCGAGCCATTAATGCACCGCTGTCTTCACTACATCAGAGGTGAATCTTTGTCCTCGTATGGATGCTTTAAAAAATGACGTTGATGACGACGAAAAACACATTAACCAGCCTTTAGTTCACACTAATCCCTTTTCAATTCATTCCGTATTCTCTCATATATTGTCACTCCATACACTCATCTCAATGCACTCATTTCTACAGCATTCATTCGGCTCCTCTCAGTTTTTTTTCACGTCCACGTTTTACTCCCATACATCAAAGTTGGCACCAAAATACTATTGTGAAGTATCATCATCAAACACATTTTGATATTATCCGGTCCAAGTATGTTTATGTTTTAGTACCCCATTAGGTTTGTTTTCTATCGCTACACGCCGCTCGATATCCCTAGCGATATTTAATGTTCAAATGTAAAAATAAATAAAAAACGATCTTTTGCACGGTCTTGTATTACGCTTTCGTTATATATAGCACAACTTGGTCGACTTAATGCTATGTAACAATCTATCCGACCAACCAACAAGATATTAAAAAGGCTTTCAGTGAAAGACATACTGAAATCCTTGAAAAAAAGGGTTTTAACGTCAAACAAACTCGCAACCTCACGTTCGTAGACAGGCGCCTTACCAACTAGTACACGGAGGTCGTTTGTTTATATAAATAAAATTAAAATACAATCGTGTGAAAGTTACTTGCAGATACAGATTTATACAAAGACCTACACCTACACACTCGTGCATATATGTAGACAAAATGGAAATATATTCTACCCACGATGACTTCCTTGGATAAATCGATTAAACGCTTGTCTTCAACCTAGGGGTTACGGGTTTGATTACCGCTGGTATCAGATTTTAAAAAAAGATCCCAGTATGGTTTTCACTTAAAACCTCTTTAACCTAATTTTAGTTAGTAGGAACATATTAATGATAAAATTCCCGCCAGATGTACTGTATACGACAAAAAGTAGAATACAATATATAGGATTTATTCTCGTGAAATATTGTATTAATTTGATTTTGTATTTGAAAAAAAAAGGAGTAAGAGAAGCAGAAGGAGCTATATGAGAAGGTGCATGGATGTGTAGGAGGCGTAGGAAGTTTGTCGTGATTAAAAATTTTACCATTCTGTCCTCTCCGCTTACTATATTACCGAGATGTTGTGATGGTATACATGTTTGTACGTCACCATACATAAGTCGACACGCATGAAACCTTCTTGTTAAAACGTTTGTCGTCCAGCCCGGCTGTTTCGGTTTCGATTCCCGATCTTACACAAATAATGGGTCTCAGTCTGCTTTTTATCACATCACGCCTTTTAACACCTTTCTGGAAATATCCACAAGGCAATATAACATACCCAATGGGTAGTACATAAGCACGGAAATGTCCGCAAGTCAATCCCAAATTTTTATCACATCACGCCTTTTAACACCTTTCTGGAAATATCCACAAGGCAATATAACATACCCAATGGGTAGTACATAAGCACGGAAATGTCCGCAAGTCAATCCCAAATTTTGCATAAAATTAGTAATAAAATGTTGAAATTTTGTAATTCGTTTGATTTTGTATTGAATTATATTGCATTGTAATTTGTTAAGTCCAACTCTGTTCAAACAGTGTTGGACTGAACAAATTATAATGTCTTTGAACCTCCAGTGTGTCTTTAAACCTCCGCAGTGTTAATGCCTTAACTATAAATAAAAAATGTACTACAAATAAAAACATTAATCCATCTTATAAATTTTGTAATTTTTAATATAACTTTGTTTACTGTAAGTTTAAGATAAAATTATAAATATGTGTATAAATACATAATTTTACAGACACATTTTAAAAATATGGTTTGATCAATAAATTTACGATACGACATGCCCTCCTAATCGAGTATGATTATGAGTCATCTTATGGATGAAAAACACCTGTACATGTATTGACTATTTGTGTGCACGCCGTTACACTGCAGCGAGCATTTATTCTTGAAAGATTAAATCGAAAGTTCCGATGCCTGGGAGATTAAATGACCAATATTATCGGGTGGTCTAATCTGATGTAGCCTTTGTTAAACAGTTTTATAAAGTACTATTTTAGTCATGTGGGCATATGCTTTTCCAAGTCCACAAACGCACTAAATACTTTTTTCATTTTTGCCATACATTTTTCGACAAGCATACGTAAAAATAAATTTTGATGCACGCATCCTCTTCCATTTAAAATACACTCTTAGCATCCCACACTTTCTTCTCAGACGTTCTTCTCACTCTCTCTATCAGATTTTTTCCATACAGTCTTACTACACTCAGTAAACTAATGGCTCAGTAATTTCCACACCATTCTTGAACCCTTACCTTTATATAATATAACGTAATAATCAATGTTCTCCTGTCTTTCGGTTTGTACTCAGATTCCCAACGTAAGTCGATAAATTGTCTCAGCCACTCGATCATTCGTTTACCCCCAAACTCCATACATTTTATATCACTTCATCGCAACCGGACGCTCGACTTATTTCATGTCTTTTACAGACAGACGTTCGTACTTCTAAACGAGATAAACTATGGAAAATATTGAATGGATTTGGTATAGAACGTAAGTTACTACATGGTATTGCGTCATTATGTACCGAAAGTAGAGCAAGTATTAGAGTGAAAGGTAACTTGACTTCATATTTCGAAAGGGGTAAAGCAAGGATGCTTTATGCCACCCTGGTTGTCCAATATTCATATAGATTTATGTGCTCAATATTTATATAGATTTATGTGTAATTATTATGGTATCCATGACCGTATTTCTAACGCACTGTATGAAAACAACATTCGAAAGGAAACTAGCAAAAGTTTAAATAAAAGATACATTTAAAGATAAAGAATGCTAGAAATTGTATGGTAGCAACTAGAGAAACATTTTGAGATCAATAATGCTTCTTAAAGTTTATTCTTAAATATCGATAAAGATGTATCACATCTGATTGAGCCAAGAAGATCGTTCAAAAGTAGAGCTGAGTGAACCACATACTATAAGATGATGTGTGCTTGTAAAATGTATAATGCGTTCGTATCTAAAGGATTCTACTATGACCAGATCAGAGGGGCAAATTGAAGAAAGAAAATTGATTTTTTACACAGTTACTTCAAACAGTTTGAATTGTTTATCCTTCCAATAATGATTTAAAAAAATATGATATATAAAATAGTCGAAGAAAAAATGATTTCAGATTCGACGTCCGCTTGCTTAGCGTGAATGCTAACCGTCCAACTAAGGCCGCTGACTTTATTAGAAACATTACCTGAATCTCGACTATATTATGAATTTATTTATACATGATATTTTTTTTATTTAGATTTTATGGATCTAGGGGATAAAACCTTATGACCCTAGATCCATAAAAATGGTATGCTCAAATTAACAGGTTATTTAATTTGAGCATACCATTTTTATGGATCTAGGGTTGTAGCCTATCATTTGTCGTGTCCCCGGTAAATTAGGTTTTTGCTTGTATCTTACTGAGGACAAAATACAATACGAATACAACGATGCTATGAAATTATGATAAATAAATATCTTGTTGCCATTGGAAGATATTTTATTTTTTTACTCCATTGTATAATTAATTAAATTGGGTTTTTAATTTTTTTATACAGTACTTTACATTTGTATTTTCCAGCATCATGTTTTGAAATATTTAACATGAAATATTAAACTTATATTAGGATACATAACATAACTTGTTATGTATCCTAATATAAGTTTTTTTTTGGAAGATTTTGATACGTTGTCTTTTGTTTTATAATTGTTACTTTGATATGTAAATGATTAAGAATCGTTTATTTTCTTAATTAAATAAAATATATAATTTACAAACGAATTTTATAATTTTTTTCTTAAATAAAATATTTTCTAGAGATTTTTTTCTTTTGTGTTAATTCAATCAAGAGTGAACAAATTAACACATGTCTTTTGAATAGTCAAAATAAAATATTTTGAATAGTTATTTTTCCCCACATTCCATATTTATGTACTATAGATATTGAAAAACCCGTCCAAGAATGTGCGAAAGCGAATACTAAATATTTGTTAATTAATACTTTTTTACTTACTTAGTTGTCTAAAAGCCTTGACCGGTCCGGTCCTCTCGTTTGTAAATGGTCCATAAGACCACGTGGGGTTTATTATTGGTTTACTATTACAAATGATATTTTACTATTAAATTGTATTTTAACGTTAAGTTTTTGAGTTAAATAAAAAATAGACCTGTGTATTTTTCGTTATTAGACTCGTTATTGACGTTCGTTTTGTTCGGTGTTAATCAATCAATAAGCCTTTGTTTTTATGTATGCATTATCTAAGTATTGTTGGATTAATTTATTCAAACCGAGATGGATTCATTTCATCCCGATATTATATTTATATTCTAATGCTCTCTGAGTTCCGGTAGGAATATAGTACAAGGATGCTACACAATTCTTTCATCCAGGTCGGTGCGCAGTCCGACGTTCCGCCAATGCTGCGAATCTTCCTATCAAAACATTCATCATTTTCAATACTGGTCTATAAGGATTTGAGACTCTTACATCAGAAGTAATCGATGGTTTTATAAATGTCTAACTTATCGTAATAAAAGTGGCATTCATTTATTTTTGAGCGGGTGAATCCTCGAGGAGAAACCTTTTGGGGTGTTCATGGGTGTGTTGGGCTGTTATGTTGTAATCTTTTAATAAGTTAATGGAGAGGCTGAAGTGGATGGCTATTTTTTCAATAAAATATTCAGATTAGCGAACGACGTACTATGTTATCGGGGCAACACCTATGTCGTCCCTGTGTATCAATTTTGTGCCGATCCACCGTGCACCTGGCGCCTACGTGACGCAAGTCGCAAGACAATTTTCTGCAATATTTGCATCTGTTTTATGTTTAATTTTGCAGCTGTTCGCCAAATGGGTGTGGTGTATGCCACGATGTAACGAATGATCATTTTTGTATGAGCAATTAATTGTCTACGCTGAAAGTGCTATTTCTCTCCAGTATCGGGTAGAGAGCGACCATCAAATGAGAAACAGAGTTTACTCTTTCTTCAATGTATTTGCGCCAGCGTAGGGTTCATCTACGATAGTCCTAGGTATGTTTACTAGTTCACCCATGGAATATCTTATCAGAACTTTTTTATGTTAGGCAACGTTTTTTATTTTCTGCGGGTGAATAATATGGCTGCGTTTTTAGTAGGATCAATTATTATGTGCCAGTCTATACAAGTTTCCAGGCTAGAAAGTATTTTCAAAAGTGCCAGGCATTCCCAAAAATACCAGGCGACTAGATTGCTCTCGCAATCTCAAGATGGACATACGAGTATGTTAACTTGAGCGTGAATTGTGCGAGCGATTCCCACGTTGTCGGTCAGTGGTTTCGGGTTGTCGTTCGAGTAAACCTATGATGTAAAGCAGATGGGATGTTGGTTAGATGTGTATGCGGCGACTATTTTCGTAAGTGAGTTGACTTGACAATGGTGATCGGTTATTTCTTTCTATTCAATAAAAAAATATACTTATATAAATAATTTGAAGAAATATGAAAGTATAATTAATGCTGCGGAGATGCATGCACCAAGGAAATTATGTAGAATGTCAATGTATGGAAGAAGACGGAACGAAGACATTAGAATGACATCAAACAACAGGACAAAACTTATGTTTAAAGTTAGTTGAAGAAATGCGATTTTAGATGGTTTGTTCATGTTTTTTTGGTCAGATAAGGAATTACGAAAGTTTGACTACGTGAGTACACACGACATAAGTGCAAGGTCTGCGTGTAAGAGGTTGACCTAGAAAAACATGACTGGATCAAATGGACCAGATTTTAAAAGAATGTGAAATATGAATAATAGAAAACTGTGCACGACGAGATGTATAAATGTAGAAGAGGCGAAAGTTGTGTGATTGGATAGAAAATATTGGAGATCTGTTTTCTCTGCCTACCCCGCAAGTGACAGGGCGTGATGATAT
>OX463843.1:36247649-36266149 GCA_949825065.1 Odontocerum albicorne | reverse complement strand
ATCCATTGTTACATACCGACGCGAAAACTCCTGTTTATTTCGCGTAAACAGTGCCAAATAGCGCTCTGAATCATCGATGCGTTGTTGTTTCTGTTCCATTGTGAGCAAACGCGGTACCCATTTCGAAAAAAGCTTTTTCACGACCAAATGTTCATGCAAAATAGTGTAAACACTACCAAATGATATATTCAGGATGTCAGCTATCTCACGCAACTTTACTTAGCGATTTTCCATCACGATTTTGAGAGTTTTTTTATGTTTGTGGTGTAATTTTAAAAATATTATAATTGTTCCGTTGTAAAGCACAATGATAACATAAGGTTTGGTCATCATTACACTACATCACATTGTGATATATTTGAGATTTTCTGTAATACGTGTAACCTTAAAACCACGCCAGATATCACCTTTATTTTATACCGCATTACCTTTAACCACCGCAGGTGTCTCAGTGACATCTCCGGTCCTTTATACTTCTCTCCATTCTTTGTTATCATATACGCATTTCAAATCGTTATCCCCTGCTTTATCAAAATTTAACCTCTAAGATTTTTATGACATTTGGTTCCTTGATTCATAAGAAGTTAATACCATGTTGTCAGGCCAACCACTTTGATGATCGAAACAGCGAGATCTGTTTGCTCGATCTATCTTAACTCGTCAGATCATTACCGCTCAGAAAGTATCGTTATTTGAAGCGGTGGTATTCAATTTGGGCATATAACAGTAATTCCGTAATTTACGCGAATTTACTTTAACGCGGTTTATTTTGGTTGAAAATTTAAATGCAAAAAATGGATGTTTAATTGGTATAGCAAATTATTAAGATTTTTATGTTTAATAAATCATGTAATTTCAAAATGTCTTTTTTACTTATTGTGAAAAAAAAAGACTTATAAATAATAGCCAAAGCTTTTAACTACGTAAGAGAAGAATGTCTGAAAATACGTCAAAGATTACCCTTTTTATTTCTTTATTTATTAACACTTCATCGTAAAAAAAAACAATCTGGTGTGTTTATTGCCTAAACAAAAGTAAATAAAGTAAGTTACATGGGCCCAAAAATTGCACAAACGATTATTTAGCTTTATGAAATTTATAAACACATACCAAACATAATAAAAGTAAAAGTTTGATATCACCAATCAAAGGAAAAAGAAGGTGTGGTGGAGAGGAAAGAAAAACCAGAAATGAAACACGGTATATTATTGACTTGAAATTAAATTTAGCTTGATACACAGCATTCAATTTTTATTATACATAATATTCACAATTTATTAACGCGCTGTTTTCTTTGACCAAATTCTCTGCGTATATGGAAGGATTACTATACACATATGCAAAAAGGATGCAACCTACGGAGCATGTTTTTTTTTGCGTATTTTCAATATACAATAATTGATGACAATGTCTTCTCCCGGTCACACCATTCAGCACGGGTGTATATATTAAGATCAGGTTACCATAAGATATACAGAATGTGCCTGTAAAGGAATTCTGAGGAGTTAAAAACATAAAAATATAAATACGATAAAACCTTGTTATCCGCGGAATCTGTATCAGCGGTTGACGTTGAATCTGTATCAGCGTTTTTTTTTAATTAATCTCACGCTAAACCAACCTCCCGAAGGTTTCAGATTCGATTCTCGATGGAATCAAAAATAAAAAAGACTCCCAGCATGGTAAGAGTTCTTCTGGTTAACAAGTATTGGTGTTAGTGTTGTTGCCTCTTCCCTTGAAATAGCATTTTTAGCATATTCAATAACAAACCGCGAATTCCGTGCCTTCTCCAACAATTCTATAATATTCGAAGGCTCGAGCACTACTGATGTTGAAGATAATATTGTCTCCCAGCTACAGTCTTCAATATTTCTTAATCACCAAATCAGATATCTTGAAAGATACCATACGAAAGAAGAATTATTAGTGTATGATAGACATGCTGTTTTTTCAAATAAATATTGATATTAATTGTAAAAGAAAAATAACTCTTTCACACTGTATGAATGAATGCCCAATACCCGTGACAAGTAACGTAGAAGGCACAATACAAAGTAAGTGCCACCGAAGATGACTATTCAAGCCAATTTGTAAGATGCATATCCTGTTGCATATATGGCAAGGGGCTTTAGCATTTGCAGCTTACGAGTATATTCGTTTTTTTCTCTATTGGGTCCCTAATAACTAGCAACAGTTCAATGTCATTTGTCCTTTTCACACAATAAAGTCATAGAATGATTGTTTCAGTTTGCTAACCGCAACATTTTATTTGAGATACATATTTTATACATATTTGCATTGTATAACACTTTTTCTCTATTGGGTCCCTAATAACTAGCAACAGTTCAATGTCATTTGTCCTTTTCACACAATAAAGTCATAGAATGATTGTTTCAGTTTGCTAACCGCAACATTTTATTTGAGATACATATTTTATACATATTTGCATTGTATAACACTTTTTCTCTATTGGGTCCCTAATAACTAGCAACAGTTCAATGTCATTTGTCCTTTTCACACAATAAAGTCATAGAATGATTGTTTCAGTTTGCTAACCGCAACATTTTATTTGAGATACATATTTTATACATATTTGCATTGTATAACACTTTTTCTCTATTGGGTCCCTAATAACTAGCAACAGTTCAATGTCATTTGTCCTTTTCACACAATAAAGTCATAGAATGATTGTTTCAGTTTGCTAACCGCAACATTTTATTTGAGATACATATTTTATACATATTTGCATTGTATAACACTTTTTCTCTATTGGGTCCCTAATAACTAGCAACAGTTCAATGTCATTTGTCCTTTTCACACAATAAAGTCATAGAATGATTGTTTCAGTTTGCTAACCGCAACATTTTATTTGAGATACATATTTTATACATATTTGCATTGTATAACACTTTTTCTCTATTGGGTCCCTAATAACTAGCAACAGTTCAATGTCATTTGTCCTTTTCACACAATAAAGTCATAGAATGATTGTTTCAGTTTGCTAACCGCAACATTTTATTTGAGATACATATTTTATACATATTTGCATTGTATAACACTTTTTCTCTATTGGGTCCCTAATAACTAGCAACAGTTCAATGTCATTTGTCCTTTTCACACAATAAAGTCATAGAATGATTGTTTCAGTTTGCTAACCGCAACATTTTATTTGAGATACATATTTTATACATATTTGCATTGTATAACACTTTTTCTCTATTGGGTCCCTAATAACTAGCAACAGTTCAATGTCATTTGTCCTTTTCACACAATAAAGTCATAGAATGATTGTTTCAGTTTGCTAACCGCAACATTTTATTTGAGATACATATTTTATACATATTTGCATTGTATAACACTTTTTTTGTAAACAAAACAATTTGGCGGGCTTATTACCATGTACCAATATTTTTCAATGAACAAAAAATATGTTAAAGATGTCTTCAAGTGAAAGCTTTTAAAAACATTTGGGTTCCCGTAGGAATCGAACCCGCTACCCCCAGGTTGATAGACAGGTACCTCACGGTATATTTAGCATTGATTCATAAAAAAAAATTATAAGTGAAATTTATTCGAAAATATTTTGAATTTTTAAAAATTTGAATATTATTTTTTTCAAGTTGGGGACATTGGATGAAATGTTTTTATAAAATGATCCCTTAAGTAATATGTATTAAAGCTTCTATCTAAGAAATACATTTAAGGTGGTCAAAGAAATACCCTTTATATTGCTTTGAATACTAAGCCTCAGAAGCTCAATAAATATGTGTATAGGTACATCATGTAATCGGCTTTTATGTATTAAAACATTGAAGGGAAGAACATACGAGTATATGCTTCAAGTATAAAATGAGGAAAAAATGTTGGACAATTTAACTAAATAATTTGTTTTATGAAATAGAAGTTGATATTCCTTGCACTCTAACAAAGAGAAGAAAAATTTCCTTATTAAGGTAATAGTTATTTGAAATACAGTGTATAATACAGATCTGATATATTTATTGTAATTTTTTATTACACTTTCGTTGTATACAGTGCAATTTATCGGTTGATTGCCATGTGGTAATCTCTTCCAACCAACCAAACCGATATAAAAGAGACCTTAAGTGAAAACGAGAATGTAACCCTTTTTATGAAAGTGGCTTCTACCATAACTTGAGCACAGTTGTTGTCCAAACCAGGAGCTCTCAATGCTTTGAGCTCTCTCACAGGTCTCGGAGGATTGACAGAGCTACTAGTATATCCCCCCCATCGACTCGGAGAGAGTATTATTGCACATTGTATTGTATTATACGTGTATATGTATGGTTACATTTAAACACGCTGCATATGTTTAGGCATTATATACCAATATTGATTGTGGTTATTAATGTTTGTGCATGTTGCTACTATTGTTTTTTTTTTAAATTTTTAACTGATATATATAAATCTCCCATATTTCTCGAGTATTTTTTTCAGTGACAAGATTATTTGATACATGAAATAAGCTGATTGACTTGAAACAGAAATTCCTAGTTATTCGACCAGAAGATCTACGGTTCCTGAATTTAGAAATTAAACTTAATGAGGGAAGAGGAATGTGTTTTTTTCGTATTTTTATTGAAACGTGTGTTTTTAACACTGTTGCTTTGTTATAAGTGCATCTTTCCGTGTCATATAAAAGATAATAAATAAAATAAATGGGTATCGAATCGGAAACTCCCGGATCGGGAGACGTACAATATTACCAACTAAGCCACGAAGGTCGTTGTTTCAATATTCATATACATATATACCATCACGTCATTCTTTCTGTTGGGGCAGGTAGAGAGAACAATGCGCCAAACTATTCCATAACGACATACTATATGTTGTTAGCCCTTTCTATATCCATGTATATATTCTTATACAGTTCTTTCTCTTATTCCTTACCTTTCCTTGTTTCAAACTTTCATTCATTTGATTTAATGATACTTTTCTCCGCCGTCTACATTCTCTACAACGACGTTCACTCGTGCAGTTTATTTCATTTATAATTTTATCATCACTCATTCGTTTAATATGTCCAAACCTCGTCAACGAGTTCGTTTCACACTACTTTTCACTTTTTATCTCACATTCATCCTCAAAAATTGTATTCCTTATTCTATCATACATTTATATACCACATTCTCATATCAATGCACGCATCTCCACCACATTGCTAAATATACCATGAGGTATCTTCCCAAGAAAATGTTTCTTCGTATTTCGATTGAGCATGTAATTTCTTTGTATGAGCTACTCAAACAATTACCTAAAATTGAATGAAGAGCAATTAGGGAATTGGAGAAGGTAACAATTTTTTTTAAATTTCTCGCATAAACTTAGATCCTTTTTTTGGCGTAAAACGGTAGTGAGCAGGAAGTTTAAAAAATGCTTTCATGTCTGTTTCCGGGATATAACATATACTGCTGCCTCACATGAATCACAATCCTCCATTTTGGACCCATCTGTATAAATATGCAAAAAACAGGAAAGTCTCCATTCAGGATAGTGTTAAAAAAGTCTTGTCGACAATTGTAGGAGGCAGATGAATCTTCTTATCAATTCTTAGGCATTTGATGATCCCAGAGATAAAGGATACAGCATTGAATGAGATATCAAAAATCGGTAAGCGATTTAGTTTCTTGATGTTGATTGGTAACGATGAAATATATGTATGGTATACTCCTACAAAGAGAAGAAAGGGCTCATTTGTATACCATGATTTAGTTTAACAAAAAAAATAAGAATCATGATTTTTCTTTGAAGGAATTGCTCAAGTAAAAACAATTGAGAAATTGTCTTCTCATAAAAATATTTGGATTGGATTTTGTTTGAATAAGAAGTACTCTCAAGCATTGTCTTGTAACCCTCAAAAAGATTAAAAAAATAAGACGCAACCCTCCTACAAATGTTTAAATATTCTGTATAACGTTTTTTTTCTGTAAAGCCTACTTGTGGATTGATTTTTCGACCGTGATACGAAAAAAAAACTCTGAATGCGAAAAAAACCGTCTAGCACTAAGATGTCAAATATTTCCTAGAAGAGTGTGTCGATACTGCGCGAGGGTTTGCGGATCCAGGATTGAATTTGTGAGTCACCTCCGAGTACACGAAATATATTAAAGTATTATACTCGTCTGTGAGGGATTGCTTAAGTAAGATGGCCTCGATTGTAAGGCAGATCACCAACACTGTGGACAGGCCTGATAAGGAGTGCAACCAACAGTTCTCTACAAGAGAGTAGTAGAAATGTTATCTACCATGAGGAAAAGTAGCATGCCATTATTTGTGCAGTGCGGTCAATTCGCTCGCAAGATCAAGTCCAATGATCACTACTGATTTGTAAAGAACTTAACGAATAAGGAAAATATATATGTAAGAGATTTTTATAGATATATTTTTGTTTTTATTAACAATCAAATATTTTAATTTTATTTGCTATAGACATTATTTATTTTATTTATTTATTTATAAGTAAACGGTACAATGTATCTCATAACTAAAAATTAAAGAGCCAATAGTGTACACTACACATTAAGTTTGACAGAATATACAAAAAAAACTTTAAACAATTAAAACAAAAACAGTTAGAATGAAATAGCTTTAAATCTTAAAATCACATGGTACCAACACAATACGGGGCAGTCCACAGGCGCACAGCCCGCATTGCGATAAAATACAAACATAATAGACAATTCATTTAAAAAACAAATCAATAACAAAATACAATTTGAAAACAAAGTATAAATTCGGAATCAGACAGGTACAACTTCACAAATCCTCAAAGAGTGCAAAAAATTACAAAAGTATTAACAAAAAAACTAAAACTTCCAATAAAAAAGCAATTAAAAATGTTCTTCAAAAAGATCTCGAAAGACACGCGAGATTCCATTTCAAGGCTCGGAAGTGCCTTTTTCTGGCACTCCTTATAGGTCAACAAACTAACTCCAAAATCAGCGTACGTACTCATTTCCGATTATATGCAGTCCAGGTATGGGAGAATTTACAAAATAATTTGTTCCATAATTTTCACTTTGAAATGTGTCCCGCAGTTTGGTAAATCTTGTCAGAACTCGAATGTTAATCAATTCCAAGAGTTTCAGACAATTGATAATTCTATTCACGACTTCGAAAACTACAATCAAGTCCGCTATTTTTTGCCAATCAGAGAGACTTATCAAATTTAGGTTAGATAACAATAAATTATAATTTATATCATTCATATTCAAACCTATTTTAAAATTAACCTGGCTCAAAAATCTATGTTGGATTCTCTCCAGTACACTTGAATGGACTGTATAATGGGAAGTCCATATAACATACTACAATTGTATTCTTATTTAATTCCCACCAGGGGGATGTAAAGAAACTTAATCGCGTGTATTCCCTTAAATGGTTTTGAAACTCTAAGGATAAATCCCAACATTTTCAGGCCTGGCCTTTTCGAAAAAGTGAAACCACTATCAAATATAACAACTAGATCTCGTAGATGGCGCTAGATAGATAGATAGATTAGTCCCAATAGATTTCGCTAGATATATATTTGTATTGAGCTCTTACGGTAGCATGGGTTACGGTAAACGACCTCTCGCTTACATTGCTTTCATTTTAACTTTATGACAAACATTTTTATCGTTAAACAAAATCTCTTTTGCATTTCAATCTTCTCTGGACAGAGGAATGTAAATAACTAACCCGTAAAACGTGGAATGGATAGGTAAGGTTGAATACCCATAAGGCGTACTGAGACAATAAAAATCTATAAAAATAGATATAAACGTTCAACTTCTTAAATGTGTAGGTATTTATAACTAAACGATCGGACCGGTTTAAATTTCAGGCCCTTTTTATTTATGATTGCACTTGTATTTAATAAGCTGCCTAACTATGGTAATTCTCGGAGCGCTTCTAGAGTGACACATGTTTGTACATTACATTCAATCATTCATTCATTCATATCTCAGCATATCCGAATAGACAATGCAGTTATGTGGAAGAATATGGCAGGGAGACAATGTTGCCGTTGTATTAAGACCCACTGGAACGTAAGTGAGTCACATTTCGGGCCCTTTTTATTTATGATTGCACTTGTATTTAATAAGCTGCCTAACTATGGTAATTCTCGGAGCGCTTCTAGAGTGACACATGTTTGTACATTACATTCAATCATTCATATCTCAGCATATCCGAATAGACAATGCAGTTATGTGGAAGAATATGGCAGAGAGACAATGTTGCCGTTGTATTAAGACCCACTGGAACGTAAGTGAGTCACATTTCGGGCCCTTTTTATTTATGATTGCACTTGTATTTAATAAGCTGCCTAACTATGGTAATTCTCGGAGCGCTTCTAGAGTGACACATGTTTGTACATTACATTCAATCATTCATATCTCAGCATATCCGAATAGACAATGCAGTTATGTGGAAGAATATGGCAGGGAGACAATGTTGCCGTTGTATTAAGACCCACTGGAACGTAAGTGAGTCACATTTCGCCATTGTACGTGCTGGAAATACTACTGTTCGTGGACAGGTCACAATATTGGCATACGTCTAACGCATTATGATTATCAGACGTGGACAGGTCACAATACTGGCATACTTCTAACGCATTATGATTACCAGACGATCTATTTAACAATACTGAGAGCTCTAGTTTTCTTGTACCATCGGGTATCGAACCGGAAACCCCAGGATGGAAGACTAGCGTTTTGTCAGCTAGACCACGGAATTCCTCAAATTTTATATTATACATATGTGTTAAAATAACGCTTTACAGGAGTTTTTTTAATTTTCTATAAAGAATGTCATATTGATTTGATGAACACTTTCATGCAAATACTTTTCACATTAATTTGTATTAATTTCTTCCAATCAAGCACATTTTGTTTCATTAATTAGTATGTGTGCCCATGACCGTGATTTTAGCGTATTGTATAAAAATAATATTTGTATAAAATAAAAAATAAAAGATACATCTCATTGAAAATAGGCATTGAGATGGGATTAATATGGGAGTTAAGTTAGAGGAATATTTTGAGATAAGTAATGCTTCTTTAGATGATTTTTAAATATCGATAAGGATATAGCACATCAGATTGAATCAGGAAGATCGTTCCAAAGTTGAGCCGAGTGAACCACACAAGATTACGAGTAGAAGGATATGTGATGCATTGGTATACAAATTATTCTACCGCCATCAAACGATGCTCAGAAAGAAAATTGCTATTTTCACGCAGCAGAGTAAATAATTAATATGATAAACATCTTTCAAATTTATCTGATTGGCTGGAATTGATTACCACAGGCAATACTCCCGGCAGGTTGTACAGTAAACAATGAAAGTGTATACAGTGCAACCTGGTGGTATACACTTCACGTTTTACATGAAATTTATCTGATTGGCTGGAATTGATTACCACAGGCAATACTCCCGGCAGGTTGTACAGTAAACAATGAAAGTGTATACAGTGCAACCTGGTGGTATACACTTTTCACGGTTTACATGAAATTTTCACAATTTAAATAACATAATGAAAATTAGACTTCATACATATTTTCTTTCAGGGATTAAACTATCCTAAATTAAATACACACAAACCATCACGCCTTTTCCTTGCTGGGGAATGCAGAGAGGAAAGAGCGCCAGACTCACACCTTTCACCACTTCTACATCTTCTCATACAGCTTCTACGATTTCTCAGCCTTTTTATATTTCCATCGCAGAGTGCCTTTCTTCCTCTTTCTCAACACATCAGCCTTAAGTTTATATTTATCCTTAATCTCTTAATTTCGTATTTTGTCCAACATTGTTACTCCTTGTATGGTTCTTTGTGCACACCTACATTTATTTGGCTATTTTCAATCTGGTCCCTCTTTCACGTTTTACTTGCATACAACGAAGTTGCCACTGTTGTGGACTATCATCTAAAAAATAAAAATACATCACCCAAAATTATTAAAAAAACAATAAGATCTTTTTAATATCATTCTGGTTAGTTGTAAGGCACCACGTGCCAACAGTTATTGGTACCAGTTTATAAACTGGTTGTAATGTATACGACAAAAGTATAATGGTACACGAAAGTATATAGGTTGTAATGTAACATATTCAATATAATATTTGTTTAATCAATGCTAATACGTTATACCGAAAGAAAAAAAACGTTATGCTACTGACAGAAATATCAAGACATGTTGGCAAATTGAATTCATCACAATGGAAGACAATTACACCGAATATGATCATAGTGACAAATGATAATGGTACCATTCAATATAATGACTGACCTCCAATAGTCCAATACGTTCGGTGTTTCATAGTAAAGACATTCAGCATCGCACGAAGGAATGTTACATCGATGTTCCCACTCCATTGCGCATGGCGGTCAATTCCAAAGAATGGTAAAATACAATAGTCTCATATGTTACGTGTCCAATTCTGTCACAGAAATGGGACAATTAATAGGGTCATTAACATGAAAGCCAAGGCGGATCTATAATTTCTCATCAAGCTTACCTTTTAGAATTTCCTTCCGCGTAAAATAAAGGTGGTTTATTAAGTGAATCATTGAACTTCATCATTTTATAAAATACAAACATACACTTAGGGCATTGTCAAAAAGTATTGATAACAACTGTATTACTTGTAGTCACTAAAAAAAGGTTTCTAAAAGACTTTCTACTAGAACACTTTACGAAAAAATACGAGGATTATTTGTATACACTGCTGCTATGAAGAACACTATTTTCGCAGTTAAATACATACATGCGATTATGCCGTTTTCCTGTTGCGGTAAGCAGAGACAACGGATTGCCAGTCTTTCCTTTCGCAACACATATTTTGCCTCTCTACACCCATACACTTTTTCAAACAAATCCTATCATTTCTCTGACTTTCTATATTTCCTTCATTTAAAATATTTACTTGATCCAACGATACTTTCATTGGTCTTCCTATACCCCGACTTCAACTCATATTGACACAATATAAAAATTTTCTTAGTCTTTCTTCATTCACTTATTCTACATCACTTCATTTTGTATTATGTAATCAATTGGCAGTTGGTCTATTCTTTTTAGTGCGTGTAGACAGTATTGTTTACTGTATTAAACTTCTGTTGCAGATAGTGCAACCTGAGGAGTTTTATGGATATGTGGGAAGAGGCATTGATGCCTCTTCCCACATATCCCAAAAATAGAAATGAGCCTTAACTATGAAAACGCATGAATATTTTCACGGAAAGAAAAACATTGACAAAAGAAAAATAATAATACCGCAAATACGTTAAATATTGTTTTTCGAGTGTATAACTTTGTTAAAAAAAAAAATAAAAAAAAGCAAACTTGTAAAAAGAAAAAAAATATAATCGAAGAGGTGCATGCTGAGCGAAGCAGCGAAGAATCAACCCGTCCTTGGTATTCAAACAAAGTTGTCAAAATCATCCCTTCAGAAAGTCTCGCTCATACTCAAAATCTAACCTTTAGAGCGCCCTTGACTTTTATCTTCAAATGCCGCTTAATAGATTGTTGTTTTATTGCCGACAAAAACGTCTATCAAATAAAAATTCAAAATTCGGGAAAACATTATAAGATTTTTTTTCGTATGGTACACTTCAACATAACCGGATTGATTTTTCGGACAGTAAGATATCTTGACCATATCTCAATGATCGCATTTTGACGATGTATAAACCTCTCGTGTAGTAAGATATTTAAAAAAATTTAAAACATCGTTTGTTCAGTTGGTAAAACATGTAACTAGCCGATAAATGATTTAATTGTGTGGTATCATAAATAGATGTCATTGGTACTCCAAATCCTGACATAATCTGGGAAAATTCGAAAAATAATCACTGCGCCCCAACCGCGGGGCCATAGGCTATCTGACTCAGTATTTCATGGACCCATGTTTGGGGCAGTACGCATGGAGAGGTAGATAACAAGATCGTGTCAAATAGGACTGGAACTGGGATACGTTATTGTCTTCAGCTCTAGTAATTGAGCCTTCGGGCTTAGAACAACTGAAATAGGCACGGGACTCGTAGTTCATCAACACTACTACATTTAAAGAGATAATACTTGCACAAGTATTCGACGCGTGCAAGTATTGTTACCTGACGAACTCTAACCAGACTGAGATCAATTAGTTTTTAGAAAAAAAAAAGTACCATTGGGAATCGAATCTGGAATAGTTTAGTTTCGTTCGATCCCACCATAATTACCCACCCAACACGATTTTATGAGCACGACGCCACATAGCGACTAAAAAGGAACTCCACTTCCACTGACGACACATCTGAGCTTAAAAAAAAATAATGACGACGGACTTAAGATCAGATGTCATGGGGGAAGGAAATGATTCGCAATGCAGAAAATATACTCAAAGTGGTTTTAGGTCTTAAGTTCAAACAACCTAGCAAGATCCTAGTATTTTCACATAAAACTTCAATTTAAGCAAAACTGTCCCCTGACGCCTCTGGACCGGAAAAGCTAATTGGTCCGAAGATGAACCAATGTAAGGCTAAATGAAGATTTATTCGGAAATCGTTGACTCGATTATCATCGCAGTATCACAAAATGTGATCTGTGGATTGACCCAGTTGGCAGCAATAATTACAATAGGGTAAAGGGACAAGATTAAAGCTAACAAGTTTACCATTACAGCTCCAATAGCCAGATAGAAATCTAATCCAAAATACTCGTACCTGGGTAAAAGTAAAGCATCTTATCGACCAAACCAAGGATCTCGTCGTTCACTGACGACATAATAGTGGCGAATTACCTTATGGCCATAATGCGTTTGTGATTATTTATTCCTATGTTGGTGTGTTATTTTGTGTACAATATAAAAAATGAAAATTTCAAATACTTAAAAATTATGATCGCCCAAGTGAAATTAATTTTATTGAGATGGCTGGAAATGTACTTCTACAAACTATCACACCGTTTTCCAGCTATGGTAGGCAGAGAAGACAGAGCGCTAGACTTTCGTATCGACACAAACATCTTTTGCCTCTTCCACGCCCATACAGGTCCTATGATTTATCTTACTTTTTACATTTACTTCTCTCAATTAATCGAACCACACTTTACTTGTTCTTTTTATTCTACGCCTTCTTCCACAAACACACTTTACATTTATTTTGTTAATCTTTCTTCATTCATTCCTTTATGCTCAACCCATCTTAGAGTGCTCTTTTTCATCTTACTCGACACGTCAGCCTTACGTTCATATTTTCCCTAATCACTTCATTCCGCATTCTATCATGCATTGTCACCCTATGCATCTATCATATCTAAAGCACCCCTTTTAGAAAAATGAAAATCAGAATAAAACAAATAAATTAACAACTACAGACAACGCGAGCATAATATGTCCAAAACTCTGTGCGATTGTATGAAGCAATACGAGTATTGCATATTGTAGGGAGTTGGAACGTCTTAAGCTTAAGTCATATTTCCTGATGTGATCGAGGCTGTGCGGGGGGCGGCTATTTTGGTTCATTCAACATCGTTACTGCAGCTTGCCACGCTATATCACCTTGGTGCCCTCCCTAGCGTACGCCTCCACCGCGCTGTACTGTGTGGTGTGCAGTGAACTTGTTAAATAAAAACCAGGTTGGAAATATTTTTACTAAAAAAGGTGGTGGGATCCGAACCCGCCAGCCCCGCGCTGGAAGACATGTTTCTTAGCAACTAGACAATATATATTATTTATGGTTAACGCATTAATTAACATCGTGGAGGTTTAAGACGTCGAGACATTGTAATTTGTTTTATCAAACACTGTTTTTTTCACTTTATGTAACGGTATAGCCCTACCGGTTTCATGAATCTCACATCATCATCAGGGGAGCACAAAAAAGACTCGTTTGTGCTCCCCTGATGCTGAGGGGAAAACCTTGAAACCGGTAGGGTTATACCGTTACATAAAGTGGAAAAAAACAGTGTTTGATAAAACAAATTGCTATTACAAACGACAATATTTTTGATCCGCCTTGAGGTACCCGCGGAGTTAATAAATCTAGTGACAATATAGATAATTTTCATTCGTTAGCCTCAAATCATAATAAATGTGGTTTAATAAATGTGGTGTAGATTATTTGGTTTTTCTATGTTTGACATAAATACGTAGACGCATATTCATTAAAATATATATGTGTACTTACAAAACATACGTGTATAATGCGGTAGAAATATTTGCCCTGCATAGAATATTTGGTGTAAACTTATACAATATTTGATAGAGTAAGGAATGATTGGAAAAAGATAAATGTTCGATGGATGTTCTTAGTAAAATTAAGAAAGAAATCCTGAGATGGTTTCTCTTCTTCTCAGTGTCATGTCAGGTCCCCCCAACGTTGAATATCATCTGAGAGTAGGTATCTTTGTCCCCGGCAGCCCGAAAAAGATCCCCAACGCTCCTTATACCAGTTCAATCACGTATATTGCGGAGCCAGGAGATTTTCCTCCTGCCAACCTCCTCGACCCTCTATTTTGCCTTGGATGATCCTGCCGACCAAACACAATGGACTTAGTTTTACTCACGTTCATGTTCAGCCCCCGCCTCACACCGGCTTCATTAATTTTATCTGTAAGCGTTTGAAGTTCGTCAATACTGTCTGCCAGAACAACCGTATCATCTGCGTACCTGCTGTTATTGACGCATACACCATTCACTTTGACTCCCAGATTCAAGTTATATAGTGCTTCCTTGAAAACTGCATCAGATTACGGATTGAATAACATATGTGACAAAATACCTTGTTGGACTCCACGTTGAATTGGTATGCCTTTTGATTTGTTATTTATTTAATGACAGTTTCTTGGTTCCAGTACAGGTTTTAAATAATATTTATATCCTTATCATCTATACCCCGTTCCTGAAGCATCTTAACGAGGTCTGCGTGTTTCACTCTATCGAATGCCTTCTCGTAATCGATGAAACAGGCAAAAATGTCTTTCCGTTGGTCTCAGCATTTCTGCAGTAGCACGTTTATTGCTAATAATGCTTCTCGTGTTCGAAAGCCATTCCTGAAGCCAAATTGAGAATTATCCAGATCAAGCTCGCACTTCAACCTTATTCATGAATGTATAATCTTTAAGAGTATTTTCAACACATGACTCATAAGGCTAATTAGTTGATAGTCATTACATTTTTTGGGATGCTGTTGAAAAAGTGATGCATGTAGATTTAAGCCAATCTTGGGGGAGGACCCCCGTGTCATAAATAGTCTTAACAGGTAGTCAATGTTTTTGTCGTCAATCAATTTTAAAATCTCAGTGGGTACTTCATCAGGTCCACGGGTTTTTTTTGTTTTTAATATTATAAATAGCATGGATAATTTCAGATTCCATTATTGATGGTCCAGAATCCAATGTAGACAAACAAATTTCAGGTATATTGTCATTAAAAAGCGCACTTATATTGTATAATTCTCCCATGTCTTTCCAATATCAGAGTCATTCACAATTAAATTATTAAAGTCATCCGTTAGACATGAAGGTGTTCGCCTTTTATTCAGACCAGACAACTGCTTCACTTTCTTGTGTAGACTAAATGCATCATGCATTTCATTGAGTTTTTTACAGTTCTTCACATTGTTGTTAACCCACTTCTCTTTTGCTTTTCTATTTTTTTGTTTGATTGACCTTTGGAGAGTTTTGTATTCATTCGGATCATTTATAGCTCTTCTTCTTTGCTCCATCAATCCTAGAATTTCATCAGTCATCCAGCACTTTTTACGAATCATTCGATCACATTTTAGATGATCATTGCAAATTTTATGCATTACACCTTAAAATTCATTCCATAGTGTTTCGACATTATCAGTGTTGGTGTTTGTGGACACTTGCTGAAGTTTTCCATTCAGTTGATTTGCAACAGTATTCCTTATTGAGCAATTTTGAAGCTTTGAAGTGTCAATTTTGCTATTTACCTACTTCTTTATAACTTTCAGTTTTAGTTTGATATCAACTATTAGTGGGTAATGGTCAGATCCGATGTCAGCACCTGGAAACGTTGTGGCTCGTTTTATACAGTTACGATATCTGCCTCCAATCGAGATATAGTCAATTTGGTTTCTTACTGGACATATGTTTGGCACGTCGTTTGGCGATTTCCATCTATACAGTCTGCGTTTAGGGAGTTGAAACCATGTCTTTACTATCATCATATTATGTTCCTCACATAACTCAAACAGTCTGTCTCCCCTTTGATTGCTCTGTCCCAAGCCCCAGTTACCAACTATATTAAGTCGGCGACCTTCTCCTATTTTTGCACTAAGATCGCTGATGATCAGATTTACATCATCGCTCTTTAAAGATCGAAGCATTTTTTCAATATCTTCATATAATTTATCAACCTCATCATCATATCTTGCTTCCGCAGTTGGAGCATATATTTGTACAACGTTGATGTTAAATGGTTGGCTCTCGAATTGCAATAACATAACTCTATCTGGTATTGGCATAAATTTTTTAACATACTTGACAAAATGCATTAGGACAAATATACCTAAGCCATTCCTGTGATTCCTATCTGAATCTGCACTACCCGAATAATACAAATTCCCCTTATTATGACGATGTACCCCTGTACCAAACCAGCGTAGTTCGCTAATACTCAATATGTTTATCCTCATCCTTTCCATTTTCTGTATCAAGTTGTCTAGTTTTCCAGGAGCATATAAACTTCTTACATACCAGGTGCCTATGCATATATTGTTCTTCACTATGTCGAGCCGGGAGGTTCTTAGCACCCCTGACCCATTTAAGGGTCACCCGGGGCTCGGGGCCGTGGCTTGATTTCTCTCCATAGTGATTTCCCCTTGCCTTCTCTGGAGGATTTTCTGTTGGGGCTACCTTCCCTTAGCTGGGTGGATCCGGTTTTATGGCGCTGGAAACTCGCCATTCGTCCACTCTCTATCTGCTATGACACTGATGGAAATGTCAGTGGTCACATAGCCTGGGGTTCGCGGGGCCTGAGAGACCACTCGTGGACGCTAGAGAGTTGGACTTGGTAGTAGTGTCATTGCAACGTGGCGCATCACGACATTTTGTAGAAGTATACTTTCCAGCCAAGCATACTCCATTGTAGCTCTACTACCCATTGGAACCCCTTCTAAGTTAAAACCCCTTCTAAGTTAAAAAAAGCTACTCTATATTATTTGAGATAGTTTGGTAACATTTAAATAATGAGTTGTGAAAGACTTAAGAAACTAGTATATATGTTTAAAATAATGCAGACCGAGAAAAGAGGGGAAAGAGATAGTTGGAGAAATTTTAATTAAAGGAAAGGTAAGAAGTATAAGAAACAGTATGCATGACGAAGTTTGTGGATGTGGACGAGGCGAAAACTGTATGCACAAAATAAAGGCATAGAATTGTGTTCTCTGTCTTTTACAAAATAGATCTAGCGTGGTAGTATGTACGCATGCGTGTAGGCCTACAATTAGCAGGTATACTTTTTGAAAGGGTAAAATTTTGGAACACTTTTCACTGAAAGAAAAAACAACTTTGCCATAGAAATTGAAGCTAAACTAAGCGCAGTAACAAGATAAACTGTAAACTCGGAGCCCCTTATACTCGAAATATGAGAAGTTCTAAGTTAAAAAAGTCACACTATATTATTTAATGGTTAAGCTGATTCGAAGTTTGCAGTACCATGTAGGTCCAAGAAAGGTCGGTTTAAATCCAACGTAGGAATGAGGACGGAAACACGGATTCATACTCGTACATACACAAACCAGGATCCAAGAGAGATCGCTCGACAAGTCAAAATACTCGTACCATACGATAAACTATGTATCCTTCGTGGAGTATGATTTCAGCCGTTTTGTAGATGAACATGCCTGCCCGTTTATTTGTTTACTGTGTGCAAGCTTTTTTATTGCGACTCAGCAAGAACTTATAGATATTATGGCCAAGAGATCGATAGTTTTAGTCTACTGCGTCATTTTATTAGGTATTATGTAGTGCTAATTTTGTATTGCTTAGAAGCGCTATTAAAAATATAATAAGTAGCATACGAGTAGAAGTAACAGCAAACATCATAAATTCATGTGTAAAATGGTCTGTTTGTTATTCAGCATCCTTTCGATTTGTACTTTGCTCAAGCAAAATATTGCAAATTGGTTTTCTCAGTTCATCGCTTTTCTATTTTACGTCGTATATACTGTCCATGCAGATACTAAAACCAGTTACCGACTAATGTTAGACTAGCTCCGTCATCGGCATATTTGAAAAAGCGACTGAAAAACTCATGATTTCAAATTAGTAATGTGATTATATCTCCTTTTTATTACAAATTAGTAATGTTAAGTGTTTTATTCCTTTGCTCTCCAATATTCCTTTCAGTTTCGTTCGATATATGGATGGTTCAGAAGCAAAGTGAACCAAATCCAAAAATATTGAATTTTAGATCACTGCGTGAAAGGTTTAGCTTTTAGCAGAAAATGCGTTTGTACAAAAAAAGTGTAATAAATGTA
>OX463843.1:36195149-36242649 GCA_949825065.1 Odontocerum albicorne | reverse complement strand
TTTAAGTGAGTAAGCTATTGCGCACCAGCAAACTTACAGTACTACTATGCCACATCACAGTACTATGTTCTATATCACATCTGAATATGACCGAAGCCACATATATCCTTCTGCGCCCGAATAATAGGAGGAAAAATGTATGTGATAATCGAGGGGCATAGCACAGCGCGGGGTTTAAACCGGCGACCCTCAGCACGAAATTCTAGACCCTCAGCACGAAATTCTAGTGCGTTAACACACGCCCATGCACCTCAAATGAATACAATTTCGTACATACCAAAAAACGTTTTTTTCTTTTGATGGAAGAAAACAAAGCATGGAAGAAACATGTTTTGTTTATGGAAGAAAATTACATGCTAATGGTAAAAGTCATGATGAAATAACACTAGCCCTAAATAAATAATTAAATTCTAAATCTTCGTTGTTTTTCAAACCTGGTTTCAATCCTGATCAAAGACCCAAAGATGTTCAGAATTATTCAAAGGAATCCTACAAAACGTACACTGTTATGAAGAATTGACTATGTTTAACGAGACAATTCATCCCTTCTACTGACACTGACACAGACTACCTTGACGATACCACATCTCTCTGACTGACCTCTTCTCGGATGAGCAACTCTCTTTGAATACAAATAACTTTTGTTTGACCCATTTCGTGATATCTTTGACCATTTAAAAACGGCGAAAAGTAATGGAGATCAGTAGACGTGTGTAGAGAGTTGATTTTACCATTGGTTAGTGAAAAATATTGATAAGAATTTTCAGTTTTGTTATCAGAGCAAATATGTATGAATCCATTTTTTATATTTTTTATTGAGGAATTTTTAACGACTATTCATTGTGGAACAATTTCGGCTAGCGATCACAATTCAGACTTAACTGGGGGAAATTACCCTCTAAATTACCCTCTTATAAAATAGAACTTGACTGATAGATCTTAAATTCGCGTTTCGGGAAGCTGTTCAATCCCTTCCCTTTACAGAAAAATAAACTTATCTCTGACACACTCACATATCACCATATACTTACTCGTATGATGATTGACTACAAAACTTTGACAGTTTAACCAACATAATAAGCCTTCAAATTGTTGTTGCTCGTTAAATATGTTATATTTTTAGCATTTTTGGCAGCTTCAATTTCTTTCGTTCACTGTTGAAAACTATTGTATGATAAGATTTTGCATGTTGATGTGGTAGTAATAAAAAAAATATTTGACAACAATTTCAAAGTATCTCAAAAAAAGGAGGGGAGAATATCTTCCTCAGTATTCAATATGGCCCAGGACCAAGAGGAAGAGGGAAGGTACCAGGTACCAGGTACCAGGTTGCACGCTGAAGGAGAAGAATTTTGAAAAATTGCATGAGATTCTTTTACCGTATCACTGAGGAAAAAGTCCAATCATTCAACTCAAATATTGTCAATTTTGTTCAGCCTTGAATTTTAGAGCCTTTAACTTAACATATAGGTATACGTATTTATGATAATGTTAGGCTATCCCTCGAAATATAAGTAAATTGTCTGTCCACCCTGGGGATGTAGACCCGTTAGGTTTTCGTGTTGAAGTGTAACAAATCGGGTGAAAATCGTTGCTCTTTAGCAGTCAAACCATTTCAAAAACAAAAATAGCTTATATCCAAAATATACATATTTAACTATCACATAGCAAATTTCATATTACGGTGCTTAAAACTATATTTTAAATTGCTCCATTTGTGTATAAAATCATCTCACATATCGGCTGTTTAAAGTACAAACATTGCATTTCAGAATTGTCCAAATTTTCAAGGTATTATTTACAGCTAACTGGAAAGTTCGTTCAAGGATATGCGAAAACCATAATTTAATATTTGCTAAGTTACATCTTCTTACATTATACCATATCACGCCATGGCCCTTACTGAGCAAGCAGATAAGTTGCAAGATACATCTAAACACGTAAATTTTGTGATGGATGTTTCTTCAAAATCTTCCATTTCGATTGTATCGTGTCTGCTCTGTCGCTGCCGCATATTACTAATGATCATATATTTTGCCTTAGCTTGTTGGTGTCTCTCATTTTGGATTTGCCGACTTTTGCTAGAGATCTCATTAACATATTGTCTTTGTACAGCGATTATACAATAGTTCGTCACCCGCCGTTGTTGTTCTGTTTTCTTCACTTTGCAGCAACATGCTCTTTGTGCAGCGATTATAGTTCGTCACCCGCCGTTGTTGTTCTGTTTTCTTCACTTTGCAGCAACATGCTCTTTGTGCAGCGATTATAGTTCGTCACCCGCCGTTGTTGTTCTGTTTTCTTCACTTTGCAGCAACATGCTCTTTGTACAGCGATTATAGTTCGTCACCCGCCGTTCTTGTTCTGTTTTCTTCACTTTGCAGCAACATGCTCTTCTTCTATCAATTTGACTCTTTCAGGCATTTAAAAATGGCTTTTTTAAATCACAGTTTAAAATTAAACAGTCATAAAATGTTACGCTAACTATATGTATTCAATACGTCAAGTAAAATTAATTTTTGGTCGTATATCGTCACTTCAAAACATCGTCAATTGTGTAATATTTCACTTAAAAACTACATTATTTTTAAAGCGCGCGTATTCGAAATATATTAAATATATTTGAAGAAATATAATACCCATAAATGAACGTTTATTTGTTCGTAACAAATTACAAAACTTATATTTAGTTTAAAAAATAAAATATCAAATTTGATATTGCAAGTACTCGTATTATTTATCATGTACCTTACCTTCCAATTTGATATTGCAAGTACTCGTATTATTTATCATATACCTAACCTTCCAATTTATCATATACCTTACCTTCCAATTTCCCATTTGTTTTAATTCGATAGCATGTGTTTCAAACTCATCGTGGAAATTATATAATATTTGTAGATATACTCGAATATCCTTAACACAAATTTGAGTCCATATCCATATCCATTATTGTGAACTTGTATTCTGGACACAAAAATTTTGATTTTATAAACTCTGAAAATTATAAAATTTTAACATACAAGATATGTACTTTAAACAGTCGATATTATCTTCTATAATTGAAATTCTGGTAAGTGATTGAAATTTATACACTTTACAACACCACGAACTACAATAGATTGACACACTTCAACCTTGAGCTAAGATTCACATGGATGACGTGCGAGATTGGCGCTTGTTGAACTGAACCTGTTTTCGAAACGTCAATAGAACCCGTTATTTTTAAATATGTAAACTCCACTTATTTATTATATATAACTGTTTATTATAAATACAATTGTAATAATATTATTCAAGTATGCTTCTCCATATATCGCATTACGTTAGGTAAGAACTCACCCAAACAAGTCAAATTTAAGAAAAAATATACATAGTACACATGAATTATTTAGATATAGTAAAAACATTTATAAAAGTCGTACTGAAAGTACGATAAATTTGGGAAAACCTAAAAAAAACATCGTATGATCAAATAAATCAATGCCTGAAAGAAAGAACAGTGTAAAACCTCAATAATAGAAGAGAATGTATGACAAGATTCGTTTTCCAGGATATACAGAACTTGAGATCTCTTCTCTCTACTTACTTCAATATAGACTTGACATGATGGTGATAATGATGATGGTAAAATATGGCTTACCTGTGTACCGTCACCTATAACAGCCACTTCCACTCGTTGAGTCATTATGTTTATCCTTAGAACTTAAGTCTTACTTGTTCCTTCCTTATTCTGATGCCATTTTAATCACATTTTAACAACCACTGACTTTGTAATATTTACTGGTTTCAATTATTATTTTCAAAACGTAATTAAAAGATTTAACTCAGTGTTCACATCCGTATTCTATGGAAGTATAATATAATTCATTCAAAGGGACGCTAAAGTTCTACAATAAATGAGTAGTACAGTTATCCGGGGTAGGTAGTTTTTCAATTAACAGAGGAAATCTAATTCCAAATACATCACCATGAAAATACGACGAAAACAAAAGAATATTTCCGAAATGCGGGATTCAAGAAGACTTTAATAGGAAACTGCTTTTAGTTTTTTTTAAACTAGGGTTTACTGATTTTCAAAACTATTTATTTCAAATACTCGTACAACCTGTGGTGACGTTTTGAAAATATTTTTTTATTATTTTCTCATGAGTTGACTTGTTCTCGAAAAACAAAACTACAATAAACGTGAAGTAATAAGGTGAAGAAATTTCAGATATACTCGTAGTTTCAATGGATTTCGGTATGGTCAAGAGTATTGTAAATATTAGATGAATAAATATGATCTGAACATTCCTCATTCCTGCATTTGTGGGTAACCAGACTGCAACATTGTTAATATCTCAACTTACCGCTTGAAGGATTAAAGAAAGAGTATATTCTAAATTTGAATTGAATATAAGCCTCCCTACATAGATGCAAAAAAGGTCAAAATATACTCGTATAAGTCTAAACTCATTATAATGAATATCGAAGTAACGAAATTTTCAGAATACCTAACGTATATTTTTTTTTATTAAATCGAGCAAACGTGTAAGTACATAAAATAGAATGTTTCACGAATGCCGTTTTAATTGAATAAAAATTTCAGTGTAACGAACATTATTCGGCCGAACATGCCGCTTAGAAGATCCAAAACAACGGGCTTGGATGACACTATTAATATTTAACGAGCGCCTTATATAATAAATTAAACGCACAAATGAAATTAAAAATAATAATAAAGCCAGTTGATAGTTACTCTGCATATGATTTAACATGTGGGCTAGAATAAGTTAATGTTTAATTTTTACTCTGAATTTTACACAATTTTACAAATTATGTGTATAAAAAGTGAAAATTATGAATGCTGATATGAAAATATCATAATAGTCAAAATGGAACCATGGTTAAAAAAACTTTTTTAAGTATATTTTTATAACTTTTTAATCTGAAATAAAACGGTTTTTATAATATTATATTTTTCTCCCATATTCAGTATAAAGCAATTTTATTTTTATAATCCAACAAATTTCATTAAAATGGGATTGGCTCTGTATATGCAAATCTATTCAACACATATTTTGGAGATATTTATAATAGTTAATTATGTTAATTATATTAAGTATATGAAAATGTATAAGTTAATATAACATATACACAATAAAATG
This sequence comes from Odontocerum albicorne, assembly GCA_949825065.1. Classification (NCBI taxonomy): domain Eukaryota; kingdom Metazoa; phylum Arthropoda; class Insecta; order Trichoptera; family Odontoceridae; genus Odontocerum; species Odontocerum albicorne. The sequence continues at coordinate 36,237,502 of OX463843.1, read as the reverse complement.
TATAAGTTAATATAACATATACACAATAAAATGTATAAGTTAATATAACATATACACAATAAAATGTATAAGTTAATATAACATATACACAATAAAATGAATATATATCAGTTTAGCTCTGTTAGGAAATCGTATTTACTATGAGCGCGACGTCACGTAGTGTCAAGAAACAAACTACGTAAAGCAGTACTTCTCAAACTAGTGGGCGAGTCACCCTAGGGGGGCGTGAACTTTCTGCCAGGGAGCCGTGAATAATTCATTGTTTGGGTAAGGAGGCACCAAGAATATCCGTCAATCGCAAAATCAGCGTTGGTAATCGTAATTCTTTTTGCGACAACATAAAATACTTATACGAAACAATATTTTCGTTATTACTGGTAATGAAAAATAAAAAAAAGATCTTGTCTTACAACGAAACCTTTGGAGCGAACCCTGCAAATTGATATTCCAAAAATTGTACCAATTATTTTGGTCTTACTTTTTTTTTCATATTTCAGGGGCCGCAATGTGAAAACGTTTGAGAAAAAATGGCCTTAAAGGACTCCTTATGTGGCAGCACCGCATCTGAGTATGAATAGAATAGAAGCAACTACGGAGTAAAGGTTCCACGTAACTTTAGATGAAAAATGTCTCCTAGGGTAGTAAATATATTTATAAAACAGCTAACGACTAGGAGATTGTTATCACTTTCTCAGAAAACTAACAATGTAACAAAACTGTTATTCGACGTCTATAGGTTGGAGTAGACAATGCACCTAAGTAAGATTGTATGGAGATCCCTTTTAGTAAGGTTGAATGGAGATAAATGAATTACTTCATGAACTGCAGTACCACAAATGTGATCTATGGGTTGATCTAGAAAGCTGCAAAAAATATAACAGGGTGATGGGACAAAATTGAAGATAAAAATTATAACAGGGTGATGGGACCAAATTGAAGATACAAATTATAACAGGACAAAATTGAAGATAAAAATGTTACTTTTATGGCAGTGGTAAAAGAAAAATAATTAGGCATAGTTGAGTATATTTAGATTTTTCTCTCGTTTTTATAAAATGTTCTTTGAAATTACGGGGAAAATTTATAACATTTATTTGGTCTTCTTTTTAAGTGTACTTTTTATGCATTAACTGCTTTATGAATCTACCTTAGGACGGGAATACAATTAGTTAAGCAATGGAGTGTTCTATACATTTCATTGTTTTTAAATTATAAAAGAAACATTATTAAAAAAAAGGTATCTGAAAGCACGGAAAAATGAACAAGAAGAACAATTAAATGTGCTGTATCAACCAAGTAAAGGACGAAACAGGACAGCCCTTAATCATTATTTTAGAACTGAGAAGGAATCTTCAATAATCATGATAATCGGTTATAAGATTGGGAGGACTTTTTTTTAAATAGAGGAGGGTTTATGGTGGTCTGTTATTAATCAGTGCCGCAATATTTGTGTGGATCAAACTGTAAACATAAAGCGCAAACGGAAAGTTACGTGGAAGGCTTGACCTGTACGATAAAGCATTTAAAGAACAAATGTGCCGCGCATTAATCTTGTTGTCCCCAAGAAAACGGTCGGCGAGCAAACAGCGTCCCCCGCCGACACTGTGTCAACATCGAAGGCGTTTTCTCGGAAATAATCGATTGTTTTTGCAGATTAACGTCGAGAAAGAACGTGTCCTGATCAAAAGTAACAATTGGAAAATAACACGAATAAAAAATAAGCGATGTATAAATGTCAAAGTTAGAAATATTTAACGTTAGCAAACATTCTTCTTCTTGACTAATGCCCGTTAACTCCTATATATGAAGGAGTATACTAAACAAACATTAAATGTGTGATTACCTACATTCGATTTTTGAACTGCTTTTCCCGCTATTGCAGAACGCATCAGATCAAAAGTAAAAACACACTTTCACCTTAACAATGGATTCACAAATAATCCTAGTTTGGGTGGATTGCCCATTTAAAAAAAATACAATGGATTTTCTGCCCGATATACGAATATGTTTAAATTTATAATATATGCAATACACTCGTATTGCTGTATAATTCATTAAGATAATGTATTGAAAGGACAATTTTATATAGCGCCGTTTAAAGAGTAAACTTTAATTTGGGACTCGAGCCCATTATTATTACTAAACAAATCACGTCTGGTAGATAGAATAATATATAACGCTTTCTTTGTATACAGTATATGTAGAAAGATGTTTATGAAGCCTTTAGAGAAAACCACACTTAAAACCTATTTTTTTTTGTAAAACAGGGTTCCAGCGGGAATCGAACCCGTTACCTCCGGATCGGAAAACAAGCATTTTAATAACTAGGTGACGAAAATCGTCAAATCAAATTAGACTAATTAATTAAAAAAATATTCTTGATCTTTAAAAATATTCCTGATCACGATCAATAAAGTAAATGCGATATATGAGTAGGTAATGCAAGACTAAAAATATTCCTGATCACGATCAATAAAGTAAATGCGATATATGAGTAGGTAATGCTAGACTAAAAATATTCCTGATCACGATCAATAAAGTAAATGCGATATATGAGTAGGTAATGCAAGACTAAAAATATTCCTGATCACGATCAATAAAGTAAATGCGATATATGAGTAGGTAATGCAAGACTAAAAATATTCCTGATCACGATCAATAAAGTAAATGCGATATATGAGTAGGTAATGCAAGACTAAAAATATTCCTGATCACGATCAATAAAGTAAATGCGATATATGAGTAGGTAATGCAAGACTAAAAATATTCCTGATCACGATCAATAAAGTAAATGCGATATATGAGTAGGTAATGCAAGACTAAAAATATTCCTGATCACGATCAATAAAGTAAATGCGATATATGAGTAGGTAATGCAAGACTAAAAAAAATTGAAGAATACTACATAAATATCTGAATTTTTAAACATGTTGAATTTTTTCGGACGACGGAAGTGTTAGGAGGGATATCGAACAGTATGTAGCGATAAGAAACAAAGTGAATGTGCCACTGTAACATATTTACTCTAATTGGGCAGTACAAAAATCTTCCAAGATGATAGTTTAAAACCATATTTTAGTACCAGCTTTGACAAAATGAAGGGGTTTATGGGGGTGGAAAACTACCGAAGAAAGCGTAACAAATGAATAATAAGGGAAAAATATGACGGATGTGTAGAGTAAGATGAAAAGGAACACTGAAATATTGTAATGAAGTAATGATGAAATATGTTGTAATGATGAAATATTGTAATGAAGAAAGATTAACAAAACAAATATACAGTAAAAACGTCGTAGAGGAAGACCAAGAAAGTTTGGTTGGATCAATTAAATTATAGTTTGGAAGAAAGAAATGTAAGAAGTAAGATAGGATAAATAATAGGAGCTGTATGAGAAGGTCCATGGATGAAGAGAATAATGTGTGTCGAGATGGGACAGTAGAGGCTCTGTGTTCTTTGTCTACCCCAGCACGGAAGCGGCATGATGATATTTTGAAAGACAGAAATGTTAGAAGTAAGAGAAAGCGTAAGAGCTATTATATCATATAAGAAGGTGTATGTGTGTGGAAGAAGTGTAATATTTGTGTCGAGACAGGGAAGTCTGTTTTTATAGAATTTTTCTTCGTTATCGTTTAATTATTTTCATTGAAGAGTTTTTTTTATATGCAGAAGTTCAAATGACGCACGAACCTATTTAATTATCGTGATACTTAATTAAAAGAAACATCTTCTTTTATAGTCTGTTTGTTTTTATAGAATTTTTCTTTGTACTCGATTAATTATTTTTATTTAAGCGTTTTTTTATATCCGGAAAGTTCAAATCGCAGGAACCTACTATATTTAAGTATCGTGATACTTAAGTAAAAAGAAACATCATATTTTATAGTATGTGTTTAGAGAATTTTTCTTTGTACTCGAATCATTATTTTTATTTAAGCGTTTTTTTTATATTCAAAAAGTTCAAATCGCATGAACCTTTGATTATCGTGATACTTAAGTAAAAAGAAACATCGTATATTTAAAGTCTGTTTTTATGGAATTTATCTTTGTTATCGATTAATTATTTTTATTGTGAGTTTTTTTATAATCAGAAAGTTCAAATGACGCACGAACATATTTAATTATCGTGTTACTTAAGTAAAAAGAAACATCGTATATTTAAAGTCTGTTTTTATCTTTGTTATCGATTAATTATTTTTATTATGAGTTTTTTTTATAATCAGAAAGTTCAAATGACGCACGAACATATTTAATTATCGTGATACTTAAGTAAAAAGAAACATCATATTTTATAGTCTTTTTTTATAGAATTTTTCTTTGTACTCGATTCATTATTTTTATTTAAGCGTTATTTTATATTCAGACAGTTCGAATTGCGCGAACCTATTTAATTATCATGATACTCAAATAAAAAGAAACATCGTACATATTTAGTGTCTGTTTTTATAGAATTTATCTTTGTTATCGATTAATTATTTTTATTAAAGCGTTTTTTTTTATACTCAGGAAGTTTAAATGACGCACGAACCTATTTAATTACCGTGATACTTAAGGTAAAAGAAACCTCTTTCATAGTTTGTTTGTTTTTATATTATAGAATTTTTCTTTGTGCTCGATTCATAATTTTTATATCCAGAAAGCTTTTTTATATCCAGAAAGCTTAAATCCCACGAACCGATTTAATTATCGTGATATTCAAATAACAAGAAACATCGTATATTTAAAGTCTGTTTTAAAGAATTTTTCTTTGTTCTCGATTAATTATTTTATTAAAGCGTTTTTTTATACTAAGAAAGTTCAAATGACGCACGAACCTATTTAATTATCGTGATACTTAAATAAAAAGAAACATTGTCTTTTACGAGAATACTCGGTTTTTATCGAATTTATCTTTGTTATCGATTAATTATTTTTATTTAGGCGTCTTTTTTCATATTCAGAATATTTCAAATCGAACAAACTTATTCAATTAACGCGATACTTTAATAAAAAGACATATCGTATTTTGATTTCATGAACGCGTAACTGATTGACACTAAAAAAAATAATAATATAAATTGATGAATTGATATGAAAATAGTAATATAAATTGTTTAGTACTGTCAAAAAATAAGATTTTATCTTATTGCATCTATAATGTATTACAGAAGTTAGCTCATAAACATAAAATTAATAAATTGAGATGATATAAAGTCTAAGGAATCGAATTTAAAACCACAATGCTTGTCATCAAGCCGTATCTTTTGAGGGGATTAGCGTGATTAACGTCAAGGAATAAGATTTTATCTTATTGCATCTATAATGTATCATAGAAGTTAGCTCATAAACATAAAATTAATAAATTGAGATGATATAAAGTCTAAGGAATCGAATTTAAAACCATAATGCTTGTCATCAAGCCGTATCTTTTGAGGGGATTAGCGTGATTAACGTCAAGGAATAAGATTTTATCTTATTGCATTCGTATTTATAGAAGTTGGATCATAAACATAAAATTAATAAATTGAGATGAATTAAAGTTTGAAAGAATGACGTAAAATCCAGGATGCATATCATCAAGTCGTATATCTTAAGGGGTAGTCACAGAGAACAGATCTCCATACTTTTCTATCCAATCACACAACTTTCGCCCTCTCCACAAGTCAACATCTCGTTTTGCACAATCTTCTATTTTTTTATATTTCTATCTCTGTATTATTTAAAAATATAGTTAACTTGATCCATCCACGTTTTCTTCGCTCTACCTCTTCCACGCACATCTTGCATTTCCGACTCATATATTATAGAAGCTTATCCATTTTTTCGTCTTTCATTCTCTCCATATGTCCAAACTATCTTAAATCTCCTTTCTTACACGTATTTAAAACATCCGTTTCTGATGTCTTTAGTCCTCTTTTTTTTTCACAATATAAATTTTTCTTTGTATTTCACAACTTAATTTTATTTTTATCGGAACGTGGTTGTTGTCACGACAGGAGTTTGAGTACTTGATTTAGCAGAAGTAAGTGATAGTAAATATTACATTTAACATATGTAAACTTTTAAATGTAATACGTTTTTCATAAATACGCGGTGGAGATTGTTAGATGGGCTTGATGATGCATGTTTTCGAAATTATGAATTACGCCAAAGATCATTTCAGATGGTACATGTGGAATTTGTTTTAAGCGAGTAAGAGCACCAACAAACTCACCGGTCCCACCGCTTTGCTGGATCTGATGGCACTCCGAAATGAGACGATCGATGCACGTCGGCATGTTTTTCTCTCTGTTTTTTTTGATAAAATTGATTTGACCGAAGTCATAGGTATCCTAATACTTCCAAATACTGTGTCAATCGAGGGGAGTAGCACAGCACGGGGTTCGAACCAATGACCTTCCGCACGGAAATCCTGTGCAATACCACGCGCTAATGCATTAAGATATAGGTAAAATCCTAGTGTATTGGGGACACAACGAATGAAAAGCAACAAACTCAGAGCCGAATAATTTAAGAGTTTCCACTTTGAATTACAAAGTTTCGTTTGTATTGTTTTATTTATTTATATATGTTAATACATATATAAATAAATAAAATATAAATTTGTTCAAATGTATAAAAGTATAGATGATACAAAAAGGTGGAAGCGGTGGAAGAGTTTTCAACGACATTGTTCATTTTGATCTTGTATTACTCGTTTTTTTTTTACCTAAACAGAGAACTTTTATAAAAGTTTTCAGGATTTTTTGTATTTGAGTATTCAAATTTATGGTACTATCAATGATTTCAGTGATGAAAGTTTATCTCTCGAAACCGGGTGAACTTCACAAACAGCTTGAGGCACATTCTCGAGCCGACAACACTTGCGACTAGTTAATTAAACTTTAGGTCGATTAATTCCACGTTTAGCCTCGGAATAAAAATGGAATGAGCCACGTCACGGAGTCGCCTAAGGCTTTGATGCATGTCTTGAAGTTCGTCGCCTTTTAATTGTCTCGGTGGCAGAGATCTCCGTGCCAAAAAAAACAGTGAATTTGGAGGTTCGAGATATCAATAGAAAAGAAAAAAACGGCCAATGTTTTACGTTCAACTTTCTATTTTCTTAAGTGAGGGGGAAAAATGAAGGGAGTCAAAAGAAAAAAAATGAATGCCTTTAAGATTCGAAATTACCTAATTTCAAACGTGCTGAATGCATATTATTATTCAAAGTAATTTTAAATATATTATTATATTATATGCTTGCTGTTTTTAAGAGGAGAAGATTGGGCATTTCGTGAGAGGAATTAACCATGAAATCTACCAACTAATATTGCAGGGGAAGGTGCATGGCCAAGTTATATTGTAGGGGTAGTTACATATTGATGTGCATGAGAAGATAGTCGAGTCGGTTCGAGCCTCGCGCTGTGTTACACCCCTCGAATGATACAGGCATTTTTCCGCCTAGTATTCGGCGGTATAAGGATACGTATAACTTCAGTCACATCTATTTTTACAAAAAAAGGTGTACTCTGATCGTCTCACTTCAGTGTGCCATCGGATCCAGTACAGCGGTGTGGCCGGTGTGTTTACTAGTGTACATCAGCTCACTCACTTAAAAAGGTGTACTCTGATCGTCTCACTTCAGTGTGCCATCGGATCCAGTACAGCGGTGTGGCCGGTGTGTTTACTAGTGTACATCAGCTCATTTTACTCCACGGCACAGCTTCGCTTTCCAACTGAATTGATGTTAGAATAGTGAAGGGATGCTCGAATACATGACCCATTAACGACGACGAATAGCTATGATATGTTATATGAGAGAAGTGTGAATAAAAGAAGATTGTGAAGGACGAGATATTTGAATGAGAACGAGACGAACATATGTGCTTGCATATTAAAGTTTGAAAATCTGTTCTCTCTGCGTACTCTGCAAGGGACACAGCATGATGATTTGTATATATGTAGGTCATATTTATTTATATTTTATAATAATTTGAGAGTCCGAATAAAAAGTATATTTTTTGTGCGTCAATTAATCCTATTAATTAATTTATACTTTTAACGCATAAATCAACAAATTTGTGCTTACTCATGAGAGACGACGCGACAGATACTCGTACATAACATATCACCATCGATACACTCGTATTGACTGATCTGGTCTGTAGGAATTTCTCTGGGTGACTTCATCACGAAGACGTTATCTTTTTGATAGAGATGCGTTAACTTCTGGTATCTATAGTATGTTGATAATAAACTCTCGATATACAAATATGTTCAACGGTTCCTTCGGGCTTCTATAATCTTAAAAAATAAATTTGTAGAAAAAGAAATTAAAGCTCTAATTATTTAATTGTTGTATTGTATCTGGATTATTGAAATATTTGCTTGATTAGCTAATCTCTAAACTGGATTTTTCATATACCTACTAGCTAGGCTGATATATGGTTGTCATAAATATTGTCATATTAGTCTACTTCTTAAAAGTCTACATTTCCTCAAGCGTAGCGAACGGATTGATTTTAAACGTTGTCTCCATTCCATCTTTCGAATCAGTGTCAAACAGAGGTTCCTTTGGATACCATTATGTTTATTAGGTCGATGCTGTCTTAATCGAATAAATTTATTGTTCTGAATCGATCCAACAAGGTGGGGTATTATGACAGGATTTTTGCCGTTGTTGATCCTATGCAGTGGGATGGTTTGACTTTAAGTGTTAGATATACTCGTATGGGTGGCATTTGCAGCTTTAGGAAGCACTCGACGATAGCTCTATTTGCGATATTTCATCAAAATGTATGTTTATATATGAACATTTCACACATACACTACATAAAACCTTATGGCGTATGTGTTTTTATTACATATCGGAAGGCCCACTCAGGTTTCTTTATTGTTCGTTTTCCTTTGGTGAGTTTTAAAGGGTTTATTACAACAATACGTTTTTTTAAATAAATTCAACTGTGGGAAGTATCTAATCTAATGGTCATAGCTACAACCTTTATACCCTTCTACCCAACTTATATACACCTTTATATTTATTTTGTAATATTTTGAATCTGTCAATAAAATGGAATTTGAATCCCGAGTTGGAACGCCCTTGAGGAGGTTGCTCTCGAAACGGATGTAGATAAATTCACCGTTTATTATTATTGTTATAAGGCGTCAGATATCCGCCCAGGGGCTTAAGATTCCGTTCCTGATGATACAAGAAGAAAAAAAAGGTTCCAGTCTTGTTAACAATAATCGGTTCGTGTGTTAACAATAATCGTGTGCGCTAGACGTGCTGACCGTCGTTACATATTTCCGTGCAGTAGCATTGCTAAATCGTACATACTCCAGTGGTTTTAAAGCCAGAAGAGTCAATTAATGAAAGCCAAGGACAATGTTGTCTCCTAGCCACGCTCTTTAACATGTCTAACGTAAGTTTAAAAAAATGATAAATAAATAAAATTAAACGAAAAATATTCACCAAATTAGTCATAGAGCTGCCCATACATATATGTGTTCCTTACGGGGTAGACAAAGATAACATATCTCTAAAAAAATTCTATCCAACTACACAATTTTCGCTTCTTTCACATTCATACATCTCATCATACACAATCTTCTATTATTCATAATACTCACTTTATCATCTTCCAAAATCGAGTCTAGCCACGCCTAACTCGTATATTCGCTTAGTCATTCTATTATCATATTCTCTCCATATATGTCCAAACCATCTTAAAGCTCATTTCTTCATCTTACTTAAAACATTCATTTTAACCATGTAATCATATATGTTTTCAATCCGTCTTCTTTCAAACATTGATACTCCACAATTTTTTTCAGTGTTCGCATTCCATAGCATTAATCTTACATTTATCCATCCTCTGCCAAGTCCAACTTTCACTTCCATACATCAAGGTGGACACTAACACAACATTGAGTTTTGTGAGTTTTGTTACTGTTTATATTGCACGGTTGTCGTATATAACATAGTGCTCCGTTTAGATTGTTCCCTGTCGCTACCCTTATTTTAATCCCAATTTTTGCATTCAAATTATTGATCAATTATATAATTCAATTTGTTGTTAGAAAATAGCTTTTGATACATTTGCATTGTTAAAGGTTTCGTATATTTTAAGCAGGAGAGTGCATCTTATACATTCGTCAAAGGAGAGATTCGGCTATTTCGATATGTGAAATATTCTTATGTTCTAGAGATAAATGAGGTGAGGGACTGTCTTGGACCAGTGGGCAGTGGGTTGTCATTCTCGATTTGAAAGCTAGATCCGATATAAGACTACAAAACTACTTCTCCAAGTACCTAGTGCCAAAGGTATGTAATGCAATCAGAGATTCCAATATGAATTAATTACGACTCGTATATTGTCAAGTACATTGATTCTCAATCGATAGTACGCGTGCCACCGGTGGGACATAAGAAAAAAACAGTAGGCGATTCCAAAAAGAGTGAGGCAATGTTGCATGAGATCGTAATAATAGAAAACAAATTGATATATTTCAAACAGTCCCAAGTTTCACACAATATTTTACTATTTACATGTAATATTTCATATAAAAATTTGTTAGTCAGTTATTTTTAATATAAGAGAAATATTTATATTTTTCAGATCATTATTTGGGAAACTTGTACACAAAATACCAACAACATAAAAAAATACGATACTTTTACTTAAACATTTAGGCCTTTTCATAATATTTTTTTTTCAAAATACTCATATATGTTTAAAAAAGTAGCTAGCATATTTTTCACATTCCTACTTATGTCGTGGAAGATATTTTTTTGTACTTGGTGGTGGTACTAATTTTTTTCAGTCTTTTATTTCGATGGTACGAGTTAATTAAAAGGTTGAGAAACGCTGGCCTAGTAGCAACAATCAATTGGTACTTTGATATAAACTATCTTGACTTCCTTGTACGAGTTTATTAAAATGTTTACATTCAGATGGCATCAAATACGCTACGCATTGAATACTATTGTACTCGTATGATCGAAACGATCGACACCTTTTTAACTATAAATCTTATAAGATCGTTTGAATTTATGATTGTTCGTATGATTAATTATTTCACATTAATCCCATCGCGCTGTTTCTCTGTTAACGTAAGTAGATAGGACAGAACGCCAGACTTTCCTATCACAACATACATCTTTCGCCTCTTCTACATCCATGAAAATGCAATTATGAATGCTGCTAAGAAAAATTCAGTAAAGTCAAAATAACAACATTCTTTATAAAAAAAACTAATTGAGTTTATTTTATTGTGAAATAAAACAGTTTTTCAAAATTATATTTTTCTCCTATATTCAGTATAAAGACGTTTCAGTACATATTTTTTATGGTCCCATAAATTTAATTATAATGGAATTTGACCTGCATTTATGTTAAAAATGGTGATATAATTCCTTTCCATATTTAAGTCACTCGAGGTTAATATGTTTTGTCTGTGATGATATTGAAACAATTTGACCTGCATTTATGTTAAAAATGGTGATATAATTCCTTTCCATATTTAAGTCACTCGAGGTTAATATGTTTTGTCTGTGATGATATTGAAACAATTTGACCTGCATTTATGTTAAAAATGGTGATATAATTCCTTTCCATATTTAAGTCACTCGAGGTTAATATGTTTTGTCTGTGATGATATTGATATTGAAACAATTGTTTATTCAATAAACTGGGAGGAAATACATTATTATTGCCCTTTTTACGAACATATTGCTCAGTACATATTTTTACATATTTGTTATATGTTAACAAATGTATGAAACAAATAATAATCCAGTATTACAAACCTTCTAATACAGCTCCTACGATTCTCAACCTTTTTACATTTATTTCTTTCAAGATTCAACCATTCCTTCCTTGGTCCTCCTCTACCACGCCTTGTACTCACATTTGCACTGTATATTTATTTTGTTATTATTGTTTATATATCCATTAATTCCACGTGCCCAAACAATCTTCGAGTGGTCTTCTGTACTTTGCTGAACATATCATCCTAAAATTCATATCTAATCACATCATTACGTATCTTATCCCACATAATCCCCCCTCCCCTTCCTCCCCGTATGTATTCTTCTTAGAACATGCCTTTCAACATAATTTACTCGATTAATTCACGATAAATTGATACTTCGACATAAAAAATCTTTACCTTTTTCTATAAGTTTATCAAAATGTTTTCATTAAAGTGGTATCCATTATGCTACGTATTGAATACTATAATCGAAACGACCGACACCTATTTAGCTATAAATCTAATAAGATCGTTAAAAATTCTGTCAATTAATTATATGATTAACTATTTCACATTTATACCATCGCGACGTTTTTCTGTTGAGGTAGTTAGATATCACAGATTACCAAACGTTACTATTACAACAAACATATTAAACCTGTTTCACGTTCATACACCTAATCATTCAACTTCTTCGATTTCTATGCCATTTTAATTTTCCTTATATCAAAATATCGTTCACTTGGAGGAACCATACTTTTCTTGATCTATTTACGAGTATACTCTATAACGCCGCGCCGTTTAGAGAACACTCTTCGCATATGCATACTTTCAGTGAAATATTTTTGGTAAGAAAACCGCTGAAATGTCATCAATGGAAGACAAACAACAATAACACTTTGAAGATCTACCATTTTTTGGTAGATCTACAAAGTTTCACACATTCGGGTTTAGGTATAGGTGTTCACATATAATTAATTTTGATAAAACCTCTCAAAAATAATCATCTTCAAGTTCATCCTTAAGCTGCACACGCCACCCATATCTCTGATACTAAGAGGTAGATCATTCCACGTCCCAGGACCAGGAACAGATACAGCCCTGTCATATACCCCACCTTATTTGATTGATTTGGAATAATCCATTTATTCGATGACGACAAAATCGACCTCAAAATTCTACACTCTTCAAAAGAAAAATCTCTCGGACACAGATTTGAAACATATTGGTACAATGGAGATAGTCCAATACACTTGAATCAACTCATCCAGACGTGAACAAATTTACCATGCCTGGAGAAATTTGTTCACGTCTGGATGGGTTGATTCAAGTGTATACCGTATGTTTGCTTGGGTATTGTGTTGCATTCGTCTTGAATCAGATTTTCTTATATTTTGTAACATTCATTACATGACAAAATTGAATTTTATCTATTGTTATGGTTCAATCTATGATAACAAAAAAGTTATTTTACCGTTGATATTAAATAAATTTTTTAAATGTTAATAGCACGCTGAAATCCGTTCGTTTCACCTTACTTAATGCTTCATTTATAAACAATATATATCTTATATCTCTCAGATGCTTTTGAGAATCAGTTAACATCGCTAGCAGGAAGTTTCCCGGATGAGCCAAGTAGCTATTTCTTTGTATTACAGGATTTACCATAGTTTTTAGTTCATTTGGTAAATATCTGGACAGCGAAATTAACTTCCATAGGTGACGGGATCCATCTTTGCAAGTGGGATGACACTTGATTGCGATTTTTTTTCTTCTGAAAAGAATTCTGTAATTGTTCTTTCGATCGCTTTTGATGTTCCAGATGCTGGCACGGTGTATCCTAAGTATTTCGAATCGGTTTGTTTTATCAGTGAAATATGCTCTTCTAGGATCGTTTCTCTGTACTCTCTTCCTCCTTTTTTTCTGATCACTAGAGTTTTATCTTTACGACCATCAAAATACAAGTCTGAAACTTGCGAAACTCTATCTTGTGTTATAATATTTTTTGCGCAGCTTGTTCTTGTCTAAAATTGGAACAACATACTTGATGTCGAGCAGAACTGTTGAACCAATTGCTGCTGCTGCTCTGTCTGACACTCCATACCTGTCTGAAGTTTTCGCCAATGTGAAAAAATCGATGGTAGCGGCAGGTCCCTTGTAAAAAGTTGGTGTTGTAGTTTTGGAGGTGATAGTGATGTCAGATGTAGTTGAATCAGATAAAGAAGAGAAAAAAGGATAAGAGAAGAAAACTCTATGATATAGCTTCGCTTTCCAACTGAATTGACGTTGGAATGGTGAGAGGATCCCCAACTACGAGGCGCAGCAACGAAGACGAATATGATCTTCAAAGTTGATGTGTTGAGTAAGATGAAAAAGAGCACTCACGATAGTTTGGACACGTGGAACGAAGGAATGAAGAAAAACGAACCAAACAAATAAATATTCAATATAAATGTGAGTAGAATGTGAAGCAGAGGAAAACCAAGGATCGTATATCTGGATCAAGTGAATGAGATTTGGAAGACGAGAATGTTAGATATAAGAGAAATCGTAATAGCTTTATGAAAAGCAAAACTCCTTAGACGGGGATTATGTATGTAATTTAATAAATTAAATCTGTCACGTGAAAGAGCTCTGAAAATATGTGATCCACATTCTTATCACCCAAAGCTCACTTGCAGCCGGGATCCTCGACACTATCCATTATGTAGAAGGGATTAGCCACCAAGCATGAGACAATATGCAAGCGAGACATGAGCTGCTGCTGCTGTTTGCTCTCAGCTGCGTTCAGCATTCATGTTTTTAAGCCTCTCAAGCATACGCCCTTATATCTGTTGTAGATCTAGATCTTTCGACATGTCAAATTAATACAAAATATTAATTTGCTTATGTAATGTGCACGCATAAGAAATTTAAAAAGTTTGAAATATTTTTATTGGTTGATAAACAATTTCTACACAGTGAAGACAGTCACAAAAAATGCGTTGTAAAAAAATATTTGAACAACATAGTTTGTATTGTTTTTTTCTTTTTCTCGTCATACATCTAATAACATAAAATCGGTTGTACACATGTCTGTGTGTAACAATATGTGTTGTCATAGATATGCTTAGTTATAGAAAAAAATATCAATAGGTGTAGTAAAAAAATGGTTTTATTCATGACATACACGGCCTGTCCAATGGGAAAAGTGACTGTTTTTTTTTCGCGTAACCACCAGCGTCATCTGTTAGTAAATAAATTAGTTAACTAGTGACACATTTCGACTATCTTCCGTAAAAGTTTCAAAGCGCTGGCATCGCTGGTTCATTCGTAATGACGTAACAATTGACAGTACTTTCTGAGCCTCGGTCGGAAAAAGAACGATGGAGTAACTTACCAACATTAAATTTATTTTAATTTGGGTAAAAGTGCCACAGAAACTTTCGTGGATCTCTTACCCAATTTAAAAGTTTTGTGCTGTCTTCAAATCAGCAAATTATTATTCCAGTTACGGTTTGATTAAATAAATAGGAATGGATCTAAACGAAAGAAGTGCGAAGCGCAATTAATAACATATATGCACAAATATCGGAGGCAACAACGTGAGAGACAATTAGCAGAGATAGTCAATGAGATTAACATTGCATGTGCTCAGCAAATGCGAAATTTATGATAAATGCAACAACAGTAACATAAGATACTGAAGAGGAAGCCAATGAGAGATACGTAAGCTCAACGAAAACGTGTTTTTCGATAAGTACAACAACTGCAAGAATTTGAACTGGAAGCCAATAAGCGTCGTGCTAATGAAGCACAGCAAATACGTTACTTTTGTTAACGTTATGAGAGAAGATTGGAAATTGTCAATTTTGATGAGATCAGAGCTGAAATTCATTACTTGATGATACTGAATGCCAATTCTGCTATTCTCTCTGAGAGATCTCGACAAAATATTCACTTAATGAAACCATAAAGACACTTACTTGTCTTTTTAAGATTAAAAAGAATCACTATGACAGTTTCTCAAATGCCAATAAAAATCCAGATCAAATCTTAAATGCCAATAAAAAACTGAGTTTTACATCCTTATTTTTAAAACATTTTTTTCTGAGTCCGCAGTCTATTGTTTTAACCAATTTTATAGATTAATGATGTTTTTTCTATTCCATTAATTTAAACTTACCCAAGTTTAATGAACATTTTTTGTTTTAAATTAGTTATCTAAGTCAAAGAGAGTCGATCCATTTCTTTAGTTTGGATTATAATTGATAAAAAAAGCTACTTGATATGGAGAAACAAATCATATATCTAAACATTTGCAAAGACTTCTCCATAAATCCAAAACAAACAGATATAGAGGTGTAGGGTAAAAATAAGCTAAGAGTTTGGTCGTCTTACGTAAAATATTTAAAAAAAGATAGCAAATATTAAAAGGCTGTTGTGACGTCCAAATACCCATCAAATTATTTACTAGGCGACACACAGTATAGTGTTAGTTGAAATTACGTGTTATTTGTAAGATTTTCTTTGGATTTGATATAAATTTTAAATAAAAGTGCAAATTTGCCGATTAAAAATCACAATAACAAATAATATTTATTTGTAAGCCCAATAGTTTGCAGATAACATATGTTTATTGCATTATGCATTTTTTCCTCGTTATGCTGTCATTTGATGAGCAAATAAATAATTTATTTGGGAAGTAGAGGTTTTATTTGTGGATTTGCGCACAAGGGTTATTATGTACTTCCTTCACAAAAAAAAAACAATGCAAAATGGACCAAATACATAAAAAAACTAGAATCTTGTATTAACAAAATTGACGCGGTTATTGAACAAGTTGTAAGCCACAAGCTAAACTGCGCCCAAATGAGTGTTTTGTGGGTATTTGAAATTTAATTATTTGTATTGATTTTAGAGTTATTGCTCATCGAAGAAATAAACAAAAAACTGATATGTTTCTAATTTTGATCTTTATTTGAAATTACCCTATTAATCAGAATCAAACTTTGTTTGCAGATGTATGGTATATGGCTCTGAGATATCAATTGATATGCTCGTAGTATCAAGGACTGCATTTAGTTAAAAAAATCTCAAACTTTTTAGACTTCTTCATCATCATCATTGGCTCTTCGGATCTTAGCCCCTTCCAAGAATATTTTCCACTATTTTCTATACTATGCGAGGTTTCTCCAGTGAAGTATTCCGTGTTGTATGCTTTCATTCACCATGAACACCTCACTGGAGAAATCGTCCATCTACTGCAGTTCCAGTCTTCCACTAGATCAACGACCTTCAGATCTCCTGTCAAAAATATTTTTCAGCGATCGGCCATTACCCATTTTCAATACATGTTCCTTCCTACAGTCTTCCGAGTTTAACAAATATATGATATTTATGTTAGAGATTGGATGATCTTGAAAGAAGTCATACAATTCCTGATTGCATCGGATGCACCACGATTCATCATCTTATACTTTCATATAGAATGCATCACGATTCATCATCTTTCAGAGACGTCCATGTATCTTTCATTGGCCTTTATAAGTCTTAATGTCTTAAACCAGTACATAAAGATATTTATGCAACGTAAGAGTAAGTTAAATTTATTAACTCCTATTATTTTTCGTTTCATTTCTTTTCTTATGTTGCTTGTTATATTTACTAGGGATCCAAGGATAATGAAACGTCTTATTTCCTGGTAGAGATAGGTTTTTTATTTTTAGATCTGCAGTATTTCTCAAGGGATTGATCAGTATTGCCATACACTATGTTTTTGATTAATTGATCCACGAATCCATAAATTTTTCAGTTCTATCTAAAGTTGTAAATGCCTAAATTTTGCGACTAAAAATATTTCGATTTCCTTTGATCCCTAGTAAATATCACAAACATATTGACAGGTTCTTAATTTTCTTCCAATACGGAGAGAGTTAACTTTTTTCCTTTAAAAGGTGGCGAGCCTTCTTTGAACGACCTCCTCACGACAACTTAGATAATCCTTGCCTGTCACACCAGATAATTAAGTCACACCAGATGAGACTTTCTGTATTAACAATAACAGCGTCTAGTGGGGAGACACAGACGGCGCTTCTATAGAAACAAAAAAACTAACTATACAACGCGAAAAAAAGGATCTTCAAAGCTTCAATAAAAAAACAACATTCTGCCCCACCGATAGGTACTCCGCCACTCAAGTTTGATATTAGGTATGGGTGGATTACCTATTAAAAAAACTACGTGTTACTTTCTCAAGATTTTGAAGACTGACATAAACATTAAAATTGATCCTGGTCCCAATTAAGTAAAATTACTGGAAGAATCAGATTATATTTTCACCAAATAATGTTGTTTTTAAAGAAATGTGCTACATTTGAATATTTCAATTCCAGATTGTTACTTATGTAAGTATAACAATTAACAATATTAAGTTACTGTTTTCGCACGCCCTTGGATGGGCTTTCCTGCTGGTTATTTAATAACTGGGTAAAGTGTTCTATCCATCTGTTGAGAATTTTATTTATTATATTTAGGCCTCATACCCATATTTTAAGAGACACCAGATTTTTAATTACTCAGAATTTAAAGACGAGAATTGCCCAAAATCGGTTTTTAAAGTGAGGAGTATCTTTATTAATAAAAACTAAATTACATACACGAGAGATCTGAATTAAGAACCTTTTACAGGACCAAAGTCAGCAAGTGAAAGAGCTTGATTTTTTAAATTAAATTTCTAGTCTGAGTTTATTTGTAAGTTTTTTGTTCGCATATAAATAAAATGCTTTCTTTCGAGAAGTTGCGAGGCGTTCACAACCTTTTAATAATTTCTTGAATCATCGTTTTCTTTATCCATAAACAGTAATTTATAACTGGGTGTATCTACTGGTTTGACAAATAAGAAATTCTCCAGAAAATCTTAAGAGTATTGTATTTCACTTTCAGTGTAAACAGTACAATCTGTTTGGTTGTTGCCACGTGACAATCTCTTTCAGCCAAAACAGAAATATGTTAAAGAGGCCTTAAGGGAAAACTAGACAGAAACCCTTTTAAAAATAAATTAGGTTCAAACAGGAATTGAATCCGTAAACCCCGGGCTAGAATACAGGTATCTTTCCAGCCAAGCCACGGAGATCGTCAAACTGTAATAAGAAGATTTCATAAAAAACTACAATTTCAAACAAAAATGTGGATTTAAAAAGTATATATCATATTTTTTCAAATTTTCAGCCCGGTTTATTATTTTCGTCTTTATTATTACATCCTTAGATTAATAAAATATAATTTTCATAAACTGTTTCAGTTCCGTTTGGTCGGTTGGAAAACACTTTTAAAAGGCATCTCACATACATCTCGTCATGGACAATCTTTTATTATTCGTACTTCTCACCTTACCACCTTTCGAAATTCGGTTAATTTACTCGTCAAGTTTTCCTTGGTCTAACTCTTCCTCGCGCACCTCGCACTTCTGACTTGTATGTTCGCTTAGTCATTCTTTCATCGTTAATTCTCTCCACATGTCCAAACCATCTTTCTTGATCTTACCTTAAATATTCAATTTATCCATGCATTCATTTCCGATGCCTTCATTCCTCCTTATTTCAAACATTGACACCACAAATTTTCCTTAGTGCACGCATCTCCACAACATGTATCATACTTGCTCGTATATTACTCTTACCCTTATTTTGCCAAGTTCAAGTTTCCTTATGTATGTGTCATGATTCCGAAATATACATATTAATAATAATTTTGCCTATAGGTGGTCTAGCGGACGTAAACATTAGAAATCAGCGACAGCGACAGTGTTTATTTGAAGATATTTCTTCTGAATCCTTTAAATAAATTTCTTGTTGCTTTGAAATTTAAAAAATTTGATCGCTCGGTGATTTCCTAAATGACATGTGCGTGAGACACATATAACATAAGTGTAGACCGAAACATGCTAGGAATGCCAAGATTTGACCGATTGTAAGATACGTGCATTAGAAAGCAAACAGGAGTTGTGTATGTGGTATAGAAGATAAAGATGAGACGAAATGGCAATGGGCAGAACACGTAACACGAGTGAAGGGCCATAAGACTTACTTGCTCGAATGGTATCAAAGCGAAACAGAAGTATACTGTAAATGTTACTACTACTTAATTGTTAGCTCGTGTTTGTATTGCTTATATAAAAAATAGCGAACCCTTTGTTCATTGCGTGATAATCTTTAAATGAGTTTAATTTACAATTGGGGTTCATTGAAAAGATAGCACTCGGAGATAACTATCTTATGTTAGATTACTTGGAGAACTCTGAATGGACTTAAAGTAGAAGTGATTACGTAGAGATGAGGTCGGTGAACATGTAGAGATGGAGTTTGTTGAACGAATGCATAATTTAAGTGCACTGTATTGCATTGGAAATTTAACGTTCTGGTGTGTGGTCTTGGCATTATTGAATCATTGTGGAGGGTGTGACTTGGATAAAAAGAAATAACTTCAAGTCAGCCGAATTACTAGTGTTGAGAGACTTCATCGCGCTGTTTTCCTAGGCTTGAGATAGGAAAGGGAGTCACGACCGAATTTTCTTTACGTCACTTTACACATGCGCCTAAAGTGGTTAGGCCAGAATGCTTGCGGCGTGTATATAATTATATACAAGACGCCAAATGAACGATATATTCTCGTTTGAAAATTCTAATCGTGTTTTATTTCACCAAAGTTTGGCCAGTCAAAAGTGGAAAAGGAATTTCTTTACTTAGCAGTCACCAATATATCTTGGAGTTACGCAAAAATCTCGGATGATTAAGCGGCAACTGTCTCCTTATTTAACAGTTTCTTTTACAAGTGCTGTACAAAGTAGTCCTTTGAGCAAGATCTGCTGTCGTCTGGAGATATCAACTCACACTAGTATGTCTTCTCTACGTTGCAGAAAGAACTCGGCTGTCGAAAAGAGAGCTCTGAGTAACCGAAAGTAAATTTCGACTATGTTACATTTCCGTACACCAACATAGAAGGCATGTTAAGGAACTTGATAGGGCCCATTTTGTTGGACGAAAGAACAGCGCAAAATGAGACATCTTCGACGACTGAGGGTGTCTGACATATGTAACATCGAAAACACGCATCCTTGATGACATATCAGCAACAAATCCGCGGAGGGCAACAAAATATTTTACTCCAGAAGAACTCTATTCCATGATTTTCGAGAAGGTGCAGCTACTCCAAATAACATTTAAGATAGCGTTCTCGTTCTTTCTTAACACATTGAATAATATTTTTTAAATGGTGACGGCGCGCGGCGTTAGAAAAAAATTAGATGTTATTAAACATACTCGTACATACATACCGATACGCCGTTTCCCTGTCAGAATAGGCAGATAAGAGAGAGAGCACGAGACTCTCCTATCGCGACACACACATTTAGTGTATTCTACATCCGCACACCTTTTCAAGCTCCTACGATTTATCTAACTACATTTCCTTCATTCAAAATACTATTCACTTGATCCAACAACACTTTCTTTACCACGCCTTCAACTCACATTTGAACCATATGTTTGTTTTGTTAGTCTTTCGTAATTAACACATCTGCCAAGCTCAAACTCATCCCAAATCCCCGCATTCTGAATTCTGTCATACATTGTCACTCCATATATTTTTCTTAGTGCACTTTTTTTTTCGACATTGATATATGTGGGGTTTTTCAGTATCTTACCATGTCCTTTTTGTTGTCCGATTTGTGTATCATATATACGGGTGTGTTTTAGTGCCCCATCAACATTGTTTCCTATGACTATACACCTTTCGATATCTCTCCTAACTAATCAAACAACTTTGACAAAATGAAAATTCTACTCAAATATAATTTCTCAACTATTCACTTATATAATATATCATATATACATGTCCTTTTGCACCATATTTAAAAAATCGTTAAAAGGTTAGAACAGGTATAATAAATTATCATATACTCTCTTATAAACCTTACCAGTACCAATAAATTACATCGTTATTCCATTAAACACATTATTTCCAGCAAACAGTGTTCCTACCTCCTATCCCGAGGCTTTTATCTGGTTGAATGAAGTAAAAACAAGTGTAGCGGAAATTGATCTAATAAATTAAACTAAGTAATGTATTATTTAACATTCTACTATGGAGTTCTACAAAGCTAAATCCGAAACTTATGACAACTTACTAGTACATTTTGGTCACTGCAGACTTACTAGTTTTAGAGTTTATTAAAATAAATTCCAAATAGAAAAGCGCGCAGTATTGAGCACCTAGCAATAGTTCATATGATAAACTTTTTCTGCACTGAAAGTGACTTTCTGAAACCAAGACGTTCTTGACATAGCATTTCTCCCACAGGACATATCCATGACGTATAATTTAGATATGCTAGATCATTCATTGCTTTGAATATTCATAATATAAGATAACATACATTTTAAACTACGAATTATTTTTCATATTTTAACGATTTAAGTGCTATGTTGAATTGGTTTTTCAAACGATTCATGATAGTTAGCTATAATTCCAGCCTTTTTAACGTATGCAATGGTGGCCATATATAACAGAAATCGGAATGAAGTGATATGGGATGAATGTGGACTAAATTAAGGCTGATGTGTTGAGTGGGAGGAAGAAAAGCATATTGAGATGGTTTGGAAACGTGGAACGAACGAATGAAGAAATACTTTTAAAAAACCAACGTGTTGTACAAACTTTAGTGGAAGGCGTGGTAGACGAAGATCAAAAAAAATATGGTCGGATCAAGTAAATGATATTTTGAAATAAGGAATTGTAAGAAGTAATTGAAATCGTAGGAGCTGTATGAGAAGGTGTATGGATGTAGAAGAGGTGAAAATGTGTGTCAAAATAGGAATGTTGGAAGCTTCTCCCTCCTTGCATTTCCTTGCAGGGAAATGCCGTGATGATATGTATGTATTTAACAATCATTTACTTTGTTTTTTCACTAATTACATTAATCCCCACCACACGTGTTTCTACCTCTTATTCCAAGGCTCTCTTCAGGTAGAAGATTGCCTCGGGATAGGATGTTGAAACACACGTAGTAGGGGTTAATGTAAATAGTGGAATAACAAATAAGTTTACTGATTAATATTCTAATGTGGAGTTCCACAAATTTTTGATTAATACCTTTGTTTTATTATATATGTTTGTTAGATTTAAATTTAGATATTGAATATATTTTAATAACAAAAAGTGTGTTTATCGAATGACAAAAATATTTTGGAACGTTTAATTTTTAAATAATACGAAACGTACTCGTATTAGTTTTCACCTGATTCAGCAGTTCAATTTTGAAATTTATCCAACGATTTATTTATTTGAATATTTACAATGCACTTTGTCACTATCTTTTAAATACTGTTTGCGGCAAAAAAGTATTTGAATAATGAAGTTTTTTTAATATTTAGATATAAATGTAATTTGATCAATTTGATAAACGGTTCGAAACCACTTTCCTTGACACACTCGAGTAGATTCTTAGCGACTGCGACGTGGGCGTTAGAATGGCGTCGAGACGCGGACGCTCCGAGTGGCGCAACAGTCCGTGAGCTACTAACACCTGGGGGAAATTAATTGTTCTCTTAAAGAGCTACAGGCCGATGGATGGAAATTTCGATAGTGTATTGGTGTCGGAGTGGACGTAATCCTTGGGTTAGCGACCTACCTGCCGTTATGTTCCCCAAACTAAGAATTTGGAAAAGTTTTCAACTCTACTGCAAAAAAGGAAGAAGTGTCATTTCGAAATCTACTCATTAGATTAGAAATATTGTTTAAGTATTACTATTAGCTCTTATAGATATATTAGTTTATGTCTAATATTTCATGAAAATTAATTAGATTAAAAAATCAGTTAAAAAAAGTTATCCTCAAGTTTGCGATATTAGACTAAGCATTTTTAATGGAGGTAGAATAGGAGTATGTTTACGATATAAATAAGTTATTCACTTTTATAGGAATATTGAATATATCAGTAATAAATAGATCAAGAAAATTAAAGTAAATATATCATAAATCAGTAATTGTTTAATAAAATTCAATTGCATGATAAAAAACAAGATTAAAATTCAAGTCTGTAAGCATGAACTAATATACGAGTATTTAAATAGACTAGCAATATGTTCATATTTAATATAACACAATATAAATGATGTCACAGTTTATGTAAGTTAGAGGTCATATAAGAAAACTGCAATCTATCAACAATAATTCAAGAAAAATCAACAGGATGAAAAAAAAAATAAGAAGAGTTATCCTCAAGTCTATGATCATGAACTATAATAATATGTATTTACAAGACTAGATATCATACATTGTCAGAATAGGAATAAAGTAACAGTTTATACCAAATGTTAGATCATATATTGGAATATATCAGTTACGGTACGAAAACATTCAATTACATGACAAATATATCAGTTACGGTACGAAAACATTCAATTACATGACAAATCAAGGAAATTACTCCTCAAATCTGTGATCCTGAACTAATAATTTTATCACATTAGATATACTGTCAGAATAGGAATATTGCAACAGTTTATATAAATTTTTAGCTTGTATAAAAATATTTGAATATATCAGTAATAGTTTAAGAAGATTCAATTGGATGAAGAAGTTAAGACGAGTTACGAGTATATTCAAGTGTGTGACCATGGACTGATATTTTTACTAGAGGAGATACTTTCAAAATTTAGAAATTGTTCTTCAATTATATGGTACGAGTGTATCAAGAAAAGTAATCCGCAAGTCTGTGATGTTGAAATATATTTTTAAGACACTAGATTATTTGTCAGAATAGGAATATTTTTAGTTTTTATAAATTATTAGCTTTAGTAAAATATTGGAATATATCAGTAATAGTTCAAGAAAATTCAATTGGATGAAAAAATAAGAAGTGTTATCCTCAAGTGTGTGACTAAGGGTTTTAATTTTTTACTAGAGGTAAAATATTATCAGAACATAAAAAATATTAAAGTACATATCAGTTAAAGCTTGTATATAAATATTCGAACATATATATCACTTATGGATCGAAAAAAATCAATTATGTGAAAAATCAAGAAAAGTAATCCTTAAGTCTGTGACCATGAACTTATATTAAATACAAGACAAGATACAATACATTGTCAGAATAGGAATATTTTAACAGTTTATATAAATTATTAGCTTATGATATATAAAAATATTGGAGTGTATATGTATTAGTTCAACAAAAATAAAATGGTTGAAAAAATCAACAAGAGTTATCCTCAATTCTGTGATCGTGAACTAAGCATGTTATATTAGAATAAAAACATTGTTAGAATATGAATAATTTTGTACCAGATATTTGTCCTATGGCACGGCACGTATCATTCTTCCTGAAAGTCCAGTGATGTGAAACAATTGTTTTTTTCTTATGTTTGCGAAAAATCACATTTCAATAATGGGTCTTCTTCTTCTCCCTGGCTCCATCCCAACTCACTGTGGGCGAAGACTGTTAGGGTCAGCTCTCCTCGTCCTCAGGTTGTATGCTCTTCTGTCCCGGACTACGTCCCCTAGGCCGTGCCTCTGCATCAGGTTATCTTTTTGCACCTCCCATGAATTATTTGGTCTTCGAGGAAGATCCATGGAGATTGCCTGGTTCACAATGTGATCGGGTGCTCTGCGTCCAACGTAGCCATACTATCTCAATCGTCTCTCCTCCATCTTACTGTTGATGTATGTAACACCTAGGCTTCCACGAATGCGTGAGCTTTTTATTTTGTCTCTTAGGGACACACCAGCTGACCATCTTAGCATGCGCATTTCAGTAGTTTATAGTTGCCTAGAGTAAGAGTTATACACCGTCCAGTATTCGGAGCCATAGAGGAGTGCGGGTCTGACAATCGTTTGGTATACTTTTCCTTTTAACTTTACTGGCATTTTCGGATCCCATAGAACTCCCGTCATTAATCTAAACTTCATCCATCCCACACGAATTCTATGTGTTACATCTGCTGCACATCCTCCCCCGCTATGGATGAGTGACCCAAGATACTTAAAGAAGTCACTATTTGGTAATGTTTCTCCATCCATTTGCATTACGGGAGGGACAGCATTTGAGTTATCGAATGGTAGGTACAGATACTCTGTTTTGTTTCTGCTCAGTCTCAATCCATTGTCATCCAAGATTCTTCTCCACCTTTCCAGACTATAGTATTTTGCAGGGCTTCATGTTTTTCACTTATTAATACGATATCGTCTGCAAATAGTATGATATTTAAGAGACTGTTCATTTCCTGGTTAGTTAAATAGTCCATGACTAAGACGAACAGTAGCGGACTGAGTACCGATCCTTGATGTACCCCCAACATTTCAATAATGGGTGTATTTATAAAAACAATAAAAGCTAGAATCCAATAATATAATATATTTTTATAGGTTTTAATAAGTTATTTATTACTTTTTTATCTTATTTAATGATGTGTCATTAAAGAGGACAAGTTTTTTTTAAAACCGCATGAATCGCAATCAAACTTCAGTTAAAGTGCAAACAAACCAATGTCCTATTTGTGTATAAAAAAATGATTTTTAAGGATAAATGCTTGATTAACTAGATCTATTTTTGAGTAAAAATTTGTTTTCATTCAGGCATATTCGAAAATTTTCATGCATATTTTTAATTTGTTTATAATGTTTTCTAGAGTTGTTACAGTGTTGAGTTAGCTTAAATTGCGGCTGACGTTTCAAAGGTGTTGTAGCATTTATCCTTAGAGCGATGTCAAATAACATTACCGAATATAAAAAGAACCTAAGAAGCACCCAACAAAATATTGTTTTTACAAAAACGATTGAAAAATATAATTATCAAAAAAAATTAAGTTCTTGAATCTGTTGTGTCAAACCTTGAAATTTTTTTATGAAAAAGAAACAAACTGCTGTGTTTTATTGGAATTTAAATATAATCATGAGTAATTTATTGAAAATCGAAAAACGATCAATCATCTCTCTTTTGAAAAATGTTTCACTCTGTATTATCAGGGGGATTTTTAATAATATCGACAATAATGTTACACCCTGTATTATCAGGGGGATTTTTAATATTATCGACAAAAAAAATAATCTGAAAGACTGATGCTTCCCAAAAGAATTCAATAAGAGATTAGTTTCGGTAGAACATTGAGTGATATCAAGAGTTTAGGAATTATACCTGTATGAACATTAATAACAATATATTTTCGAATAAGTTCAGCGGAAATGAATAATGTATGGTATAACCACACTGAAAATTAATAATGTATGGTATAACACTGAAAAAAATAAAATTGTCAATTACAATCAAAGAGAATAAAAATACATAACGAATATCAAATGATCTGTTTCACAGTCAATACTGAGAAAATGCCAGATAAAGACCTTTTTGAACTTAAAACATCTTTTATTGAGTTGTCTGGAAAGTAATTTCATATTTTTAGGTAAAATTCAATCGTAAAATTGCACCAAATGCTCGTGGACGGTGGTTTTTGATATTTTTAGTAGCTCAAAAAACTCCCGTCTCCTAGGAAGTTGGTTATTCTCGATAGATGACTTGATTTGATCATGATTAGTGGTGATCGGTTATGCTATTTAAAACATCCACCGAACCATCCATTATTGACCCAAATGTAATTGAGATTTGTGAAAAAAAACAATACTATTGTAATATAAAAATAAAATTGTCTTCAAAGTTAAGATGAAAATACTCGTATTTGAAGAAAGAACGTGATGAAGAAATCGTCATTGACCCGACTCTAGCACTCAAGTGAGTGAGGGGTTGGATGAATTGCTAAGCTTTGTAATTACGTGAATAGGAAGTGAGCACTGCTGCATATAATTGCCGACACATTTACCTTTTCTTTGTCTGAATGCTTTCGACTGCATATAAATTGGACAATTTATCAATGAGTAAATACAACAGACAATTTTCTATTTATTGTAATAAACTGTTATGAGATTGAGATTACGACAGTTCCAAGTTTTAGGAGATTATCATTATAAAGGGAAATTGAACACGGTTGTGAGAAAAATCTTTTTTACGTTTATATAATATTTTGATTTTCTGAAACAAAATTTAAATATAATTATAATCTTCGTTTGTTACTTGAAAAAGCTTTTTATCAGTCCATATGACTTATGGTGTCATCTTCCTTTTTATCAGTCCATATGACTTATGGTGTCATCTTCCTTTTTATCAGTCCATATGACTTATGGTGTCATCTTCCTTTTTGTATTTTAGGTCACCCTTTCATCTATTAGAAAAACCTTTTTATCAGTCCATATGACTTATAGTGTCATCTTCCTTTTTGTATTTTAGGTCACCCTTTCATCTATTAGAAAAAGCTTTTTATCAGTCTATATGACTTATGGTGTTATCTTCTTTTTTGTAGTTTAGGTCACCCTTTCATCTATTAGAAAAAAGTGGTATTTTTGATACATTTATTTGATTCTGTTCGTCCAAAATATAAAGTTAAACTAAGATATGTTATATATGGAATGTAGCAAAAATCACAAAACTTAAAAAATCACAAATACCAATGATGATGACGACTGACGACTTTCGTGACCTAGTTGGTAAGACGCCTATCTTCCTATGGATTCGATTACCGTTGGAACCCAGTTATATGAAAAAAGGCTTCCAGTCTTGTTTTCACTTAAGGTCTTTTAAATATTTTTCTCGTTGTTTTGAAGAGATTGTCAAATAAAATTATCAGATTGTATTGTATACAACGAAAGTGTCATCAATAAGTATAATACAATACTCATATTAGACAAAATAAAATTATCAGATTGTATTGTATACAACGAAAGTGTCATCAATAAGTATAATACAATACTCATATTATACAAAATTTCGTCAAATTATTTGTACAATACAATTTTATTTTGTTATTACTTACATACTTTATGGACTTTTTAATAATTAAAGATGCGTTGAACAAAGTCAAGAAGATCTTTTTGAAATGGTTTGGGCACGTGGAACAAATGAATGCAGAAATACTAACAATACAAATATACAGTGCAAACGTGAGTAGAAGAAGAGTCTTGGTAGAGAAAGATCAAGAGAAGTACAATATGTTTCGGCCGGCTCTTTTCCCGCTCCATGCTGATCTGATGTTTGCCGTAATACCTCATTGACTAGATTGCCGTTGGAATATCATTTAAAGGTGTTGAGAAAAAATTACGATGGTACCAGAAAAAAAAAACCGATTGATCTGGAAACAGTATTTACATGCACTACACGTGTGTGACATATTTCATATCACATTACCAAAAGCAAAAGTAAATTTTCTTCTAAGATTGAGCGCGTTAGAAAGCACTCATCAACGTACTTAAGTGACTTTGAATATATGTGTATGTTCGTGTGTATATAGGTATGCATATACATTATTTTTTATTTTTGTATAATTTTTTTTTCCATTCTATATATGTTAATTTTTCTTTATTTTTAATGTTAACACTTCTTGTATTTCTCAAAGTAATTGGGCTTAACCTGTTTTGAGAAAATAAATAAATAAAAAATGTGTATTTTATTAAAACTTTTTTGTAAGAGACTTTGCTTTCTAATAGTAAAATGTGCCCACGTTGATACGCGATTGCGTGGTCGATAGAGGGCAAGACTCAAATACTTTAATACTTATTTGGTGGTCAAACTTGGAAGATAGCGTGACAATCGTTAGTGCGTGTAAGATCGACCGAACAGAGGACATCTTCGAGTCATTGAATTCTTCCTGTCTAAGTAGCAGGAGGGGGAAAGCCCAACTACACACTCATGTTGATTAGTAGAAAGGACATGGCATAATATTTCGAATGATAAAGTAAATTTGTTTTTTTCTTATTCATCGCGAGCTCAATGTTAATTTTGGGTTTTCTGAATATATATAACCATTCGTCTACATCTTTGTCAGACTTGGCATAGCTGATTTTGTCATTCCGATTCGTCTTTGGATCTCTACTTCATATCCTTCATTTCTCGAAATAACAGCACTAATGTAGACAAACTTGTTGATCTTATCGTACTATCGTACTGAGTTACTTCTAATCCGAGTCTCGAATCATTCTATTTCAATTCTATAGGGTCGCCACTGAAAGACTGAAGGGTTTAAAAAAGTCATAACTTGTTCATTTTCAATTTTTTTACAAGTTATAGAACATCTTTTAGAAATTAAAATAAGCTTTACTACTCACCAGCGCCTGCAGTACGCCATTTGAGTTCAGCACCTAGCCAGAGATAACAACAACTTTTTGAACAATTTGACGAGTCATGAGTCCCATTTTCATTTAAACGGGTACGTCAACAAACAAAACTGCACATTTTGGGGTACTGAGAATCCCAGGGAATTACAATTGCATCTCCAAAAATGCACTATTTAGTGCGGTGTTATGGCTGAAAGAGTTAACGGCCCCTATTTCTTTGAAAATGAGGAATGGCAGCCAGAAAAAGTCAACGGGGCCCTGTATAGGACAATGCTTGAAAATTTTTTACGCCCAGCGGTCGAAAGATAATCAGGAGATCTCTCTGCGAGATTATGTTTTATATCATTCAGTCTTTCAGTGGTCACCCTGTATAAAGAAGTTTGGTCATCTCATCTTCGTCGTTAGCTAAAAGCGACATATCGTCTGTGAATTTTATATTAGGGACTGTACGGCCTCCGAGAAAACCCTATCAATCGGTCTAATGTTTTTCTCATGGTTTACTTTTCGTATACGTTGAATAAATCAGATGACAGTGTATATAAATTTATGTAGGGATCGTAAAACCTGCATTGAAATACACATTTGATTTTCTGTTCTTTTTTATACTAATTTTTATTCTTCGGTATATGCTACTTCAATAATAAACTTAATTTATCTGCATATCAGAGCTGTAATAGGAGTGGAGCAGCCGGGGCAGTGGTTCCAGACGCGATATTCTTAAAGGCACCAAAATCATACAGCAAAAAAGGAAAATAGCGTTAAATATTCGTAGCCGAAAAGTATTTTAATATTTACCAAGATGTATCCGGAAAGTCCTGAAGTTCAGTCAAGAGCAAAAATTTAGTCTAAAAACAGATATTCACCCAAATTCAAACATTTTGTTGTTGATAAAAACTTAGATAGTTCTGATTTAAAATAACAAATATTACATTTTTTTGTGTTTGTAAATAAAATGAGGTTTTCGCTATTATAATTTTAATATAAAATTAAAATAATTTCTTTTCATCTACGTGTTGATTTACTGATGAATAAATAAATGATAGCCGCTAGTTATTATTGTTTCAATATTCAATGGTCAGGTGATATGTTGGGGTGATATTGTTGTGTTTAATGCGTTAGTTTTATCTAATAGTAGTAAGTAGTCAATTCTATTATAGAAATAAGCAGTTAACCCAGTGAATATTGTATACACTAACACCGTTTTATAACAGTTCTGACACTTTGAAAAAAAAATCTGAAACCGTGCAACACACAATTTAATCGTCTAGTCAAAAATGGCTTATGAGTACGCATTGATGACTATAGTACCATGTTAAAGAAGTTTAAATGGATAAAAAATAATCAATACTTATTCGAGGTCTAATTTTGGAACAGAGAAATTGTCAGATATGGTTATTCTGTCTATTAAACATTTGATTTCAAACAAAATTAATTTCGAAATAGTTTTTACTGATTTGGTCACCCAAGACTTAAAAAAATCAATTAAAAAATATTGTCATTTTAATTTTCATTCGTTGATTTGTGGTATTATTTTAGTTTAAAAACATTGGAAAATAAACGTAAAGAAATAGATTAATAAGATATAAAATTGAACGATACGACAAATTATTTCGATCTATTCGCAGATACTGTAGTCAGTAAGAATCGGCTCCAAAACTAATTTATATGGGTTTAACGAGAATTTAAATGCGTCTTACAAGTGTTACTTAACATACTCCGAAAGGAAATTGGAAGCAACAAGGACAGTATAGCAAAATGAGTGGCAGTATGTTCCCATTGTTTTTTTGGCTGTTGATGATAAGCAAAACATCGCCCAATTTAATATAAGGCCAAATAATACGAGCATAATAAATATACCCGTTCTCAAAAGTGTTAATTAAAAAAATTGTCACTTTATTTTTTGACGCATTTTTGAAAATATCTCGTATTTGCTATGCTTAACAGTTTGTATCCCGATCCCATGTTTAACGTGATAAAATAGATTTGCGTCAAGTCCAGATCCCGTGTTTTCACGTTATCGATACCTCTTCCAAAGAAGAGCATATAACTGACATTGAGCAAATATTTTTGTAAAAAATTCAACCTTTGAACGATAGTTTCCTGGTGTCTTACATAGACAATACCGAGGTAGTGAAAATATGTATGATGGAGATAGGTTCTGACGTCACTTTATCAGTGTGTAGTGTAGTGACACATCTTGAAGATTTTGACATATCAATCTGAAACCAACAAGATTTAAAACATATTTTGCTCAATATCAATATTCCTAATTAGCTCCCATGGCATACAATGAGGTGTCGAATTCAACAAAGGTAAAAAAATATACAGTGGATCGGAGCGTGGTTATTATTGCGACAGGAATTTGAATACTCGGGCTTGCAGGAGGAATGACTTGTAGCAAAGGTTTGTATGAACTCTTGAGAGTGGTATGTTTTTAATGATTATGTGTGGCACATTATGGGATGGACATTTTGGTCTGTATATAATGATGAAGTGTGCGGCGTTTGATTCGCGTAAATGAGAATATGCAACGGAGCATTATGGAATCAACAACAGGAAAGAAATATCAATTAATTTTTCCATGTTATATGACCTCAGAAAGATAAATACAAAAGCTGTGTTTCCAGGACATACGACAAATTAAAGGTAACAAACCCAGATCTAAAAAAAAAATGTGTGTCCACATTAAATAATCTGTTATTTCTCATAAAATGTCTTATCATATACAATTGAAAAACCAGTCTCCGGGTGCAAATAAAATAAGACATTTGATAAAACCGAAATCAAACACACGACTCTCAGACCGGAAGACAATTGTCTTAACAACTATGCCACGAAAATCGGCATGACACATGTTTTGAAATTATCGATGAAAGTTAAAGCTACGTTGAAGAAGAGCTGTCAATAGTATACTCCAAACTGGTTGTCAAAGAGCATGTCTAAACATGTGATGATATGTATTCCATTAAGTGACAAAAAAGAAAACCCTGCAGAGCTTGCAAGGTATGTGCTAAACACAAGAAGAGAAATAAGACCCGGTACATGTTTAAGGAGTGTAATGTAGCTCTCCTCCAAAGAAAACGTTGACTGAGTTATCATACTAAACTAAATTATTAAACTGTTATAATAATACAAAGATGAATAATCCATATTATACCTGTTGAAGAAAAGTAATAACACTCAATTCAAGTCAAATAGTGTTTTTTGGGATCTCTTTGAATTGCTATACAGCTGCAATTGTGCCTTACTTTTAAAAAGACATCTTTCCTGTCTTAGTTAAAAAGGGGAGACAGCTTAATGTGATCAATTAAAAAATAGCGCAAAAATACAATATTTATACATACCATCCCCACCACTTTTCTTTCAGGGTAGGCGGAAAAGTGTAGTGTCAGGCTTTCTTATATGGACACACATCTATACACCTTCCCATACAACTCCTACGATTTGTCTGACTTTCTGTTTCTAAATATTCAAAATATCATTAGCATGATCCAATATTCTCTTCCATGTCTCCCACTAACATTTGCACTAAATATGCGTATAGTTAATCTTTCTTTATTCATTCGTTCTAATATACAAGTGCATGTTAAAATCTTCTCAGTGTGCTCTTGTGCATCATACTCAACACATCACCCTTAACTTCACGTTGATCTCTAATATCTTCACTCAGTTTTCTGTCAACAATAATCAGTTCATCTACTTTTCTGAGTGCACGCATTTCTACAGAATTTATTCGGCTCCTTTTAGTCTTTTTCTACATCCACGTTTTACTCCCATGCAGTAACGTTGGTACTCGAATACTGTTATGGAGAGTTTCTGGTATTAAATTGGGTTGGTATAACACTGTTGTGGACATTTTGTGGTATTAAACACGTTGTGGTAAACCATACGTGGCATAAACCTTAGCTGATTTTTTTACTGTCCTATTCCATTATACACTTATATACGTGTGTATTTGTTCCCCACTTTGTTTCCTATCACTATACGCCGTTCGACATCCCTCTTATCATTTTCATTATCTGAGATAATTATATCTGAATAGTATAATTCTTCGACTTGCTCTAATCTTTCATTGTTCACACATTTATCGCATTTGTCTTTCGTTTCACAATTTTCCATCACCACGATTTTGAATTTCGCAACATTCAATCTTAGATCTTTATCTTCGTAGATTTATTTTTCAATAGGGACAATGTAAATGTCGATAAATTCATTTAACTTGGAGGAATTATTTCGAAAAATTGAGGTTGTAATGAAGAGATTTGGAGACGAATTAGTATGGCAAAATCTGCAATGGCCAAACTTATCGAGATAGGTCTTATAGAGATGGAAAAATAGGTATTTACTTCTCAATGCTTAAGTTCGGTGAGAACTCTAGTTTCCTTTTTTTGTAATATGGAGTGGAAACACGGATGCTGCAAAAAATGAATGATTTACATATGCTCGATTTTTTCGAGATGTAGTGTTGCCGCTGAATGTTTTGCATGTCATGGAAAGCAAGACACACCAATATTTTACGCTCCTGGATTTACATGTCTAAAAAAGCACACATGCCGAGAATATTGTCAGAGTGTCAATTTGGACATGCTGGGGTCTCAACAAGGTGGATATACCAAATCAAAGAGGTGACTTGTCCCTCATTGAGTACTGCACTCATTATGACTCACTGAACAATATTTTATTTCCCTTCACATTTTCTTACAGGTTTCTGGTTTTTTTTATTATTTGCTAGGAGTTCCAATACCTTAAAAGAAGCCTTTTAAAGTCATTTGATTACAAAACATTTTATTGCCCTGAAGATTTTCTCTTACTTGTTTTTACGAGACTGTTTATTTATTTTTACTGTCGTGATTATTTTTATTCTTCAACGAATCTTCCCTCATATATGGTATTTGACATATGTGATATACTCCTTAACATTACATATTCTATCTTTCTACAGAGCTTTTTAATTACCCAATTTGTGTACTAAATGCTTTGTTTTTTAAATATAATTTTTAAATAAATTGTAATTTCGTAGATTTTTTTTGACTTTTTGGGATTACTGAACGTTGCACAATATTCTATTATATTTATAATCTACTTCTTGATTAATTCTATTAGATAAATGTGTATTTCTCGTTATTTTAACATCTTTATTTTGTGATTGCAAGTCATACTCGTATATATTACTATCGCGTAATATTGGATGTATCGAGGCTCTTTACTTTCATTTGAAGTTCGTTTTCTCGAGTAACAGTTAAATTATACCATCTTTGTATGCCTCAAAGTGTTAGAAATATGGGTGGCGTGTGCAGCATTAAGAAACTCTGGAAGACCACCCTTTTTGGGATGTTTTATCAAATATTATGATTATATATGAACTCTACCCACATACACTACACTCAATGTCTCCGATACGTGATAGTAACGTGTACTACATGCTACGAGTACTATCTCCTATCGGAATATCTACAAAGGTTTTAGTATGGTTCGTCTTACATTATATATTTTGTCTTTAAACATATGCAGATGCGGGGAACTCGTTTATCTAATGAACATTACCACTACATTCTTATCCTAACACAACGTTTATCTAATGAACATTACCACTACATTCCTATCCTAACACAACTTTTATCTAATGAAAATTACCACTACATTCCTATCCTAACACAACATTTATTTTTTTGTACTGTTTTTAATCTATTAATAATACTAAGTTCAAATCCCAAGTTATGGATATTGAGAATTTTCTTCTCTCTAAACACTATTATTTAAATTATCATTTTAGTATTAATACCTTTTTGATGGTTCAGGTTTTTTTGGAAAATCCATTGTTTATAATATCAGTGTTGACCTTGAAGAGAAGTTCAAATAATAAATTCGTAGTACATCAATATACACATTTCGTAATGTTACATCCCTTGCAGATCACTCAAAGTGATATTCATTCTCTTACATTATTCAAACAGCTTACTATCGCATCATCTAAATTCAAATATCTCGCCTTCCACAGTTTCATGCATTATTCGAATAATATTATTGAAGATTATTGAAAGAGTAAAGAGTTTAGATAACATGTAGATAAATAAACCAAACCTAATTTGGGAATGATGGGCGCCCTATTAAATGGACGGATTCAATTTAAAGCGTTAACAGGATCACCTTTAAACGCTGCATTCAACACGCGCCAGCAGCGGGAGGAATGGAAATAGGTGGTGCGCCGAGTAGGAGACGACCACGACGCTCAGCATTGAGTACGCGATGAAGAAGAAGAAAAATATATTCTTTCAAAACCTGGTCAACTGAATCCAGCTATGCTTTATTCAGTATCTGTTTACCACGTGCATTTTTTTACTTAAATGCTTATAACATTATTAAGCACTCTTTCAAAAGACCGATTAAATGCTTCATCATCATCACTTAAAAGTTTACATTTTATACACATTTATGCTTTTTTCTTTGCTATTTCAAAAAACTTAATAATTTGTCTTCCGATCCTATGATGTTTTTCATCATATCCGAACTGATGATTCTGAAATCTTGAAGAGCGTACCTGGAAAATAACATTTTCTCCGGCACCATTAATCGAACTTTCGGATTAGGCACTACTCGAGTAGGTACGATACTTACAGTTCAACGAACGAACTCGAAACGAATGAAGGTGAAAGTCAAGAATTTTACCTCCTAGGCCGCTGAGGTTGGAAATTGTAAATAGACATAAAAAATCATTGATTTAATAATTTTTAATATCCCCGAAACAGCGCCTGAATTGAATCGTCTTTATTCGTGATGTGCAATGTTTACTCGTATTATTTGTTTCCAGGAGTATTTGGTGTACTGAATTATATCCGCCCTTTGATATTATGATTGATTTTATTCGTATTTATTTTAAATTCAAGAAAAAAATATTCCGCAGAGTATTTTTAGTATAATTCATTTGCATATACCCATCACAAACCCTATCAGTACCGTAAGGCTACTGTGAGCTCACTTATTTTTTTAATTCAACCATAGAAATTATATGAACATCTATAGGAATTTTCAGCACTGAAGTATTAATCAAGGCGCAAGTTTGAAATAAATGAATAGCAAGGAAAAAAAGATCGAGCGATAATTTAAAATGGCATCATTCATTATCGTTTGCAGAACTGCCCTGGAGGATTTGAGATCTCTTAACAGGCTGTTTGTAGAAATAGGTTCTTATAAGCAGGTTATAAGAATATTATAATATAATATTTATAGTTAAGGCATTAAAATTGTAGAGGTTTAAATATGTTATAATTTGTTTTATCAAAAACTGTTTATTCCACTTTTTGTAAAGGTAAGCCTACCGGTTTCAAGGCTTTCCTCTCATCATCAGGGAAGCACAAACAATACTTGTTTGTGCTCCCGGATGTTGAGGTGAAAGCCTTGGAACCGGTTGGGTTAAACCGTTAGAAAAAGTGGAATAAACAGTGTTTGATAAAACAATTTACAATATCATAACATATAAGTTTCGTAGTGGAATTCCTTTTTTTTAATAGGATTACAGTTTCGTCTTTAATTAGGCCTCTTCTATATATTTCTGGTGGGCTGGAAGATATAGCAAAAAACCACCAAGTTATGGTACAATAATATAATTGGAAGAACCAAGAACAATGCGAAAAAAATGGGAATATTACGTGATGGATCGATTATCTGTGTCTGCCATCAGAAGCAGTCAATGCGACACTTGCTGTAATTTTTCAGAAACCCAGTGTCGATCACCGAAGAGGATTTTATTTCTGGAACACCCAGTACTATCCAGGTGTCAGAATTCTGAGTGTAAATAATTTAGTGGTTTTAATATGATAAGAATAAGAAGAAAACTTTATTTTACATAAAATAAAATAAAGGCGTGAAAGAATATTATTTGGTAATATATATTAATAAAAACGCAAATAAAATTTTACGCTTACAAAAAGCAGTCTGTGTGCATTATGCATTTGACTAATGTAGACGTGGTAACAGCTCTCATTAGCTGACGCGTCAAAAATGTATCGCATTTGAAATCCGCTAGAGATCGCTTTTTCACATTTCTGTTCTACTAGGACCAGTTAACGCATGTCGTCGTCTTGGCTTATTGAGGCATTGATTGTGTTGTATTTTATGTGTATAAAAGTTCGTGCTGTATCGCGAAAAGTTACCGTATCTCGAAAACTATTTAAATACATTTCTAACGCATAACAATCAAATATATTTTCCGTCATAACGTTTTTGATATTGGAGAATGGCTATGTCGTTTTTTTGGAAACTGTCGCGTGGAAAGAATTAACCAACCGCCTTTTTAATCTTTTCTTCGTGGAAGCGCATTTGTGTGTTTAACTCGGGGAAGTATATTCATCAAATAATATCATCTTGTTGTAATCAATGCGTTAGGAACGACATGTTAAGCTGCTGGTTAATGGACACGAGGGATGGAAATATGAAGAAAATACGCGTTAAGTCACGATACCGGAGTTAACTACATCCGTGATACCAATTTCGACATAAAGATGTGCTATCTACAGGAAACGGATAGCAAGGATACAACGTTACCACCACTTTAGATAATAAGAAAGCATGTTTGTCAGTTTTTTTGGACCTTGAAAAGGCTTTTGATACAGTGTCTCACAGAATATTACTTACCAGATTGATGGAGGTGGGCATATGTGGGCGCTCTTCTAGTTGGTTATCTTCATACTTATCTGATAGAACTCAGAGAGTCAAATTGGGGGATAGTGTATTTGGTGAGCCTCTTTTTGTGAGATTCGGAGTATCCCAAGGTAGTGTTCTGGAACCTATATTGTTCCTGATATATGTCAATCAGTTGTGTAATCTTTCTCTCAGGGGTAAGATTATTACTTTTGCGGACGACACGGTTCTTCTATTCGAGGGCCGAACATGGGATGATGTATTCTCAAAGGCTAACGAAGAATTACGTGTAGTTAAAGAATGGATGGACTCAAATTTGTTGACTCTAAATTCCCAAAAAACTAAATACGAGTACATCACATTTAGCATATCTACAAGAACTCAAGCAACTACAAATAAATACATAACACTGCACACTTGTTCACCCATGGCTGACTGTAGTTGTGTTTCTTTGGAAAGGGTTGATAGTATAAAGTACCTTGGAGTTGATGTTGATCAGTTCCTTGAGGAGTTTAATTTCGCATGATGTTTCCAATTGTAATTGAGTGTCACTGTTTGTCAGGTCGATGAGAACATGCAACGGGGTTTTGTTTTTGTGTAATCAAAAATCGGAAAGAAGTATCGATTTATTTTTTCATGCTAAATGTCCTCAGTGAGATACAGGCAAAAGCCTAGTTTACTGGGGATACGACAAATGAAAGGCAACAAACCCAGATCCATTAAAATTGTCCGTCCAAATTAAATAACCTGTTTTTTTTTCACAAATGATGTATATTTCTTGTCTTGTGTAATAATAAGTAAATAAAAAAATAAACTTGAGTCCTCAAAGTTTATGAACACTCTGAACAGCAAAAGCTCTTTTGTGGCAGAAGAAAATGACCGAGTTCATTCTCTTCTGTAAAGTTCTTCAAGATATCTTTGAGATGTGACTTGTGAGAGTGATTGTTATAACATTTTTTTTTCTCACTTTTTTTTATGTTATTTTAAATTGTGTTATAGATGCAAGTTATTATTTCATTTTAGGTAATACATAAAAGTAAACTTCTTTACTTCATTTCTTTATAAACGTGTATGATCTTCGTTTGCCTAAAATAATGGTCATTACTTGAAAAAAAAATTATTTGTAAAGTAGTTAAAAGTCTGTTATACCGTATCAATAGGTGTATACAATATATGACATCCCATAGGGATTTCCTTTGGCTGTGAAAATAAAGTAAATTATATTGTACAAGTTTTTGATTATTTTATAATTTTTATTTCGTTGACTTCTTATTATTAAGGGTCGTGATCTCGTCGATTTACTATTATCCACCTCTTCCTCTTTTTGGTGAAGTACTTCCAAGTAGCATTCCTTAATTGGTCAGTCCTAAGGGTTGGTGTCTGTTTCTTTCTCATTGTGCCTTACACTTGCTTGCTTACGAGTATTATATATGGTATGCCCAAATAATTGGGAGTGTAATCTGCGAAGACCGATCCTAAATTGTTGGATGGTTTTTTTTTACACTTTCACTATCCGTGTATTGTATCACTCTAAGCAATAAAAATTTAAAGATGTATGATACAAAATAAAGTGTTAAATTCCACTTAGGT
This sequence comes from Odontocerum albicorne, assembly GCA_949825065.1. Taxonomy (NCBI): domain Eukaryota; kingdom Metazoa; phylum Arthropoda; class Insecta; order Trichoptera; family Odontoceridae; genus Odontocerum; species Odontocerum albicorne. The sequence continues at coordinate 36,197,367 of OX463843.1, read as the reverse complement.
TTTTTCATTGTATTGTAAATAAATAATTTTCTTTGAAAAAAATATCATAATCTATAAAAAAATACATCTATTTATTTTTAATTTGTACCATATTATTTTAAAATTTTATTTGTACCATATTATTTTATTATTTCTAATTTAAAATCCCCCCCCTGCCTTAAATATTCCCTTTCACATTTTTTCCCCGCCCCATTCTACATTGTATCACATCTCTCCCCGCTTCTCTTCCCCTACCTCATCTCTGTTATGTTATATTATTTACACTTGTACAGAATATATTTTAACAATTTAGTTTATCTTCACCTGAGTATGAAGACGGTGGTCTTCGAAACTAGTTGTGAACCTAAAATAAACCTGTGGTGAACACAAAAATATAAAATAAGTTTATTATTTACTTATTTTCTCTTTTATGTAAAAACAATTTTACTTTTGTTTGTTTAAAATTTTGAAATAATCTCTTACATTGTATATATTAAGTTGTATTTTTATGGATTATGACAATTTATTATGTTAGAGATAAATATTTATCGAATACAATGGAAAAAATTGTATAATTTAATAGGACAGCTCAAAAGTTCATTTTTATTTTCTATAGTAAAATTAATTAAAACAGGTAGAGTGAGTTTCATGAGAGTTTGCACTTTTTAACACATTGACAAGCTTAGTGCGTAATATACAAAACGTATCAATGTATTAGTAAGTATCTTTGCCGTGATTGGTTGATGTGATCCGCTTCTTTGACGAAAAATACGGTGACAATAATGTCTGAAGTTACGAAGTTAGGAAAAGGAAGAACATTGTGTGGACAGACTACCTATAAAGTAGTGGTTTTGAATGTTTATAATTACATCAAGAAATGACGGGACACTAGTGAGGAGGTAAATATTCTTGATTTTTATTTATTATTCAGTGAATCACCTTAGGAGTAGTTGAAAAATTTATAATATTTATAAATACGTAATACAATAAAACAAAGTTTTGTTTAATTTATTTTTAAAAGATAATGAATTAAATTGGCAGTAATACAAGATCAGTTTACCTTGCGATCATGTTCATTTATGCCATATTAGATATACTCGTATAATAATCATTTTCGGCTAGGTATATGAAATAGTTTATGTTTTTGTGTATGAACATTTTTTATCAAGAAGTTTTAATAATCATTTCTTCCTTTTTTCAGAGAATGATTCTTATTAACGAAGTTTCGATAGCAACTGAGGTATCGCCAAGAACTATTAAAACGATAACATCTTCGTTTAACGAAAACGGAAAATAAGATGCCATTAGGTATCCAAAAAAACAAAATATCGACAAAACAAAGTATCTGTAAACATATATTATTTACAGTGAAAGCATTAACACTAGATAATTAAGATAAGTCGGAATAATTATCTAAGAATGAAGGTATGAAACAATGGTAGGTGTAGGTAACCATATAATATCATATGCATTGTATATCTACAATCTATTGGATGTAAATACTTAGTGAGGAAGAATATAATATTTATTATTTTTTTGTATCAGTGTTAGGGTAATTTATTCATTTTCACAATACATACCTAGTCGTAAGTAATTTTTAATTGGTCTTAGTATTTATTAGTGTTAATTGTGTTTTCTTTGCCTATTGAATACATAATTTGATTTTATATTGACCATTGATTTCACTAGTTTCATTAGGTACATACCTCAATCTGATATTATATTATTATGGTAAGTATTTTATTGGAATGTAAAATATTAGATAGACAATATTTCAAAATATATAATATTATATTACAAAATAAATTAAAATATGGTCATCCTAGACCAGTAGAGAAAACTTTCGTGAAACCCACTCTAATCAATCATATATGATATTTGAAATATGATTTTATATTTTCTAGAGAAAAAAATATTTTTTATTGCTCAGTGGTACATAATGATGCATTATTAACACATCGATCAATAAGCCGGGCCTAGCTACTAAAACAACATTTGTTTGCCAAAATTCTTCTTTATTCATCAACATAGTCTCCTGCAAGAGCGATCCATTCAAAAAACGACATGGCCATTCTCCAACATCAAAAACGTTATGACGGAAAATATATTTGATTGTTATGCGTTAGAAATGTATTTAAATAGTTTTCGAGATACGGTAACTTTTCGCGATACAGCACGAACCATTATAAACATAAAATATAGCACAATCAATGAAAAATGTGAAAATGCGATCTCGAGC
>OX463843.1:36119518-36192018 GCA_949825065.1 Odontocerum albicorne | reverse complement strand
CTTTAACATTTTTTTTGTTTGGTTAAAATAGATAAGCACATTGTAATAAATACATTGTAATAATTCAGATTATGGTATACTGTAAACCCGAAAGTTTATTACATCATAATGGTGTATTTGTCATTCTTGATAATGTTAACTGCTATCCTATACTATAATGGCCCTTATCTATAGAATATAAATATTCAGAGTTTTGTATAAGTACATATAATAACGTAAATTTATCAACTGAGCTTTTTGCCCACTTATGAAAATATTTTAAACTAATATACCATACTATATAATAGTTTTGATTATAATGTTTGTAAATGTACTGTGCTTGTCTAATTATCGTTCTGATTTTTGCCTAAAAGAGGTACTGTAGTAGTCGTTACTGAGACTGGCAATCGATGATCCCCTCACCATTCCAACAATCAAAATTGTTCTCCAAACTTTCTATCCAAGGACACAACTTTCACCTCATCCACATCATACATCTCGTCATATATACTCTTTTATTTTTCACACTTCCCACTTTATATTTTTTTCAAAATCTGGCCCATTTGGTCCAGTCACACTCTTCACGGTTAACCTTTTCCACGCACACCTTTTACTTCGTAATTGTATAATTGCTTAGTTATTCTTTCATTATTCATTCTCTCCACATGTCCTAACCTTCTTAAAGCTCCTTCATATTATTTGAAACATTCATTTTATCCATGCATTCGTTTCTGATGTTTTCTTCTTTCAAACATTGCTACTATAAATTATCGTTAGTGCACCTGAACACTATTACTCTTAATCTTATTATTCTTCTGCTAAGTTCAAATTTCATTATCTGTAACAAAAACCAAAAATTAAAAGGGGGACCGGAAATAAGGGTAGCTGTGTCTAGTTTGATTCCAAGATTTGGAAAATTGAGATTTTGATAAGGCGCCGAGAAAAATCCTTCTGCACTAAGGGAGTCGTGAAAAGAAAAAGCTGAAAAAACACCGGTTTTTAGTACATTTTTTTTGATACTGAATTACTATCAACTTTTGTAAAAAATATATAAAATGCATTCTAACTTTTATTGATTTCTATCAAGTCGCCAGGTTTCAAGATATAATTTCTTCTAAATATAAGAAACTAAATTTATTTTAAAAAACTTTTCTGACAATCAGATAGAATAAAAAAGAGTAAAAGAAAATAATCCATTAATGAAGATAGATATATACGTACCATACGACTAATATCTGGAATTTTACGTATATGAGAAATGTAAGAAATTAACACAGTAAGAAATGAACAAATATACAATAATGTTATTTGATTTTTAGAGAAACGAAAAAGTTAAAAAAACCACAGTATGATGTAAGATTTATTTCTTCGCCTATTTGGATAGTATAATATTTTCAAAATGAGCGTCCGACCCTGTCATTATTTAATTCAATCAAGTAACTAAGCAAACATCCACCAAGCTACTCTCAAGCTTGAAGTCAACTAAATTAGATACTGATTTAATATTGTTGTACTGGGGTCAGCAAACACACCATACCTGCATTTAGAACGACTTGTTAATGTAATTATTTTGTCAATAAAATATTTCAGTAAATGAATGAATGCCGTAATTGATGTATTTTTTTAATTAATTTAATCAAATTGTTTTCTTCCATCTTCTTCATCACAAGAATATATGGATTTATATTTTGGCATCATGTTTAGAAGTAAATTTACATTTCGTTTTTTTAATAAAGAATATGTGTTTATCTGCTAGGAAGCTCTGGTTTTTACGGACACATTTGTCCCTTTTTTACCCACACTGTTTCTAGGAACGAAGAAGGTTTCCTTACATTACGATCGTTAATCGTAAAACAAGGTAAACTTTGATGCAAAGCCGACACTAGGTATTTGGCGCCAGGGGCACCCATTCGTATGTGCGCGCTCTCAATAGGATGGCGATGTTATTATTAACACTTCAGTGAACGGATAAATTGCTGTAATAGTTTCATCTTATTATATATTGTTTTGCTTTCCGAACAATGAACACCATTTCTCGGTCTTCGAAAAATAAAATTTGGAGATGTACTAAAACTTCTTTCATATGACATAAATGTGCGGAGAGCAATATGAAATCTAACCGATTTTGGCGCCCTTCAGATATCGCTCATGGAGCCAGTGCCCCTGTTACCCAGCTCAACTTTGATAAAATATCTGTTCCCTGAGAAAAAGCTCCGTCTCTGTTGACACCACACTGGAGTATGAAAAAGATAGCGATGTCACCGACAGAAGGTCAGATATCATGGATAAAAATGATAAATGAGAAAATAAAAAAAAAATATTCGTACCGCAGAAGGCTTTTAATGATTTAGGGAGTAACCATTTTTTTTTCATAAAAAATAGAGAAATCTGTAAAACTGCCTTTGGTCACTACAAGCTTAGGGTTGTGACGAAGGAAGTCGAAACGTCAGTGCATGGAGCTCCCAACAATAAAATAAGATTTTTTCTCTATGAGTTTCGAAGTCAAAATTTCTGTTTCTTTATTTTTGTTAGTTCACGCCGACCAACTTCGTACATACGAATAACAGTCAAAGCCTAAGAAAGGCTGAGTCAATTTAAACATTCATACACCTTGTCCACATGCATCCTCCACAACCATATATCTTCTCACAGAACTGTTCCTGTTTCACTTCCTCGTTACCTTTTCTGCTCTTAAAATTTTATTCACTTTGTCCAACCAAACTTATCTCGGTGATCTTCTACCCCAACACTCATTCATGCTTGCATTATAATTGTGTTTAGTCAGTATTTTGTTTATCATTTGTTCAACATGCCCAAACCACCTTAACGTGCTTTTTTTCACCGTATTTAAAAAAAACAGTTATTAGCTCACTGTCATCCTTAGTTATGTCATATGTCCATGTATCACTCATGCATCAATTTTAGCACTTGATATTGTTTATGCTGTATATAAATATATTTTCGTGTCTCACTGGTTTTATTTTCATATTACAACTCACCGTTCAATATTTTGTGATGGTCGAAACATTTAGTCAAGAGCCGTTACTGTTTGCAGGCATGAGTCAGGATCTCTCAACTTGGTCATAAAATAATTAGTAATAGTTTTATGTTAGAACACTTCTATATATTTACTAAGTAAGTCCATTGTCAATGTTCTATGTTATAACAAGAACAGTAATAAATTTTATTGAAAACATTGCAATATGTATGTTATCTTGAGAACAATAAAATCTAAATTAGATATTTTAACAAGAAATTATTAAGTGCATAGGTGAAATTAGAAATACACATATGCATGGTGGCGGCTGGAAACAATCCTCGCTCTAGAGAGCTAGTTTAAACTTTACTGATTTTTCAATTCCTAGTTATTGACCAATAATTTACTGTTCTTCAAATTCCCAATAAATTACCAAAAATTTACTGTTCTTCCAATTTCCATTAATTTACTATACTTCAAATTCTCAATAATTTGCCAATAATTACTGTTCTTTTAATTTCTCGCTTAACGTTCAAGGACTGTCTTGCGCGTTATGTATTGTGTGGTGGAGTAATTAAAAATAACCCTTGACGATTCCCCAGTTTGATCATGCTGAGGTAAACTTGAAGAATATGTTTAGAAATTATGAGTTATGAAAAGTAGACTAAATAAACCTACATCTGATAGTATTAAAGTTAAGCAAGCGGACACACCAGGTTCAATTCCTGGCGGATTCACTATCGGACTAGTTTTGCTCTTAGATCATTTTACATCAGAATTAACGTTTTTGGTAGCTCATTGTAAATTCTTATATGACTACCAAGTAAGTAAATCACATAAAGCGCTTTATAAAACTCTATCTAATAAAAGCCTGCAGAAGATCAAAAACCATGGATTGTCATGAAAATTCAATATCCTTGCCATTGTAGCTTTCGGCTTGATATGTCAAGCTTATGCTTGCTGAAGTGCAACAGCTTGACAAACGAACCAATGCACCCACAGCCGTCTAACATTCATAAGATAGCTGAAAATCATAACCGTTTACGAGGGATAATGTATTGTATGGAAGTGAAACTATTCATTTTATGGATGTAACATACCTACTATATAAGGAGCGATTTAAAAAACGTTCAAGGTATATTATATATAGACTGATTTTGGTCAGTAAACATTTCAAAATACTGTTTTATTTTTATTTATTAAACTTTACACTTATGAATAACGAATATCATTAATAAGTAAATAAATTATACAAAGCAATCAATTTGCCTCCAACTTCCAAGGTCTAGTTGGTAAGACGCTTGACTTTCACCTGGGTTTTCAGGTTCGGTTCTTGATGTTATCCAACAAAACAAAATCTGAAATATGGTATATCTGAGTTTTGGTGCATCTTCACATGTGGTAGAGTTATCAACACGCGCGATGACTAAGTTCGAGTTCTGTGTCAGTTCTAAAGATTCTAAGCCATATCATAAGGTTTCATTTATGGTTCTGAACACTATTTTGTATCCCGGTCTTCTTTTTCAATACCACCAACGTGAATTCAGATGTAACGAGGGGCACTAAACACATTAATGAAATTAACTTGATGATATAGTACATGGGTAGTATTTTCTCAGGGGATGGAAGAGTTAAGAGGGATATATAAAAGTGCACAATCAACAGAAATATTATTAAATGCTCAATAAGTTTTTTTTAAATTAATAAAATATTATAACCGTTTGTTAGATATGAATATTTTTAATAGAATAGAATTGAGATAGACATTTTGAGATCGTTTAGCCACGCTGAGACAATAAGTTGCAAAAGACTTACGAAACAAATATATTTGTCTGTAATAAATGGAGAGCGAGGTTGAGGTGGACCGACTTGAGCGAGGTTGAGGTAGAGGGAGATAAGAGAAACTTTTACTGAAAAAAAATATGTAAGTGCTTGAGAAACAAGAGAGATTTATGACGAGATAGGTGTATGGATGTTGATACAGAAAGGAGTGTGTGCATGGATGAAAAGGAGATATATCTTATTTTCTTCTTCTTTAAGTGTCATGTCCGATCGCCCTGGCGTTGGCAATCGTACTTGAGAAAATAATTTGTCTTTGGTGGCACGGGACAGCTCCTCAACGGTCAGAATATATGGTATGTCTATTCGCAAATGTTTCGTGACCAAGACATGCGCCTTCTACCGATTTCGCGTCAACTCTTAATTTTGACCTTTAATATTAATTTTAGGAAGCAGTTTTTTTTTCTTTTCAATATATGACGCAGATAGTCAATCTTTCGATATTTTGTGGTATAGAAAAGCTCTCACTTTACACCTTGGCCTGAAATATGGATCATGAACATCATTATGCTAAATAAGCTAGAGTCGTTCATCGGAAAATGTTCAGGTTTTTTTATTTTTTATTGTGTCATTTCATGGAAAGCAGGACTTACACCATCACGACGAAAATGCGCTTAGTTAAGTCTCCCGACTTTGCAATATTTATGTATGGCGTGGAGACTTGAACTCTGAGCACATCTCAAGCGGGAGACGTAGAATATGTGCATTTGAAATGTGGTGCTGGAGAAGGGTGTTACGTATTCCACAGACAGCGAGGCGAACTAACGCCTCCATTCTCGAAGAACTGAGAATCACAGACAGATTGTCAATAATATGCGTTAGATGAATCCCCCGTTTCTTTAGGCACATTACTCGTGGCCAAGGAGACAGTTTGGAGAGGTATGTGGTTATTGGAGGCGTGGAAGAACAACGCACAAGAGGAATAATCTCAATGCGTTGAACTGAGCAAGTGAGATATGCAACTGAACTACCATTAACAGCTGCTCTTCGCTTCGAGTCGAGTCGAGTCGCGGAGTGCAGAGATGGATGGAGAGGAGTCGACAGAGACTATCGTGGGAGTCGCGATGCTCAGTCGTGAGCTACACGGCAGGATGGATGGATTTACATTTCCACTTAACCCGACACAGACATGGCGGGATAATGTGTATATTCATATAAAATAACATATTATGCATTTTTTGGTTTTCCTTCTTAGAATCAGATCCATTTTTATGGCGAAAAAAAGAAAAATGTTCATGTTAAATATGGAAACATGTCGTTTTTCTAATGAATTGAGGTTAAGCACTACCGAATCGTGACGAATATCATGAAATCCTCTTCATTATCTTGAGTGATTTTATCTCCGATTAGCGTATAACAAATAGATTCCTACCTTGCGCGATATTTTCACGGAATAATCAATTTATTTTATTCAGCGCTAATTTCAATTCATAGCCACATTATCATTACGATTCCATAAGGTAGGCTGATACTGATAACATATCGCATGATCAAGTGAGGTCATTATTTAATATGGGAAAATATTTGCTACCGCTTATCTTCAATAATTCTTTAGTTTACTTGGGAAAGTATAACATTGTTCTTTTCATTATTGTGGTTGTGGTACTAAATTATTTCCCCGCAGAATTCTGGCACCTGGAAAACACTAGGCGTTCCGTGACACAAGTTCTCTTTGGTACGAGACACCGGGCTCCTCACATGGACTGTTCGTCCCCATTGATCTAGGTGTCACATAATAATAATAATTAAGGGACAACGGCGCTTTATACCGTTTAGAAAGTAGACTCTGCTCATGAACGCCATAACTCAGGATTCGAACCCATTATAATTAACATATAGAAATATTATAAGAAACAGGTCATACGAGTATGTAAGGACAGGCAGGTGGTAATTGCGATCATATATTAAGTACTTTCTTGCATTTTCATATGTTTAGAGAAACATACCGAGGGAAGACTAAATACAATGGAACCTGTTTAGATATTCTGATACGTCATACTAATACATTCGACGTTAGGTGTAGTGTATGTGTGTTCATATATAATCATAAACTTTGATAAAATCTCCCGAAAGATTCGTCTTTAAGTGATTCCTAAAGCTGCACACGTCACCCATATCTCGAACACTTAGAGGTAGATAAATCAACGTCACAGGCCCTCGAGGGCAGTAAAGACTGAAGTGATAATGCCAAATTTACCCACTGGGGCCCAATGATTTTCTCTACTCATTTTTCCTAGCAACATCACATGGTTTATATAGAGGTTTAGTGGTCTTAATGAAAATGTGCCCGATATTCTACCTAGGGACTAGAGGTTGTTGGGTATGCAAAGGATATCTGAGGTCGTCCAGTTGGTTGTTGGTTGGATATCTCAGCATTGCTTATACCACATTTTCTGAATATACGAGTACTATCTTTTAATTTTCCTTTGAATTGTGATACCATGAATAGCACGTATTGCTGATCAAGATGGCATCCTCATTTCAAGTTCTGGAGGTGAAGGGATTCACTTCTCATGTAGGTTATCAGTTATTTTAAATGCGTTTCAACAAAATTATGTTTCGAAATAAAACCGCATTAGATTTATCTGCCCAAGAAATACCATAGAAAGCTTCAAAACCTAAGCTCCGATCTATCAAGAGAAGTTTACTGAAGTTAAAAATATATAGGCATAAAGAAAGAAAATTTCATAAATAAAAACTCTCAAAAGTAAAAACGAATAAAATTACCATAAAGATAGTTTTACTTAACTCTTATCGTAAAGAAATTTAATATTGTATTTGATTTAATGAATTGAACCTTATATATTTTTTTAACAAATGCCTCTTAAAGCGTTTCATTTATTTTTTTGTAGTGCAACTAGAAAGCGTGTCAAGTATAAATTCTCTAGTTGTTGAGTTGCTTCCAAATTTGACACTATTTTAAATAGCTTTATAAAACACAGAAACTCTACCGAAGTGGCATAAGTCACTTAATGGCGCTATTAAAATATAATTTAGTTATCTATAAATTTATTATAATAACAGTGTAATACAAAGATAGATTTTAATTATGCACAAACCTTAGATAAATTATTTGCGAAACTCTGTAACTAATTTACAATCAAGATACGTATGCGCCACAACACAAGTTGAGGTATTTAATTTGGTCCCAGTTTTGGCCATATACCTGCCGAAGAAATGTTAGGGAAGAGAAGTTTCCGAAGTTTGACTCCCTATTTAACGATCTACCTAGTTGACTTTCCAAAGACGAAGTTAGTGAATATGCAAGTATTTACCAAGTGTTTTTCTACGGATAAACTATGTCTTGTCTACTGATAAAGTATGTAAAAAATTTATTCGCGTTCACAACTCAGTTAGGCTTTCCTCGTTTATGTTATTCTGGGTTGATTTCTCAATCTCAAGAATAGTGATCTCCATTTTTTTCCACAATCTTTCTCCAGCGTAAACAAGCTCTCGTATGGTAGCTAGCGTCGTGCAACTTTTGTTGCTTACTATTTTTTATGTTTACTGTACCTAATCACTTCATCAGTTTTCAGATAATTGTAGCGTTGTTTTCCGATCATATCGATCAATTCAAGAGCGCTTCCTACTTCAACCTATTAAATAAATAAGGGAGGTTGAGTGAATTAAATATCGCATACAAGAACGACATCTGGATTCTTAAATTCAGATGTGAAATGGCCTGACAGTAAAACCAGATCGGAAGGGAATATGTAAGAAATAGAACCAAGAGAACTAGCTTAATTAACGTGAATGCTAATCGTTAGACCACGGTCGCCGACACTTCCAGGAAGAAACAATGTATGAAGGCTTCTATTTTTTCTCTATCGTATTTGACAAAAATATATTTTTAAATGTATTCATTAATTCATACGGTCTAACCTATCGATTATGCGAACATATTGAAGAACGTGGCTGGCAGACAATATTGATTTCAGCAATCAGTGCTCTAGGACTTCAGGAATAAAAAGTTTCAAGCTGCACAATTTGACACAAAGAAGAGTGATATTGAATGGAGAGGAGTCGTCCGAGGCTATCATTGTCAGAGGCTAGTCACGATGTTCAAGCTATACGACAGGATGGACGGACTTACTTCCATTATTATTTATATTTTTTATTTGCTTTATTTTTTCAATGAATATTCTGTCTTTTGTAATAAAAGGTAGATTCCCAACTAGTTTTATTATTATTACTTTTGTTATAAGGTACATTGTATTATTTATAAATCAATAAATCAAATGAAAAAAAATAGACTTACCTCATCAGGCGAGTCATCCATTATTCCAAGACCGTAAAAACCTCTGTTTGCTCGCCTCCTGGCTTCTCGATCTAGTGGCTGCTCAATTATGTTATCATCTACATCATCGTTGATATGATTTGGACGGTCTCTCGAAGAGTTTCCATTAGTTTGATTGGGACAACCTCTATTGTCTGAGATTCTTTCGTTGGCGCGAATTTCATTAGCAATAAAGTATTCATCTTCTTTTTTGGGCGAATGAAACTTTTCAAGATCAGATCCTTCCCATCTCAGATTCGACGACCACCTTTCATCGTTTAAATTGGGAACCGAGTGACCTCTAGCTCTGATATGATTCAGTCTTGTTTGTTTTCTCCTTGGTGTAACATTTGTTGATGACTCTTGTTTGATTTCAGACGAGAGCTTTTGACTTGAGATATTTTGCGAGTTCAACGAACTTGGATGAGAGCTTGGAAGATTTTGTTCTATCTCCGAACGAGATGATATTTTTTGATGATCAGGACTAGAATGAGTCGAATTGATTTGGTTGGATCGACATTTTGGAGATAGGGGATCGGCCGGAGTGGGATATAGATATTGACTTGCAGGTGCAGAAAACGGTCCACTTGTTTCCAAATTAAGCGGGCTAGTTCGATGAGGGATGGACGAAGAATTTTGAGGAAAGTAAGGATAAGGATTGGAAAATGTCGGATAAAGTGGACGATGAGTAGGGCTGAAAGATGAACGGTAGTTGGAGGACATGTTGTGGGCATTTGATTGCCCGTCGTAGTTAAACCTGGAAATAAAAGAAAAAAACGTCATAATTAAGTCAATTCCTTAAAATTTAACTAAGTAAATGGGATATATAATTGTTTTCATTTTTATCTTTTTAAAGAAATATATTTAATACGATACTCGTATATATGAACTTTTTGCATTTACATATGGAACAAATTGCATCGATCGATAATTTATATCCTACTCAAAACAATCTTCATACGAATATTTAACAATAAATTTCTTTGTCATTCCATTAACTACATTAAACCTCGCGACACGCATTTCATTATCTTGTCTTGAAGTTTTCTTCTGGCGGAAAGATCTTGAACTATTCTCGTATGGAGTTCAAAGTTAAAGTCGAAACCTTTGACACATTTTCTCATCTATATAAATAAAAATGTAAATGTTCGTTTGTTCCAAATCCTAAATCTCCGAAAGGTCTTCACCGATTGCTTTGAAATTTTGACACAACATTGCATTCGAATACGCGCGTATTTTTATATACTTTTTTAAAAACAGCGCCATCTGTTGGACGTAAAAGCAACACACGCTGTACTAAATATTTTACGGCAATGGAAGCGCCATCTGTTGAACGTAACAACAACACACGCAATACTAAACATTGCTCATTCCGAACAGCGTGCTTCTTGACAGCTGCTGTTACTTAGCATTTTCAATGTTTCCGATTGATTGCAAATCGGTGACGAGTAATTGCAAATCAAACTGAGGATGAACGGGCATCACCAAACGAGCGAAACAGACAAAGAATGGCTCAAATACGTTGCGAGGAAGCAGCAGAGCGACATGCAGCCAGACTTGAGGATGTACGATTGCGAGTACGGCGATCGCGTTCTGCAGCTTCAGATCTACTTCGATCTCAACAGAATGAACGTGACAGGCTGAGAGTGGCTGAAAGACGTCAACGAGAAACAGCAGATCAGCGTCAAACACGACTCCGTGCTCAGCAATCACGCGATTACAATCGCCTTGCATTCCGGTACAACCCAGCTGATGATTATAGTTTGAGCCGGCATGTTCTCATCGGCACTATGACTGAAGTGTGTCCTCATTACAAGGCTCTGAAATTTAATGGAGAAACGAAAGGAATGATTTGCGCCGCCGGAAAAATTAAACTGCCTCAACGTGGAGAACCGCCAGAGCTATTAAAAACTTTACTTGCCGGATATACCGCCGAATCAAAGCATTTCCTATCTAACATCAGGAAATACAACTCATGTTTCCAAATGATGTCGTTCGGTGCAGAAATCGTAACAGCTTAATTCATGCCAACTTTCAAAGTGAAAGAACAAATTTATCATAAAACTGGCTCCCTGCTTCCGTTGCCAGATGGTCAACATAAATTCCTATAAATGTATTTCATCGGTGAGGGCAATGATGAATGGAATGCACGCTACGGAATTTCTACCGGCATACAAAGGTCCATCGTTTCCCAACTGCAAGAGCTTCTTTACGAAAAAAACAATTTAGTGCGTTTGTTCAAAACAGCAATTGACATGATGCCATCTGATACACACAATATTGTCATTCATGCTGACAAAACGCCTGCTGGAGAACATGTGCGAAGATTCAATGCTCCAATTATAGACGAAGTGGCAATTGTTATAGTTGGAGATCAATTCCAACCTAGAGATATTGTTCTTCACCGGAGAAATGATCAATTGACAAAAGTTGCAGAAACTCATCGATGCTACGATGCCCTGCAATATCCAATCATTTTTTAGGATGGTGCTGATGGATATCACTTCAACGTTAAGATGACAAATACAGTCAGTGGCGAAGAAACAAATAAGAAATGCAGCGCAATGAACTATTATTCATACCGATTAATGATTCGAGAGAATGAAGACAATCACATTTTGAAATGCCGTCAATTGTTTCACCAATACATCGTAGAAATGTATGCAAAAATCGAAACAGAACGTTTGATATTCATCCGTTTGAATCAGATCAAGCTTCGCTCTGAAGAATACTTTCATTTGCGAGATACAATTGTGAATGACGGTAATACAACTAACGTTGGAATACTAACGATTTTGCCATCTTCATATACAGGCAGTCCACGTCATATGCATGAGTACGCTCAAGATGCAATTGCGTACGGTTGTCACTACGGGCGTCCAGATCTATTCACTACATTCACATGCAATCCAGCTTGGGACGATATACAACAGCTCTTACTTCCTGGGCAATCGCCAGTGGATAGGCATGACATCACAGCACGTGTTTTCAGACAGAAGCTGAAATCGCTGATGGATTTCATGGTTAAACATGAAGTGTTTTCTCAGTGGAATGGCAAAAGAGAGGATTGCTACACGCACATATACTCGTACTAATCTGGCTCTATAACAAAATCACTTCAAACGAAATCGACGATGTAATACGACTGAAATACCCTATGCCGACGTCGATAAGGATTTGCTTGAAGTTGTGACGAAAAATATAATACATGGACCTTGCGGTACACTGAATCCAAATTCACCATGCATGATAGACGGAAAATGCTCTAAGCGATATCCTCGAGCATTAGTATCCAACACAGTTACAGAAAATGATGGATATCCTTTATACAGAAGAAGATCAGCAGAAGATAGTGGTAAATTAGCAACGATACAAATGCGAAACGGTGACATCGAAGTAGACAACCGGTGAGTTGTTCCATATTCGCCTTTGCTTTCAAAAACACACAATGCGCACATAAACGTGGAATACTGTAACTTCGTTAAATCGTTCAAATACATTTGTAAGTACGTGAATAAAGGCAGCGACATGGCAGTTTTTGGATTGCAACCAGAAAGAAGTGATAGGAATGCGGTCATACATATCGATGAAATTGCACAGTATCAGGCTGGAAGATACATAAGCAGCAATGAAGCTGTATGGCGAATTCTTTAATTTCCCATACATGAACGAAGTCCAGCTGTTGTTCACTTAGCAGTACATCTAGAAAATGGACAACGCGTTTATTTCACAGCTGCAAATGTGCAACAAATAGCCCTGAATCTACTGGCTACAATGTTCACTGCTTTCTTTACGTTATGTCAAAATGATGCGTTTGCGAAAACACTGCTGTATTCGGAAATGCCTATGTATTACACGTGGAATGCGAGTAGAAAATCATTTGAACGACGCAAATGAGGAGAGCAAGTCGACGGACAACCTGGCGTATTCAAAGAAACTACGATAGGTAGACTGTACACCGTTCATCCCAATCAAGATTAATACTTCTTTCTTCGCATGCTGTTGGTAAATGTGCCCACTCCAACGTCTTTCCAGCAATTGAGAATTGTCAACGGCGTTACACATGCCACTTTCCGCAGTGCATGTCAAGCTCTGAATTTATTGGAGAACGACTGACACTGTGATGTATGCATTAATGACGTGTGCAACACGTCACATCCAAATCCAATCGTGCATTGTCATCACCAAATCGATCTGCTGATGCTTTGTTCGATGTAAAATTGCGTCGTGAACATAATTACAACACGGGTGATCTTTTGTTGTATGCGCAATCAAACATTCCTAAGCTAACGCTTGAGCAAAAAGGCATTTACGATCAAATAATGCAAACTGTCAATAACGGGGCTGGAGAAATCTTCTTCTTAGATGCGCCAGGAGGAACTGGTAAAACGTTCCTAATTAGATTGATTCTGGCAGCAATTTCATCCCAAAATGACAAAGCCCTTTAGCTCTTGCGTTGTCCGGAATAGCTGCGACATTGTTACCAGGTGGAAGAACTGCTCATTCCGCTTTGAAATTGCCATTGAACATGCGATTCATTGAAACTTCCACTTGCAACATTTCCAAAGCATCCGGCATGGGAAAAGTATTGCAGAAATGCAAACTTATTGTTTGGGATGAATGCACAATGGCACACAAAAAATCGCTGGAGGCTTTTGATCGATCATTGTAAGATTTTCGTGGAAATATTAGACCATTTGGGAACGCATTAATATTGTTTACAGGAGATTTCAGGCAAACATTACCTGTAATTCCTCGATCGACACCAGCGGACGAAATAAATGATTGCCTGAAATACTCTACTTTGTTGCGACACGTAAAGACGTTGAAATTAACTACAAATATGCGTGTCCAGCCGCAAAATGATCGATCAGGTGAGATATTCTCACATCAATTGCTGGAAATTGGGAACGGAAAGGTGCCGGTTGATCCGACCTCAGGACGAATTTCATTGCCTCATAACTTCTGCAAGTTAGTGACGTCAAAAAAAGAATTGGTTGAAAAAGTATTTCCCAATATTCAAACCAATTATAAGAATCACGATTGGCTTAGTGAACGTGCTATTCTTGCCGCCAAGAACAAAGACGTCTACGAACTTAACAATGTTGTTCAGTCTAACATTCAAAGCGATGCAGTCACGTACAAGTCCATCGACACTGTTGTGGAAGTAGATGAAGCGATTAATTATCCAACAAAATTTTTGAATTCACTCGATCTGCTAGAGATGCCACCGCACGTACTGCAATTGAAAATCGGCGTGCCAATTATCATGTTGTGAAATATCAACCAGCCAAAGCTTTGCAACGGTACGCGGCTTGTAGTAAAAAAATTAATGAGCAACGTCGTAGAAGCAACAATCTTGACAGGACCTTTCAAATGTGAAGATGTCCTCATTCCTCGCATTCCTATGATTCCAACAGATATGCCATTTAAATTTAAGAGATTAAAATTCCCAATTCGATTGGCGTTTGTAATCACCATCAACAAAGCTCAGGGTCAATCTTTAGAATTGTGCGGTTTAGATTTAGACACGGATTGCTTCTCACATGGACAATTATATGTTGCGTGTTCTAGAGTCGGCAAACCAGACAATCTCTATATCTGCACAGACAATAGAACAACAAAAAATGTTGTTTGCCCAGCATTGTGAAATTAAACATATTAGAAACGTGTGCTTTCTCTTTTCTTTATTTTCCATTTAACCAGACTGAGCCACAGCAACGCGTGGCCGGGTACAGCTAGTAATCAATAAAAAAACAACACGAAATCAAATAAATCCGCCATAAAGCATTTAAAAACAATAAAGTAAAATTAAAGCTTCGTCTCCATTACTCCCAACTCCCTCCACATTATCTAAGTTACAGTCGCACGCCTTCTCTGTGCATCTAACATACAATAGCATCAGTTTTTACTTGAACGATCCGCCCTCTTTGAAATCCTTTACGTTATGTGGGATCTTATTAAAGAGAAATAGCGCCATGTGACAGAATTTGTTCCTGCACAGTATCTTATAGCACACTTATGCGCGATTTATTTCTTCTTTGAGTTTTATGTTGGGAAAATACTAATGTAAATTTTAAGCACAATTGCGTCACATCCTAGGCACTGAACTCCGAGAATAAGTGTGTTGATGAATATTACACTGCGACTCTTTATTACAATATGTTCCTTAATTTCATGATTTTTTACATAAAAAGATAAAATTTCTCCATACAGACCGTATACAGAAACATAATTTTTAGACCTAACCGGTTTTTATCAATAGTTTAGGCTTTATTTTTGTGAAACTCCAAATTAGAATATTTGACAATACGTGTATATTAATTTGTTATTCCAATAATCACATTAATCCCCGCTACACGTGTTTCTACCTGATATCCCGAGGCTCTCTCTTCAAGTGGAATAATCCCGGTTTGTTACGAGAGCAGTGCTTAAGTCAGACTGGTGTCATGGTACATTGAAATTTTAGGATCGAATCTACGATCCCCTCGTTATTCCAACGTCAATACATTTGGAAAGCGATGCTGTGCCGTTGAGTTTGTTTTTTTCCTTTCTCTTTAAGTGAGTGAGCTGTTGCACACCAGCAAGCTCACCAGTCCCACCACTGTACTGGATCCGATGGCACACCAAAATGAAATTATCGGAATACACCGGCAGGTTTTCGTTTTAAACATCGAATGTATGTATGGTCTATTGACCTAAAGGGTAAATATTTAAAAGGGTAGAAACCTTTGGCATATAGAACTTTGGTTATTTATTACATGGTTTTGTTTATTTCTAATGTTTATTACTTATGTAAAACTTTAATTTATATTTGAAATTATTATGATTTGTCTCTATAATATGGTTTTGCAAATTCTAAAAAATATATTAGATAAACAACGCATGTTGTATTCTATTGCCTATGTTTCTTTGGATCATTCTAATATTTCTTTGGATCATTCCAATACTTCTTTGGATCATTCTAATATTTCTTTGGATCATTCCAATATTTCTTTGGATCATACATATCTTTCACAAGCTCATTCTATTTCGTATATGCCGCTCTTATGTAATCTATCACCCGTGTTTTACATTAACGATTTCGTTAAAAAAAATTGCATATACTATTATTGGTGTAGGTAAAATTCTTCTGGAATTAAGCGTGTGACAATCAGGGGATTGATGTAGTTAGTGGAATAAAAATAATTTATTGTTAAACTAGCTGAAACCCCATTCTAAGGGTGCGCGGAAACAATTGTTATTTGTTATTATATTGTGTCAGGTCTGTCATGTCAGGCCGTTACTATGTTACATATTACCAATCATCATCTGGCATTCAAAAACGGGTTGTTTTTTTTTTATAAATTTTAAAAGTTAATGGTCCCATCGAATGTTATTAACTTTATGCATCAATACGTGAATAAAAATCAAGGAGTTTTTGCATTTTATCACTTTAAAACATCGTCATAGTGTGTGATATTTCACTTAATAATTACCTTATTTTACATTGCGTGCGTACTCGAAATGTGTGAATAACAATAAATTTATTTTTCTTTGTTTTGTAAAAAAAAGTAGAAAACTTGAACATTGAAAAATATTCGAAGTAATTTAATATCGCAAGTACCTATCTTCAGATTGCCGACCTGCTTTACTTCAGTAGCGTGCGTTTCAAAATTGAAACTTACGTTATACAGGAGCTTCAGCATATACGAGTATATATGTTATACGTTTTGATTCATTTTTACTTCATGGTCACGTTACATTTTGTTTCATTTTCTGGGTCATGGCATTAGACAAATTATTTAAAAGATATTCAAATATATTTGGTTTTTATTCTATGAGTCATAAATATTCTATAAAAATATTCGATATAATTGAGTCATTTATTGATAAAAAATCTACGGCGTTTATTTACAATTAAACATTGAGTTTTCGCGTATAGAATTACTAGATAGGTCACAATCTGGTCGGCAACATTATATAAGACACGGAGTCGAATTCCTTAGCGAGATTCCCAAAGATACTATATTATAATCCGTATAGAATTACTAGATATGTCACAATCTGGTCGGCAACATTATATAAGACACGGAGTCGAATTCCTTAGCGAGATTCCCAAACATGCTATATTATAATCCGTATAGAATTACTAGATAGGTCACAATCTGGTCGGCAACATTATATAAGACACGGAGTCGAATTCCTTAGCGAGATTCCCAAACATGCTATATTATAATCCAAGATATTTGGTACATTGTTTGTTAGATTAATTGAGTCAGTCTCCATGTTCAAACTTTTCGGAATATAAATTTATAGAAAAAGATGTACCTATAACATTTTGAACGTTCAAAATTTCGTCATTCGATCTATTACGATATTTTCAATAATCTTGAAAACAATGTAATTTCAAACAGATGATAATGCCTATAATTATTGATATCATCTGTTGAACCTCATTTGGGTATTGATAATAAAATATTGTTTGCAACCATAAAGAAAATATCCATGCTTATGTTTATTAGGTGTTTTAATGGTGGCGTTGTATATTTTGAAGAAAAGTTTCCTAATGGGATGTGATATGATCAGGTCTAGAGCTTTAAGTGTGTTGTTAGTCACAATTTTGTTTTGTTGTTCTATAAAATATTTGTCAGATTAATGTTGTTCTATAAAATAATTATCCGCTTTATCAGATTGATCTACCAACAGTTTGGTAGATTAATCTGATAAAGCGGACATAACTGAATCGATATAATATTACAATAACTTACGTGAATACATCGGAGGCTGGTTCTATTGCCGGAAGGGATCGCCTTCGATCCCTCCTGGCTGCTGCAACGATGTATGCCCACATATCTGAAAATAAAATTGGTTCATGTTAACATTTACTTTTTTTGACATAAAGTTTAAGCTTAATTTTGTGTCTTAAAATACCTGATCTTAGACCAGTAGTTGTTATCATGAGTGTAAATGGTACAACAAAGCTAAATTTTCTTCGTTATAAAAAATAAATGAAATTAGAAAAATACACCAGTCGCATTTCGACTTCAAACATTTTTTACATGTTTCTTTAATTTGCGAAATTTACGAAATGTAAAAAATTATAATAGAAAAGGGCGACAAGAAAAGTAAATGCCATATATGAGTTAGCAATGAAATATTAGACAAAATTAAGAAATTTTGCTACTTAGGTAGTATTTTCTAAGATGATAGAAGTGTTACGAGAGATATCGAATAACGTGTAGCAATAGAAAACAAAGTTCACGGAAACTAAAACACATATACAATACTATATTGTATAAGTACATTACCAAAATCTGCTAAGCTGTAGAAATTGTGCTCTGACAGAAATAAATGGGGTGATAATACGATAGAATACGGAATGGAGAGATTGGATATGAATGTGAACTTAAGGCTGATGTGCTGAGTAAGAGGAAAAAGAGCATTCTGAAATGATTTGGGCACGTGGAATGAATGACTGAAGAAAGACTAACAAGACAAATAAATGGTGCATATGTGAGTGGAAGGCGTGATAGAGGAATAACAAGGAAATTATGGTGGGATGGAGTGTATTATATTAAAAGAAAAAAGGAAATTTTAAAAGTCAGTTAAACCGTAGGAATTTTATGAGACGGTATGTGGACGTAAAAAAGGCATGTCACATGTATGATTTCCTTAAGTTAATTTATAGAAATATAAACAACAGAGAGACGAACGAAACAAGTCGAACTTTATTCCAAAAATCAAGAATGAATTATTCGAACGGAACGCGCAAATTGTCATCCGAAATCGACAATTAGGAGGTTAGTTGTACGTCTTCGACAACAGAAATAAGTAGTTGACATGCCTCGAGCCGAAAGACAACAAATTATCCCCAGATATGAGAACATTCAAAGGATAGCAGAGTGTAACTGATGATCAAGCAACTTGAAACAGATGAACTCAGCTCCGTATGTCTCGAATGACACTTCAACGTATCTTTAGAAGCGATTTGTAAGTCTTGACGTATAAAATTCAGTTAGTGCAAGTATTTAGGCCCCAAGATTCATAACTTATATAAGAGCACAGAAGCGTAACTCACAGGACACCCTACATTTCTAACATTTACGAATATTTCATGAATTTTTCTGCGATAGCTACTGTCGAATATTTCGTAGAATATTCAAATGCAAGAATATAATATTATGCGATGACAGTGTGGAATCTAGAAGATGCCCGTTTGCAAAATATTTACAATACATAGCCTATGGTGTCATACTTCCTTACATTCCACTCCAAATTGTTCAATGCGCTCTTTGGTGTGGTATTTTATTGTATTATGTATGCCCTCCGTAACTTAGTTGGTAAGATGCTCGACTATCACTCTGACAGTGACAGTAGGGTTCGATTCTCTACGGTAGCCAAAAATAAAATTGATCCCAATCTAGTAAAAGAGTTTGTCTTCTAGCACGAATTGAGAATTGTCGTGATCTGATCATGTTTGGTAGTGTTGACAATACGTACAATTGAAACCGTGAGTTACGTGCAAAATATAGTGATTCTTAACCCGATTATGGCTCGATTACTGGGATCGAAGATAATATTGTCTTCTGACTATGCTCATCAATATACAAAAGAAGAAATGTGTTGTGTTACACTTTCATTGTTTACAGTACAACCTAGTGGGCTAATTGTCTTGTGTTAATCTCTTGCAGCCAACCAAAAATATATTAAAGACTTTAAGTGAAAATCAAACAAGAACACACATTTTTTTGGTTTCCAACATGCATTATACCCCCAACACCCGGGCTGGAAAACAGGCGTCATTCACACTGGACTACGGATTTATATATTATTTTAATATTATATTTTCTTAGCAAATTGTGACAATGAACCTTTTGAGAAGGTTTGATTACGTTTATAAAATGACTTATGAAAATCAACCTAACTAATCTTCAACATAAAGAATGAGTTGGATCAAGTTATTGAAATTGATAGTGTATAAAAGTAAGGAGTCAGAATGAGAAAATGAATTTTGAAGAGGCGATGGAAGTAACGTATATAGTAATAGGATATGTGGCCCATTGTTCTGTTTGCCTACACCGGCAGAAAATAACACGATGGTATGTATGACAATTTGGTTGTATACAGTACAACTTGATGGGCTTATCGCCATATGTCAATCTATACCGATGAACCAGAAAGGTATAAACTAAATTGGAAACCGGAAAAAAAATATTAAAAACAAATCAGAACACCAACGGGAATCGAATTCAATCGTATTTTTTTAATAGTCATATTTAATTTAATTTGCTTTATAAAAAACCTGTGTGACCTAGTTAGTAAGCTGCTTAACTTCCCCACACATGGGTTTCGGGTTTAATTCCCGATGGTACCCAAAAAATAGAGGTAAAATAACAGACCTCGCACGCATCGAACACTTGTACGAGTGTTGTTGCCAACATGTGCAATGACGAACCGCGACTTTTGTGTGTTTTCCAGTGGTTTAAATCTTGAAGGCTCGATTACTGAGGTTGAGGACAATATTGTCCACCGAACACACTCTTCAATATATCCAAATAACCAAAACGCATATTTTGAAGGGCACCATGAAAGAAAAATAAGATTATTAATTAATGGTGTCAAATTTTATTTCGTAGAACTTCATTTTTTATTAGAAAAATCAAAATTAAACTGGTCCATATTTTACCATTTAATGCCATTGTTTAATGTACGGATCACATGGCAATAATCCGCCAGGTTGTACTGTATGTTACGAAAGTGCAATACAACACGATATCAATTTTAGAAAAGTATATACAATTGACAAAACGTTTTATTTTGATATTTCTTGTAAGAAGAGGACGTATTTGTGTATAAACTGTGCCAAGAACACAACCCTGTTAGGTGTAAAAGCCAATAATACCTTTCCGTCCAGCCACCTTTGCAGGGAAATTCATTAGAAAATAACTCTCAAGAGAATTTGTGAGTGAGTATTTACACATGTGCGGAGCGTGTCCTGTATAGTAATTCCCTGTAATTTTCGCAACCAATTATCCTGTCACAGCCAATAGTATATACTCGTATATATAAAGAGGAAGGTAAAAGTATGCAGTTTCGTTTCTAAATTTGATGATTTTTTATTGTACACATACTGTTTTATGTATTAAGTAAAAAGTCTTGTGGGCTCAGACATGTAACATTTTCTGACTAACGAGAAAGTACTTATACGAGTATAATACGAGTATATATTATATGCATGGACTCGTACAGTTTGTTTGACAAGAGCGTGTACGGCTACATTTTTTTTCTGGAAACCGCTAGAGGGTAGATTCTAACGCAAGCAGGTAGCAGAACCCTTTCCCCAAGATGTTTGGTACAGAAAAACTCAGTTGCCGTTCGACCTTGGTTACACAAGAACATATTTCACCATGAGTGCCACGTACGCATCACGTTACGAAGCCGTGTTTCTGTGTACACACCCGGAGGGACCGAAAATATCAATCGGAGCCACTGCTAAACACACGAGAAAGTCGAATACATTTATAAGTAAGTGGGTTAAACGCTATTCCGACGTAAAAAACGTCGATGACCTACCAGATCGTAGCACTTCCCAGAAACCGACGAAAAAGGAGGACAGAGTGATTTTACGGGTGTTTGAGAAGAATCCTCGTCTATCATTGCGTGGCGGACAGGCGGATCTGCGTAAAAAGGGTCTTATTGTATCACGTGATACTATAATAAGACGTTTACTAGCTCATAGAGTGAAATTTCAAAGCACGTTGAAGAAACCTGGAGTATTAGCTGCCGGAGTATTTCAAGGCAGCGCGCCTTCTCTCAGTCAAGTACTGAAAAACATTGGCTTCAAGTATAAGAGATGTGACAAAAGGAAAATTTTAATGGAGCGCACAGACATTGCCCCCAAGAGATGCGATTTTTTAAGAAAAGCCAAGAGTATTGAGAACTGGGAGAAGGTTGTTTTTCTCAACGAAACTTGGCTCAACGCCAATCACACCATGAGTAAAAAATGAGCTGACGACACGGCTAAATCCAGCACCAAAACGCCAGAAGGAAAAGGCCAGCGGCTCATTATTTGACATGCTGGAACGTCCAAAGGCTTCGTACCCAATTGTCTGTTGGCATTTAAATCGGTCAAAACGACGGAATATCACGAGGAGATGAACTATGAGAATTTCAAGCAGTGGTTTATGACACTATTGTCAAATTTAGACGAGCCTCACACGATAATAATGGATAATGCCTCGTACCACTCCGTTCAAATGAACAAAATTCCAACTTCAGCGAACAGGAAAGTTGATCTTATAACTTGGCTTCGAAACAAAGGAGTGGAGGCAAATGAGGCAATGCTGGAAAATGAGCTGATCTGATAGGTGAAGACATAAAAACCGCCAACACCAACTTATATATTGGACGAACTGGCCAAATCCAATGGCCATACTGTAATCAGGTTGCCGCCATATCACGCCAGTACAATGCCATTGAAATGATATGGGCCCAAATTAAAGGATATGCGGCCAGGAATAACACATCTCCGCCATTCACAGCGAACAAGATGATGAAGTTATTAGAAGAAGCATGCGCCAAAGTCACGGCAGAAGATTGGAGAAAAGTGGTGGAAAAAAGTAAAAGAAAATGTTTTGCAGATTGGGATCGAGATGTGCGCTTCGACAATTCACGTGAACAGAACTTCATTTTAAATGTCGGTGAAAGTTGTAGTTCTGATTCTGATGAAGATGAAAATTTGCAATGTGCTTCTTTATCGGATTCGGATTAAAATGTTAAAATTTTTTTTAAATCTCTAAACTGACGTTTTAATTCCTAATTTTCATTATACTGACTTTTTAATGTATTGTATGATTTGTATGTATCTTTAAATAGGCCAAGATTCACTATGGATTAATACTAATTACGATTTATGTATAAAAAAAATCGAAAATCCAATTATCGATTACCCCATCCCTAGCCAATGCAGGCTAACGTAGTGACTTTTGACTAACGTCACCAAATATTATTTGATTTTAACAAACTGCCACATTTTTGCTAATTTGTGACAAGATGTATTAATTTGTTATTATTGTTAGTTTTATGTAATGTATTTACCTAAATAACTTGCTATTTATTAGAATCGAGGCTTATATTAAAGTTGATAAAATAATTAAAATTACTGAACATCGTTACAAGTTTGTATTGGGGCAAATTTGTGAACTGTCACACGACTCATCCTAGAATTTCCGAACTATAGTATGGGCGTATTTTTTTTAATGCTTTATCCCAACTAGTTTTTCGGGTTTCGCCGTACACGTTCTTGTCAAGACTGTACATTCGATCAAGCTTTTTCCCTGTCTTGTGGGATATGTGTTATATAGCATTTTCTGAATAACCAGTACATACCATCAAGTCATTTCAAGATAGGCAAAGAGAACATAGTGTCAGACATTACTATCTCGACAAACATCCTTCGACGCTTCTACATCCATACGCCTTCATATAACTCCTCCGATTTCTAAAATTCCTTCTTTCAAAATATCATTCACTTGATCTTGAACTGTACTTCCCTAGTCTTCATCTAGCACGTATTCCACTCACATTTGCACTGGATATTTGTTAAGTTGTTTTGTTTCATGGATTCGTTATGTAAGCCCAAATGATCCTAGAGTGCTCTTATTCACCTTACTCAACACATCAGCCTTAAGTTCACATTCTTCCCTAATCACTTCATTACATATTTATTCTATCATAAATTTTACCCCTATGTATTATTTTTAGTGTATTAATTTGGCTCATTCATATAGTACACTCCCGAAAAGGTATTTCATACAAATTTAAGAGCATGACTGTGAGACAATATTATTGTATATTAGGGCTCATTCATCGAACCTTCGAGTTTAGAATCACTGAATTACAAACGGAACCCGCGATACGCGATACGTTATTGCAAGTTACTCGTACAATTTAGTTATCAGACTGGTATACTTTTTGTGGTACCATCGAATCGAATTCGACCCTTCGATGTTAGTCAAGCGAAGCGTCTTACTAACTACGAGTATAACTAGATCATTGAGGTAGTCATAATATAATATTGTAAAATACGAGTATATTGTAACTAAGAAATACGAGTTATATTGGATAAAAAAACATTAATTATTTTTATACACTTAAACATAAAAAAATCCATATTATTAATTTTTAAGACTTTTATTTGCGAAAATTTTGGGTCTTTAAGACCAGGTTCATTTAACCTTTTTTTCAAATCACCCTTTCCGATTACCTAAATAAATTTGTATTTTGTGTTTTTTTAGTTTGTTTTTTTATTTGTTGTTTTTTTTATGTAACATACATTAATAAAATAACTCTCCAACTTTCAAATAAAACTATGTAACTCGCTCTGGCATTGGCATTTTTTAAAAAGCGACAGTAAACACTCTTAATTTCAAGTCAGTAATGTTACGTTTTTATGTAACATACATTAATAAAATAACTCTCCAACTTTCAAATAAAACTATGTAACTCGCTCTGGCATTGGCATTTTTTAAAAAGCGACAGTAAACACTCTTAATTTCAAGTCAGTAATGTTACGTTTTTATGTAACATACATTAATAAAATAACTCTCCAACTTTCAAATAAAACTATGTAACTCGCTCTGGCATTGGCATTTTTTAAAAAGCGACAGTAAACACTCTTAATTTCAAGTCAGTAATGTTACGTTTTTATGTAACATACATTAATAAAATAACTCTCCAACTTTCAAATAAAACTATGTAACTCGCTCTGGCATTGGCATTTTTTAAAAAGCGACAGTAAACACTCTTAATTTCAAGTCAGTAATGTTACGTTTTTCATACCCAGTTTTCCGTCTCTCTCCACCATCCCTTCCCTTTTCCTTTGATTGATAATATCTTTTTTTTTATTACGTATATTACTCAAGAAATTTTGATGATTTTTGCGACCATGTAACTTCCTTTATTTACTTTTATCTGGTTTGTTGTAAAAATTGTCACCTTGCAATAAACTCGGTTAAACAATGAAATGTCAAATAAAAAACAGTTGTATAGTTAGTTGAAAGAGATCACCACTTAACAAGAAAACCACCAGATCATACTCTGCACAAAAAAAAATTGTTAAAATGAATACGAGTTTATATTAACTTTATTTTATAGATTGAATGTACCCATGAAATATAGATGAAGCTTGGTATGAATGTAGCATATTTGTATATATATAATATTTAAATAAATACGTGTTTTATAAAACGAGTATATGAGTGAAGTTTTGGAAATGCAATTTCTTTACATATCTTGCATTTGCAAAGTTATGATTGTTATGATTGCCACCACAAAGTTATGATTGCTACCACAAAGTTATGATTGCCACCATAAAGGCTAAAAATTGCTGGTTGTGAAAATAAAAATTCATTACCAAAAATAAAATGTTTAAGAAAAAGTGTTTTCTCCTAACGCACGAAAATAAACTCCCACCTCAAATATTAACCGGACCATCGAGGCAAACAGAGCTAATGAGTTAAAAATGGGTATTCTGTGTTTTTGGACTTATTAAAAGAAACAATCTGCATGTGTTAGAGAATCTGGAGGCATTCACAAAAAATGGAATAAAGTTATGTATAGCTATAGAATATAGTAAGTACCCTTAGGGTGGTTCTTTGTCATTTTTATTTTTATGGTACTCCACTAAATATCCAAATTGGGGATGAGGATATTTTGAAGAGCACGGTCACATTATGTTCGGTTCCATTAATAAACTTTTCAGATTTGAGATTCACTGCAGTAGGCACAGAACTCACAGTTTGTCATCACACGTTATTAGCAATATGTTACTGTCGAACGTTAAAGACAAGAACACTCGCACACGTTTAGCGCGTGCTATTATTGCAACCAGGCAAGCACTTCCCAAATTAGGAGATTGTTTTTTATTTTGGATAAAATACCGAAACCCCTCGAAATTGACCGTCTCACCAATTAAGCTACAGAGGTCGTCATTAAATAACCATGTAGAGAGCAGACCCTGCTCAAGGGCACTCCAGCTAGGATTACAAGAATCCATTCAATATTCTTACTGAAGGTTAATCCTACTAAAGCACAGTTTATATGTTCCCAATAAATATAACCGTGTAAGGATTCACCTACTGTCCGAACACTCAGTTACGCGTAGTACGAGTATATGGTAGATATATTGAACCAACTGTGGATACATTTTCGGCACCGCCTAGCAGTATGAGAAGAATCCTGGCTGATATTCTTCCTTACGAATAAGCTAACTATTGTAGAAGCAGACCCTCTGCGTAACAGGAGAATCCGCGCAAAGTGAATAAAAAATATGTATTAAAAAATAAATTAAGTGTACGGATAGGAAGGTTGTGGCTGCGGCAGTTGGATTTGACATTGTATTACAATTCCTTTGTATACAATACAACCTGGTGGCCTATCACTATGTTAAAGTTTCTTCGAACCAACCAGAAACATGTTAAAATGCAGTGTGTAATAAAACATAAAAGGACACTTTTATTTTGTGTTCCGTCGGAAATTGGATCTGAAACACTCGGGCTGGAAGTTAAACCGTTGTGTCTACAAATCAGCGAATGATCATTTGTCAATTTAAAGTATCTAATTTAAATGTACTTACTTGGTGTAATGCAATGGATTTAAATTTGCTTATTTCTTTATGTTTAGTAGGATTTTTATTCTTTTATATAAAATATATAGTACATGTGTCTGTCTTCTGATCTCGGGGCTGGAAATTAAATTCTTGGCACATTTTTGAAAAAAATCTTTCAGTATTCCGAATTTTTAATCTGAAGGTTTTCCATCATGGATTACAAGTGTTTCATCTTCAAAGCTCGAAATAAGGATATTACCTCCTTATTCAATTCAGTATGATAGTATATGATATATCATATTTATGATAAAGGATTGTATAAAGAAATAAAATGAATAAAATACGATGAAAAACAGCAAAGAGTATGATTAAACGTTAGGGGAAGTATTCATTCGTAGTTTAAGTCGTACGTTCAGTTAAGACATACGAGTATTTAAGACTAGTTGCAACCCGTGAAATATTCACGGAAATAAAACAAAATATACATTTTTGAAATACTGAATGGAGCAAGATCAGCTTAAAGTTTTTTGAGTTCATTAATGTTTAAAGTTTAAAATAAAAAAGGTACAAAGATGAATTATTTAATTCTCAAAAATCTCTTTATACACGATGTTTTGTGTATAAACATTACTGTTGTTCAATTTAAATCGTTGATAAAGTTTTCCTTGAAGACTTGTTTCAGATATATTGACTTTAATGTTTTCGCGTTTCCGACATCTTGAAAAAGCCACATATAATTGTTTGCATTAAAAAAAAGAGCAGAAGATAAATAAACACAAGTAATTATAAGGTTCAATATAATAGGAAATAAATGAATTATTTAATGAATTGCAATTCAAAATAAATTGGCATTGTCCCCTTTTACACCGGTTCGTTCAGTATAATTTCAATATGTTTCGAAGTACTCCTTTCTCACTCTCTTGTATTCAAAATTCCATTCTCGTATTCTTTCTTTGGCGACCACCGTACGGGTTTTGGCCTATTTATATTATGATCTTTCTAATTGGTTAGATTGTACCCTATGATATGGTTTGGACGAATAAATGAAGAAAGAAAAATAAAACAAATATATAGAGCGAATGGGAGTGGATAGTGTGACAGTGCAAGACCAAGAAAAGTGTGGTTGGATCAAATTAATGATATTTTGAAAGTAGGAAACCTAGAAAGTCAGAGAAATCGTAGGAGATATATAAGAGAGTTTATATATATATGGAAGAGGCGAAGGATATGTCGAGATAAAAAAATCTGGCGCTCATTCTTCTCTGCATATCCCTACAGAATATGTGTTTCTTCATTCATTCGTTTTACATACCCAAACCATCTCAGACTTTATTCTTATGACCGCTATATATACGTTTATTTTACTTTTTTATGTGAAACCTACCTGCATTACGACGGACATTTGTCTAGAAGCAGGGGAGTGATTTGTATACTTCATTGTGAAAAATAGAAATGATAGTTAAATTTGAAAGAAACGCAACTTAATCAACTAACATAGATTTGAAAGGTTGTCTACTCGTCTACTCGTAGAATGACTTTGCCCTCATTTTTCAAACTCAATTATTTATTTTACTAGCTCTTAGTAAAAAAGTTTTTTGTGGCATGTGTTACGAAAGCGTTAACTTTTTTACGAAAGGTCAGATAATTTGCAAACTATTATTATTTTAATATTAGGTATTCTTTGTCTATTTAGATTCGAATTCAAACAACATCGTGTTAAGGTACGGGGATAATAATAAGTATGCGAGAAAACATGTCGGTGAGTCGATAAATACTAATCAATATGAACTGGCATGGGGGCCGAAAGTGGAAACAGTGGTGTGGCGGTGAGAAATTTCTAATTAGGTCAATTTTGTGGAATTAAGCCATAAACGAATAAATATCACATTTATTAATGATTCCCGTTTATTGAAATCAAAGTATTCAAATGAATTTCAAGTAAAAAAGAAGATATCGGAGGATGAAAAGATTACAAAATGTACATATAATAAATACATATCATCACACCGTGTCCCTTGCGGGGTAGGCAGAAACAACAGATCTACATTTTTTTATCAATCACACAGTTTTCGCCTCTTCCACACTTCTACATCTCGTCATGCACAATCTTCTATTATTCATACTTTTCACTTTTTCTTCTTTCCAAATTTGGTCTCTTTAATCCAGTCATGTTTTCTCGGATTATTCTTTTCCCGCCCACCTTGCACTTCAGACTGGTATATTCACTTAGTTATTATTTTATCATTTGTTCTCTCCACATGTCCAAACCATCTTGACGTTTCTTATTTCATCTTACTTTAAACGTCCATTTTTACATGCATTTATTTCGAGATCTGCAGTAGAAGATTTAAATCTTCTTTATTTTTTTTATGATTGCGACGTCACGTAGTGACGAAAAAAGAACTACCCAAAGGAACTCCTTCGGTGGCGACACACCTGAGTGTGAAAAGAATGGTAGTAACGATGGACAGTAAATATACTTTTGAAGATTCTGAAGGCCTGGAGCTCAAACACCCTAGTAAGTTGCCAGTAGAACTATCCATGGACGCCACTATATCAAAGTAACCGATCAGTCCCAAACACCCTAGTAAGTTGTCAGTAGAACTATCCATGAACGCCATTATATCAAAGTAACCGATCAGTCCTAAACACCCTAGTAAGTTGCCAGTAGAACTATCCATGGACGCCACTAGATCAAAGTAACCGATCAGTCCCAAACACCCTAATAAGTTGCCAGTAGAACTATCCATGGACGCCACTAGATCAAAGTAACCGATCAGTCCCAAACACCCTAGTAAGTTGCCAGTAGAACTATCCATGGACGCCACTAGATCAAAGTAACCGATCAGTCCCAAAATGAACCAAGTTTAGACTGGGTGGAGTTTCCTTCGGGAATCATCAAACTTGATTATCATCGTTGGTCTCAAAAACTATAACAGGGCGAATAAACAAGATTGAAGCTAACGAGTTTGCTATTAAAACTTATATTGCCAGAGATAAATTAAGTAGTCTTATAGTTAGGGCACATCCACGGGGAGGCGAGGCGTATCTTGGTGCACGGATTTTTTAATGTGTGTCTTCAAACGAGAAGGCGATTAACGATGTTGACAACTGCGCCTCTAGGCAGGCTTTATTAATCGCGCGAGGGGTCATCTCTGGCAAGAGGTGAAGGTGGACGTCACCTATACCTGCGAGCTGATCTTTACCGAGAAGGATAATTGCGACACGACGCTGGACCTTCAGATCCAACGGAACCAGCTCGGCTTAAGACTGAAAGTGTTTTCGCTGAACATGTCTTATAAACCTTGGCTATAGTCAACAGCGCCCATCGTTGACCGCTGATCAGTATCCTCTTGGCAACTGAGAGCCAACTTCTGTAGGCCCAGCATCTAGTTGCGTAACACACAATTCCCGAAAATACTGCAATATAGAAGTCTGCTCGTACGGAAAGTAGGCTTCATATGAGCTTCGTTAAACGCACAACAGTTAGAAATGTCTTTCTCGCACTCAGTAAGAATAATGTAATATGATGAATCGATCCCAGGTCACGGTCGATTGGCACTCCGAGATTAGTTGTTTCCCGCTCGCATCTCTACAGCTACAGTAAGAATAATGTAATATGATGAATCGATCCCAGGTCACGGTCGATTGGCACTCCGAGATTAGTTGTTTCCCGCTCGCATCTCTACAGCTACAGTAAGAATAATGTAATATGATGAATCGATCCCAGGTCACGGTCGATTGTCACTCCGAGATTAGTTGTTTCCCGCTCGCATCTCTACAGCTTAATCGTATCCTTCTTCTATCAAGTCTAAGTTTCCTTCCCGTGTATTTTTTCATTACACTATTAAATATATTTATACCAATTCAGTTTGTGTATGTAGAACGAATGATAAAAAAAGTGTAATAAAACAAATAAATAGTGCAAATGTAAGTGGAAGACCAATAACACAGGTTCGATCAAGTGATATGCACGAGTTGGTGTTATGCTATCGATACGATTTTTGGGTTAAAAAGAACAAAATGTACCAAATGTTCTAAGAAAAAGTGTATATGCTAAGAATGACCATTTATGACCCCATTGAATGATTAACGAGCGTATTTGATTTAAATATATTTTTTCCAAGGATATGCTCTAAATATTTATTAAAATATAAATATTGAATGTAATTTATATAACTGAATTTATATTTTGTTACGCCAATAGCGGCCAGAAGTGACGAAGCTCTTATCAGCTTATAAATATTTGTTCCCCCATCAACTACTCATCACCACTTTCCCTCCACTTGTCTATCAATAATTCCGCAATTTGTGGAGAGAGCGGGAACAAATCGCGGCAAGAGACCGTACCGCTACAAATCCCTGTCAAGGACTACATTCAAACTGACAGTCCATGCTGTTCAACGACATTAACTTATATATTTTATTAATTTTATAATAAACATACCATCACGCTATTTCCCTGGTGTAATAGCACACACACATTACATCTTCTATATCCATACACCTTTTCAATAATTCCTACGATATCTCTATCTTTTACATTTCCTTTTTTCAAAATATTCACTTGATCCAATCATATTTTCCACTCTACTTGTATCTGGATAAATTTTCGGTGGTAACTGCAAATTTTTTTTATGTGCAAAAGTACAGATACATTTCGAGTTGCTTGCCTATGACAGCGTTTCTTAATCCAAACAAGGCCGAAGAATTTTTATTTCCAATCAGAGCCGGGACATAGAAAGGGCATTCGGGGCACTGACCCTAAGTGTTTTATCTGAAGGGCGCTAAAATCAAACGAAAAATTGCATTAAATTAATATTTTTAAAAAAGATCTAGTCTTGACCAAGACATTTTTTCAGATGTGACTATTATCTCTATTGATCTGTCAATAATAGTGGGTTTAATCTATCAAAATAGTGTATTCGAGTCTAGAGTTGGAGCTCCCTTAAGTAGAATTAGATGTGACTATTATCTCTATTGATCTGTCAATAATAGTGGATTTAATCTATCAAAATAGTGTTTTCGAGTCTAGAGTTGGAGCTCCCTTAAGTAGAATTAGATGTGACTATTATCTCTATTGATCTGTCAATAATAGTGGATTTAATCTATCAAAATAGTGTTTTCGAGTCTAGAGTTGGAGCTCCCTTAAGTAGAATTAGATGTGACTATTATCTCTATTGATCTGTCAATAATAGTGGATTTAATCTATCAAAATAGTGTATTCGAGTCTAGAGTTGGAGCTCCCTTAAGTAGAATTAGATGTGACTATTATCTCTATTGATCTGTCAATAATAGTGGATTTAATCTATCAAAATAGTGTATTCGAGTCTAGAGTTGGAGCTCCCTTAAGTAGAATTAGATGTGACTATTATCTCTATTGATCTGTCAATAATAGTGGATTTAATCTATCAAAATAGTGTTTTCGAGTCTAGAGTTGGAGCTCCCTTAAGTAGAATTAGATGTGACTATTATCTCTATTGATCTGTCAATAATAGTGGATTTAATCTATCAAAATAGTGTATTCGAGTCTAGAGTTGGAGCTCCCTTAAGTAGAATTAGATGTGACTATTATCTCTATTGATCTGTCAATAATAGTGGATTTAATCTATCAAAATAGTGTATTCGAGTCTAGAGTTGGAGCTCCCTTAAGTAGAATTAGATGTGACTATTATCTCTATTGATCTGTCAATAATAGTGGATTTAATCTATCAAAATAGTGTATTCGAGTCTAGAGTTGGAGCTCCCTTAAGTAGAATTAGATGTGACTATTATCTCTATTGATCTGTCAATAATAGTGGATTTAATCTATCAAAATAGTGTATTCGAGTCTAGAGTTGGAGCTCCCTTAAGTAGAATTAGATGTGACTATTATCTCTATTGATCTGTCAATAATAGTGGATTTAATCTATCAAAATAGTGTATTCGAGTCTAGAGTTGGAGCTCCCTTAAGTATAATTAGATGTGACTATTATCTCTATTGATCTGTCAATAATAGTGGATTTAATCTATCAAAATAGTGTATTCGAGTCTAGAGTTGGAGCTCCCTTAAGTAGAATTAGATATTTAAACGGGACTAAATGAATTGTCCTTTTATTATTAATATAACAATTTGATTTCGAACAAAATAAATTTAGGTGAACTTACCTATACATGATTTCGATGCCCTGAAAGGTCGAAAAATCAAGTTGTAAATGTTTGGTATTTCAGGTTTTATTCCTTTATTTTGGTAAACTTAAAGGGTAGAAGTGACTAAAAAAATAAAAACTAACCTCCCACTTTTAAATAAGGGGAAAATATTATAGCAGTTTCACCCGTTCCGGAAAGTGTCTAATCTTATTTGGGGGCGTGTTTTCCAACCAAAATACCTCGTTCCGGCTCTGCTCCCAATCTTCTTCTTCTCAGTGTCATGTCAGGTCCCCCCAACGTCAACTATCACTTGAGAGTAGATATCTTTGTCCCCGGTAGCCCGAAAAAGATCTCCAACGCCCCTTACGTCAGTCCAATCATGTATATTGCGGAGCCAGGAGATTTGCCTCCTGCCAACACCTCTTCGGCCTTCTATTTTGCCTTGGATGATCAGGTGCAGTAATTTTTACTTTGCTCCTCTAAGTAAATGACCCAAGTAGGACACCTTTCGGATTTTAATATTAGTCAGCAACTCTCTATCGACTTTGGCTCTTTGAAGAACCCTCGTGTTGCTGACCATATCCGTCCAGGGTATCCGTAGCATTCTCCGGTGCATCCACATTTCGAATGCTTCCAGTCGGTTCATACTACTTACTTTGATTTTGTTAAAAGTCGCACGAGATGATTCAATTCTGCACTTGACTTCGGTTTCTGGGTCGAGGTCTTCCATTAGGATACTTCCGAGGTATTTAAATGTTTTCACTCTCTCTATATCAGCACCGTTCAATGTAAGACATGCTCCTGCGTGATCCTGCCGGCCAAACACCACGAACTTAGTTTTACTCACGTTCATGTTCAGCCCCAGCCTCCCACCGGCTTCATTAATTCTATCTATAAGCGTTTGAAGGTCGTCAATACTGTCTGCCAGAACAACTGTATCATCTGCGTACCTGATGTTATTGACGCATACACCATTCACTGATGCTCTTAAATACTTTCCAAAAAGTGATATACAAACGAATGAAACTTAACAGAGCATTGTAAATTAATATCAAGCGATTATTTACAATTATTAAGGTAAAGGTTACGCAAATAGGTGAAAATTACTGGATGAGTGTTTTTTTTATAGCATAACATTTTTAAAAGAATATATTTTTTAAACATACATACCATCACCCCGTTTCTTCACTGGGGTAGGCCAGACTTTTCTATCTCGACACACATATTTCGCCTCTTCCACATTCATACATGTAATCGACATCTACAATTTGTCTGACGTTTTACATTTTCTTCATTCAAAATTTCATTCCCTTGGCCAAACTTTATTTTCCTTAATCTACTTCTACCACGCCTTATATTCACATTTGCACCTCATTTGTTTTATTAGTTTTTCTTCACTCATTCATTCTACGTCCACGTTTCATCTTAATGCATCAAAATTCGTATTCGAATACTATTTTGTACTATCATCTGAGCAGAGTTTTACGCTGTCCGATTCGAGTAATATTTGTCATTTGCACGAAAAAATATTATTACGAGTGTCATGGACCCACCACAGAAGTTACGTATCAATTAATGAATGAAGACACATTACCCGTAACGAGTATATTTGATTCAGTTATTAGATATCACTTGTGCTATACAGCCCTTATCTATATCTTAATATCTGGCGGTAACTACGAGTTATACGTGTAATAAAATGAATCAAATTATATACTCGTAAATTTAAACGAGGAAATTATATAAATTTAAACGAAGACAAAAACTAACATGAAAGCATTCGGCAATAGAATAATCAATTAAAGAATGCTGATTATCCGACAAGTATAATAGAAGAAATATAACAAAGTGCGGACAAGGGTAATTTTCATTAGTGACGACGTCCGTAGCCTAGTTGGTAAAACGCTTTTCTTCAACCCCGTGGATTTGGGTTGGATACCAAAAATTAATAAAAAACTTCGTACCCAAAACAACGTAAGAAAAAAAAAATATTATTAAAAGAAATCAGGTAACAATACTAACACACGCAGAGTACGTGTTCGTGTGTTGTTGGCTCTTCGTGTGCGGTGATGAAACCATAACTTGTGGTTCTTCCTGTGGTTTCTAGCCCAAAGAGTTTGATTACTGGGGCTGAAAACATTGTTGTTTCACGGCCATGCTCTTCAATATGTCCGAATCACTACTTAGGATGTGTTGAAGGGTACAGTACAAAAGATAAGAAAAATTAATGCCATCGGAGATGACTGTGAAATACAAGTTGTGATATGTATGTCCTGTTGCATATAGGACAAAGACTGTCAGTACTTGCACCATATCTGCGTATTTTTTCTCCATTGGGTCCCTGATAGCTAGCAATGGTTTTAATATTTAGTTGTATATTGAATAAAATCCGATGTTGTGGTCATAGAAAAATAATCGTAACATATGGGTGAATAATGAAAAAATGGAGCATGTTAAAAATAAACATAACATATGGGTGAATAATGAAATAATGGAGCATGTTAAAAATAAACGTAACATATGGGTGAATGATGAAAGAATGGAGCATGTTAAAAATAAACGTAACATATGGGTGAATAATGAAATAATGGAGCATGTTAAAAATAAACATAACATATGGGTGAATAATGAAAGAATGGAGCATGTTAAAAATAAACATAACATATGGGTGAATAATGAAATAATGGAGCATGTTAAAAATAAACGTAACATATGGGTGAATGATGAAAGAATGGAGCATGTTAAAAATAAACGTAACATATGGGTGAATAATGAAATAATGGAGCATGTTAAAAATAAACGTAACATATGGGTGAATGATGAAAGAATGGAGCATGTTAAAAATAAACGTAACATATGGGTGAATAATGAAATAATGGAGCATGTTAAAAATAAACATAACATATGGGTGAATAATGAAAGAATGGAGCATGTTAAAAATAAACATAACATATAGGTGAATAATGAAATAATGGAGCATGTTAAAAATAAACGTAACATATGGGTGAATGATGAAAGAATGGAGCATGTTAAAAATAAACGTAACATATGGGTGAATAATGAAAGAATGGAGCATGTTAAAAATAAACGTAACATATGGGTGAATGATGAAAGAATGGAGCATGTTAAAAATAAACATAACATATGGGTGAATGATGAAAGAATGGAGCATGTTAAAAATAAACGTAACATATGGGTGAATAATGAAAGAATGGAGCATGTTAAAAATAAACTTAACATATGGGTGAATGATGAAAGAATGGAGCATGTTAAAAATAAACGTAACATATGGGTGAATAATGAAAAAATGGAGCATGTTAAAAATAAACATAACATATGGGTGAATGATGAAAGAATGGAGCATGTTAAAAATAAACGTAACATACGGGTGAATAATGAAAGAATGGAGCATGTTAAAAATAAACGTAACATATGGGTGAATGATGAAAGAATGGAGCATGTTAAAAATAAACGTAACATATGGGTGAATAATGAAAAAATGGAGCATGTTAAAAATAAACATAACATATGGGTGAATGATGAAAGAATGGAGCATGTTAAAAATAAACGTAACATATGGGTGAATAATGAAAGAATGGAGCATGTTAAAAATAAACGTAACATATGGGTGAATAATGAAAGAATGGAGCATGTTAAAAATAAACGTAACATATGGGTGAATGATGAAAGAATGGAGCATGTTAAAAATAAACGTAACATATGGGTGAATAATGAAAGAATGGAGCATGTTAAAAATAAACGTAACATATGGGTGAATGATGAAAGAATGGAGCATGTTAAAAATAAACGTAACATATGGGTGAATAATGAAAAAATGGAGCATGTTAAAAATAAACATAACATATGGGTGAATAATGAAATAATGGAGCATGTTAAAAATAAACGTAACATATGGGTGAATGATGAAAGAATGGAGCATGTTAAAAATAAACGTAACATATGGGTGAATAATGAAAGAATGGAGCATGTTAAAAATAAACGTAACATATGGGTGAATGATGAAAGAATGGAGCATGTTAAAAATAAACGTAATATATGGGTGAATAATGAAAAAATGGAGCATGTTAAAAATAAACATAACATATGGGTGAATAATGAAAAAATGGAGCATGTTAAAAATAAACGTAACATATGGGTGAATAATGAAAGAATGGAGCATGTTAAAAATAAACGTAACATATGGGTGAATAATGAAAGAATGGAGCATGTTAAAAATAAACGTAACATATGGGTGAATGATGAAAGAATGGAGCATGTTAAAAATAAACGTAACATATGGGTGAATAATGAAAAAATGGAGCATGTTAAAAATAAACGTAACATATGGGTGAATAATGAAAAAATGGAGCATGTTAAAAATAAACGTAACATATGGGTGAATAATGAAAAAATGGAGCATGTTAAAAATAAACGTAACATATGGGTGAATAATGAAAGAATGGAGCATGTTAAAAAAATCTACTATTTTATCAGACAATACGGAGGTTAACAGGGATATATAGTAGAACGGCAAGTAGTGAAAGGAAACATATAACATATCCTCGAATCGCACAGTGTCCACATCTGCTAAGATAATATATTAAGATAGTATGCCATCTTTAATGTATGAGATAAATTTGGATGTGAAAAAATACGGAAAAGAGCCGAATAAATAATGCATTTGGAAATACATGCATTTAGTAGAATACATCATGTGACAATGTATGAAAAAATACTGAATGAAGTGATTTGGGATGAATGTGAATTTAAGATTGATATGTTGAGTTAGATAAAGAAGAGCACTGAGATGGTTTGGGTATGTATAGTAGAAAAAATGAATTAAGAAAGGCTAATTAAACAAATATAATGTGAATGGAAGGCGTGGTAGAGGAAGATCTGGAAAATTATGGTTGTAAAAAGGCAATGATATTTTAAAAGAAGGAAACGTTAAAAGTTTATGGATATGGAGGAGGGGAAATATTTGCGTCGAGATAGGGATATTGACTCACTGTTCTCTCTGCCTTCACCCGACAGGGTTATAGTATAGCGTGACGCACCAATTCCTGTCGAGGTGGGCAGCTTACATCCATTTACAGTTGCAGTCTAAACAGCGCTATTTAAATTTCCTTTAATGCATATTGAGAAATTAACTCGGGAGCTCATGAGCATTATTAAATAAATACAGTGCTTCATCTGATATTTTGATTACATTTTTTTGTAATGAAGAATGACGATTACTCTAACAGGACATGTTGTTTTTAAAATAGGCAATCCATCCAAACTAAAATGATTTGTGCAACCGAATCAAAATCACTATACATTTATATGAGTCAAAATAATAAAAGTAACTTTGGAAAATGACAATTCTAGACAATTTAAAATTTCAACTGATTAAGCTTTAAAATTTTAACAATCGGTGTATAAGTGAAAAAGTTCCAAAAAGAAAGAAGAAACGCAATATTTATTTTGAGATCTTACATCTTATACAATTAATTAAATTAAATTGAATTTACTAAATAAATCTATCTTATAATTAATTACACGTTATGTGGTAATAATAATGACATAAATTA
The DNA here is from genome assembly GCA_949825065.1 of Odontocerum albicorne. Taxonomy (NCBI): domain Eukaryota; kingdom Metazoa; phylum Arthropoda; class Insecta; order Trichoptera; family Odontoceridae; genus Odontocerum; species Odontocerum albicorne. The sequence continues at coordinate 36,153,655 of OX463843.1, read as the reverse complement.
TCCTAGTATGAATTAATTACCTTTATGTTAAAAGTGATAATCGGAAGGCCTCTTTTTAGTAACTGCTCTGAAAAAAAGTACTTTGAGCACAGAATATTAACAACCTCCGTGGACTAGTAAATAAGACCCTTGTCTTCTTACCTGTCTGTTGCGGGTTCGATTCCCGTTAGATCCCAAATTTAAGAAAACATGTGTTCCAGTCTAGTTTTCCCTTAAGACCTCTGACATATTTTCGTTAGTTGGAAGAGGTTGTGGCATTGCAATAAGCTGAATAGTTTGTACTGTTAGTTAATAAAGTGTAATACAATACAATAATTGTGATCTGCGAAGTAATTTGTCATAAATAACAATATCGGATTCAATTTTTAGTCTGGTTCAAATCTAAAGTATCTTGAACATATTTTTATAGGCTGAAAGATAAATCCGTCATATCATAGAAAGTTCAATACAATATTGATGACCTGCGTGACATATTAGGTAAAACGTCTGTATTCTAATCCAATCGGATATCAGTTGATACGCAGATTTTTATAGGCTGAAAGATAAATCCGTCATATCATAGAAAGTTCAATACAATATTGATGACCTGCGTGACATATTAGGTAAAACGTCTGTATTCTAATCCAATCGGATATCAGTTGATACGCAGATTTTTATAGGCTGAAAGATAAATCCGTCATATCATAGAAAGTTCAATACAATATTGATGACCTGCGTGACATATTAGGTAAAACGTCTGTATTCTAATCCAATTGGATATCAGTTGATACGCAGATTTTTTTCAAAAATCTAGTTGTTAATAAATGCTTGTTTAATAACTTTTTGGTTAGTTTGAATAAATCGCATTTTAAATTTTTTTTAAATTTAATTTACACATTAATTAACATGTAAAATATACAAATTAACCCACCAGGTTGTAATAATATAAACAACGAAAGTGTTATGCGACAGTACAATAATAAACTTTAAAATAAAGAGCATATTGTACGCTTCAACAACTTTGATTTTGCAATCAGTAAACTTGTTTTACAACGGATTAAAATAAAAGTACTGGCTTTGAAAAAGTTTTTTCAAAATAATGGAAATTTCCGAAAAGACTTGCTCAAGCGTGAAACTCTGAAAAATACCTTGACTTGACAATTGCTTTATGTACAGTGATTTATTTTTTGGCTAAGTTAAAGAACTTTAGAAGTAAAAAAATATTTTTGACCTCTTTAGAGACAGCTCTTTTTTGGAAGAGAATGCCAGAACAAACATATATACATCAAGAAGCCAAATGCATGCCCGGATTAAAAGCATTCAAAGACCGTTTGACCCTTCTGTTTGGTGGAAATGTCGCCGGATTTAAATTGAAGTCACTTTTGATATATTAAAAAAACCCAAGATCCTTCGAGGGAATCGATAAGTCTACTTTGCCGCTAGTTTATCGTTGAACAAAAAAGCATGGATGACACAATATCTTTTCCAAGACTGGTTTGACAAATGTTTTATTCCTGAAGTAAAAAAATATTGCGAAGAAAAAGAAATAGATTTTAAAATATTGCTGATTATTGACAACGCTCCGAGTCATCCTCCAAACTTAGTTGAATCCCATCCAAACATAAAAGTTATTTATTTACCTCCCAACACTACAAGCATTTTACAGCCGATGGATCAAGGGGGTATTGCTAACTTTAAATTGCATTATTTAAGAATTACTTTTGCCCAAGCAATCGAAGGAATAGAAAAAGACCAGACTTTGAGAGAATTTTGGAAAAACTATAACATCTTTCGAGCAATTAAAAATATCTCAGAAGGATGGTCAAATGTAACGACATCATGTATGAATGGCATATGGAACAAACTATTAAAACGTAATAATAATATGAATTTTAATAGAGAAAATGAAGTAGGAGAAGTAACTAATATCATTGTACAATTTCCTTAAAAACTTAATCTGGAAGTTGACAGGGAAGATATAATTCAACTTTTAGAAAATGATGATGAAGAGCTCACAAATCAAGATTGGATTGAGGAGGAACGTGCTATAGAAAAAAAATCAAAAGAATTAAAAGAGCTAGATGGATACAATGAACTACCTAAAAACTTTGTGCTTAAAGACATGGCTGCAGCTTTTAGCCAAATCAACAATGGAATCCGACAATTTGAAAATATGAACCCAGACACCGATAGATCTTCGAAGGTACGCCGCCTGATTCAGCAAGCACTCGCCTGTTATAATGAAACTTATAAAACTTATAAATGATATGTTTGTGAGAAAAATAAACCCCACTACTACAATCACTGAGTCACCTATGGATATTATTAGTACAGATGATGAAAATACTACAGAATAATTTTGTAAATATATATTATTCATTATTATACTCGTATATTACATATAGTACATCTTCTGAAATAAATACTACTAACGTACTACTCACTTTTTATGCCTATTATTTTATTTTTTCCAAGGCGCTAAGAAGTTTTACTTCTACCGCGCGATAATCTCACACATCTGTTTACTAATTCCGATCTGTTTTTGTCAGGCATTTTTTAATTTCAGTTTTTTATTCACCGTGTATATGTTAATATATCATATGGCTTAAGGTACCACAAGAATGAATGAAGACATCAAAGAAGAGAGGAGATTGTTATTATACATCCCTAAAGTGTACGGATCGAAGGAAAGCAAACGCTTCAAACTTTAGTTTTTATGGCGATAAGCAAATAAGTGATGATAATACGATGCCCCGTTTTGCATGCGGATCACGCCCCGGCTTACAATCCTCGTGGATACGGGATGCCAACTAAATAATAAACTATGGTAAATGCTGATTAACTGGAGATTAAAAGAAAATCGTTAGCATTATGGCGAGAGAAAATACTTAACACTTCCCATTAGCATTTTAATTGTTTTTGATAGCGAGATGGCATATTATTATATGAAAAACTTTTGATGGGATTTAAATAAAATAATAATAAAACGATAATTTATATAGCGCAGCTTAGAGTCATGATCCTCCTCAAGGGCACTCTTATTCGGGTGTCGAACCAACTATTATATTATTATTGAATGATTCAAAGTTAAAACAAAAAAACAATAATCATACATACAGACCTTCATTCCACCCCCCTTAGCGTCAGAATTTCTTATATTGATACACATAATTTGCTTTTTCTTCATTCATACACTTTTTCACACAACTCCTTAAATTTCTCTAACTTTCTACGTTCCTTTAATGATTCACTTGATATAATTCTACTTTCGTTGGTCTTCTCTCTCTCTCTCTCACGCCTTCTACTCATATTAGCACTATATTCGTTCCACATGCCAAAACCATCTTATAGTATTTATCATCCTAAGATTCACATTTACTCCTTATCACTTCGTTCCGTATTCTGCCTTACATTTACTCCTCATGTTTCTTTTAAGTGCATGTAACATATTTAACAGCATTTATTCGGCACATATGAATCTTTTTCCACGTTCAAGTGTCCCTCTAATTCATCAAAATTGGCACTAAAATACTATAGTTGACTATCATCTACGCAGATTGAACAATAATCATAATAATAAAATAAGTCGAGTGTAAGCATAGTATGGTGTCTACTATAGTAAGAAAATATTATATTTCCACTAATCTGCATAATAATAAAATAAGTCGAGTGTAAGCATAGTAAGGTGTCTACTATAGTAAGAAAAGATATTTCCACTAATCTGCATAATAATAAAATAAGTCGAGTGTAAGCATAGTAAGGTGTCTACTATAGTAAGAAAAGATACTATATTTCCACTAATCTGCATAATAATAAAATAAGTCGAGTGTAAGCATAGTAAGGTGTCTACTATAGTAAGAAAAGATACTATATTTCCACTAATCTGCATAATAATAAAATAAGTCGAGTGTAAGCATAGTAAGGTGTCTACTATAGTAAGAAAAGATACTATATTTCCACTAATCTGCATAATAATAAAATAAGTCGAGTGTAAGCATAGTAAGGTGTCTACTATAGTAAGAAAAGATATTTCCACTAATCTGCATATGTTTAAAAAAATCCGTAGACAATTAACCAAGGGATGAAAAATACTAAGAAGCTTAAGTACAACCTTTGATTTGTTATTATAACACGTTCTTTAAAACATTAATACAGACTTTAAAACATTATTACTAGTATTATGTACATGCATACTATCACGCCATTTCCTTGTCGGGGTAGACAGAGAGAACAGAGCACCATACTTTCCTAACTCAGCTACATCTTTAGCCTTCATCACATTCATACACCTTCTCATAAAACATCTACGATTTTTCTGACTTTCTACGTTTTCTTCTTTCAGAATATCATTCACTTGCTCCAATCATACTTTATATTGGTATTCTTCTCACACGCTCTCCACTGAACATCTGAACTGTGTATATGTTGTGTTGTTCTTTCTTCATTCATTCATTCTACATGCCCAAACCATTCTAATGCACTATTCTTCATATTTCTTAATACAAGACTAGTAGTGTTTGATAAAAATAATTTCGCCATAATCGGGTAAGTTGCTTAGAGTTGTGATCCTTGTTTTTATTTGTTGACTCATTCGTTCAACACTTGAGGGTATTTATAATAAAATTGACTGATAGCGTGTGAATATTTTTTAAATATTAGTATGAGAATTATTTGATGTAAGGTTTCAATGAGTTCTGGTTTGATTTTTACTCAACATCTCTAAAGGTTTGTTACATATTTTTGGAAGAGATTTGTTTGGTTGCAAATGAAAAACTTTTAAGTAAATCTTATCAGATTTTTTTTTAAAACTCAGCATTTTCTACAAATATTCCAATATTTTTATTTGAGTATAAAAATATTTTTTCATGTATTCTTTTGTCACAAAGTTTTTATAATGTCGACCTTCGTGGCCCAGTTAATAATATGATGGACTTCACCTAGGAGTTCCGTTGAATTCTTGTTCATGAGAATGTGGTGCAAGGAGAAGAACTTGGATCGTATTGTTTCAACAGCAGTTTACGTTTTCAAATCGTCTTCCAAATTTTGGTTATAAATATTAAAATATTGACATTCCACTGCCAATCAATTTATATGGAGCTAAGATACTGAAAGGAGCCGAATAAATGCTGTAGAAATGTGTGTATTAAGAAGAATACGTGGAGTGACATGGTATGATCTAATAAACAACAAAGTGATTTGAGATGAATGTGAACTTAAGGCTAATGAATTAAATTAGACAAGAAAAGCAATCTGAGATTGCTTGGGCGTGTGAATGAATGAATGAAGAAATACTAACAAAAAAGTGTACAGTGCAAATGTGATTGAAAGTCGTGATAGAGGAAGACCTAGGACTGTGTGGTTGGATGAAGTGAATGATATTTTGAAAGAAGGAAATGTTAAAAGTTATGGAAATCGCAGCAGTGGCATGAGAGAGTGTATGAGTGTAGAAAATGTAAAGGCTGTGTCGTCATAGGAAAGTCTGGGGCTCTGTTCTCTCTACCTACCCCAACAGGGAAACGGTGTGATGGGATTTATTCATGTTATTAAATCTTTCAAAAAATGTTTGAATGTAATATTTCAGATTTTTACATTAATTTGAGTTATATTGATATTTTGATATAAAATATAATGCCTTTATGTACATAAATATGTTTAATATACAGATGTCATTGATTTTATAAGGCGTGTAAATAATTGATTAATTATTATAATTAAGTATAAAAATTTCAAATAATTATTGTTATATTTATTTATGGATCTGTAATGGCCAATGAAACTGTTGATGGCTGAAAGACATAAAAAACAAGAAAAAAAGAAAGTGTAATACAATACAACAATTAATTCTGAGATATTACCATACATACGCGATTAGATAAAAAAAATATTGCTTTTATTTTAAAGTTGGAGACATTTTACAAAATGCAATAAAGTATCTAAATAAATAAAAATAATTGATCTCGCCACATATCTAATAGTATATTTTCCAGTGCATCGATGCGACTAAGGAGAAGCCCTGTAGTGGGATTTCGTTATATGTTATTCTCTTTTATAGCCTCTATACTCGTAGTTTTATTAAGTGCACCTACAGTCAACACTGCCACTGCCACTGCCACCTTTCAGTTTATGGATCAGAAGCGATGCTACAGATAGTATTCTAAAATGTAAAAGAATATCACTTCTGAATAAAAAGCATTGTAAAGGTTCGCACAAGCGTGAACAGAATTTTCACAATGCTTCAAAATAGTAAGATAATTTTTATCAGCTATTTTTACTGCACATTATAATACATAATAAAAATACTTGATAAAAATCATAGTTCAGTTCAATTCGATCCCACCATCATCCACGTATTTAAGGGGGGAAATAAGCCCCCCTTAAGCGATACATTCGTGTTATAAAACCTAATATGTTGGTCTATAGACAATATAGTTGATATCATATCAAAGTTTATGGTCGACAAGAATACTTTTTTACAACAATTAAGTGCAAATCCTTTCAAGTTATATGGGTAATTGATTATGGTTAGCTTTCTAGAGGAGGATACTGTAACATATGGTTGTTTTTTAAATATATTTCAGTCTTATGTGTACAATACCCGGCGGTAAGTAATACACATCGGGCTTAAGAAAGAGACTGTCGGGCATAATCGACTAACTTCGGCTTCGTAGAGCATCGTCTCTGTCGCACGATACGCTAACAGTCCGGTATCTAGAAAGACAAATTGCGACGGAACACGTATATGAATGACAGAGATGATGCTCTACAAAGCCGAAATTAACTGAGTATGGCCGACAGTCTCTTTCTTAAGCCCGATGTGTATTACTTACCGCCGGGTACTGTACATGGTTAAACATGCTACATTTGGCAGACTTATTACTGTACAATAATTTCCTCCAATTAACCATTTATTTCAGTTTAAGGATAAATGGTTACCATCACAGTTCAGATCGATTCCGCCACCACCCATGCTGGGAACAAAATAAGGCTACATCCAGCGTGCTTTATACTTGAAGATCAAAATCTTCTTTTTTTATGAGCACGACGTCACATGATGTCAAAAAATAATCTATCCAAAGGGCTTCGCTTGTGCGACACACCTGAGTAAAAATAATAGTAGTGACGACAGATTTAAAATCGGACGTGACGGGAGAAGAAAAATTAGTCACATCACAGTAAATACCATATACTCGTACTTATAAAGTGGTTTAAGACCTGGAGTTCAAATAGTCTTGAAAGTAGCCAGTACTTTCACTCAAAACTTCAAAGTCAGCAAAATTAGTCACATCACAGTAAATACCATATACTTATAAAGTGGTTTAAGGCCTGGAGTTCAAATAGTCTTGAAAGTAGCCAGTACTTTCACACAAAACTTCAAAGTCAGCAAAAATGTTCTTTTACGCCACTAGATCGGAGTAGGCGATCAGGTCTGAAGGTGAACCGATGTAAGGCTGAATTGAGATATATTGACTCAATTATTATCGCAGATTCACAAAATATGATCTGCAAATTGATTATCATCATTATCACCACGTCATGTGGTGGTAATGATAATAATCAATGTAGACAGGAAGAAAAAATCTCCACTTAATTCTACCCTTGTACATAGCTTTCGCATATGCCTCGTTCAAACACTTCGTTATGCACTATCCTATTAAAAAAGCTTTCACTATTATCTTCTCTTTCAGAATCCGATCTATTGATCGTTTCACGTTTTTCTAAGTCTTTCTAATCTTCTCATACGTTCAATGATACTAGTATATAATAATTTGGTCTTTCAACGTTAATTCCACATTTTTATTTGATCCACGTATTTATATTAATGCGTCATACATAGTTTTTGCACCCATTTTAGGCAGCGTTACATTTCTACGCCATTTCTACCACTAACTGTAATGCCTGTACCAAGGTTCCATTATGTGTAGCCAGCTTTTTACTGAGTGTGTATTAAAACAAAACAGCAAATATAAGCAAATCGATAGAAATATTGGAGTGAGTGCAAGAGTATGTAGTATTTATTATATCTAAGATATATTATAATATTTAGAAGAGAACAACATGGCCTAGTCAATATTAGTCAAATCGGTGCCTGTCTTCCAGCCCGTTGAAAGACCGGCATCGGTTCTCGTTGGTACCTGCATTTTAAAAGGGGCTGTATTGTATTACATTTCCGTTGTATACAGTGCAACCTAGTGGATTTAAATAAATGTTCCAGCCAGAAAGATATCAAAGAGACATTATGTAAAAATCAAACTAGAATCATCCATATAAAAAGAATTAGATATCAATAGAAATCGACCTAAAAATGAAGGTTGAAAGTCATCTTAATATATTTATCACACAGTTATGAACTTGAAGTATAAAACAATTCAATATACATATTTAAGAACTTAATACGATACAATAAATGTATAGCTCAAATCGTTTTCGCAATCTCAATTTTTTTTAAATTGATGTTTAAAATCGCAGAAAATTAAATTATTGCATTTTGTTTTAAATTAGGAATAATAATAATGTCGCTTAGCATCTAAATGTATCCATAATTCATATTTTAACTTCGTCAGACCTGGCGTCCATCATAATGGACTCATATTTCATATGCACTTTGTTAACAACTTTGTGGTATATTTCTTTTCCCAATGATAACAAATGAATTTCATGATACTATATTTTCGACTCTGAACGTTTTGGGTGCCATCTATCTAAACTAATACGACATAATGTTTCATTTAGTGTAAATAATACACTTACAAGCAAGATTTTTTTTGTTTAAATCTTAGAATTAATCCAGGTTTGAAGAGGTTAAGACACCTTGGACAAACTAAGGGAGCAACTGCAATCTCATTAAGTTTTTCACGAATGAGTTCGCATTATAGCACATTCAGGGCAAGTACTCGTATTGTGAGATAAGAAAAGACACCTCGTCATTAAAGAGATGGTGGGGGACCTCAGTCATATCGGAAGATGATAACATATAGTATATGACTTGGTTTTGTAACATTAAGAAATGGACTAGAGTAACATACAGTACATGGTGTAATGAAGCTGGTCGATCTGATTCAAGAGTGAGCCGCTTTTGCTTTAGTGCTATTTTCTCTCGTATGATTTATCTTTCACTGTCGGGCATTTAGTTTTCTCATGATGATTAAGTCTTGGGAGTCTTCTCGGGAATGAAAATATTCGACCTTTTTTCATGATGTGAACTAAAGTTTGGACCGATCCGCGCACCATTTCCCTGTCGGGGTAGGCAGATAGGAAAGAGCGCCAGATCCTATCACGACACACACTCTTAGCCTCCTCCACAGCCATACACCTTCTCATATAACTCGACAATTTCTCAGACTTTCTACATTTTCTTCTTTCAAAATATCATTTTCTTGATCTAACCATACTTTCTTTGGTCTTCCTCTTATACATCTTCCACTCACATTGACAATTTATTTGTTTAGTTAATCTTTCTTCTTTCATTCGTGCCCAAACCATCTCAGCATGCTCTTCTTCATCTTACTCAACACATCAGCTTTAAGTTCACATTCGTTCCTAAGCACTTTATTCCGTAATCTGCCATTCAGTGTCACCCCATGTATTCTTCTAAGTTATGCATTTCTACAGCATATATTTATTCTTTTTTGGTATTTTTTTCTCGTCTACGTTTCACTTTCAAACATCAAAGATGTATTATACTTCATGTATTCTACTGCATTTAATCGGCTCCTATTTGTCATTTTCCTCATCCACGTTTCACTATCAAAGATGTATTTTACTCCATGTATTCTACTGCATTTAATCGGCTCCTTTTAGTCATTTTTCTCGTCGATGTTTCACTATCAAAAATCAAAGATGTATTCTACTCCATGTCTTCTTCCTGGCACTGTCCCAACTCATTGCCTAGGTAGGCGTTTGGGGTCGGCTCTCCTCGTTCTCAGGCTGTATATTCTTCGGTTCTGGGTGTCGCTTTCATCAAGGCCGTTTCTCTGCAGGATTTTGGAGCATGGAGTCATCCAGTAGTTCTTTGATCTACCTCTGGACGTCTGTCGAGGAAGATCCACAGACATTGCCTGATCTACAATATGGTCTGGTGGTCTCCGTCTTATGTGCCCGTACCATCTGAGCTGTCGCTCTTCCCGCTTACTATTTATATCAGTGACCCCCAGGCAACCACGAATGTATTCTACTGCATTTATTCGGCTCCTATTAGTCATTTCCCTCGTCCACGTTTTACTCTCTTACATCAAAGTTCGCAAAAAATACTATTTAGCAGATTTTGATACTAACCCGTTCGAGTATAAATGTCTTAGTGACTCGTTGACATCGTTTATCATAGCTACACGCCATTTGATATCCCTCTTGACTCTGTGCCTACCCCGACAGGAAAGTGGCGTGATGGTATGCATGTATGTTGAGTACAATAAGACATCGCCATTAAATGAACGTTGAATTTGCCTGCTGTGGCAATAAAGAAGGATGAGCTGGTTTATTTTCTTTAAAATATCGCTCTTGAAGTAATCTTACTATAAAAGCGATTGTTTTTTCTTTCGGACCAGGCTGGTTTGTAATTTGATATGAATCCAAGGTCAAGGAAACTACGTCGGAACGGCCAGTAATATAAGTTCTATTGTCACGTATTATATTAGTAGCAGCGCGGGTTGAATCGCGAACAATTTGTTTTTTGTCGCTTGTAAAGTTTGTTCCAAGTTTTAACTAGTTCAATACTACCCCATTAAATATTGGCACCATGGATGTATTGAAATACCAATCCTCATGAAAGGAAAAGACAAATTGGAAAAATGTATTCATCTTAATCAGTCTTTGTGTATATATTATATTGGAAAAGAAGATTATATACTCGTAGGATGATGAGTTCTTTTATCAGGGTAGTATGTTATATTAACGTGCAATGAACGAGCTGAAAGGAACATTAAAAGAAGGACGGCGACAACTTACAACGTAAACGGAGCACTTAATGTTTTATACAACAACCACGTATTACTAATAGTAGAAAAAATTGCAATACATACAAGTGTGTTGGTGCCCACCTTAATGTATGTAAGGGGAATTTGAACTTGGCAAAAGAAAGATAAGAGTGAGATTAATGCTGCGGAAATTCGTGCACTAAGGAACATTTGTGGAGTGTCAGTGTTTGAAAGAAGACGGAATGAAGACACTAGAAATTATAGAATGAATATGTTAGTGGATGTTTTCAGTAAGATGAAGATTTTTTTACGATGGTTTGGACATATGTAGAAACTGAATAATGAAAGAATGACTAAACGATTGGATTCATTTTTTATGTATGGTAGTGAAACGTTGACGTGCAACATGACTGAAAAGAGTCGAATAAATGTTGTGGAAATTCGTGCACTTAGAAGAAAACACGGGGGTGTCAATGTATGACAGAATACGGAATGAAGTGATTAGATGTGAGTGTGAACTTAAGGCTGATGTGTTTAACAAGATGAAGAAGAGCACTCTGAGATGGTTTGAGCACGTGTAATGAATGAATAAAGAAAGACTAACAAAGTAAATATACAGTGCAATTATGAATGCAAGGTGTGGTAGAGGAAGATCAAGTAAAGTATGGTTGTATCAAGTGTATGATATTTCGAAAGAAAGAAATGTATAAAGTCAGACAAATCATAGACTAGAAACCGTTCTCTTCTTTCTGCCTCCCCCATAGAGAGACGGATTGATTGTATGTAGCTATGTATGTATGTATGTATGTATGTATGTTATGTTATTTGAATTCTTTACTCGTATAATCTTACACAGTTAAGAGTGCATATTATGCAAAAAGCAGAAGCAATCCAGTCGATATTTACGTTGTGAAGTTTCTCTTCAAACTGCGTAATACAAATTATCAACAAGAACACAATTTACCATAAAAACGCCCTGTATATCTAATCGAAATTCGTATACAGGTTGGCCCAAAAGTTATTTCTCCACTTTAAAAAGGAATAACTTTTTTATTTTTTAATAATTCACATTTATTATTTTATAAACAAAAACATACTTCTTGAAAATAAATTTTATTTAGTTTTGAAAATTACATCCTTTTAATAACTGCCATTTTGGGTGACGAGGCTACTTCCCCCTAAACAGATTTGTTAATAAACAAAATATGCGATTTTGGGGGACAGAAAATCCAAGAATAGTCCACCAACGAGTCTGCACCCCGTAAAAGTAACGGTTTGGTGTGGTGTAAATGCGAAAAGAGTTCTTGGACCTTATTTCTTTGAATATAAGGCAGAAAAGCCACTAACCATCATTGGCGAAAGGTATCGAGAAATGCTAGAGAATTTAGTGCATCCTGCAGTCGAGGACACACCAGAGGTATGGTGGCAGCAAGATGGTGCTACTGCCCATACAGCTCGCCCGACAATTAAACTCTTAAGACGAATTTTTGGAAGAAGGATAATTTCACGAAACTCTGAAATCAAGTGGCCGTCACGCTCACCTGACTTACCTGCTCCAGACTTCTTTCTACGGGAATATTTGAAAGATAGAGTGTAGCAATTGAAGGCCAACATTCGTGAAGATGAAGAAATTGAAGAAATAAGCCAAGAAACATTACGACAGGTGATGGTTCACGCCTTAGAAAAGGCGCGTCAGTGTGAAGAGCGAAATTGCAGTTATTTAAAAGATTTAATTTTTAAAACTAAATAAAATTTATTTTGAAGAAGTGAGTTTTCTGTTTATAAAAGAATAAATGTAAATTATTAAGAAATAAAAAAGTTATTTCTTTTTAAATGGAAGCGTGACTTTTGGGTCATCCTGTATATAATACTAGATATGCTTATGCGTAACTAATACAAAACAAAAATATTATCTTAGTGAGCAGTGCTACCTTTTACATTGGTATGATACATTAGTAGTATACGATTTACGATATCAGATTTTTTCATTTCGAATTACCATAAACATAAGAAACATTTAAAATAAAAAATACGGTAGATTTCTAAAAACATCATTCATTATAAAAATGAATGCAACTGAAAACAGGGGGAAGTATAGAGATTTCGATATCCCAGTCAGTTACCGAGACGACGGTGGGGGTTAAATATGTCCAATAAAACATTTATTTATAAAATCTTTCGAGATCCTGTTGTTATGAAAACATCTCGAATTTAATTTAAGACTTTTATTTTGAGAACACCTGACACTGCTCAGGGGTAGAAATACATTGTCATACAATAGCCAATATTATTTATGTTTCCGATACCAAAGCATCCAAAATATTAATACTCTTGAAGTTTAATCGTCTATATAAATACGAAATACATTTATCTGCTCCATTTCATGGTTTGTTTCTAATCGGATCAATCGATTCAATGATATTTTTTCACAAGCCTCTGGCCGACGACCGAATGGTATAATGTTACCATTATCTCTTGTGATCTTTTATAAAGAGTGTTTTTTTCTTGACTGTCCTATTAAGTTTATATTAACATCCTACTTCAATTTAATATTTGTGTTTATCTTTAGTCATATATAAATTGTTCATTAGCTCTCTACACTGACCAAAGGAATAACATTTAAATATGATTACTTTAACAATATTATAAGTCTACCAGTCGTCGTCAAGTTAGGATCTCCATATCATTAGATTCACAGATTTTATTTGTCAAAATTTTGTCCTTGCTGGAAAGCAAAAACTTGTACACATAATTATCGTTCGACCTTCATTTCCTAGCCAATAAGATGTATGTCTTCCAGCCTGGAGGTTAAAGGCTCGTTTCCCGTTGGTACCCAGATATTTAAGGGGTTTTAGCTTTGTATTCATGCAAGGCATTTTTATACATTACTGGTTAGTTGTGAGATATTACCAAGTGGCAATGAACGCATCCCACGTGCTTTTCTTAATCTCACTCAACACATCAGCCTTCAGTTCACATTGATACCTAATTACTTCATTCCGTATTCCATCATATATTATCAACTCATATATTCTTCTCAGCGCACGCATTTCTATAGCATTTATTTGGCTCATTTCAGCCATTTCCACGTCAACATTTCACTTACAAACATTAATGTTAGTACTAAAATACTATTGTGGACTATTGACTATCATGTTAGCAAATTTTGATACTGTTCGGTCTGATTATATATGTTTAAGTACCCTATTGACTGAGTCCGCCATCGCTACTTGCCTTTCGGTATTCCTCGTAATCCTTTCATCATCAGAGAAAATAAATAATAAAATATGGGTTTATTGACAGCAACTTAGTATGTACATATATAAATACATTAAAAAATCGCACATGCATATGTGTATATCTCAAGATAAATAACAAAAAATACATTTGAAATAGAAGCTATCAAAAGGTCTGGGCTCATCTCATAACATTTCCCGACCGATATATACCTCACCAATACAGGGGGAGCCCGGTCGCGAGGACATCAGATGTTTTTCACCCCATACCCTAAAAAATCACATTTATAGATGTGATTGGCTTCATTTAAAAACATTTTTGACTTTGACGTTATGGAGCAATGCTTTGGTTTAAGTTGTGTCATGTTTCATTGATCCATTGATCCACAGGAGTAAAAATAGGGCGAAACTTTTTTAGTTCTTTGGTTATTAATTAAATTTTTTTAAATAATGCTTATTACTATAACCTTTTCTTTCACCTTTTTATAATAATGTTTATTACTATAACCTTTACTTTACTTTCCCCTTAAAATTAAAACTCAATCTTTCATGTCAAAATCTATATTCAATTTATTTTTTTCATATTTTCCTTGAATTAATTTTGCATTTTGGTCACGAGTTACCTCGTATTATTGTTAGTAAAATTATATGCTACTCAATATTAACACAAATGGTTTTTTATCAAAAATTAATTTTTAATATTTATTTTATATTCTCGATTCCTGAAGGATTTCAAGTTACTCGCCCCTATTGTACAGACTCCATGTTTAATTAAGCTTTTGAATAAACTACACAGAGGTAGACGATATTAAAGTTTGTACTCGTTTCACTTTGCAAGTTGCCTCAAGCAGATTTGAAAGGTTTATGTTGAGATTGAAAATTGGCTTATATTCAGATGATCCACAATAAGTATAAATTTCATTAAGAGTCACTATAATGTCAACTTAAGTAACTCAATGAAATTCATCCATATTGTCTTCTTCTTACGTCAAGTAAGTAATAAATATAAATAAATAAATAATAGGTTTATTGATAGCAACATAGTATGTACAGATTATATTTAAATAACACTTCTAAAACACATAAATTGCAGATAATACATTAAATACAGAAGCTATCAAAAGGTCTGGGCTCATCTAATAGCATCCCCTCGGCCAAGATACACCCCACCAATATAGGGTGAACCACGGGGACACCAGATGTTTTTCAGCCCACACCCTTGAAGTAAAGGTAGAAGTGCGAGCAGTGAGAAGAACAGGTGGTGTATCAATGTATGACCGAATTCGAAATGTAATTGAGAATGTGTGCAGAAAATAAAATGTTAAACATGATGAAAAAGATCACTTTGAGGTGGTTTGTGCATGTTGAATAAATGGATGATGAAAAACTTATTTCATACATTCATAATGTAGGTTCTTTTTTAATGTGGTAGAGGATGGCTGAGAAAAGTTTGGTTGGACCAAGAAAATGAAATTTGGATAGAAGGAAAGGTAACAAGTGAGAGAAACAGAAGAAACTATATGAGATGGTGTACGGGTGTGAAGGAAGCGAAGGAAGTATGTCATGATAGGTAAGATTGGCGTTCTATTCTGTCTACTTTAATGGCTTGATGGTATGTATTTGGAATACAAACGAAAGATTTGTCTTTTGGAGATATTTTTACATCTAGACCTTTTCACGCATCTCCGGTTTGGCTATAATTAATCAAAGTGTAATACAATATAATAAGATTCATCAATATCAAGGATTTTTACATCTAGACCTTTTCACGCATCTCCGGTTTGGCTATAATTAATCAAAGTGTAATACAATATAATAAGATTCATCAATATCAAGGATTTTTACATCTAGACCTTTTCACGCATCTCCGGTTTGGCTATAATTAATCAAAATGTAATACAATATAATTAAGATTCATCAATATCAAGGATTTTTACATCTAGACCTTTTCACGCATCTCCGGTTTGGCTATAATTAATCAAAATGTAATACAATATAATTAAGATTCATAAATATCAAGGATTTTTACATCTAGACCTTTTCACGCATCTCCGGTTTGGCTATAATTAATCAAAATGTAATACAATATAATTAAGATTCATCAATATCAAGGATTTTTACATCTAGACCTTTTCATGCATCTCCGGTTTGGCTATAATTAATCAAAGTGTAATACAATATAATAAGATTCATCAATATCAAGGATTTTTAAACAAAATTAACAAATTTTCTACAGTGCATGCTCAACGCTGAGTATTGTAGTCCTTTGTTACATGTATCTATAACTTGGTGCACTATTTGTCTACACCCTTCCCGATGTTGAGCTATGTTAACTGTATCATTTGAAAAGGATCTTGGTATATCTTTTGTTTGGTCTTTACCTCTTGTAGGAAACTTTATTCTAGCGCATTTCCTCTCAATTGTATCCGTGATCTTCAATTTCTCCAAATTTTCGCTGTGCTTTCAGACAAACATACCCAAAGTATTTTTTGGATTCATATATTGCATGTTGTCAAAAGTCTTTCGGTTATCACTAATTCCTGAATTAACGAGACGTTGGTTCTTCTTGTGGTCCACAAGAGCAGTTTTATCGTTAAGTTTATTTTTATTTTTAATAAGAAATATTGGAATTTCTACGCGGTTTAAGCTATAATTAAGGGCTGAGGTGTATGCCCATGTAGTTACGCTCTGGACTAAAGTGCCGAAGATCATCGTGTCAGCTCGAAGCTGTGTTTTGTTACTTCTCTACTCGAATAATAATGCTATTTTTTTCTGTTTAATATTCAGTGCAATAAGGGTACTTATGGCTTCAATCTGTTATTTTTTAAGATCGAAAATGATGCGAAAAACGCGAAATTTCCAGTTTGTTTCAGAACACGGACGTTCTTATCAATCAGGTCAACAGAGACTAATTTGTATACCGACATATAATATCACCTTTTACACATCTTCATTTGCTGTTAATTCGGCGCGACTGTGGAACGAACTACATCCGGCAATTTACGTTTAAGGGAAAATTGAAAAAATATTACCTAACAATATCCTTTCCTACTTTTTCTTTGCTCTCCTTCCTTATTCTCGAACGTATTCCTTTAGCTTTACCATTATTGATAGAAAATTATCAGTTATTCGTTTTTTTTAATAAATTCAAACGATTATTTTTTTCGTTTAATTTTAATTAAAAGCTCTTGGTTTCAAAATGAGCTGTTTGGTTGGAAGAAATTGTTGTATAAAAATAAACCTACTAAGTTTACCATATTTAACAATGTTTACAAATAATGAAGAAAAAAATAAGAAAAAAATTCAGGTAACGAAAATATACGTTTTTATTTATTGTCTACTATATATCGCCTAGCAAACATTTTTTGTTTGTTTTTCCATAACGCATCATTCCAATCTATATTTATTTTAATTATAATCGACGCCCCTGTTCAACTTTTTTATTTTTATTTTTATTGATATATGTGTGAGTTTTTTTTTTAATTTTAATATTGCATGTATTTTTTATACTAAATCAAATATGTAAATACACCACCCTTAACTCAAAACTTAGTTAAGAAATTATTGTCTAATAATAAAGTCACCGAATTGCACCATTTAAAATAAAGAAGTAAATACGTGGATATTAAGTTATACAATACATTTATGAAAATATTTATTCATAAATGTAAAATTTGTTTATATATACTCGTATATATCATTTATACATCGTCCTCTTTTACACCGGTTCAAAAATTGTTAGCTAGGTATTTAAAATTCGTTCAGTATCACGGACCCACAGAGATTCAAATTTCGAATTATTTTCGGAGAAAATCCAAGTATTCCTCTCTCGCTCTCTTGTATTTAAAATTCAATTCTCGTATTTTTTCTTTGGCAACAGCCGTATGGGTTTTGACCTATTTATACTATGATTAAAAAAATTATAAACTTATTTAAAATTTAAAAAATTAACTTAATCCTTTTACACGCCAAAATTTAAATTAACATTTTTCCTTAACGTAGTGCGATGTTATGGGAAAGCGGGGAATACTATATAACGGTAATATTTAAGATAATATTAAGGGCCAAATTATTTATTTATAACTTAAAATGTATAAATAAACCAAATTTGTTTAAGTTGGTATTAATATTAAATTGTAATAAAAGATAAAAATCCTTTAACTGTTTCAACTTTTGGTGGCAGTCATTACCCATTGCACACTCCCGGGTAACACATTTACGAAGATTCAATGATCTATCTATCTATCTATCTATCTATCTATCTATCTATATAAATAAAAATGTAAATGTTCGTTAATTATTGCTAGCTAATCTCCGGAAGTTCTCTACCGATCGCTTTGAAATTTTGAGTAAAGTTAATATTCGTCAACGGAAATGTTATTTGATTTTTATTTATATATATATATCAGTGTATATAATTTTTTTTTTAAATCAAAAAGAAATATTTATGCGAACCTGTGGTTTGACATGGAATTAATGGAATTAATCTGTCAAATTTCATCTGTCAAATTTCATTTTCGGCGTTTCGGAATTTACGATGATTTAATGTAAAATTAATTATAAATTTATTATAAATAAATTATTTTATAATTTTATGTTTAATAATCTATATAAATAAAAATTTAATCATTAATTTTATAAAAATTGAAATTTTATATGTATTACGTACTTTTATAAGTCGAGACACGAAACAATTGCGAACCGTTTTACCGACAGATTGACAGATGCTTAATTGCTCAGTGAGATTGACATTTTGGAAAAGTGATCTACGATTGAATCATATTTTGGTTCAATATATATAACATTTTATTTATATAGATAAGATAATAGATAATTGACTTCAATAAATGAGGTAAGTTATTGATATTATATTTAAATTAAAAAATATGATGTAAAATCGTTCATTTAAAAAAAATACTAATTACGAACACGTTTGCTCAGTTGACATTGCGTCATTACGATGTACTTTTACGACGTAATAGAAAAACTTGATAAAAAATAGTTATATTGTCATAAAATTGACTTGGTGACTATGGTAAATTGTATAAGTTTAAAAATAATGGACTTAAGAATTATATTTGATGAAAAACTTTCATTATTGATTCATATTTCAAAAGTTAACCTAACTTTTTTCAAATTTGCATCAGTACTTATATCTAATCAATTTTACAATTGAATTTAAGCTTAAAATATAAAGCACTTACAATTATATTTATAGATAACAACAGAGAAAAGAATAGTGACACATACATATTATTCCTGTGTTATACATACATAACATATATTGAACTTAAATACACATATAATTATTAAATAATTTTAAAACAATGACTGTAATTTATTATTAATACTGCTTTTTGTATCCTCATGTTAATTTAAGATAAAGTTGTATTATTTGTCAATAATTTTAAGTACTTGTATAACCTGTCACATGTTCATTTGTATATAAAGACACTTTTATGTAATTAATTAAATAAATAAATTATTTGGTGGTACATTAGAAAGAAGTACCCGTAGAAATATCGCAAAAAAAAATTAAAATTAAAACAAACTTTTACGCTGCTCAGTTCCTTTTTTAATGTTTCACAATTTTATATGTTTTAACTTTCTTTTTTCGTTTTCAGTGCAATCGATCTGCTTTAGTTTATCAAAACATCGAAGAAGCAACAGAACGACGTGTATCCAGACTTGAGAATGCACGGGGATTATCTCGATGTTTATGTCGAAGAAGCAGCATAACGACGTGTATCCAGACTTGAGGATGCACGGGGATCGAGATCTGTAGATTCAGAACTGGTTCGTTCTCATCATAATATACGCGACAGGCTGATAGAAATTGAAATAGGTCAGTAGGAATATCAAAAGTATCTTTTTTATATAGAATTAAATTTTATGTTTATATTTCAAAATCTATCAAATCGTATGTAGAAATGGAGTTTTCTTTTATTAGTTCCAATTATCTATTTGTCTTCCCTTAAAATTTAATAAGTTACCAATTATCGGTTTGTGTCCCTTAACATTTAATAAGCTACTTTTATGTTTCGCAATTTTATATGTTGCATGAAATACTCTACTTTGTGGCGACACGTAAAGACGTTGAAATTAACTACAAATATGCGTGTCCAGCTGCAAAACGATTGATCAGTTGAGATATTCTCACATCAATCGTATGTAGAAATGGAGATTTGTGACAAGATGTATTAATTTGTCATTATTGTTAGTTTTTTGTAATGTATTTACCTTAATAACTTGCTATTTATTAGAATCGAGTCTTATATTAAAGTCGATAAAATAATTATAATCACTGAATGTCTATATTTTTTAACGTTTCAAAATTTTATGTGTTTAAACTTTCTTTCTTTTTTTTCAGTGCAAGTTCATCAAAATGTCGAAGAAGCAGCAGAACGACGTGTATCCAGACTTGAGGATGCACGGGGATCGAGATCTGTAGATTCAGAACTGGTTCGTTCTCATCATAATGTACGCAACAGGCTGATAGAAACTGAAATAGGTCAGTAGGAATATCAAAAGTATATTTTTTATATAGAATTAAATTTTATATTTATATTTCAAAATCTATCAAATCGTATGTAGAAATGGAGTTTTTTTTATTAGTTCCAATTATCTATTTGTCTTCCCTTAAAATTTAATAAGTTACAATTATCGCTTTGTGTCCCTTAACATTTAATAAGCTACTTTTATGTTTCGCAATTTTATATGTTGCATGAAATACTCTACTTTGTGGCGACACGTAAAGACGTTGAAATTAACTACAAATATGCGTGTCCAGCTGCAAAACGATTGATCAGTTGAGATATTCTCACATCAATCGTATGTAGAAATGGAGATTTGTGACAAGATGTATTAATTTGTCATTATTGTTAGTTTTTTGTAATGTATTTACCTTAATAACTTGCTATTTATTAGAATCGAGTCTTATATTAAAGTCGATAAAATAATTATAATCACTGAATGTCTATATTTTTTAACGTTTCAAAATTTTATGTGTTTAAACTTTCTTTCTTTTTTTTCAGTGCAAGTTCATCAAAATGTCGAAGAAGCAGCAGAACGACGTGTATCCAGACTTGAGGATGCACGGGGATCGAGATCTGTAGATTCAGAACTGGTTCGTTCTCATCATAATGTACGCAACAGGCTGATAGAAACTGAAATAGGTCAGTAGGAATATCAAAAGTATATTTTTTATATAGAATTAAATTTTATATTTATATTTCAAAATCTATCAAATCGTATGTAGAAATGGAGTTTTTTTTATTAGTTCCAATTATCTATTTGTCTTCCCTTAAAATTTAATAAGTTACAATTATCGCTTTGTGTCCCTTAACATTTAATAAGCTACTTTTATGTTTCGCAATTTTATATGTTGCATGAAATACTCTACTTTGTGGCGACACGTAAAGACGTTGAAATTAACTACAAATATGCGTGTCCAGCTGCAAAACGATTGATCAGTTGAGATATTCTCACATCAATCGTATGTAGAAATGGAGATTTGTGACAAGATGTATTAATTTGTCATTATTGTTAGTTTTTTGTAATGTATTTACCTTAATAACTTGCTATTTATTAGAATCGAGTCTTATATTAAAGTCGATAAAATAATTATAATCACTGAATGTCTATATTTTTTAACGTTTCAAAATTTTATGTGTTTAAACTTTCTTTCTTTTTTTTCAGTGCAAGTTCATCAAAATGTCGAAGAAGCAGCAGAACGACGTGTATCCAGACTTGAGGATGCACGGGGATCGAGATCTGTAGATTCAGAACTGGTTCGTTCTCATCATAATGTACGCAACAGGCTGATAGAAACTGAAATAGGTCAGTAGGAATATCAAAAGTATATTTTTTATATAGAATTAAATTTTATATTTATATTTCAAAATCTATCAAATCGTATGTAGAAATGGAGTTTTTTTTATTAGTTCCAATTATCTATTTGTCTTCCCTTAAAATTTAATAAGTTACAATTATCGCTTTGTGTCCCTTAACATTTAATAAGCTACTTTTATGTTTCGCAATTTTATATGTTGCATGAAATACTCTACTTTGTGGCGACACGTAAAGACGTTGAAATTAACTACAAATATGCGTGTCCAGCTGCAAAACGATTGATCAGTTGAGATATTCTCACATCAATCGTATGTAGAAATGGAGATTTGTGACAAGATGTATTAATTTGTCATTATTGTTAGTTTTTTGTAATGTATTTACCTTAATAACTTGCTATTTATTAGAATCGAGCCTTATATTAAAGTCGATAAAATAATTATAATCACTGAATGTCTATATTTTTTAACGTTTCAAAATTTTATGTGTTTAAACTTTCTTTCTTTTTTTTCAGTGCAAGTTCATCAAAATGTCGAAGAAGCAGCAGAACGACGTGTATCCAGACTTGAGGATGCACGGGGATCGAGATCTGTAGATTCAGAACTGGTTCGTTCTCATCATAATGTACGCAACAGGCTGATAGAAACTGAAATAGGTCAGTAGGAATATCAAAAGTATATTTTTTATATAGAATTAAATTTTATATTTATATTTCAAAATCTATCAAATCGTATGTAGAAATGGAGTTTTTTTTATTAGTTCCAATTATCTATTTGTCTTCCCTTAAAATTTAATAAGTTACAATTATCGCTTTGTGTCCCTTAACATTTAATAAGCTACTTTTATGTTTCGCAATTTTATATGTTGCATGAAATACTCTACTTTGTGGCGACACGTAAAGACGTTGAAATTAACTACAAATATGCGTGTCCAGCTGCAAAACGATTGATCAGTTGAGATATTCTCACATCAATCGTATGTAGAAATGGAGATTTGTGACAAGATGTATTAATTTGTCATTATTGTTAGTTTTTTGTAATGTATTTACCTTAATAACTTGCTATTTATTAGAATCGAGTCTTATATTAAAGTCGATAAAATAATTATAATCACTGAATGTCTATATTTTTTAACGTTTCAAAATTTTATGTGTTTAAACTTTCTTTCTTTTTTTTCAGTGCAAGTTCATCAAAATGTCGAAGAAGCAGCAGAACGACGTGTATCCAGACTTGAGGATGCACGGGGATCGAGATCTGTAGATTCAGAACTGGTTCGTTCTCATCATAATGTACGCGACAGGCTGATAGAAACTGAAATAGGTCAGTAGGAATATCAAAAGTATCTTTTTTATATAGAATTACATTTTATGTTTATATTTCAAAATCTATCAAATCGTATGTAGAAATGGAGTTTTTTTTTATTAGTTCCAATTATCTATTTGTCTTCCCTTAAAATTTAATAAGTTACAATTATCGCTTTGTGTCCCTTAACATTTAATAAGCTACTTTTATGTTTCGCAATTTTATATATTGCATGAAATACTCTACTTTGTGGCGACACGTAAAGACGTTGAAATTAACTACAAATATGCGTGTCCAGCTGCAAAACGATCGATCAGTTGAGATATTCTCACATCAATCGTATGTAGAAATGGAGATTTGTGACAAGATGTATTAATTTGTCATTATTGTTAGTTTTTTGTAATGTATTTACCTAAATAACTTGATATTTATTAGAATCGAGCCTTATATTAAAGTCGATAAAATAATTATAATCACTGAACGTCGTTACAAGGTTGTATTGGGGCAAATTTGTGAACTGTCATAGAAATCAGAATGTTTGATATTCATCCGTTTGACACGGACCAAGCTTTGCTCTGAAGAATACGTTCATTCGCGAGATGCAGTTGTAAATTACGGTAATAGAACTAAGGTTGGAAGACTATAACTTATGCAATTTAGTGATCAGAAGGATCGGTTGAAAAAGTATTTCCCTATATTCAAATCACTTATAAGAATCAAGATTGGGTGAGTGAAAGAGATATTGTTGGCGCGAAGAACAAAGACGTCTATGAACTTACCAATATTATTCAGTTCCTTTTTTAATGTTTCGCAATTTTATGTGTTTTTGTTATAACTTTCTTTCTTCTTTTTCAGTGCAATCGATCTTTCATTTGAATTCAAATCATATCGTGAATTGACCTATTGGAGTGACGCGATCATTTGCGAGCACGGCGATAAACGCGACAGACTGAGAGTGACTGAAAGACATCAAAAATATTGTTTACCCACAAGCATTGTGAAATTAAACATAATTGAAACGTGTGCTTTCTCTTTTCTTTCTTTTCCATTTAACCAGACTGAGCCACAGCAACGCGTGGCTGGGTACAGCTAGTAATATTAATAAAATGACAATTAATATAGTCTCGGTACTCGTCATGTCATATTTTAACCTGATGAACAATTATGAACTTGAATCAAAACTATAATTAAACAATGTACTAAGATTAAAATTTGTTTAGTAAATCAAATACTTCTCGTAAAGGACAATCCGAAAAATACATGGACTCTGTTCATTTATTTATTAAAACAATAAACGACACATAAGTGTCCTTTATATATCACAGTAAAACTTCAAAATCCAAAAGATAAAGTGTCAATATCTGCCATAAAAATCTTACGATTTATGACACATACATCATTAAATTTTACGTTGACTGTAGTAGGTTATTATTTGAGGTTTTTTTTTGTTGCCAGTGCTTTCGTCAATTGCATTATCATTATGAAGACTCGAGATCAAAAGCACGTTTTTTTTCTGAATCTTATTTTAGGGAACATAAGACATTGAGAAGTATGGAATTGGAAACGATAAACGTAGGAAGGTATGTTATTGTTGGTTATTATTTCCGTGTGCAAAAATGGGTGCATTAAGAAGAATGACAGAATACGGAATGAAATGATTAGAGATGAATGTGCACTTAAGGCTGATGTGTTGAATAAGACGAAGAAGAACACCCTGTGATGATTTGAGCATGTGGAACAAATTTATGGAAAAAAACTAAATAATCAGATATGTAATGCAGATATGAGTGGAGGCGTGTGAGAGTAAAACCAAGGAAAGTATGGCTGGATTGAATTAATAATATTCTGAAAGAAGGGAATGTAGAAATGCAGAGAAATCGTTGGACTTGTAAGAGCCGATGTATTGAAGAAGATGAAACTAAGGATATTTGTCTAGATAAAGTAAGACGCTCTGTCCTTTCTACCTACCCTGACAGGGAAATGGCTTGATGGTATGTACGAGTATGTATGTACCATATGATATAATAGAATAAACAAAGCCCATGAAACATATTTAACTATCAAGATCTACGCTAAAAAAGAGTATCATTGATCTTTCACCGCCTCTATCGTCCAATTTTTGAGACATGAAGAAATATTGAAAAAATCAGGATTTTAACATGACGTATTTTCTCTTTCCGAGAGATATATCTGTTTTTTCAAGTCAGTCCTAGTCTCGACAAAGTACCCTTCGCCTATTATTCTATTGATTTCAGTTTCACATTCACCTTAACCAACAATTGTTGACCTATTATATAATAATTACGTACGATCTACAACACACATTTTTTTAGAAATACTCGTATTTTTTAAACAAGTCAATCGTGTATATGTGTATCTTGTAACTTCCATAATATCCTCTGAAGCTTCTTATGACTCCTCTCCATCCATCTCTGTACCACGTGCTTCAAAGAGCGGTTTTTAACGGTAATCTTGTTGCATCTCTCACTTGGTCAGCCCAACGCATTTGGAATCTTCTTGTGAGTCGACTTTCCACGTTTCCAGTAACCACAAGTCTTTCCAAACTGTGTATTTAACCACAAGCAATGTAGCGCATGAGTTATACTAACTGGCGAACTCTTTTATCATACTGGATACTTTTTTATTTTTTTGTTTTTGAATTATCGGAAATTGAACTCGAAACATCCGGGGTGAAACCCAAGCATCTTACCAACCAGGCCACAGAAGTCGTCACACGTGGCCTTCATTTTATTACATCGTCGAAGTCAACTGTTCGTATAAAAATTATTATAATTCAACGTATTTTTTAGGTTTCTGGAATTATGATCCCCAATTCTCCTTTGAATTCTCTATAGTTGTTAAGCTGGTAAAATAGCCCTGATACCGATAATGATGATATTGTATTATATTTTTACTGTGCACAATATATCCTAACCATCTTATTGCTTAATAGACATATCTCTGAACCAACCAGAAATATGTTAAAGAATCATTAAGTAAAAAAATTGATCAGATCTCTAACTGGAATCGAACCTGCTACCCCTGGGTTTGGAGACAGGCGTCATTCCTACTTCGTTTACAGTGATCATCTGCTTTTAACTTGACAAAGTGAAGCCTTTTAACTGTTACATAATAGTTTTCAGGTATCATAAAAGGAAAACTTTATTTCAATTGAGAAACTTGCTTTTGTGGTAATGAAAACTCAATAAAGCTTATACAGGGTCTTTCAATAGGGACGCTCTAAATTTGTTAGGTTATAGCGGCCATGTTGTTAAAGCAACATCTATCAAATTTGTTGTGAATTGTTTAATAGTGTATGGCAATATACCATGGAAGGGGATAGCGTTGAACAACGTGTGCAAACTATCAAACTTTATTATCAAAATCAGTGCTCCATTCGAGAAAAGTTCCGCGCATTACGTGATTTTTATCCTCGCCACAACCGTCCTGCTGAGTCGACTATTCGACTGGTGGCTGCCTCGAAAAGAACTTGACTGCCTCGAAAAGAACTTGACTGCCTCGAAAAGAACTTGCTCTTTCTGCGACTTCAACTTGGTGAATTTTGCGTCGGGACTTGAGTTTGCACTCGTATAAAATCCAACTGACCCAGGAACTTAAGGTAAACGACTATAGACAACGCCGTGTGTTCGCTGATTGGGCTCTGGAACAGTTGGAAGTTGACCCAAATTTTGCCAAAAAAATCATATTTAGCAACGAGGCCCATTTTTGGATGAATGGATGTGTATACAAGCCAAATTGTTGGTTTTGGGACGATACCAATCCACACGAGATACACCAGCATCAAATGTATCCCGAGAAAGTCACTGTTTGGTGCGGATTTTGGTCTGTCGGAATCATCGGTCCGTACTTCTTCCAAAACGAAACTGGCATTGCCATAACCGTCAAAGGCGAGCGCTACAGATCGATGATAAGCAACTTCTTGTAGCCTAAACTGGATGATATAGATACCGACAACATGTGGTTCTAACAGGACGGCGCTACGTGCCACACTGCGCATGCCACGATGGACATTCTGCACGAGCGATTTGAGGGCATGGTTATCTCGCGCGGCGGCGACGTGAACTTGCCACCTAGATCGTGCGATTTAACGCTTTTAGACTTCTTCCTTTGGGACTATCTTAAATCGCAGGTCTATGCGTATAAACCGCAAAAAAATGATGCCGTCAAAGTCAACATAACGAACGCCATCCAGCAAATTCAGCTAGATTTATGCGACAAAGTCATCGAAAATTGGACCTCCCGAATACGTGCCACCAAGCAAAGCCGCGGTGGACATTTGAACGACGTTATATTTCCTACTTAATGCCATAAAATATTCTTTCAAATAAAGAAAAATTGAGTGGATACAACTTGTTTTATTTACATTTAAAAATCGAGCGTCCTTATTGAAAGATCCTGTATAAAAAAAGAGTTATTGAAGTTACCGAGTCATTATCGTTTACGACCAACGAGTATTTTTTTAAATTAATAAATTATATCTCTTTAATTTACAGAATTATCCCGATACAACCAACAAATGAAGAAATAAAATGCGGCTTAAAAATATATATTTTTATTTAATTGACATTTTTAGTAAAAAATATACGAGTACTAATTTTATAAATATTACATCCTTGCCAATTAAGAAATGTGAAGGAAAATTTTCAAATTTATTTCATTGTGTTCTATTATTTTATTATTTTTAACTGACATTATTTTTGTGTGTGATGGGAAAATGAGAGAGATTTTTTAATAGTGCGATAGGCTTATCACTTATCATCGAGTACGATTGCCAGCAATTCTACCGAAGGCAGACTCATAAGAGTGTTTTAAAGATATTAAATAAACATCCAAGATGATAGGCAGATTTTAATTTGTTGTCCTTTTTGTGGTTTACATTAAAATGTATGTTTAACTAGCTTATGTGCTGCCAACCATAATTTTAAATATCACTTATTAAAACGTAGCTTATGTGCTGCACACCATAATTTTAAATATCATTTATTAAAACGTAGCTTATGTGCTGCACACCATAATTTTAAATATCACTTATTAAAACGTAGCTTATGTGCTGCGTACCATAATTTTAAATATCACTTATTAAAACGTAGCTTATGTGCTGCGTACCATAATTTTAAATATCACTTATTAAAAAAAACTAAACTATCGCATCTGTCTATTGAAATATTGCAGAAGATTAAATCTGTCGTTCATTTTGAAAGTTTAATCTCATTCCGACATCAATTCTGTTGGAAAGCGAAGCTATGCTGTGGATATTTTTTTGTTTCTTTTTCCATTGAGTGAACTGTTGCGCACCAGCAAACTCACCAGTCACGCCGCTGTAACTGATCCGATGGCTCACATAAATGAAACGATCGGAACACACAGGCATGTTGAGTAAATTTTTATTTATAAAATAATTTATTATTTTATTAAAACTGCCGTTCATTTTGGAAATTTAATCTACTTTCCATCGTAAATTTGGGGTTGATCTGTCAAGACAGCGAATTTGTTGAAGTGCTACAGCTTGCACACTATAAACCAATATCGGTTGATATGTTTTTAATTCACAAGATGACAGACAATCATACTCAATTATGATGGTTAACCTATCGTGTGAAAGTATTTTTTTATTATATTACTAAACTAATGGAAAAAAATATCTATAAAATAACTATCATTCAGTCAATTTTCATTTATAACAGATTTGATTATTTTATTTTGTAATGATACATATTTTTTTACAAATAAAAAACATACAAACATTTATTATGAATAATTAGATTAATATCCACTCAAATACCCAGAGTGGAGTAACTACTGGATACGAATAAAAATATGAGTTGAACCGAAATCATAAAATATTTAAGGTAAGTATAGAGAAAGTGAGATTTTGTGTTTAAGAGTTTAGGATCCAAATATCAACTCAAGAATTTGGCATAATGCTACAGTATACAATACCACAGAGAAAAAATCGTCATCTGAATATTTTTTTTAGTAACGTTTTAGTAAAAAGTTTTAGTAAATAACCGCAGAAAACTAACCAAGGAAAGACGAACTGCAATGAAACCTTTGTAGATATTCCGATATTAGAGTAACACATTCGACTTAAGGTGTAGTATAATGTATGTGTATAGTATTCATAAGATATTTCACGCCACAGGACTAGCAACGGCATTAGCTCTGTCATAATCCCCGCCCTATTGGATCGATTTGAAGCAATTAATTTATCAAATGAAGACTCAAAGTTCTTTTCCTCTCCAAAACATGGACATTGAGAGAAAATTAACGCAAGAAGATAGACGCCTTATAGAAGTGGTTCTAACGACAAATATTGCGTGTACCACAATACGCAGGACAAATTTCATCGATTTTGAAATAAATGCAAATTAAACAGCGACTGTGTACAATAATACATCGGTATATCCTCCGGTTCTTCGACCATATTAACAGACGACAAAACACAATGAAGAGACAGTAGAGTATGTACGAGTATGTAGTGTTCATATGTAATAGAAAAATGTAATAAAACCTCTCAAAATCTTTGCCTTCAGATGATTCCTACAGTCATCCATATACGAGTATCTAACATTTATAGGCAGACTATTCAACGCCATAGTTTTACCAACGGTAAAAGTTTTGTCACATTCGTAATACCCCACCCTACTGGT
Source organism: Odontocerum albicorne (assembly GCA_949825065.1). Classification (NCBI taxonomy): domain Eukaryota; kingdom Metazoa; phylum Arthropoda; class Insecta; order Trichoptera; family Odontoceridae; genus Odontocerum; species Odontocerum albicorne. The sequence continues at coordinate 36,123,710 of OX463843.1, read as the reverse complement.
TTGTTTTGGAACAATCAATTCATTCGATGTAGATGGAATCGACCTCAATGTTCTACTTATTATTTTGAAGATAATCAATAGAAATCGAGATGTTTCGGTCACATAAAAAGTGTGAATGGTGACAGATTTATAAAAAAACAATATAAACGAGTAGCATAGAAGGCACAAAAAGTTTGAGAATACTAAAAACTTGCGTTATTTATGTGTAAAATGGATTAAAAATAGTATCAGTCTTAGGCTAAAGTTAACTTGACTGGATTTGGAAAATATGATGTACTCCAAAAATCAGCGGAGACATTCGAAACATTGTACTGAGATATCCAACCAACTGGATGAAACCAAACGTTCTTTCCATAACCACTAGCCCCCAGATTTAATAATTCAAGAACAACCACTTCCTGTCGCTAGGATGAATGAGCATTTCCACTTGGCTATGTACTGCCCTGGTAGACTTGGAAATCTCTTAACAAGCTTCGAACTGAATTTAGAAGAATCAAGGACAACATGTGAAAAATTGGAATGTTGTGCGATGGATTGACTTTTTGTATCTGTGGTGACGAGTAGTCCAAGCTAAGGTTAACCTACTGCAAAGCCTCAGAAGAAGACTAGATTCGTAGAACACCCAGCCCCGTTCAGGTGGTTGAATTCTAAGCTGAAATAATGTAGTGTATTTTACACGATAATAACAAAAAGAGGATTACGACATGTGTATATTTATATACATACCATCACAACATTTCCTTATCGGGGTAGGCAGTGAGGATAGGGCACCAGACTTTTCTATCTCAACTCACATCCTTAGTATTTTCTATATCCATGCGCCTTCTCATACCACTCTTACGATTCCCCAGACTTCCTAAATTTCGCTCTTTCAAAATATCATTTACTTTATCCAACCATACTTTCCTTGATTTTCCTCTTACATGCCTTCCACTCACATCTGCACTAAATATTTGTTTTATTCACATGTTGTACGTGTCCAATGCATCTCAAAGTGGTCTTCTTTTCATATTCAATACATCAGCCTTAAGTTCACATCCATCCCTTATAACTTCATTTCATATAATCATGTTAATCTATATATTTAGAGGATATGAAAAAATACGTTTGGATAGAAGCTATGGAGATGTCATCTGAAACTTGTACGCGCTTTTCATACATTAAATTTCTGTACAGAAAGTCACCGGTCTGGCACAAATCATCCATATATAGGACGGAAGCTTTATTCAAAGAAAAGGTCAACATTTCGCCGAGTTATTCCTGTCAAATTACACGAAAGTTATTTCTGCTTAGTTTCCAAGAATTTCAGATAGCTCTTTTGATTTATAAAAATATCTAAACTCGCGATTGAAAGAAAATTAGAAAAACTCGCTCCTTTTATATATTATAATTTAATAGTTGTTTGAGACTTTAATAAAGCCGCAAATGTTATTAAAGTATCTATCTGTATCAAGGTTTCTTCTATCGATGCAGATGCCTCGGACGTGTCTTAAAAATGAATTGCTTTCTCAAGGAGCAGAATGTCTTTGTAAATCAGCAATTGCCAACTTGTGCTTCGCTCAAATTTGGAAGCGTATTTTCTGTCATGATGTAATTAAAGTATGTTTTTTCAGTTTTTGCAATCAAATGTTTATCCCACATCAGCCACTCTTTTTAATCTAACTTAAAATATGTGCAATTTTGTACTGTGGACCAACCTAAACAGAGGCGTTTTGTTGATTTGTGTTAAAAATAGCATTATGCTAGTTGTTTCTTTGATCAGGCCACTTCGCCTTCTCGTGGACGTATCCACAATTTATCTTCGGCCATGGGAACTTAAATGGCAAACTTACTTTAGCTTATCTTGTTCCGTTGCCCTGTCGTCTGTTATAATTTTGTGCAGACATCTGGATCAATCTACAGATCACATTTTGAGTTATTGTGATGATAGTCGAGTCAATATTCTCCGAAGAGATTTCCACTCAGCCTTATATCGATTCATCTTCTTCTTCAGACCGATTGACTACTTCGATCTAGTGGCGTCAAAGGATAGTTTTGCTGCATTTGAAGTACTCTGCCAAAGTTATAGCTAATTGCTAAGCTGTTTGAACTCCAGGAATTTAGCCAAATTATAAGTATATTTCCGACCTTAAGTCTGTAGTCACCACTGTTCTTTTCACATAAACATAAAAGTCATAAACAAAATCTATGGATATAAAGGAAACCAAAGGTGTATACCACAGTCAAAAAGTTGTTTGGAAATCTGTCATTCTTGTTTCACCTGAAAAAAATTGGCTTGTAGTATGTAAGGATACAATAACGTATTAATTTAAAGTTCATGAAAAGAAAAAGAATCTTCAGAATACTATTCTGATTGATGTAACTCTGCCCAACAATGATATTTTTAAAGAAAAGAAAGTAGTCGGTCTCGATAGATTTTTTGGTGCCGAATTCATATACCCTAAATATCATATACCCTAAATATCACATACCCTAAATATATGTAACTTCAAAGAAATCGGCAAATTTTAACGTTTCACAGTTTTGTCCACTCACAATTTCTTCCCTTAAAACTGTGGTGTTCTGAGTGACGAACACGGGGAGCAATTCCATCAGGACATTTCTGTTATGAAATAGCGATACAAAGATAGCAGATTTCTGCTATACCTCGCAGATGGAGTCATCCAATGTTTCGTACAAGCGGCAGCCGAAGAGATAACACACGTGAAAAAGGTATGCTCGTTGCCCATCCGTTCTAGAATTAAGACACAATATTTTTCGTTGCGACCTCGATGTTGAGGAATGTGACCTACAAATTGTCGTGTATATTCATATAGGTTCATTGAGCAAAATAGTGCGGTGGTTTCCTATTTGCTTCCGCACCGCAGTAGATGTTATAAAAATTATAAACATGTTGTTTATATTGTTAGCTCGGTCCTAGAAAAACTGTGCACTTATGGGTGTTAAATGGGAGCAGTAGTGTTGTAGAAAAGTTTTGCAAAATTCTAATGTAGATAGAAGCTGGAAGGATTAAGAAAGGAGAGGGGATAGAGACTCTAACACAATAATGAACAGTAATATCCGATTTGTCGTGTTAATTCACAGTTTCCAGTATCATTTTTATATTTAATATACTACAATTTATTAAATTAAAAAAATTAATTTGTAGAGCATTCTAAAATAAAGTTTTTTAGTTCTCAAACTAATTCTACTTGGTTTTTCTAACAATCAAAATTTTCTTATTTAAAAAAGTGCATCAAGCGTTAAATAATCGAAGTTGGCAACCTTATTACAAGGCATATTGTTTAGCGAGTACAAGCTCAAAGCTACAATCCATTGCTGGGTTTCCACAGGGGATGGGAAATATGCGCGTTGGCTTAACTTTTTATGGTTTTGCCCGATAATTTAGTAATAAAGGTGCTGTTCCTAATTTTTATGATATATTCAAATCAATATTGATGGGAGATAAAAGAGATTTTTGGTTTTATTATTGAAAAATCTTTGAACGATGAATTTTATAGTGTTACCTTCATTTAACCTTCAACCGTTTTTTACCCTCTGTGCGACGTATCCATTATTTTAATGTCTTCAGCTTTTTTTAAATACGTAATCACTACACACATATACTAGACTTCACCTAAATACTAGACCCCACCTAAATACATAATCACTACACACATATACACCTAAATACCAGACTCCACCTAAATACATAATCATTACACACATATACTAGACTCCACCTAAAGCAAAATATATCAATTATAGAAAGATCTATAATACATAGGTTTCTTCAAAATTCGTCTATCCTTCGTAAATTTTCTGCGATATTGTTACCAGGTATATTTTCTACGGTATTGTAACCAGGTATATTTTTCTAAACATATGCAGATTCAGGGAAGTATACCGTCTGATTTGAACAACCATCATCCTTCTTTGCTTACATGTAATCTATTTTATTTTTTACAATATTATTATTTATCGAATAAAGAAGGTTTGATTCCATAGTAAGAGCGCCCTTGAGAGGAGTTTCTAAACGGTGCAACGTAAATTGCCCTTTTGATAATTATGATAAAAAGTCAATTTACAAAGCGCCGTTTAGAGAGCAAACTCTTCAAGGGCGCTCAAACTCAGGATTCAAACTCATCAATGACAGATTTGGGTACGATGATTATAAGAAGAAAATATATTCAATTAGTTTGATAAATATTAC
>OX463843.1:36009746-36119318 GCA_949825065.1 Odontocerum albicorne | reverse complement strand
ATATATATATATATATTATATATATATATATATATATATATAAACAAATTCTATATTTATGAATATATATTTTCATAAATTTAGAATTTGTTTTACAATACTTCCGTGAATATTTCACGGGTTACAACTAGTGTATCATAATTCATCAAACCGTTCTAGAAACTGCTTCTTGCAGCGTTCTGTCAACAGTGACCAAGTGATGTACGCCTACACAATGTTTGGATGGCATCAGGCTGTTCACTGAGGAGCAGGGGTTACAAAGTGCTCAGTATCGGAACAAGTTATGAAAAAATAGAGTCCTTCATTTAGCAGTGGATAAATATTTTTTTGCTCGGAGTATCGGTCCGATTTAAGGACACCTTACTCCTTGATCAAATGTTGTGAACGGACTTAGGATATTTTTTTTTGTTTATTTTGGGTGGTGGAAAAAACAACAGTTTAGAGAGGAAAGGATAGAATTTTGAGCATATATTAATGTTATAAATACATATAGTTACATATTAATATACTTATATTTGTATGTATGTCACGAGCGTTAATATATCATATATAACATATGTTATGTATATCATATAGAGAGAAAGGATAGAGATATATACATAAATACAAATATTTTAAATTATAATATACTACGAGCATGGGGGCAGGGGAATAACGATGTGACATACTATATATGATAAGTACATTTAGCAGTGAGCAAATATTTTTTATTATATATTCGTATGATTCCCCTCAACATATAATAGGCAAAATTGTCTTTGGTGACATGAATCTACCCTTCGAGTTTAAAAATACTGGAGTAGGCCTTTGCTACAGTATGTATCGGAAATACTCGGACACGTCACTAGACGAACTAATTTACCAAACTTGGACCTTTTTCGAATCCAAAACCTCCGAATGGAAGACATGGGTCTTACCCCCTATGCCACGGAGGTGATCAAGTTAACCAATATGATATAGTTGTGTATGTATTTCATTTTCTCTGTACAGTATACTTGGCCGGTTTATTGTGGTCGTGTAGCAATCTCTTTCAACCAATTACAAAAATGTTAAAGATACCTTAATGAAAACCAGAATGAAACCCTTTCTAAAAACATATTTGACGTATTTGAGGACCAAAATGTTAAGGAAACCTTAATGAAAACCAGAATGAAACCCTTTCTAAAAACATATTTGACGTATTTGAGGACCAAAATGTTAAAGAGACCTTAATGAAAACCAGAATGAAACCCTTTCTAAAAACATATTTGACGTATTTGAGGAATTTGAACATTTAGGACCATAAAAAAGTATTTCACGCATTGATGACCAAAAAGCGTATTTTTTTACACAATTACGCAAGGACTAAAAAAGTAACGTTTTTTTTAACACATTTCAGCATTAAAGGTCAAAAGGGACATTTTTATACGTTGAGAATTATGAACCAGAAAATGTTTTTTTTATACATTTGAGCATTTAGGACCAAATTGCATTTTTTGACACATTTGAGCATTGAGGGCCAAAATGTTTCTTTTTTAACACATTTAAGCATTGAGGACCAAAAAATGACAATATAACGATTCCTGGGTTGGGATGCAGGCGTCTTGCAAATAAAGCAACGGAGGTAGTTCGTGGTGAATGTTGTTAAATGGAGATTGGTGTATAATATGTTTATTGTTTCAGTGGCTGGCGATAGTCTCCCTAGCAGTGCTCTACAACATTGTCTTTGTAATCGGTCGAGCGGTGTTTTGGGAGCTCAACAACATGCTTCCCGGCCTATGGTGGACCTTGGATTATATGTGTGATGGCATTTACTTCATAGACAGTCTAGTGCATGCTCACGAAGGTACGACTTTCAAAATATATTCATAACCTAGTTAATTTCAGCTACTTATCAGAAGGAACACTTACAAAAACCCTATCGATTTTAAACAACCAACGTCATTGGATTAATGATTTAAAGTCAATATAATACTCTGAATATATCTTCATACCTCAGAAGTATCTTTAGGTAACAGCTATTGTCTAATAATCAGTAGACTTGTGTATCAATATTTGCATCCCAATTTAAAACAAACTTTCACACATCATTTCACCTGAATGCATTATGTGCTGGGCTATCCCTCACGATCGAGTATGATTTTCGGTCATTTCTCAATGGGAGACTTCAGTGCATGTATTGGTTTATTGTGAGAAACCTGTTACACTTCAGCAAAAAACAGTCTTAACAGATCAACCTCAAAGTTTCGATTGCAAGGAGATCAAAGTTCTAAGATGATTGACAGGTTTTGCAGCCTTTCGTTAGATAAGCCAAAGATTCACATAACGCTATTTGTTTTCCTTCAAAGCGTTATAAAAATTATGAAAAACAACATATAAGCTGCAGCAAAATATAAATTTAGATGCAAAACGATCTAAGAGTACAGCCAGTCCGAAAGTGAATCCATCAGGAATTACACCTAGAACGCCGGATTGCTAAGCGTGAATGCTATCCGTTAACTACGTATTTACTCGTATGTGGCACTTACGAGTTATTTATTTTTAATTCAAGAACACGTCACTCTTGAGTGATAATACTTGTGTATTAAAAAACAGTTCTACACGAGTCATGTAATTGTTATTAGAAGCGTATTAAACTTCAATTCGTTAGCAAGTGGAATTTAAAATGTGTAGTTAGAACTAACAAAGAACTATTCTCCCTGTATGGGGAAGCTATTGTAGCAATAGTTATAAAAGAATACTAGACTTTGTTATCTTGATCACTATGATATGTATCAAACAGGACTAGGCAAGGAAGACAGTTTTCGGTAATACAAAATTGTCAAAAAGAATTACATCAATTAGTTTCAATAAAATAGTAACAAAACGTTACTACATATCTTTAATACTGCAATGCAAACTGTCTAGACACGATTTATTTATGAACACATAATTTGTTGTGTAAGTGTTTTCGGAGTATTGTACCACGTGGTTTAGCTTATGGTGTCGACGTTTCGAAAACTTTGCAGTTTTCATTTTCACAAAGACGACGCATTCCATCTCAAATCAACTTGTTATCCCATAATCAAATTAAAATGAACTAAAGAAGAGCACATGGACCGCATCAGTGACAAGACATTTGAACCCATGTATACATTGGCATCGCATTGAATCAGTTGAAGAGACGATATAATGAAAATTAACAGAATTACTCCAAACTTTGTGGAAGTTACGCGCTTGTTCTTCCGTGATACATGCGCTCACGTTTCGGTTGAATTTTGGTATAGGTCAAGTGGTATCCGATGCACATCTACTAATGGAGACGTTGACAAGCCCTGAAGATGAAAACTGCAACGTTTTTGAAACGTCGGCATCATGTGCCAAACCGCGCAGTACAACACTCCAAAAAACCTTATACAACTAAAATGAAGAATCGCGAAAGCCTCAAAATATATTTGATATGATTTGTTGTTACTTTTAATTAAAAAAAGAAAAGAATTACACTGTTTTTTTCTTATATAGCATTCTTACTTAATACTCTTGTTGTTTTGTGTACAATATTCAGGCTTACAACTATTTGTTTCAATTTAAACGCCTTACCATGTTTTTAAATACCAAGAACTGTATTTCAACGGATAATACCAAATAAAACAACACTAGTGTCTTAATGCATGTTTTATCCATATGCAACGTTTTGGACCACGGTATTGCATGAACGCTACAGGTGTTGGAAAACTGATTATTTAAATTAACGCTTTCTGAAGGAAATGACACGTTAGAAATATCGAAATAACATCGGTTTATAAACGGCGCTATAAAAATATATGTGTACATGAACATTTTATTCTGTTCCGCATGCATAATTCTATTTGTTTTATTTTTCGACATGTATAATTTTAAAAATATATATCTCTTTTTTACTTGATATTTAATATAATATAAAATAGCTTGATTCAAATCAAAACTCATTGATAAGACATTGTTTTACTTGATATTTAATATAATATAAAATAGCTTGATTCAAATCAAAACTCATCGATAAGACATTGTTTTACTTGATATTTAATATAATATAAAATAGCTTGATTCAAATCAAAACTCATTGATAAGACATTGTTTTAATGAAGTTTCTGAAATATCAACTTACAACCTCCATGGCCTAATTGGCAAGACTCCTATTTAACAACCCAATGATTACGGGTTCAATTCTCATTCAAACTCACATTTTCAAAAAAATCTTATCTTATTACACTTAAACCATCTTTATATTTTTTCTAGTTAGTTGGATGTGATTGGTTTCTGTCAACGAACCCACCAGGTTAGCTGTATTTAACTAAGAAATCATTGAATTGATATTGAAAAATAATGGAAGTTATTCTCCTGTCTTTAAAATAGTCTAAATCTCACTTTCGTTGCATATAGTAGAACCTGGTGGGCTCATTAACATTTGGTAATCTTTTCCAGTCAATCAGAGAAATGTTAAAGGGACCTTAAGTGAAAACCAATTTTGAATCCTTTGTAATAAAACATCAGGGGATCTAACTGGAATCAAAATTGCAGCCTTTGTGGTGCAATGCGTCTTATAGGTCATTTAAGTGAAATGATAAATGGAAATAGCAGAAGGATTATACAATACAATAAGTTGAACGACCGGAGCATTTCGAGAGAATCAAAACTGACTACTCATAATAAAATAATAGTCCCAACATATGTTAAGTATAATATATGCTAATGACAATTGTGGACACGAAAAAAATATGATAAAGTAAGATAAATACAATAGAATGAAAACGTTGTGTGGAAATAGTATATGATAAAATACGGAATGAGAACATTAATAAATAATGTAGATAGAATTAAGACGTGGTGCTTATAATGAAGGAAAAAACATTGAAATGGTTCGTATACGTAGAAAAAATTAATGATAAATAATTTACAAAAATAATAGATACCATACAAATAGTAAAGAGGGTACGAAAAGCCTAAGAAGAGCGCTGTATGATTAAATGAAACAAGTTCTGAAAGAAGGACGACTGAAAATCTTTTATAATAGTCGAGTATGTATGAAGAGTTGTATGGACACAGTAACGAAATATGTGTTCCAGGATGGAATTAAATTAGAGACCAATAATGATAGGGCGTAATGGTAATGATGATGATACTATATTTCTTTAATTCCTAGAAAAACGAGGCTTGACTGTATTAATCAAGTTCTTGAAGAGGGAAGAGTAAAGAGCCAACCAAGCGTAAGTAGGAAAGTATGCAATATCAACAGTGGCATGAATGCCAATGCATTATAGTGCGCTGGTGCTCACCTTGCTGTATGGAAGTAAAACTTTCACTTGACAGGAGTATAAGAGTAAGATTAACTCTGTGACGATGCGTGTACTGCGGAAAAATTATGGAATGTCAATGTTTGAAAGAAGGCGGAATAAAGAAATCATACATGAATCCATGGATAAAGTGGATGTTTTAAGTGAGATTAATAAAGAAACTTTAAGATGGTTCGGACATATGGAGGAATGAATGATGAAAGAATAACTAAGCTAGTATACAAGTCAGAAGTATAAGATGTGCGTGAAAGAGGTAGGCCGAAAAAAAACGTTACTGGACTAAATGAACCAGATTTTGAAATAAGGTCATTTGAGAAATATGAATAATAGAAGATTGTGTGTGACGCGATGTATGAATGTGGAGGTGGCGAAAGTTATGTGGTTGGATAGAAAAGTTTGGAGATCTGTTCTGTCTGCATGCCTGCCTAAGGAAGGTATGCCTGCCTAAGGCTTGATGATATGTATGTATGTTATGTTATGTATGAAGGGATATACGGAAACAGTAGTGAAATATGTGTGCTAGGAATTAATGAAGTGGAGATCTGTTCTCACGGCCTACACAAATAAGGGCGTGGATGGCGTGATGGTGATTTAGAGACGCATGGCCGCACGGTAACGCACTGGATTTCCGCGCGGAAGGTTTCGAACCCTCGAATGATACAGGTATTTTTTCTGCTTAGTATTCGAGGATATACGGATACCTATGACTTCAGTCATATGTATTTTTCAAAATAATAATAATAACACGCCGGTGAGCTCCGATCGTCTCACTTCGGTGTGCCATCGGATCCAGTACAGCGGTATAGCCGGTGAGTTTGCTGGTGTGCAACAGTTCGCTTATTTAAAAACCTCCACGCACAGGTTCGTTTTCTAACAGAATTGACGTTAGAATGGCAAAGGGGTCCTCGACTACAAGGTCCAGCAACGACGACAATGGCGATGAAGATTTAAAGCTCGAAGATTCATTCTGGTCCGTGATCATGACATAGATGAAACATTGCTCTGTAGTATGACTACATTGCCAGTCTGTTGGTTGCCAGCATATAAACGGGTGATATGATATCGTGTCACTAATCGTCATTGTTCCGATGGCAATCAATAACAAGTGTCAACAATGATACATTCAATTTTATTATATATCGCCGGCTAGGGATGTAGACTCAATATCGAGCAAGGTCAAGAAATACACGAGGCTCCCTTCACTCTACGGACTTAAGTACACATTATAGAAGCAATTATTAGATTATATTGCCCGGCGTCATATTTCATGATGGCACAATGTGTTCAAAACCCTCATCTAGGTGTGGTGCATTGACATTGACATGTTATGGCTAATTGAACAACAATACTTATTGATACTCAGACCTTTTTAAAAAGGGTTCAAGTTTGGTTTTCTCCTCAAGCTTGTTTAATACTGTTTTGGTTGGTTGGAGGAGATTGCCACATAGCGATATAATAGCCAGGTTGTACTGTATGTAATAAAATGTTATCACAACATTTTTGTGCTAGCTATTGACTTTTAAGAATTAATCTTAACACTAATGTTTGAAATTAATATTCTCTATTCGCTGACTACATAATATGTAGTTATTCAGGAACAAATATTCATGTTATTATTCAGGAACATATTATGTTATTATTCAGGAACAAATATTCGTGTTATGAGGGTAAGAATCTCGGAATAACGACCAACAGTGTCTAGGAATGATCTGCCATATCAGATCGTCTCTGCTGAGTGCGAGGAAGGTATTTTTTGTTGTTGCGCGCTTGGTAAAATCCTTATGGGATCTACCATTCCACACAAGCTAGATATATTACAATACAATGCAGTATTTTTTAGCATTATGTGTTATGCAGTCAGGTACTGGACTCACAGAAGTTCATAGTTGCTAAAAGTATGCTGATCGACGGTGGGCGTTAATGGCTATCGCCATGGTTTATCGCTCCGTTGGATCTAAAAGTTTAGTATATCACCATTATTATTCTTCTCGGTAAAGGTTAGCTCGCAAGGATAGGTGACGTCCGCCTTGTTTTCTTGCCAGGGATGACTGCTCGCTAGATTTTTAAAGCCTGACTAAATCCTGGATGATGAGTCGTCATCCTTCGTGAGAAGACAGACATTTAAATTCGTCCCTTTCATCAGGGCGTGCCTCGGCTTCCCATTAGTGTATCCCAATTTCTCTCTGACCCAATTTACCCAATTTCTCTCTGACCATGGGAGCTAAAATGACAAACGTTTTAGCTTTTACCTAATCCTTCCACCATGTTGTATTTTTTATGACCATCTAGATCAATCCGTAAAATAACTTTTTGTGGTACTGCGATGATAATCGAGTCAATAATTTCCGAATGAAACTCCACTCAGCCTTACTTCAGTTCATTTTCAGACCGATTGACTGCTCCTATCTAGTGGCGTCCAAGAATAGGTTTGCTGGATTCGATTTTTTGTGTGAAAGTACTCACAAAGTTGCTTGCGGCAAGGTTATTAGAACTTCACGTCTTAACCCACTTAAGAAATACATTTACTGCACTGCGGGTCATTTTCCTTCCTCGCTACTATTGTTTTCACGTTCAAGTGTGTCGCCGCCGAAAGAGGTGTTTCCTTAAGCAGTTTCTTCTTTGTCACTGAGTGACGTCACGCCCATGATAAATAAGATATCGATCTTCTAGTGTAGATGGCGCTGAATGTGGACTTACTTGGTCCCCTTATGACAACGTGATTGATGGTGGAATCAAACTGAATGGTCTGTTCCTCATTCATCTAGCTATTGCAGCGTCGTCAGCCCGATAACACAGTCCACGATGTTAATCTACCAGCTTTAAGTCTTCAAGTGCCCCGCACAAAAACGTGACCCCACCAGAATGTCCTTATACAGATAATGCATAATGCATTCTCCATCCATCAACTTGAGAGATATTTGATACTTACTGGAATAGCCTTGAATTAACTCCGATAGCTAAGAAGAAGTATTACAGTTTCATTTTTATTCAGCCTGACATGTTATTGCAATGAGGCAATTTCTTTACACTAAAAGAAGTGTAAAACAAGCTTTAAGTGAAAACAAAATGAAACCTTTTTTAAATCTGAATACAAACGGGAATGGAATTCGCAACCTCCGGGCTGGAAGAGAGTTGTCTTACTAACCAGGCGCCGTACGTCGTAACGTCGTAATGTATTACGAGTATATTACACTTTAATCGTATTTGATCAATATTTCTTTGTTCCACTTTCGTTGTATAGAGTACAACCTATTAGGTTGTTGGAAAACCTGGCGTGTTTATTGCCTTGTAGCAATCTTATCAACTAACCAATCAGAAATGCATTAAACAAGCATTAAAAACCAAACTAAAACTCATTTAAAAAAAAGTTGGTTCCAACGGAAACTGAACCCGCAACCCCCGGGCTGGAAGACAAGCGTCTTAATAAATAGGTTAAGGAGATCGATTGTAATATTAGTCTGGAAAATATAAAGCTGGATTCTCACTTGACAGCAGTCAAATCGCGAGTTCTTTAAAACTATTACACGAGGGAATATCTGGGATTTTCATCGAAATTTATATTTTATCTATTTCCATAAAACAATTTCAATTCATTTTAATGCCTTACGAAATCAATTAATAGGGCTGTTCCATTTTTGCAAATTTATGCAAAGTAATATTTTATTAACAGCTAGCGATTAACTGCCGTGCGATTGTCACATTTTGCAATAAATACTTAGATCTTAATATGCGAAAGTTAGGTTAATTAGCAAACGATATAGGTACATACTTGCATAAATATCATCACACCGTGTCCGTTGCAGGGAAAGCAGAGAGAAAATATCTCCATACTTTACTATCCAAACTCATAAATCTCGTCTGCCTTCTCCACGCACACCTTGCCCTTGTGACTTGTACGAGTATATCCCCTTAGTCATTATCTCTTTATCCCTTATCTCCACTCTCCAAACCAGCTTAAAGATTCTTTCATCAGATTACTTAAAACATCAATTGTATCCATGAATTTAATTCAGATGTCTGCATTCTGCCTTTTTACATACATTGACACTACAAATTTATAGTGCACGCATCTCCATATCACTAATCTTACTTTTATCCTTTTGCCAAATTCAATCTTCATTTCACACTAGTATGTGTGTTATTATCAAAAAAATCTTCTCTAAAATCTGGTTCACTTGATTCAGACACGTTTTCATCAGTCTGCCTCTTCCACGCACACCTTACACTTTTGATTTGTATACTCATTTAATACATTATCCATTTTTTGCCAAGTGCAAGCTTCACTGGCAAGATGGGCATCACTACAATGTATTGTCATTTTTGCTACTTTTGATGATGACTGAAATTTGCAAATACTATTTGCAAATGACTGAAACAATTCATTATTTTTAAATTATTGCTAATGTTCGTGTGTTACAAAAATCGAGTTTTTGTCTTTTTAATAAAAAAAATCTTTTTTTTATCATATATCGCGATATTTGTTTATACAAAATAATAATAAATTTTCTTTAATACAAATTAAATCTTGAAAAACTTTCTTGTATAAATTATTCTGTCGTATCCAAATTGATGTTTTGTACATATTGAATGAATCAGCCTGGCTGGGAGACAATATTGTCTTCGGTCCCAATAATCGAGTCTTTGGGTTCAGAACTACTGGAGTATGCATCAAACTTGCGGTTCGTCATTGCACGTGTTGACAACACTACTGCACATGAAGAGTTAACTAAGAGTACCCTTAAAAATATCTCAATTAATGATTCGGAAAAATTGATATGTGTGCCAGAGAGACAACATTGTCTTAGGTCACAGTAATTGAACCACTTGAATTGTCACGAAATATGCGGGAATCGAATCCAAAACCCCCAGGTAAAAGTCAAGCATGTTACCAATTAGACCACGGAGGTTTTCACATTTTTACCAATACACTCACAGACAGAGTGATACTTTCGGTTTTACATTTTTTTCTGTTTTAGGTTACTTGGAGCAGGGTCTAATGGTCCGTTCTGTGTCTAAACTTCGCATCCACTATCTCAAGTCAGTTGCTTGCAGATGGGATGTATTTTCCATATTTCCGACAGACTTGTCCTATATTTGGTGGTCACCCTGGCCGTGTGTCCAGTGCGTGCCATGCGCAGTTATCGTCAGAGTGAACAGAATGTTCCGGCTGCCCAGGATGTGGGAATGGTTTGACAGGACCGAGACGGCTACTGGATATCCAAACGCGTTCAGAATTTGTAAGGTATGTGATGTAGGGATAAAATATATTTTTTAATACGCTCTCTATTTCTCAATTGCAATATATTCATGAGCTCATAAATTTCAAATACAATGTACTCTCGATTATTCGATGTTGTATTTATTAATCTGCAACTGGGTTGCAGATTAACCGGGGGCAGTAAAATAATCCTTTTTTTTTTAATATTAAATATTACTTAAAATGTAAAAATAAATTGGATTACATAATACGTAAACAAAAAATTAAACTAGCGAAATTAGTAATGTGTGACAGAAAATAAAACTGGTGAATTGTGAACATAACGTCGACTTCCGGTCGATGACGTGTTCACAAATTATTAATTGTGTGCGCTTAGATTAAGTGTTACCTTTTGAGACAAACGGGCTAGCACATCATTTCAAATTGTAATTTTAATTTAAGTAATGTTCACTTACATTTTTTTGCCGAGTTTTTTTAATGAGCAATCCACCTATTAAAAAAAACAGGAGGATTTTCCCCGCCACATCAAATTCACCATGCAAATAAACGAGTCTTCACTTCAAAAACTTAACAATTGATTTGTAAGTTATCAACCCCGCAAATCGAGATGTCTACTGTACTATGTTGGCCCGCCTATAAGGATTTTTTTTATTTAAAAAAACAACACGAAATGTGAGAGTAGCCTCATATTAGTGCCATGCAAATTAATAATAAATTCACTACCGCGTGATAACCGAGACGATATATTACTTCTATTTATCTCTCACAATGTTTTTTTTTAAATTAGACAGTATTGTTTACAAACTGCCGACATGCTGGTAATTTCAAACTGTTGTTTTTTATCTTATATTTTGGTTAAGTACGTTTTTCAATTAGCTCGAAAAGACAAAAACCAATCAACAAAATCGCAGGAGCTCTGATTCCATTTTCAAGGTTATGGTACTGCGTGATGTGGAAACAATAAGTAACCGTCCAGCTATTAGAAAATGTAATATTAGTGAAAACAATATCAGATGTTGGCGATCGCAGAAACAAGACCTAATGAATGCATTTTTTTTCAAGAAAGGCTTTGTATTGTATTATACTTACGTTGTTCATAGCTGCGATATACTCGTAAGTAGAAATCAATGTTTACTCTCCTACTATCTGCAAACTATTCTACGAAAAATGCAAAATTTGGGTAACTCCAAATCTGAATTAACTTATATGATAATGGTCGTTGTTTAATTCAGCAAGATCCTTCAACAGTTTTTCTTTAAACTTTGGTTGTGACTGATCATTTGAATAACATAATATATGCTTATTTTTTTACGTTGCTGCTTTTAAATTAAGTTGCTGCACAAACCTGAGTATCCGAGGTTAAGGATTTTAGAAAGTAAGGGCATGTACTATTTTTCATATACAAAATAATGAGTTTAAACATTTCTCATTTCCAGGTGGTGTTGGCGATATTGGTGCTTATCCATTGGAATGCCTGTTTGTATTTCGCTATAAGCTACGCCTTGGGTTTTGGATCTGATAATTGGGTTTATAATTTAAATGGACCACGCAACTCAACACTCGCCAGACAGTATATTTACAGCTTCTATTGGTCAACACTCACTCTGACTACGATTGGTGAAACTCCACAGCCAGAAAACGATGCCGAATATCTTTTTGTTGTAGCCGACTTTCTTGCAGGAGTGTTAATTTTTGCCACAATCGTAGGAAACATCGGTTCGATGATATCAAACATGAACGTGGCCAGAGTTGAATTTCAAAATCGTATGGATGGAGTTAAACAATACATGGCATTCCGTAAAGTTGGGGGAGAACTGGAAGCTCGTGTCATACGCTGGTTTGCCTACACTTGGGCGCAAAGTGGTGCTCTAGACGAAGAAAGAGTTCTCTCAGCTTTGCCTGATAAGCTGAAAGCGGAAATAGCAATCCGAGTTCACTTAGATACTTTGAGACAAGTACGAATTTTTCAAGACTGCGAACCTGGGCTCCTAGAAGCTCTGGTATTGAAACTACGACAGCAAGTGTTTAGTCCTGGAGATTACATTTGCCGAAAAGGCGATGTAGGAAAAGAAATGTATATTGTAAAGAGAGGAAAACTGACTGTAGTCGCTGATGATGGACAAACAGTTTTGGCTACTTTAAGCGCCGGATCCGTATTTGGAGAGGTTAGTGTCTTAGAGATTGCTGGAAATAGTACTGGCAACAGGCGCACAGCCAACGTCCGATCTTCTGGGTACTCCGATCTGTTCTGCTTGGCCAAACGAGATCTGTGGGAAGCATTGGCTGACTATCCTGAAGCCCGGGCTACATTGACTGAACGTGGATGTCAAATATTACGCAAAGATGGATTACTTGATGAGGAAGCGTTCCGTGATGCAGAACAAGGTCGAGAGTCAATGGAATCCAGGGTTGCACGCCTGCATGGACTCACACACACCTTGAGCGAGAGATTGGCACGGCTTTCGGCTGAAGTAGTCGCTGGCCAAGCGAAACTAAAGCAACGCCTTAGCCGAGTGGAAATTAGGTAAACACTTGTTTTTGTATATCTAACTCCACAGGGATATTAAACCGGTCGATGACACTTTTTTAGTAGATTTCTAAATTACGAGTATTAAGCAGTCGAATATTAGAAATTTTAAGTTTGTATTGTGATGTATTACGGTTTCATTGCATGCGGCACAACCGGCAGGATTCATTGCTATGTGGTATTCTTTTCGAATCAACCATAAAGGTATTTAAATAAGCCTTAAATGAAAATCAGAATGATACCCTCTTTTAAAAATCTGGGTAACCCACAACTACATGTTTGTAATACAGGCGTCCTACTAACTAGACTACTAGGTCGTCAGTTTGTTAGTCAACAGATATCTCATCTGTGGAGATATATTTAATAAAAATACGAGTACTTGTCAAACTTGGTAGAATATTTAAAGAATATCGCAGTACGTAATCCAAAATTATTGTTTTAATTTGGTAGGTCGCGAGGACATTTAACTTAATAAAAAAGTAATTCGCGTGTTCTCAAATAGCACTGCTATAAATGTTTTAATCCTTACTAGACTTACGAGTAGATATACAAAAAAGAACCAAACTACATTTTTATTTATTTGTTAGTAATATCAAATAATCATTATTCAATCAATCCTGTAAGTGCAAAACTATCAACCCGGTCAAGTGGTTACTAATCTAACTATCAAAAGGCCGTTTCCTTCTCCATAATGTTATATCTTAAATTTGATTTATTTCAGGAGCCTAGATTCTGGAAGTGATCAAGCTACTGCCACAATAACACGCAACACTCGCCACAATTCTTCTGTTTAAATGAGATCTTGATATCAAATTTAATATTCTTTTATTAAATGAGAGCATATGACAAAATTGATATACGTCAGAGAATAAATACATAAGTCAAATTACGATTAATAAGTACCGAGTCAAGAATTGGTGCTTTGTTATGTGATCCAACTGGTTCTCGGTGCTTTCATTGGCATGAGCTGTAACAAGATGTAACATTAATGATTTGCCTTTTGATGTTTAAGAATCTGGCTGCATGTGAGAATGATGTTATCAAAAATAATGTTGTCAATTTAATTCATCAACAGAATTAATTAATTTCAACAAAATTATGTAACAATTGTTATATGTAATAACAAAAACCATAAAATTATTCAAAACTACATTAAACTCAAATTTGAAGTTTACCGGTGATTATCTTTGTTACAAATTCAGAAAAAAGTAATTTTACATAATTTCAAAAATTCCTAAAACTAATAAAACGAAGTTAATTATCTCTTGTGGTTTTCAATTGTATAAAAAATAAAACATAATTTCAGTAGAAAATGAGACTGTCTCCTTCGTTTACTGTCAAATATTTGATATATTGACGAAAATACTGATAATCAGCATGTGTTACGTAACACAGATAGTTAATAATATTACTTATTTCTTTCATCATTTGCTTTTTCTTATAAAGAGATATATATCGAAGTGCTTAAATATGTATAATTCAAGCTTGTATTGATTTTTGTTTCACAACATAAAATTAAAAAATGTATGTATAATTGTTAGAAACTTCTTTGACGTTTATGTTTTTATATAGTTACTAAGTATCCTTTATTAACTGAAATCCCTTTACTGAAAAGTGAGTTTTTTAAACTATATCACATTATTCAAATAAATAAGTGAATACTTTTTAATTTATTGTATCTACACCAAAAACGTACATGATTTTTATAAATTGAATGTCTAACGAGGTATATTCTAAACATATGTTATTTCTAGGATGATTTATCACTGTCCATTGTTTTATGTATAAATATATGTTAACCATGACAATTTATCGATCTATCCTAGATTAATGAAACAATCTGAAAGCCAATTAGAAAACAATTGTTTCATGCTACTTAATAAGTTACATTAGGTGGCATTGAACATCTATCAATGGAAATATGATGTTTGCAAACGACTGCATATAAATGAATAAGAGAATGATAGTCACCAATACCATGAATTGTTGTATTTAATCCAAGTCCGAAACACGAGTTTTAAGAACACTTATTTTATTTACACATTCTTTGAGAATTTTCACTCACACTTATTAATTTAGTATTTTATAATGCAAGTTGGTCCAATAATGCTCCTAAATTTATTAAGTATTTAAGATAAAATAATTTGGTGACTTATCAAAAGTTTTCATACTCATACATTATTATTCCTTCAGTTCTCTGAATTATATTCAAAACTTACCTTTATTTTTGACAAACCATATGAATTGGTTTTTATATTAACTGATCTTTATAAATGTAAAAAACCTAAGATAAGAATTCAAAATAATTTGCTTGTATTACCTACTTGTCATTCTCATCAAACTGTTGGTATCATCATTTGGAACAGAAACTTATATAATTATGATCCTGTTGCTACTTTAATGCACCTATTGGATTTTCATCAATTAACTGTTATGCTCTCATTAATTGAAGTTTCTCATCATTGATCTATCTGATATAGCAGTAGAATTAATTTATTCCTCTTGTTGAGGGTTGCTACATTGCACGAAGCTCGCTTAATGTGGACGCAAGGAATTACTTGCTTTTATGCTTTGTATTGCATAGGCATATATGGTATGTATCAGCATTGTATAAGCACATACTTTCTAGCACACTGTATTCTGCCAAAGTCATCAGTCTTAGAGCATCCGCGATGTAGATATTGATACTGAAGATATATTTGGACGGTCATTACTATCCCTTCGATATTCAACAACAAACATAAACAATATCAATAATCAAGATGACACATTATTTAACATATTTGACTTCAATGGTTTCAAGTGATACTCACTCACATTAATTATGGAAATCGTTACATTTTTACAATTAGCAAAAATCTATGCATTGTTTCGATAACTAAGGATCTCAAAATGTTATTAAAAAAAGTGTTAATGAATAATTATATTTTTTCTTATGATTTAGAAAACCCTATTGAGGCTAGTTTTATTTATTTATAACTATTGGAGGATAAGCAAGAAGGATGAGCCAGTCCTGCGTGTATTCGAAACAAAACCGAGATTAATTACATTTATGAAGAAACCAACATTATCCAAGGTGTAACTAGAACAACAAAAATGTTTATATCCAAATCTATCTGGCCACGAAATGTTGAGAGACCTAAACTCAGATGATACGAAGAAGTAATTCGCAATGAAGGAACGGATGGAATGGTGTCAATTGCTGTTGAAACCCAGGAACTGAAACTGAAAGCTCTTATGACATTGATAATTATTGATTTCCATTCCTGTATGCTAAAAACACTGTGCACATGTTCAATAAGTTAGACATTTATCTTTTTTTAAATGTTTTTTCAACAAATACTGAATCTACTTAAAAGGATTAAAATTTAAAATTGAATTCATATTTATTTCTTGAAATTTTAACAACCCATAAAAATCTTGACTTAAGACTGTTCTTAAGTTCTAAGGATTAGGTTAATTATTATAACTAAAAGAAATCTATAAGTACTTTCTATCAATCCTATCAATGAAGAATGTTTGATGATTAGAAAATGACAAATAAACAGACAATATAACATATATGTCATATTTGTTGTTTTGAAGGATGAGCCTGACAGTTAATATGACACCAACAGAGAAGATAGTTGATTCAAGGATATTTCAAAAATGTTTCCAATGTTTGAAGCTCCTTGGGGATATGTTGATCTATGGCTGGGATCATCCCTACACGGAGAACAAACCTTGTGAACCATTTTTCTCATTCATTTACTTGTATATCTTATAATCTTGTCAAGAATATATCAAAATCATACAAAAAAATAAATGGGATATTTTTTTGCCCAATTTTTTAAATGCCAAAAGAATTTTTATAAATGTGCATTATTTTAAAGCATATTTTAGATTAAATTTAAACATTGTAGAGAAATATTCATATTATAATAGGTTTATCAAAAACTAATGATAATTTTATGATCAATGTGATGAAAAAGCTCGGATTTTGAGTATTTTAAATTTCTTAAATAAATGTTTAAATATTTTTGTGAACACACCTATATGTTGTGTAAGAAATATAAAATCTTATATAAAAAATAATATTCAAGTCTGAACTTTGCAAGTTGTGTATTAAGTAGATAAAACTTGAATTTAGAGCTTATAAAATTTGTTTTGGAAAAACACTGATGTACTGAAAATTGTTAAAAATTGATGTTGACCAAGAAATGGAATCAAAGACTATTGAAATATAAAGACTAGATATAAAGTTGCTTGGAGTCATCCATCTCCTTAGTGGTGCGAGGGTCAGTATTCAAAGATAATGTTTGCATAAAATCTGTAAAATTTTCAAGAGAAAGAGAGAAATTAATGATAGATGACTATTTTACTAGATAATTTGAAATTTTGTATCTGTCAAATTTTCAAGGGAGAAAGAGTAGATGAATGGCCCTAATTTGAAATGTTGTATTTGTCCAATTTTCAAGAGAAAGAAGAGTGATAGATAATTTGAAATTTTGCATAACTCAAATTTTCAAGAAGAGAGAAAATAATGTATGATAGAAAGTCATAATTTAAAATATTGGATCTCAAGTTATCTGATGTATTACATATAACTATTTAGATTTTTCAAAGTGTTAGTTTTCACATATATTTATTGCATTAATACTCAATAAATTTACTTTATAAGAGATATTTATTGCTAGAACCATAGATAACAGATTGATATCTGTTGACTTTAGAATAGTCTTATCGTGTAGGCGCTGCTAAGTTTTTTCAATGTTTTGGCTTTGAGAAAATTTTCTGCTTTTTTATATTTCTGTAGTCTTTGATGTTATTTCCTAACCTAATCAATATTACCTATTTATTGGTATTTGTGTAGTTGATTCATGTATAATAAATATGATTATTGCTAGTATTTAATCAATATCTGCATTTTAAAATATACATGCATGTTAATAAAAACTATATATCTTGTTTAGACATTATGCTATATCAAAATAATTATTACGAAATATACATTTTGATCATTTTCTATATCTAAATATTTTGTTTCAGCATTAACCCTTCAATTTTACTGCAGCCCTAAACAATGCAGTAGAACTACACCTGAACCATTGCCGCATGTTCTTAAGCCAAAAGATTATTATATATGATCAATGTTGTTACTTTGCGCTTCTCATTATGTGACCACATCTTGTGAACATTCAATTTTTGGTCCTTTTACATATGTGCAAGCACATTTGTAACATGATCTATCCTAGGAATCTTATGAATTCATCAGTAGAGCCACATCTAAAAAGACTTGATCCTACATGATATTTCCTGGTTCTCTATGCCTCCATTCAATAGAAGAAAGTTGAGAAGATGTTTTTAGGGATGTCCTACTGGTTTTGAATAATCTCCTTTGCTGTTTAAAGTTAACCTCCTTTAAGAGTGTACAATTCTCATTTGTAATTTAATTCAGAAGCCTTATAAAAACCTAGAAATGTGTGAAACATGGAAATGTGATAGAATGTATTTTTTCTATCTTGGTATTCAATAGACCATTGAAAACTGCTAGAGGCATTAGATTACCAATAAATATTTTTTCACTCTATTTGCAACCCAAGTAATATTGAAGGGTTAATTAATATCTATTCAAGATAAATTCAACTTAACTTTTTTTTTCAGTCTTTATTTTACCACGAAATTAATGTTATTGTATTCCTATTATTTTTTATTTCAACATTTTACAAACCAATCAAGTTTGATATTATTCCTTAATTGATAAAATTATTTACACCGATTTCCAATTTAAGTTCAATAATGAATATATAAGGATATAATACTAATTATTTTAACTAAAAAACTTCCATTAGCGCTCTTTTCTAAAACATTTCATTTCATTATGACTATTACAGTCTTAAAATACTTAACTACTTATCAATTAATGACATATTTTATCTCTTCCATATCCTAGGCCTCTGTAAGAGTGCTGCCACACCTTTGCTAAAACCTAAAATTCTGACCGTTAAGAAAAAAAAATGTCTTTCTTTTGCTTTATTAAAAGGGATGTACTGAAATTAGCAAGAAAATCCTTTTATTTATCAGTTTTATTTCACACTTAAAAATTGTACATTTTGAATATTTAATGAAACAATAAAAAAATTGCTAAATTTAATTTGAACATAGCTTGAACAGCTTATTTTATAGTATTTATTTTAATTTGAGGTTTGATTAAAGAACCAGGCCTAATTTACCAATATGCAAATTGATTTTCTGTGTTATTGCACACAATATGCTCTCTAAATTATATTAAAGTGCATGAAAAAGAATCACAGTGAGTTGAGCTCAAATTGAATTATCATTGATATTTACAATTTAATTCACGTGTTTATTTTTATTTGAAAATATTTTTAAGTTTTATGTACAATTTTTGTAGAAGCATATGTGAGCACACCCCTAGAATTAGCCCCTTGCATACACCACACACATTGCAAATATATAAATAACCTGTATATATCCCAGATCATTCCGCAACACACCTAATCCTATCTTCCTGATTAGTTCCATAAGTTAGTTGGGGGGGTGATGGAGAACTCAAAAACACAATTGGAGTAGAGTATATTACCTTGAATATCCTTCATTTTATTTTTATTAAGTCTTAAATATTAGATCACTGAAACAAATTTTGATATATCAGAATCCTGCAAACTTTGAACTTCCTAAGAAGTCAAAAATATTAGTGTAACAAGCTGGGTGTTGTGAAATTTCTAAAATCAATTAAATATATTTTGGGATGAAGTTAGTTTACTTTTTAGTTTGAAGAAAACTTAAAAAGAAATATTTTTGAACCTGTGTTGGAAAGTCTTATTTTGTTAATGTAATAAATATTAAATAGATTTCAAATACAATTTATTCAGTGTGTTTAAGTCACTAATATTACTTTAAATAAAGGGTTTTTTTAAGAGTAAAAAATGTAGCTCTTATACAATATCATCCATTAAAATTTTAAATGTTTATGGAGTGATCTAGAAAACTTTCCTATAGTCTTCAGAGCCTTTTGATCACAGCCTTTTAGTTAAGCACCACTGTTTGGTAGTTGCAAGTCACTAAATTCAGATGTTGTGAGTTCACTATCAAGCCAAGTTCATAATTTTATAACTATGTATCGCATACTTGTAACAATAATCACTATGTACAGTTCATACAACCGGGGAGGAAATGCAACAAGTCCAAGACCAATGCACATCAAAATATTTAACAATAAAATTATTGAATATTCACCAATTTTAATAAATGATATGATGATATAATGAAAAAACAATTGGAATAATTTCAATGAACCTTAGCAGGAATCTAAAAAAACACTTGTGAAACCAAACAATTTTACATGTAGAAATAGGACATATTTGACTTTTAATGTGCTTTATTTTGTTATTCCTCACCACCAGGGATATGAAACAAATTGAAATACATTTCTTGTACTATTCTTCTTCTTGAAGAACCTTGGCTGTGAACTCCTATATATGAAGAATTATGTACCGGTGTCAAGTGATGTACACTTCATAAGATCTCGTCAGTTCTATTAATTAACAGTACTTTGCTGAAACAAAACAGTTTGCATTTAATAAACTAGCATACACACTAGCATCATCCATCCACAGGATGGGAAGATAATTTTCCTCAATCCTGAAGGATTTTCTTTCAGCATCATGTTCCTCTTTATGTACTTTTTACGAAAATCATTGTTAATCTAAAAAAAGTAAAAAAAACACAAAACAAACTAATATGAATACATGACAGTGAAACTTTTATTTGGTTTAAACAATTCACCCTGCTTAGAGTGCTTTGTGAATAGGTAGACCTAATATAGATATTAATAGCATATATGTTGCCTATCTATAAAGAAAAATAAAATGGCCCCTCACTTTTTATACAAGAAATAAAGGAAGGGCAGCTTCAATCCATATCAACCTTTACGGATGGCTACCGACTGACCTCTAACACATGCCGAGTACTTGTCCAAGGACTCCACACGATCTATGTTATGTTAACATACATTTTAGTAAATAGGTAAGCAATCTGCCTAGTGGAAGGTGATATACAAATTTTAAGGTTTTCAATTTATTTGACTACATGTTATTGTGAATGAAAGTAAAATGTGAAAAATATATCACATTTCAGTTCTGAAGAAATCAATTGAATTGTGAGGGTTCATTAGGAAATTATAAATAACCCTTTTGTGGTGCTTTTGAATTTGTTATAATCCGTAGAAATAATTTAATTGAACTAAAAAGAAATTCTAACATATTTTTTATCATCGTCATCACCTTTATGTTCCATCAGGAGTACAGGAATTACATAAAATAATCCCACCCAGGATTATTGCCACCACAGAATACTTTACTTCATAACAATTTTTGGAAAGTTCTCTTTTTTTCAGATCACAGAAAATAGTAAAAAAGTTGAGAATGTATATTGGTTTTTGGGATCATTATGTTAAAGTGACATGGCCTATGATTCTGACAAAATGTTATTTTTATGAGTTTAGATGATATACTTAGAAAACAAATTGTGTTATATTTTATACTTTTTGTTTTGCTGATAAAAAAAATTTTAAGGCACATGATAGTGATTTTTATATGTTTTTGATATAATTGGTTGCAATTTTGAAATGACAAATATCACTCTCTTTCATTGATGACTCCATTATTATCTCCACTACTTCTTGTTTTCTGTCACCATCTTCCCAAATTAACAGTAGTTTCTCCACATCTTTCTTGGTTTCCTTCTAGATGTACTACTCAGTTCTGGAGTGTATCTTTTAATTTTACGCAATATATTTTGACTGGATTTACACTTGACCACGGTCAAACTACAAGTTTTTTATCCGCTTTATGTTGGTAAATTATGTACTGACCAAAGCATGCCGTTAAGGAAGACAGGGTTTTAAATAATTTTTTTGATGTTTTGTAAATCCAAATTCACATCCAATAATTGATTTCTTTGACATATGATGATGGCGTTAGATGTTGAGAATTCCGTGGGCCAACAGAAAAACAAATGTCATACTCCAGGACTTAAATGTGTGACTGTCCTTAATATGCTACCATCATATCCTGAAAGTTTTTGGGCACATTTTTTAGACATGAGCTAGATAACCTAAAGAAATTGATGGTTATAGGAAGTATTCTAGGATAAAGAGCTAGAGGTAAAACTCCAGCAAGAGTAAAGGAATTTACTAGAAGAATCCCGTACACTACCATGCAAATGGAAAGTGACCGAGAGGAGTGGAGATATGTCATCGCAACCTGAACTATGTTACTAACATCCCATGGACCACGACTCTCAGCAGTGAGGTATAAGAGGGATGATGAAAGACAAATTGATAAGATTGTGAAATTGATTTTGAGTCAGTTGCCCGAAAAAGTTGGGACTGATAAATATTTTACAATCGGTTTAAATATGGTCAAGATTGAATCCAGAGTAAGAGAAAATTCAAAATGTCCAAATCACTATACTTTTAATTTATTTTGTCTATCACTAGTCAAACATAAAAATGAATTTTTACTGTTCAATAATTGATACTAAGAAAATATTTGAAAAAGTAATCAAATCAACACTCATTTTATTTCCAAACATCAATTACTTTTCCACTAATATATCTATTGTAGTTATCTTTATAATATCATTTTCTTTGACCAATTTTAAAAAAATAACCTATACAGATCAGTATTTACTCTTTAAAATAATACAACTCCATTTTCATTCGACTTATCTAACATGAATTTGTATGTTTTCAAAATCTAAAAATTAATATTATATCAATTATATAAGAAATTAGCTTTAATTGGAATTTTAACATTCCTTATGTAATTATATTTTTATATGTGTATTGTTACTTCAATGTTAACTTAATAAATAAATAAAGCAAACGAGAATTCTGAATTTCATTAATTTCTTCTAATATACCTTTATTTTATAAGACTAACTAGATTCAAGGGTTTGTGTAAATGCTTCAAGACTTTATAAACTACCTTGAACATGTCATTCTGTGTCATAATTTTAATAATTTAAAAAAGCAAAAGATCTTGACCACAATACAGTACTTCGATGAGATATTTTGGTAACATTCTCAAATTCTGCATAATGATCAAAGACAAAAATTGAAGAGAAAATGTTACTTTGACTAATTATTTACTCATTGAACACTTTTATGCCAATACATCTGGTGTATTCACATCAATTTTTCTAATCAACCAGCGAACACATCTGGCGTATTCGCATCAATTTCATAATTATCATTGCCACCCATGACCATATCTTAAACTTAGTAAATGAACAAAACTTTGATGACCTCCGTAACTTAATTGGTAAGAATCTTGTCTTCCAACACGGGGGCTGCAGATTCGATCACTGTTGAAACTGGATTTTTCTTTTAAATAAGCTTCTAGTGGGATTTTCACTTTAAGATCTTTAAGATCTTTCAAGACCACTTTAAGATCTTTCTGGTTGATAGGAAGATATTGTCACAAGGCAATAAGCCCACCAAGTTGTACTGTAAAGAACAGAAGTGTAATGCAATACCAAAAAAATATTTTCAAAGTTACAAAAATGAAAGTAAAGGATTCGCAAGGAAAATTTAGATTTGGACAGGAGTTGTATAGGAGTTAAAGACAAAGAATATGTTCGGATAAATAATGTTTCATTCATTTTTTTCTTGAATATCGTTAAGGTTTAGCAAATCTGATTAAGCCAGGAAGAATGTCTCAAAGTGGAGCCGAGTGAACTGCAAAGGTAATGTTTATAGTAAATTATCTCCAATCAATATATCTTGGTAATAATCATAGTCAAGTGTTCATATCATAAATCCCACTTAAACTCGTAACAGGAAAAGTAACTTTAAGAAGGATAATGGAAGATGTCATGTTATGTAAATTATAATACTGTTGGCCTCTGTCCGTTTTGAAAGACGATGATAAAATAATTATCATTGAATAGAAACTTGGGGCTGGCCCTATATTTTTTGATGACTGTGGAGACCAATTCTTGATTCACAGATATGGCTACACCAGCAACACCACATTGAGTCCTGATTTTGGGGGTATTGCACACTTAGCCTTATTTATATCCATGAATTAAAGGTTCTCAGACCAACTTTCATCACACATCTCCCTGCCTCAACGAAACACTTGGTACCAAGAATCTCTGTCCTTGGGGTAATCTTCCCACTATTACAAATCCTCATTTCAAGTCTTCGCATCTCTTTTTTATTTATTTATATATTTAATTTATAACACAACAGTGTCTTTTATATACAAATGCACATATGAAAAGTTATACAAGTACTTCAAATTATTGACAAAAATACAAAACTTTATCTTAAACTTACATAGAAATAACAAAAAGCAGTAGTAATAATAAAAAGAGTAATTACAAAGTCATTGTTTAAAACAATTTAATATTATTATGTATATTTAAATTCAATATAACATATGTGTGTACGAGTATATTAACATACAAAATACTTCCAAATTTAGCCAAGTAGACTTACATAATAGTGGAACTCTTATTTTATAGTGGTAAAGAACTTAGATTTGTTTCAGTAGAACAACGCTGACATAGAACAAGAAGAATTAGATTTTTGGAGAATTTTATGGACAGATCTTGAGATTAAAAAAACACATGGGTTCACTTGTATAATGAGATGCAAGTTGCTTTGCAGAAACGAAACTTTCCACATGTTGATGCAGAGTTAGTCAACTCCAGAGACCAAGTATTGTCCTTAATGTTTCGTTTATGCTAAGTTATTTATATTAATAAAGGAGAGCACAAAGTAAGTAGCTATTTCTAAATATTGTTGTGATATTCTGGTGAATACTATAGTATATACACTTATATTAAAAATATCTAAATTGTTGCAAAACCCATTTCCAAGTGTTAATAAGTACGAATTATAGAGGACTTAATTTTATAATTACTATAGCAATTTTTAGTATAATAGGGATTGTGCTATCTTGTGGATCTAGTGGGATTAAAAAATGAAATGCTTACGAGTGAAGTGCATCGATCACTGAATGAATGTTTTTGTATAGTAGTACTATATCAGCTATTTTTCTTCTGTCACAAAGTTTCAAGAGTTTTCATTGCAATTGAGTGATAATTTCTTTGTTTACATGGTATTCCTAGTTTAACATTAATAAATCTTAAAAATTTGTTTTGTACTCGTTCTAAAGTTTATGCATAGGCGGCGTAATGAGGAGACCATATTGATGAGTTGAAGTCTATGCGGCTACGTACCAAAGTTTGATGTTTTAATGTTCAAAAATCCAGAAAATGCTGTGCAGTTCTTAGTACAAATCCCAAGATCTTTAAACTTTCCCGCGTTATTTTGTTCATGTGTTCTATATGTTAAATGAAAGTTTTCCATCAAATATAATTCCTAGGTCTCTCATAGAAGATACACGTTTTAATGTATGTTATATTGATTTAGTAAATACACATGATTTATTTGATTTTTATTTCTAAATAAACTAATGAACTCACATTTACTCAGGTTTAAGTGCAGTTTGTTGGTGGTACACCATTGTTGTAATTTATTTAAATTTTCTTGTAATTTAAGACAATCAGCAGAATTACTTATAACTTTGAACATTTTTAAATCTTCAACAAAAAGTAAACTCTCTACATCACTAAGTATGTTAACTATATCATTAACAATTAAGAGAAATAATATTGGTTCAAGATGCGATCCTCTGGGAATACCGCTAGTAGTTGTAAAGGGATGAGAAAGACAACCATCGATTTTAACAGTAAGTTTTAATGTAGCTTTCGATCCAGTCTAAGATAGGGCTGACTATTCCTAATGAGTTTAGTTTACTTAATAGAATATTATATGATACTTTATCAAATGTTTTACTGAAATCTGTGTAAATTGAGTCCACTTGTTTTCCATTTGATAACGAATTGAAAATATAGTTTTCATATTCGAGTAGATTTTTCAGTGTGGATCTACCTGAAATAAATCCATGCTCTTGGGTGATAATAATACCGCGAATCAAATCAACAATTTTGTCTAAGATAAGACTCTCAAATAATTTAGGAATCGTTGATTGTATACAAATCGGTCTATAATTGAAAACATCGCTTTTGTCACATTTCTTGTACATTGGCGTGAGAAAACTTGATTTCCATATTTGTGTAAATCGACCATGAAGCATGAAGAAAGATTGACAGTATTGGAATATGAAGGCATGGGACAAGATGCATTGGGTGAATCCTCTTCATGTACACTTTTAAAGAAATCTGCAAATAAATTGATAGTTCCATCCACAGTATCAGCAGTTTTCTGATCATAAAACATGCAACTTGGGATGTTTGAGTAATTTTTTCTCAATGAATTTACATAATACCAGAAACATTTCAAGTTGTTTTTGATGTTATTCTCGCTTTGTTTTACAAATTCAGAGAAACACTTTTTGGAGAGGATTTTACATTTATTTGCATAGTTCATTGAATTGTGTGTAGTCAAAGATCTTTTGAATATTTTGTGTGCAGTCTTTTTCTTTATTATGAGATTTATCAACGCTCTGTTGAACCATTTTGGATACTTAGATTGGATTATCATCTTATAAGGAACAAATTTTTTAATAGTGGTGTTAATGTAGTGATAAAATAAATTAATATTATCATTTAGGCTTCTGGAGTTGTGAGCATTCCAATCACATGTGTCTAGATATTTTATTATATCAGTATAAGGCACTTTGGGAAAATTATAGTTATATTTTGGAAATTTTGCATAGTCTTCAATGTCTGTCATGATACATATATTTAAGGGTGGATGGTGGTGATCTATTGGCAATAATTCATCTTCTGTTTGGTTTACTAAAACATTTCTTTCACTTGCAAATATTAGATCCAGGGTTCGATTGTTTTTGTTTGTAATCCTGTTCACTTGATTGATTCCTAAAAAGTCTGCCATATCTTATATAATTTTAATACTGTCAGATATATTTTCTAATGTAATGTCAGTATTATTTTCATCTCACTTAATTCACTGAAGGTTGTAATCACAGGCTATGACTAGTTCGCAATCAGGGTAGTGTAGATAAATGATAAATGTAAATCTTCACTATGCTTTTTTTTATAAGTGGAAGATGGAAAGTTTGGTGGAATATAAACACAGCCAAATGTAATTTTTCTTGAGTTTTAATACAATGCAATGAATATTTGCTCAATATCTTGATGAACTAGTTCAATTACTTTAAATCTATAGTTTTTCGGGGCGGCTATTAGGACTCCGCCACCTCTGTTTTTTTTACTTGTAGTTGTGTTACGATCAAACTGATGTATTGTATGGTTGATGAATCCTAATTCGCCGGAGTGTATATTATCATCAAGCCAGGTTTCGGTAAATATAAAGATGTCAGGATTCATGGTGTAGACTGTAGAGCATTCAATTCATTTAGTTTGGAATTGAGTCCACAAAGATTTTGGTAATAGCAGCTGATTATGCATGAGGTTTTTTTACGCAAGTTCGTTGACAGTGTACTAGTTATTTTAGTACATTCAGGAAGTTCAGATGACTCTTTTAGTTTTTTGATAATTGTGGGCATCGAGTATTTGATGGTAAACCCTGATCTACCATTGCTTAACCTGTTACTGAGCGACTCATGGTCTCTTAGACGTTTAACTTGCAATGGAGTTAGGTCATTGTAGATTTTTACACCATCTTTCACTTTATGTCATTGACGGAGAATTGCTTTAGGGGCGATCGAATCCTTAAATTTTACTTTAACAGCTCTGGGTTTATTCGGGTTTACCCAAGGGATAGATTTTTAAAATATCTACTCCTACAGATGGTACAATTATTGTAACTTTAATAGATTAGACACTTTATTTGTGTCCTCGGTCATTTTATCAACTTGGTTGTTAAGGGTGCTTTTCGGGATATGTCGCAAAATAAAAATATCTACTCCTACAGATGGTTCAATTAACTTTAATAGATTAGACACTTTATTTGTGTCCTCGGTCATTTTATCAACTTGGTTGTTAAGGGTGCTTTTCGGGATATGTCGCAAAATAAAAATTTTCATTCTTATATTGTATTTTGTTCGTTTATTTCATTAACAGTTTCATAAATATTTTCAGATACTGCTTGAATGCTTAACTGAGTTTATTTTGTTTTAAAGATTAGTTTACCAATCTGGTCCTTGCTGAATTTGTTAACAGGATTGATGAAAATAGATGTTATGGCATTAACACCGGTTTTGGCATTCGTTACGCACATTTGAGATTCCATTATTACACTTAGACAATAAAAAAGATCCTCCCTAGAAGTTGGTTGGGCAAAACTGCTGAGCTAGACTCCCTGTTGGGCAGCTAGACTGGTGTGGGGTTCGTGGCGCATGGGGTGTGCAGTCCGGGGTGTAGGCCGTGTGGCTTGCAGGGTGATCAGTTGAACGGGTCGAGTTTGGTCATTCTGTGAATTAGGACACTATCCTACCCAAAACAATAAGACTTCATAACGAAAGTATATCGGCACTGTAATAAATATTTATGATATGAACATTTTTAAGAACAAAAATGATTTTTCACCTTATTGATAGAGAAATAATATTTATATGGTTGAAATACACTTTTAAAATGCTACAGTAAAGTAAAAAATATCTAAATAATATGATCATATTAATATATTAGTTGTAGTTGTGTTTCTTTGGAAAGGGTTAATAGTATAAAATACCTTGGAGTTTATGTTGATCAGTTCCTTCGTTGGGAGGTCCATATTAACACTTTGAGCACAAAAATCAGAAAACTAGGATACATATTCCGTATGATTCGAAATGTGCTCAGTAAAAATATTCTTAAAAGTATATACTTTGCCTTATGTCAGTCAACACTTTCCTACGGTATATCAGTTTGGGGGGGGATGCACCTTAACCCAAAAGCACATATTGCAGGTTTCCCCAAAATTGATTGTGAAAATAATTTTTGGGAAACTTCCTGCCCGGTATCCCACGGCGGAGCCTTTCAGAGAGTATCGGGTCCTGAACATAGCCAATTTGCATCTCAAATCCATTCTCTGGCACTACCATCGAGAGGAAGGGAAGATGCTAACTCAGCAAAGACACATGACACGCATGGCAACTAATGAAATGTTCACCATCCCTAGAGTTAAAACCTCTTTTGCCCAAAGGCAATATGCTTATTTGGCTCCCATGACATACAATGGTGTGTCGAATTCAATAAAGGTAAAGGGAGGAAAACCATTTAGACAGTCGATCGGAGCGTGGTTGTTATTGCGACAGGATTTTGAGTACTTGGGCTTTCAGGATGAATGACGTGTGGAAAAGATTTGTGTGGGTTCTTGAGTGTGGGTTTCTTTTTGTTGTTTTAATTTTTGTTGTTTTATATTTGTATTTCTGTATATTTTTGGATTTATTTTTATGATTGTGTGCGGCATATTATGGGATGAACATTTTTTGTCTTTCTGGAGTGATGATGTGTGAGGAGTTTGATTTCGCATGATGTTTCCAGCTGTAATTGAGTGTCACTGTTTGTCAGGTTGATGAGAATATGCAATGGGGTTTTGCTTTTGTGTAATCAAAAATCGGAAAGAAGTATCGATTTATTTTTTCATGCTAAATATCCTCAGTGAGATACAGGCAAAAGCCTAGTTTACTGGGGATATGGCAAATGAAAGGCAACAAACCCAGATCCATTAAAATTTTATGTCCAAATTAAATTACCTGTTGTTTTTTCGCAAATTATATACGAGGCGTATCCAGAAAGTAAGTGTACTGAGGCTCTCACGACCGGATGGATTTTATTTTCGACATGTTGGCTACACTTCCGTGTAGCCTGACCCTTTCCCTCCGCAACAAGACCGGTTCGAGGTCAGTACGTTGAGAAGTGTCGACGCGACAACACGTTTCGTGAAAAATGTCAACCCAATCTCCCGCCAAGAGCGAAATTTTGTAAAAACGCAAGAGTTTTTGAGGCGCTGCAAACTCCATGGAGATGAATTTCTCCGCTCCATCGTTACTGGAGATGAAACATGGGTTGTACACTACACGCCTGAAACCAAAAGGCAGTCTCAACAGTGACGTCACACCTCTTCACCCTCCGCCAAAAAGTTCAAAACCACAATTTCAGCCAAGAAAATCATGGCATCCGTGTTTTGGGACTGTCAAGGCATAATTTTAATTGAATATATGCCTCAAGGGGAGACCATGAACTCTGCAAGATATTGTGAGACCCTAAAAAAATTGCGGAGGGCGATTCAGAACAAGAGGAGAGGCATGCTGACAAAGGGAGTCTGCCTGCTGCACGACAATGCAAGACCACACACGGCCAACGCCACGAAGGAACTGCTCGCCTCGTTTAAATGGGATGTCCTGAACCATCCCGCGCATTCCCCTGACCTAGCACCTTCAGATTACTATCTCTTTACCTCCCTGAAGCTGTACATGGGTGGAAAAAGGTTTTTTACCGATGAGGAGCTAAAGGAGGAGGTGGAGAAGTGGACGGAGGGGTTGGCGGGAAACTACTTCGAGGAAGGCATCAAAAAGTTGATACCCCGCTTCACCACCTGCATTGAGAGGAATGGCAACTATGTCAAAAATAGCTTACATATGTTCTACGGTAACCACGTATTTTTTTTGTTTAAATAAAAAAAATTGTTACCTACAAAAATTCAGTACACTTACTTTCTGGATATGCCTCGTATATATTTCTTATGTAAAAAAAAAGTGTTTCTTTTGTCTCCGCTTATTACAGACATCGTAATATTACAAAGGGGATGTCCACTGTGGTATCTTTTGGCATTACATATTTCACCATAGAATATGATCTTTGGTAACTGACCATTATCAATTTAATTAAAATTTCCAAGCCAGCGCAGTTTCTTTTCTTTAAGAAAAGAAATACAGCTGATGATATATCGGTGTGATTAAGGACTTTCTCATTGGTAAGCTTGTCTCGCCAAATTATGCCAAGAATACATATGGAAGGCATTTATCCTCGTCTCACGGTATCTATATGTTGGCCAGGTTCCAGAACTATAGAGGATAATGCTAATGACACAAGCTGGGTATATTTGAATTTTGGTTTTCAGATGTAGATTTTTTACTCTAGATCCGTACTCTATCCGCCAAATTTAGCAGATTAATCAATATGTGAATGTATTACCTGGTCTAATGATAAGTCATTGGTTACTATCAACTTAAGGTAAGAGAATTTAGAACATACATTTCAAGTTCTGCCATCGATGGTAATATTTATCAAGGTGAAAAGTTTACGAATCCGGGAAAACTGATCCATTGGTTGAAGAAGATTGTGTTCGGAGTAATCGACAATTGCTGCATCATAGATGAACAGCTTTTGAACCTTTTGTTTTAAGCCTGGTACTGTTGAAGAGTTTTCCATTGGGCCTCATTTGCTGGTTATTTACATTATGAAGTTACAAGGGCTATTTTTCTGAAAAGCTGTACTTAGTCGATTTTTTATCATCATTCATTTGATAATTTTTAGAAAATGAAATTTCATGAAGATATTTAGTGAAACTCAAATGATTTTTTTGTTAAAGTTTATTTTTACAATGGAATTCTACAAACACAATAAATTAATTATTTTGATTTGTTTTAACAAAAATGTTATGGGGTCTCATAATTTTTCTCGATTAAACAATAATAACATATAAGGCCAAAATCATTTAGAAGATCTGTTAAAAGACTGCTGAATCAAAGGATGAATAATATAAGATGTGGGTGGATCCAAATGACAGCTCGAGGGTCAATGATAGATATCAGAAGGAACCATGGGGAGAATTGTGTCAAGCTACAGATGCACAGTTTTTAATGAAGAGAAAGATACAAATAATATTTGCATCATAACATCTAAGGCTTGAATGTACAGCAATTTTTTCTTTATGAATGTAATAATAGGATTCTGTACATCATTAATTGAATATGTTTTTGAGTAATTATCTAGAGATTAATTTACATATTGTAGTATTTTTGTTATTGTAAAATTATATATCTGATATATTGTACATCACAAATATATTGTAAGTTATAAGAATTTCTGACATTATCAGATTGTGCAATGACAAAAGCAAATATGTATAGTTTGAAACTTTTTCCATCAAGGTTTTTGATTTGTTTCACTGCATGTATAACTCCTTCATAATAATCCGATTTTTTCTCTTAATTGGGTTATGAGGTTAACGTAGTAGTATTTGTTTATTCTTATTCTTTATCCAAGTATTCAATCTTGATATTTTAGACAAGAATACTTTTCTTTTTCAGCATCGCTAGCCTTAGCACCCACTAAGCAGAAAATTTCGAGATATGCAATTTTGATAAATTTGATTCATTCACGTGAAATCTTTAGAATAATTTTTTGATGTAATTTAGAGGTTTTATAAAACCATATCCATGACTTTGTTGATGTTTACTGCAATTACTGTTGTTGACGGCCTTCCACCACAAGGGTCATCTACAACATATTGCTGTCCGCATTTAAACTTGATTACCCACTTTTCAATAATTGTATATGACGGAGCAGATTCCAATAACGTATCTGACATTTCTTCAAAGATTTTGAAAATATGAAAGAAACAGATTATTGTCGATGTTGAAAAAATATTAAATCATGGAGCGCAGCTGAATATTATAAATTTTCACAAAAATATAGTAACAGTACATAAGTAAACTAAATTTAAACAACTGTCAGATGTTGCCAGTAGTGATTAGACTGGCCAGTACTTATTTTTTTCAGTGCTGTGAATTTTCAGCCTTCCTCGTAATAAATATCTATTCCCTTACAAGACTATTGGCATCAGTAATGCTTCGTTTAATGTTCGGTGGATATCTAGATTATTATGACATTATAATGATAAAAGATGATAAATCCAATGGAGCTGATAATTAAAATTTATTGCTGAGTCAATTTTTAAAGACCACTGGACCGCTTATTTGATAAGAAGGTAGTTTTTTTAGTCTGTATCAACTTGGCTCCAGTTCATAAGCCTCAGGGAATAAAATTCAGCTTCTACACCATCGATCCACCTTAATTTGATCTACCATCTCTCTCATCACTGAACAGAACTTTATTTAGTTAAATGAATTTTACCCAAATTGTGAAAAGTTCTACACAATTTACGTAAAACAATTGACAGACTATATTTAATTTTAATTTTCAAACTCTATTTAATACTTCGGTTTGAAATCCTTCACAACATAATGGATTCAAACTAAATAAATAAAAAAAGGGTACCATCATAATGTGTTACAAGTTACCAAATTAATGACGGATATTTTAACTCGGAATAAATTATTATTTATTTCTGTAGTACAATATAATACATGAATTTAGTCCATAAATTGTAAAAAGTTGTGTATAAGTTTAGAAAATGAAATATTGAGCACAATTCAAAAATTAATTAATAGAAACAGACCTGTGATTCATTTTAACTTTACTGTATATTTTTTTCCATACTTTGGTAGAAAATCACTAAGTACCACATTGAATTCTACAACATAAATACCAATTCAAGAGATAAGTACAGCGTTACTCGCAAGTATTCCTTAAGATGGAGATAACTCACATTATTTGGAATTCAAAAAACCTTCAAACGTTAATGCTATACAAGTACAATGCAAATAACATTTTATGGTGCAATCAAATTCTAATAACAAAACCATCAGTCATTCATTTTGGGACATTAAAAAAAGAGGGATTTTTACCTCAATTCTTAATGCATTTTACATTACTGCTTTTGATGCCTCCTGCATGATTTTTAATAAATTTTGACAGGAGGAAAATATGAATTATGTTAAGCCTGTATGCATTATTGTTGTTTTGAAATCAATATTATTCCCAAATATTTATTATTACATCAGTTTAAATGAGACTAAGATTATGTACGTTTTTTAGATGTATTTTACATAGTAATAAAAACAGCAACAAATATGTTTTTTCATGGTCTGATTAGTTTAAAGTTTACCTCATATATGTAGAGGGAAATGAACTACTCAATATCTGGTATGCAAAACTCCTGGTATAAAAAAATTAAACCTGGTATGTAAAACTCAGGCAGTTTAGCAGCTGGAAATAAAATATTTCCCATAAAACAATTATTTTCATCGAGATGCCAATACAGCTGTACTTATTATCGTGTCAGGCAACTAAATTATTTTCACCCAGGATTTGGTCACTTGGACAGTACCGAGTGTTCCACAAATCAAATCCTCTTCGGCAAGACGCTGGGCTCCTCGAGCACTGAAGACAAGTGTCATGGACTGTTCCTCACTGCAGATACAGAGAGTCGATCCATCCTGCAATATTCCCCATTTTGACATGTTTTTATTGGTTCTCCCAATTCTCGCTTGAAATCTGTAGATATTTGACATACATAATAAAACTCTTATACACGTTGACATCTCCATGTATTGTAAATTAAAACAAAAATCTTGCTTAAGATGTTTTACCATCTAAATTATGTTTTGCCTAGAAAAAACTCTTCAGCATCCATCTCAACTTAACATACATCTACTTAACTCTTTCAATGCTGATACAAAATACATGACAACCGACCGGTGCGCAGTATATTTGAATAAAAATTAGTTTCAATCCGTGAAATATTCACGGAAGTAAAACAAATTCTACATTTATGAAAATATATATTCATAAATGTAAAATTTGTTTACATATATCATTTATACATCGTCCCCTTTTACACCGGTTCAAAAATTGTTAGCGAGGTATTTAAAATTCATTCAGTATAGCTTTGATTTGATCGACGAATCAGAGCGAAGGCCATGCTGTAAAGGTGGGTTTACACGTGTAAAAAATATTCTTAAATAAATTTTTATTTTTCAAACAAATATTTTTTTGTTCTTTTTCAAATGTGTTTATTTTCATGTTATTTTTATTTTGTCCATTGGGAATTCGGCGCAAAATGAGATACCCACACTTTTTTTTTTTTATCAATTGTACTTGAGTGACTTTTTGGTGTGATAAGAGTGATGTTGCTATTTTGACGTATACCGTAATGGTATTGAATGGAGGTTTTTATGACACTTTTAGAACAACAAAATATACATATCAAGTCAGGTTTATACAATAATAAAGTAAAAAATA
This sequence comes from Odontocerum albicorne, assembly GCA_949825065.1. Lineage (NCBI taxonomy): Eukaryota > Metazoa > Arthropoda > Insecta > Trichoptera > Odontoceridae > Odontocerum > Odontocerum albicorne. Next base: position 36,084,184 of record OX463843.1, on the reverse strand, counting down.
ATTCAATATTTGTGGTAAAGTTGGAAGCAAGGCTCCTCCTAGCAACAAACAAAGACCAGGTTGAGTGGGGCAATCTGGACAAAATAATAATGAAGCATTTCTTTTCTTAGCTGTATCCCAGCATTGCTTACATCTGCGACTTTCGGTTTTATTGTGTCTTTTTCACAAAACTTCGGCAGATGTTTCTTGGTTTTTGATTGTACTGTTTGTCTCGGAATGATGATAGAGGTGGACCTAATAACTTTTTGATTATAAATAACATGAAATCATACGACATTTACTGTGAATTGTCTGCATTTTATAAATGCCAAGAATTCAATAATATCTGGAACAGATGATGGCCAACTTTTTGTACCAACTTAATGTTTTTCTTTTGCACGGGTAGTAAGCTAACATCTGGCCATAATAGTTTATACCGCCCGTGTGATTGTTGTAATTTATTACCATATTTGGTTTGGTAACCACTTTACCACGTCTGTTTTTAGTATCAGACAGCTCCCCATCAAATTCAGAAGAAATCATAAAGACTTCTCGGCGGTCGTTCCATTTGGTAACACATATACCATTTTCTGTGAACTGATTCACACTTTCTCCTTTCATTAGTTGTTTTATAATAACATCGATCGGTTTTTCTTTTCTATTTGCTCGTAGTGTCCTGTGGCATACGCATTTTGGTTCAACATTTTTTTTTTTGTAAGAGGAACACTATTATAGAAATTATCCATTTAAACTGAATATCCGGCTCCCGTCTTCCCCTCTAGCAATTTGTGAACGACTTTATTAATGTGGCCTTTGCCACTTAACTCTTCATCTGATGATCCACCATATACTCGTACAATTAGTTTTACGTGTCAAGTTTTATACCATATTTGAACTTTTTGCCTTTTATATATTGGCGAAAAATTAGTCGGCCTCTTCAAAGAACCAACGATTTATCTATCGATAGTTGTCTGTGTGGATTATAAATTACCTCCATTCTTTCATTGAAAAATCAATCATTGTCCTGATTTTTGCCAAGCTCGATAGATCTTCCTCATTAATGTTGAAATGTAGTGCCCGTAAGATAAGTAAAAATCTCTTGACATGAATTGCAAAAATGCCGGTAAATTGAATAGGTAGTCCGTCTTCCAGTAGTCACTTAACCGGTTCAAACGTATTGTTCCGGCGTGTAGTAGTAACACCACACCCTCATTTAGTCTTTAGTGACATTTTTCCATCGCGTGATTCTGCTTGTATCACCTTCTGATTTCCGCAATACTTCAACAGCATACACATTGGTTTGGGTTGTCACAAGGTTGTATAAATCTTCATTGAAAATCAAATCAAAATAATCTATTGGTTCTTTACTTGACATCTCAATTTTCAGCCCGGGTATTTTTGAAAATGGTATAGAGGCTGGTTGTTTTTTTTTATATTCGACCATTGCGTAGAGCTAACATCTGGTGTTCTAGACGTTTGTGAAACAGTTTGAATTTGAATATTGTCATCATTTTCAATATCTGACTCAAATTCAGAATCGTCCTCGATGATGGTGAATTCCTCATCACTAACGTCACTAAATGAATCATCCATATCATCCTCAATCCTTTGTCTTTTAGAGCGCGATGGGCGATTCATTTTTCAAGGTAAACGTAATTTTTTTCGTAAAATCAAAAAGAAACTTATATGATACTAAATATCACTATGTACACAAATTGCTATAATATATTTTTCAAAAGGCACTTCTTTTTGCTCACAATTCACTATGTCACTCATTCAAAATTGAAAATAACTAGAAAACATAAACAAAATATATTTACAATAAATATCCCTTGCAGTGACCTTTTCACAAAACAGCGCTAGAGAAATAGTCCAATTATTATTATTATCACAATGAAAACAAACGGAATAAAAACTAGAAAAAATATTATTTACAACTGCGGGTGTAAACTCATCTTTACAATGCGGTGCACATGCGAAAACGCCCGAATGCGGCGGCATCTTCCGAAGTAATGAACAAATATCTAGTATGCTGATATAATACACTAACAATATTTAGGCATGGACACGCCGCGCGTGTTCTGAGCATGAAGCAGATGTTCACATGGACACGCCAGGCGTGTTCTCAGCACTGGACGAGTTAAGAAGACTTAAATGACCTCATGAAAAATTTCTTAAAAGACATTCCTTATTTAATTGAAATATGGATAGTCTTTAATTTTAAGAATAAGATCAATTTGATCTAATATGAAAATTGGTTATATGGGGTTTGAAATAAAAAAACAATTTTGTTTTTAAATAGTTTATATGCTTAACATGTATTCAATATTGTTTTGCAAAAATATGACGCATAATAAAATATGTTTTGACTTATGCCAAGTTATTTATATTATTTTGAGCCAAATTATAATATATATTTACTTAAATAACAGAAATAAAATATCATCTTAGGAGTATAGACTAACATACGGAAATGTAACTTACATCTAAGTAAACAATAGAAAGTAAATAATTATGAATAAAACTAAGGAAAAAGAAACATTAAATGAATTATAATTATATTTTATAATTAATTCCATAAATCTTTACGTTAATAGCATATCAAATTCATCATTTCATCTTATTGTTTACTATATATTCTGTACCTAATTAGGGTATTTGAAAACCTTACAGGCCTTTAATTATATATTTTTTTGGAAATTTTAACTATCATAATTCAAAATATAGAAAACCAAATACAAAAAGTTAAATAAAATTACACATTCTAATGGGAGTGAATCACAAAAAATAGTGATAACACTATTCAGTGGATGAAAAGAATATGTTTTAGTGAAATTTAAACTGATGTAATGTGACAGAACTGGCAAACGAACATCCAATAAATAAAAAATTTACGTATTACGAAATCCACTTAGCTAAAATCAGATTTTTTTGTCTATAGTTTTATTCACATTAAATTTAAGTTTTAGCATTAAATACCCACAAATTCGTTAAAGCCACCAATTTATTGAACGTTCACCAACCCCATTTTATACTTGACATCAAAATTTTGTTATTTTAGGCATTTATTATAACTAAGAATACTGTAAATTTGTGAAATGAATAAAATAAAGTATTTCAAAAGGATAAAAAATAGTTTTGAATAAACTTAATGGATGTATATATTAAGATATTGTCTTAATATTTATAAAAGTGAAGAAATAGTTAATTTTTAAGTGATTCACTAATTGTTAAAAATAAAAATTAGAAATGCTATAGGCCTTAACAATGTTGAAAAACTTAACTAGAATATTTCCTATCTGCCATAAAGATTTCAAGCATCGCCTGTCTTTCCTACAATCCTTACGCACAGTGTCTTCTTTCATTTTTTTTTAATATGCATAATATGGTCCCTATAAAATACTCAAAAGCCAAAAAAAAAATTAGTTAAATGCACGAAAAGTTTCTGCAGACAAATCAAAATTTATATTCCAAAATTTGTCCAATGGAAATAAAGAAAATGTGTTTTTAAAAGTTAATTGAATTTGTGTTAATACATTTAAAATTTAAAAAATCTTTAACAATAATAAGACAAACAATATATAGGGACATTGCTGAATTAAGCGATGCCTCAAATCATGGCAACATAAAGTTTTACAAAATACTGAATGAGATTAAATATGATTGTTGAATACTTTTGCACTTTATCACTCTTTAATAAAAAATATCATTGCAAGAGAGTAAGCAATGTTACAACATCTCAGTTGTAACATTTCAATGTTTGTAACATCTCAGTTGAATTTTAAAGACTCTTATTGTTACCTGGCAAAGTCATACACATTCTGCCAATAGTGTACCATTTGTTTGTAAATAAACCATGGTATTTAATAACTAAATTTTAGCAATTTGAAAGCTATGTTATGTAGATTAGTTGTATAATACTCTAAATGTTTTATTCCTCGAAAGGAAAAAGGAATATCAAATATATTATTAAATGTTCATACAATAATTCAGTTAATTATTGTAGGTGAAAAATAATAAAGGGACCAAATTGAATTGAATCAATAAAGTTATAAAGCAAATAGCTTCCTTAAACCTAAAAATGATAAAACCACAAAAACTCAACCTAAACAATATTGTATTATATTTTCCCAAACAGAAATTATTTTGAACGTCTAATTTATATTGGAGCTCATAAATGTGCTGAAAAATATTTTTTATAAATAAAATTAAACAATTTTCATTCAAAAGAATGATTGGGAAAGCTTTTGCTTAGAAACTAGTAGAACCCCTCACAATTTTCTTTTGTTTTCTACCCATTGCCAAATTATATTGAATATTTGAGTCGAAAAAAGGTAATGAATTTTCCTTTCTTCTAGTATAATTGAACTCATCTTGGAGCATGTTGATTTAACATTACATAATCTAAAACACCTAATAATAAACATCAAATGTAAGTGATTTCCAAAAAATCTTCAATTGGACATAATAATTTCCAATAAATATATTAAAAAAATTCTTTCATTTAGATCAAGTGAAATACAATAAAATATATATGAGATTTCTAACAACAATCAGATATATATTTAATTACAATATCTATAATATAATATAATACTCATTATAATATAATTTGTAAACCCATAATATATCTTCATTTAGGCATTTAGAATGTTGTATATCATTTTATATGATTTGTGTTGAATATTTGTCCATATAAAAAATGTATTCAACGGCATTATTCATGCAGTCTACAAATACTCGTACATTACTTCTGTTTCTGATAAAATGGAATATATTTTTAACTCTCTTACTCATAAATAATGTACAAATATTACTGTATTACAATTTGATTATATAAAAGCAAATATTTCATTGTATTATATTTGAATACACAGTTTTCAAAAATTAAGAAAATGAAAAATATATTAATATATGTATTGCTAACTGATATGTGATTTGTGGTGAATTTATTTTATTAGTGCCTATTAGTATAAACTGCCATTAAATATTCAAATTCTAAACATCCATTTGCTTAGAAATTAAATAGCTTTTATTTTTACTAAGGAAATGTGAAGATTATATTTTTTTGTAATATTTCTCTTATACGCAAAATGGCAAAATTATATTAATTCCAATAATACATATACGTATGTTACAATGATATGACTTTAAAATAATTATTTCAGAATGAGTAAAAGATACACCTTTCAAAATGTGTATTAAAATAATACCTGCCTCACTTTCTTTGTTTATCAAATAATATATTCATTATTTTTAAATTTTCAAAAACATAATCAAAAAGAAAATTTTACTTTCTTCAAATCATAAACATACATATGATTAATGAGCATGCAAAGAACAATGAAAGGCTGAAAAATAAATAAGATTAACAGAATTGTGCAAAAATAAACAGAATCATAAAGAAAATTAGATGGGGATGACCCATCAGCTAATTTGCTGTAAAAGTAAGCATATTAATTTGTCTATTCATTCAAGCATACTGTCCGTAGTATGGCATCCACAACGGAGTATGGATCACAGTTAGATGATGGCCTTCTGTCCTCCAGGTAACCCTTCTTGTTTTCAGCAACACTGCGAGGAATTCTAATACTGCAGCCACGGTTAGCAACGCCTGAAAACAAACCACATCCATAAAGTATTTCCATATGTGATTTTATTTCTGTCCTAAGTTATCTATATTTTCATAAATTGTGTTGTGAGATTTAAAATATCAAAGAGATGGAAGAATAGTTGACAATCAAAATTTCAGGAGCAGATCAAGTCATAAGTATTATATTGTAAATATTAAGGAGATGCAGTTTATTGCCATTTGCAGGACATCTCTTCCAAAAATATGTGTAATGTTTATAAAAGTGAAGAAATAGTTCATTTTTAAGTGTCTCACGAGTCTCACTGAGAACGATATCCGCATTTATATGTTGAAATTCCCTGTCAATAAGGGGCATTCTTCTTTCTGGGTGAGCAATGGCATGAGAGTCTGAGAGTGTTCGTATGTTCTAAGACAAAGGTGAAGTGTTCTGCTGCAGTCTTCTAAGTGTGTCTCTTGCGACGGTTCACTCGGATGGACGCCCTTCTCCCCAAGATCAGAAAGGGAGGGTATTTCACCTCCGGATAACAATTTAGTCCCATTCTAATGATCCATCTTTGTTGTACCGGCTACGTATAATTAAGTTGGACTAGTCACATTTCCAGACCAACTTGGGCTACAACTTTGCAGAGGTTTTCCTGTGGCATAGGACTGAGACAACAAAGCCATCCACAGAGCTTGAGATGTCCTGGGAAGACTCATTTCAATCTCCTTGTATGTGGAAAGATGTAGGTTTCTACTTATGGATATACCGTCAATTTACTGGTAGGTGCACCGCACGCAGGTAAAGTTAACTTTTGGGCTGTTAGGATGATGTTGCAGCCCCTTACACTCAAAGGAGATGCATTCCAATAAAGAGATCAGGATCCTGGCAAATGCATTCATTGTCTCTCAACTTAATTACTGCAATGGAGTGTATATTGAGCTCTCTAAAATACAGCTTGGCAGGTTAAACAAGTCTTCAATACAGCTGTATGCTTGATATTTGATGCAGACTAATCTAACCAAATAACTTTCCAGATGAAAGAACTTCTATGGTTTAAGCTGCACCTTATGATGTTTAAAGCCCTGAATGGTCTGGCACCATAGTATATAATAAATTATGTGTTAGCATTACACAGAATGTACCTCCTGGGAAATCTGCTACACTGAGGTATGGGTTTCAGTGTTAACTGTTCAGTTGAGGTGGATCTACAAACCAGGCTATTTAAATCTTGCTTTTAGAGTTATTGACCCTATAACATGGAAACAATTTCGCCTGGAGTATAGATAAACTGATAACTTGGAGGCATGCAAAAACATTCTTAAATTTACACTATTTGAGAGGTTTTCATTTAAACATAGCCTTGGAGTGATATTTGGTTTGTCAATAGGACCAGAAAAAAATTAATCAAAATGTACTGAGGACACAACCTCAAGAGCTGTGGTGTTTTATTGACCACAATAAACTGGATGAATTGGACACCACCTTTCACCACACACTGGAGTTATAATAGAAAGATTGGTGTTACAATAGGAAGGATGACCTCACTGGTCTAGTTTGTTTGTAAAAAACACTTACCAGCACTAAAATCATTGATGCTGGATGTCTCATAATTGCCAGTGAGACGCTTCTCGTTGTCTTTTCCTTCCTGAGGATCATACACCTTGATGTGTCGCATGTGCACCTTGGACAGCTTATCAATAGCTTTCTCGATCTCACTGAAAAAACATGTTGATTAATCCATCTTTTCAAATAAATACATTCAAGTTAAATCTATGACAATAAATGTAATAAATGAGAATAATATAATTTCAGATTTTATAAAGATTTATCAACAGCTGAAAAATACACAATTGTTTAAATTTGAATGAAAAGTGTTATGACTGCTGTGAAAAGCCATTTAATTACACCAGAAATAAACAGCAGTACATTTCTAAATTGAAAAATATAAGATTCCTTAAACTTGTCCCAAAGTTAATATACGAGTAAGTATCCCTTATTTATTTATTTAACACTTTTATTGCAAATACAATCTGGCGGGCTTATTGCCAGGCGGCAATCTCTTCCAACCAACTAGACAAAAGTAAATTAAGCCAATTACGTGGTCGCATCATTCAAGTTGTCTTCCCTTTAAATAGGTTGAAAACCAGACAATGACCGATTCAGAGAATCGTAAAGAACACATTCGAGCCATGCTGCTTAAAGCTCATTCCACGTCTCACATCATCCGTAATCTTGACCAGTGCGGTGCGGTGATGGTACTATGCCCTGGACTCAATCCTGACTGCAACGGATTAAACAATTCAAATTGATTAATGTGGGAATCAATTTGTATATGAACAACTTTTTCAATAACTTTAGATAATGTGGGCAGAATAGATATGTTAAAATCGTTATATGACGTGGGTGAGCCAATTTTCGGAATCGGAATAATTAGAGCCTTCTTCCACACACTAGGAAAGCTGCTAGTAGACAAAGAAAAATTTATTATATGTGCTATGATAGGGAGAAAAGCATTGATAAAGAAGGAGATGAATACAATCGAAATATTGTCATCACCCATTGCTTTTGAGGATATAGTCAAAAGAATACGACGAACCTCCTTTATATCAACCTCTGAAAAGCGGAGCTCAGGAACATTGAGTTGAGGCATTACAAGAATTTTTCGGAGAGTGTTCTCCTTTGTGTTAGTGTCTAAACGGAGTGATCCCTTGTTATACGCAATCCTACTTTAAGTAATTTCGCTATACACGATTTCAATAAAATAAGAAAAGAAAAACATGAAATGCCAATTTGAATTTACACAATCGTAAGGAATAAGCTATTAAGGTCTCATTGAAAATAAAAAAAATACTATTTTTTGTTTGAAACCAATCTCATCTAGATAAGTCTTTATAGTTCAACTATTTATCCTAGAACCAATTAATCGTGTCATATAAAGGATAGCTGTCATTGTAAAGAAACTCAATTTCTTGACACTTAATAAGTTGATTTAAATTTTTTAAGAACAAATATATTTTACTGTCTGCCTTCTATAAATTTAATTTTAAAATTACATGAGAACTTTGGTCAATTTCTAATAAGTTGAAATAATAAAAGGAACATTTATATAGTGTCTTTAGAGAGCAGTCTTCTAAAGGGCGCTTTAACTTGGGATTCAAACCCGCTATTGATTGTGGGAAAAACAGTAAACATTAAACACTATTTAACAATTTTACATTTATTAGAAATCAACCAAAGTAGACAAAAGACCACAAAATTTTTATGACGGAGCTATTTTAAAGATGTTATCTTAAAATCAGAATCTGTAAAATATATATCATTAAGCTTCAGTAAAATCTATGTAAACAAGGTACGTACATGATTCCATTGTCTTCTCTCATTTTCAGAGTAGAGAAATTGGTGTGGGCACCGGACCCATTCCAGTCCTTGAATGGCTTGGGGTCAAGTGACACAATGATGCCGAATTCTTCAGCCAAACGGTGCATGATGAAACGGGCAATCCACAGATCGTCAGCAGCCCTGGTACCAGTAGATGGTCCAACTTGGAATTCCCACTGAGAAGGCATAACCTCAGCGTTGGTTCCGCTGATTGGTACTCCAGCATACAAGCAGCAACGGTAGTGAGCCTCAACTAAGTCACGAGCATAGACTTTATCTGCCCCCACTCCACAGTAGTATGGGCCTTGTGGAGCCGGAAGACCTCCCTTGGGCCATCCGAAAGGACGCCTATCTGAGTCCAAAAGAGTGTACTCTTGTTCAATACCGAACCATGGGATCTCCTCCTTACACTTTTGGTAGGCTTCCTCGCAGCTCTTCCTTTTGTTGGATTCTGAAAAATATAAATTCAATTATATAATATTTTTAAATATTTCAATAAGGCTTGCTTTGCAAGAATACTAACCAAAAGACCAAAGTGCCAATTGTGATATTTAAATTTATGTAAAAATGAATAATCTGCAAATAGTTTTGGATCCACTAAAATTATGGTCATCGCCTGATGTAAGTTATAGACATATTTGAAATAAATGGAGAACGAGGAAGAGGTATATCTAACAAACAATGGATGAAGGTATTTGGAGAAACTTTAACTGAGGGAAAGGTAAGCAGTATAAGAAACAGAAGAGCATGCAAGATCTGTGAGATGTGAAATATAGATGTGAAAGAGGCAAAGACTGTGTGTGAATAGAAAAGTATGTTTTTAACATTTTGGTTTACCAGGGCTGCCATAAATGCCTTACACTGAAATAAGGTGTCACACTAATAACAATTCTATATACATAACAAATGTATTTTTCTCCATATTATATTGGAAATTATTGCTTATTTTTCTTCTTGAATAATTGCCATGAGCTCTTATCTATGAAGAAGTATACGCCAGTGTCCAGTGTCAAGTGATGTCCACTTCATAGGATCTCGTTAGTTTTCTTCACATATGCGACATCGCCGCACTTGAGTTGTCGCATCCGTATTTAGTATTTCGAGTATACTAAAAGCAGCTCGACCCGAGACTACTGTTACCCTGTGAGATACTATGGAGTCAAAGTATTTTACAACTAAACTACATGATTTACAACTAAATGAATATTTACAATAAGATGAAAATTAAATATATAGAATTAATTTGTTCTCCAATTCTGGCTATTTTTTTAACCTGGCGAGTTTATTGACAGGAATTGTTCACTGTGAACATGCATTTCTTTTTCTCTTCTACCCTCTTGATGTATTCCAAGAGATATGAATACATTTATAACAGATCATTTTTCCAATTTTCTAGTAAGGCGCTAAAACATGAACATTGGAAATCCGAGAATGTGCAAAAATCAATTCAATGCTGGCTCCAGATGTTGAGAATCCCATCGACTGCCAGAAGAATCAACATCTCCATACTCCAGGATTTAAATGTGATGGTCTTTAACATGCTACCAGCGTATTCTGCAATTTTTCAGGCATATTTCCAGATGTAAGTCAGATAGCCTGGAGAGATTTAAATGTGTCAGGAAGAAGGGGCAGAGTGCCAGTAAAATAGAGTGATCAGGTAAAGGCATTGTCTAGTGGAAACCTGTACTCTGTCATGCAAACGGCAAGTGACTGAGAGGAGTGTAGATGTGTCATCACAACTTGTATCACCGACGTTCAAGGGATCACAACCCTCAGTAATGATGAATTACAGAGATAACAGAAAATGTGTAGAAAAAAAAATTCAATATGTACAAATCAATTATCACGAGTGAACCTCATTGTTTTCGGTAAAGCCCAATAAAGTACCACTAGTGTAAATTGTTATTTCAGAGCAAGGAGTCAATCTGGAGAAAGAGAAGACTTGAAAATGGAGAGAGTTAATTATCTCAGTAACATAATAACAATACAAGAAGTCAATTATTTAATTGTATTTTGGTGATGTTTATGATATTTTATACCTGTTGGCTCATAGTTGTACTTATAGGTGTCACACATGACCAAGATGTTGTCACCACGCCTGAATGGGTCCTTGAAGATGGCCTGGGGGAACAGGAAAGTATCAGAGTTCTGCCCGGAGGCTTGCTTGGTTGAACTGCCATCGTAGTCCCAAACGGGAAGATCTGGAACATATCAAGGAATTTCATTCAATACCTCATTTTATAGATAATTTAAAATGCACTTTTAAGTTAGTTACAAATCATTTTGATCTTATCAATAATTAAAATTTGTACATGATTGTACCATACACATATGTCACACCTAAATCTGAGTGTTTTAATATCACATATTGTAAGATCTAGAAAAGTTTCTTGGTAGTTTGTATTTTCTTGTAATATTTTTAATGTCAATAATGGAGGGCTCGAGCCTCAAGTTGAAGTGGCCTTGAGGAGAATTCGCTCTCGGAATGGCGCTATTAAGTCATCATCAAGCCATATGATTGTTGGGGTAGGCAGAGAAAACAGTCCACTTCAATCATCATGACACATTTCACTTATGTCACATCTATACACCTTGTGCATACTCTCCTTTTATAAATGTTTTCTATTTTTCCGCTTTCAAAATTCGATTCATTGATTTAAGAAATTGTGTTTGACCCATAATGATTCATTTCAGTTGATTTTATAAAACATTGCACAACATACAAAAATTGTATTCTAGAATTGTGAAACCATAATTGTAAAACTCGACTTTACTGACCTGTTCAGATATTGATTTAATGTACACACGATATTAATAATTCCATCCTAAATAAAATAAACTCGACAATACCCAGAATAATAACCTCAAAGTTGTTATAAAACTAGCCTAGATATACATCAAGCTAATTATTTATTATATTCGAACGCTTATTTAAGTACAAAAAAATAAACTGTAACAAATAAAATGTAGAAAGCTCAGTTAGTTCGTTTATTCCAGTAAAATTGTTCAATACGTTTATTAAATTAGATTTTTTTACTATATATTTGACTCTGTATTTGACAATCCCAATTGATCATGCCTTTAAAATATACAGCAGCAAAAATATTTTGCTAGGGTAGCGATTTAAAATTGTTTGAAGCGTGTAACATAGACAATTAAAGTTCTCATCATAAACACTTTGCAAAAAGTTGCCACAAGCAGATGGGAAAGTTTCTCATAAAACCTGGTATACATCATCAGTTTTTATTAAACACTTGATATGCTTTAAGATCTCTTATGAATTTAGATATAGCGTAAATAGGTGTAATATTATTTTTCCATAAATTGCTGACGGTTTATCAATAAAACTATTGAAATTACTTTTTATTTGACCAATCTTTCGCCCAATGGGAAATAAATTCCATCAGGAGTGTAATACATTATTTATATATAGTATTACGCACTTTGAAAGTTATTTTACTAAAGGAATTTTTCATTGTAAATGTGCGTGTTTTGTAAAAACAAAAGTATCTCGAATTATAATATATACCTGCAGTAACTATTACGACTGTTAAATGTATGTGATATTAATATAACATTGTTGTAGATTAACACTGGACCAACTTATTGTGTATTATAAAGAAACTTGAAGCTTCGTTAAGCCACCAATAGCCAAAATTTCAACGACGCAATAAAGCGAGGCGATTCCAAAATCAACAAAAATCACATTGCGCATGTATTCAGGACTTTCCATAGAGTTGAGTGCCTCCTGTGCGTGTTTATCTAAAACGTATCTCCATAATACGTCTGTCGATTATCCGGGCTCGCATTAATTGGTTTATATAACTAGCATATACAGTCGAACCGGATAGTATCAAAATCTGCTAAGATGATAGTTCATAATTGTATTTTTATGCCAACTTTTATGGATAAGAGTGAAACGTGGACGTGGAAAATGACTGATAAGAGCTGAATAAATGTTGTAGAAATGCGTGTTTTGAGAAGAATACACGTGGTGACAATGCATGACAGAATACGGAATTAAGGGACTAGGGATGAATGTGTTAAGTAAGATGAAAAATATTATCACCATAAAAATGCTAATCCTACAAAATCAACCTAAAGCTTTTGTAAATGGCAATAAAAAAATGGGTACTCCTTACAAGTGATCCATAAATAAGCATAAATGATGTACACTAATCAAAGTGGCGTTCTACATGTAAAGTAAAATACTAATCAAAGGTGACCTCCTAGGTCTAGTTGGTAAAACGTTTGTCTCCCAACCTTGAGGTTGCGGGTTCCAATCCCGCTAAACCTCATTTTTTTTAGAAAAAGGTTTTATGTCAGGTTTTCACTTAAGGCATCTTTAACATCTTTCTGATTGGTCGGAAGATATTCTCACACGTCAATAAGCCCACCACCAGCTATATAACGAAAGTGTAATACAATACAATACAAAAGTCATGTTTACTAATCAAAAGTTAATTAATGTTATTGTGGATATTGAAATGATTGGTCGTTTATGTGTTCCACACATGTTGTATAGGTATACATCAGAAATTGGCTGGTCTGCGTGTATTTTGCACTTCCTCACCAATAGAAGGGTGTCATCAGGAACTTGCATACAAAAGTAAAAAAAATATTTTATATATAGTACTTTCTGGATACATAACGACGCTGTAAATATTATACAATACATACTTATGTGACTTGCCCTTGATGCATGATATTTGACGACGTAAAGGTGACACGGACTATTGTGGCGGTATTGGAAATTTCCTTTTACGTGGGCACAAAATAATGACAGTGAGTATTGATCATGAAGGCATTAATGATGCAAGGTAACGCGACGGGGAAATACGAAAATTATCGGAAATTCAAGATTCATTGATTCTGCTATTAATCATTATTATCGATATTTTTATCTAACACAAACATAACAACTGAAAAGTTTCTTTAAATTTAAATTACCTCATTTATACGAGTACACATTTTAAAACATAATTGCTTTCCTAATTTATGTTAAAAAAATCACAAATATTTTTTCTCTGATAACGAATTATCAGGTTTGATTAAGCAACTTTAAAAAATTATTTGTGTTGCATTTGGATTGCAATAATAATAAAATGAAAGTGTATATAGCGCCGTTTGAATAGCAGACTCCTCAAATACTTGGGCTCTTCTGATTTCTAGTAGAGTTAGCAAACCTAAATATTTCGACAGAACGTTTCAGCTAGTGGGATATCTTCTATGGAACAGTCTTCCATCCTCCCTTAGAAAAAAATGGAAGCACTCTTTAGGTGATCTTACAGTCGAAAAACAACGCTATATAAAATCATTTAAAAGAAAGAGCGCGTTGACGAATTCGAACTCACTCTCATTGACAGATTAAAAACTGTACAAAAAATAAGTTTAGCATAAAGATAGAAAAGTGATTGCTGCGGCCATTATTTATTCGTGCGACCTTTGGGTTTTCGTACAAAAAGTATGTTGAGCATTAGGTCAGGAAAGTGTTGGCTGCGGTCATTAGTTCAATCTCAAGTAGCATGCTATATCAATCAGCTAAGTAAACATATGCACTAATTTACAGCTACTCTTAGAACAAAGTGCGTTCCTTGTAGCGCATTTGACTGATTTATTAGCATACATGATAAATAAATATAATACGAGTATGTATACTAAATATACTCGTATGAAAACCTAATAATTTCAAGTGGACACACTAATTATATCAATGATCAGATTCCTCGGTATTTCCAGAATCGTTTTAGACGGGAGGAGATCTCCTAATCTCGTCTCAGGTTTAGGTCGAGCGCTGCTAATACTTTTGACAATTCATTCCCAGTAGAGTTGGCAAACCCAAGTATTTTAGATAGAGAGATCTATTCAATGGAACAGTCTTCCGTCCTCCTTGAGACAAATCTCCAAATTGGCAAAGTGGTTTACTTGAAGATTAATTTGTCCTCTGTACATCTTCTATAAGTTAATATGTTGAGCTAGTTAGAAGAGCTCTTGAGATGGTGATCCTAATGTTGAGCTAGTTAGAAGAGCTCTTGAGGTGGTGATCCTAATGTTGAGCTAGTTAGAAGAGCTCTTGAGGTGGTGATCCTAATGTTGAGCTAGTTAGAAGAGCTCTTGAGGGGATGATCTTAATGGTTGGAAAACAGTGCTATATTTTATTTTTTTATTTTTTTTCTCCACTTTGCACGGATTTCTCCTGTTACACAAAGAGGGTCTACTTCTAGTTAGCTTATTCGTTAGGAAGAATATCAGTCAGAATTATTTTCATACTGCTTGGCGGTGCCGAAAATATATTCAGTGTCATTCTGTTCGTTCAATATCTCTACATCACGCGTGACTGAGTGTTTAGCCATGATATTCGTTCTGTAAGTTAGTATGTAGAACAGAGGGTGATTCCTTACACGGCTATATTTATTAGGTACATATAAACTTAGTGCTTCTAGAATCGCGGGACAGTTAAAGCAACCTTGAAGAACCTTTAGTAGAAATATCGCAATGGATTCTTGCCTTCTTGTTTCGAGGCTTCTATATTACACACCGTGAGAAGTTCGACATTGTGAGCATATTTTGGATAATCACCCTTTGTTCTGTACCATATATATTTGAGGATTTTTTTTTGTATTTGTTCTATATCGTTTTTATATTTGAGCTGACGAGGAACCCAAACTGTAGATGCATATTCTAATTTGTATATCTAACTATCGCAAAAATCTGTAATATATATCTAACTATCGCAAAAAAGTGCGTTACTTGTAGCGGGTTTTTCTTAATTATTACATGACAAATACAATATATATATATATATTAAATATATGAAAAATACGCGAGGCAATTTCAAGTGAACACTTTCAAATTATATGTATTTAGATTTGTGGCCTATCATTTGTTATAACCCTAGTAAACTAGACATTGGCCTGTATCTTACTGAGGAAATATGAACATGAAAACACAGCATAATACTTTTTATCAGTTGTTGATATCATTTAATTTCTTTGTGAAAAAATCTCATTAGCCTGAAAAATTTAGAGTAAATTGCTGTATTATGATTTAAAGAACATGCCTATCTGGTTCCCATGACACTTATTAACAAATTCAATAAGAACAAAAATGTGCTAAAAATTCAGGCAAGGGATCAGTACATCGATGTTAGCACGACAGGAGTTTGAGTACTTAAGTTACAGAAGGAGTAAATTGTAGTGAATATTTGTGAAAACCCCTTTTTACTGATGATACTGTTAAAATAGGAAAATAATTTAATAACACTTACTGGCAATAAATAATAATGTAACATAAGTGATGTTGGGATTAATATTCATTAGATACATTTACTCGAGCATTACCGGATTTCTTAAACAGGTTTTTGATAAAAGTATGGAGAAGATTGTAAAATGAGCAGTTCAATTATTTGAATTGAAGCATTAAGGGTTGACTTACGTGGTATTCGTAATGGCTTAACTTAACTTCGCAGAAACTCCTGTAAATTTTGTTCGTTAAACTAATCAAATGAAGAATTCTTTCTTAAAACGAATAAGACAAAAAAAATAGCCAAGACCCTCCATAATCAAATCTAAGTTAGCATAAATAATAATTATAAATTGCTTTGAGTCTTAGAATCATCTGTTCCCTTTATCATTTTATTTACAATTATATTCTCAATCAATACCTTGATTTGATCGTCATCAGTTGTAATTGGCCTCCCAGACTAGACAACATCTTCAAGTGTCATATCATCATTACAGATTTTTTAAACCACATTTGACACACAATTGCTTACAGCATCGTTGCCATACATTGTTTTTTTTACTTGTGTCGCTTCTTTGCGGTACTAAGAAAGCAAAACGACCGGGGAAAAAACAATTTATTTTGTTCCATTTTAAAATGAACTCTAAAAATTCGCTCAAGCTATTTGGGTAAACGATTACCGAAAAAATGGGGTAAACTAAAGTAACAAAAATTTTATCCTAACGACATCTGTTCGAGAAATACGAAAGTACTTTTCACACAACATATTAAAATGTTTCGTGACCATATCTAATATTTGTATTATCTATATACACATATTAGATTGTTATTTGTAGTATCTCTTGACCTAAATACTTTGAGTGTTTTTTTTATTACCTAAGGATTGTATTTCTTTTGTGAAATTATGGAACCTGTTGCAGTGCAATATCTAACATAATGTACTGTATTTCCCTTTCATTGGATATGTACTGTACAACCTAACTTGTTTATTGCTGTGTGGCAACCTCTTCCAACACACCAGAAAGATACATAAGTAACCTTAAGTTAAAACTAGACGGACTTGTTACCGCCGGGCTGGAAGATGAACGTCTTACCAACTAGGCTATGGAAGCTACTTGCTACTGGTTGTAAAAACTTCATTATTGTTTTTATTATTGCCTAAGAACGTAAATAAAGTCTTTCGTATAACACTAAATTCGACGACCTCCGTTGCCTAGTTGGCAATACATCTGTTTTCGACCCGGAGGTTAAATGTTCGATTCGCTCTGGAACCAAGATTAAAAAAAAGTTTAAAATCAGGATCCCACTAAATGCCTCATAAAAAAATCAAGTCTCTTGGTCCTCGGAAAGTGTAATATTTATACATGATTCAATTGGTTTAGTAATCTTGGGTTCGAGTACCGAGTCAAACGCTCCTGAGGAAAGTTTGCTTTCTAAATGGCGCTAAATAAAATTGCCCCTAAATGAATGAATTAATTGTAATCGAATCATCTTGGTGCTCGGAAAGTGTAATATTTATACATGATTCAATTGGTTTAGTAATATTGGGTTCGAGTACCGATTCAAACGCTCCTGAGGAAAGTTTACTTTCTAAATGGCGCTAAATAAAATTGCCCCTAAATGAATGAATTAATTGTAATCGAATCAAAAGTAGCTACATTTGTTATTCATTAAAATATAAATACAATAGTTTATTAATCGTGCTGAATTTTAATTTCTCTTAAAATATTTTTTACATATCCCCTTTAAGTACAATATTATCAAGTTAAACTACGAGTAGTTTAATTTTCTTTCTTCTTGTTCATTATGCAGTTTACAGAGGAGTTGTGATTAATCTATAATCGCAGATTTATACGTGTATATCTATGATCGTAGGTGAATTATCTGTATCGTACTTTTAAATGTAATACTGTTACTAATTCACTTTTTTCGTTAAATAACAATCAAATTAAATATATGATGCATTAAAGGTTCTTTATAAAGAAAAAACACAGCACCTCTAATTCAATTCCTGGTCTAAATACGATCACCATAAATCATCTACATTTTAATAATATTCTATCCTAATTCGGAATTTTAGCCTTGTGGTAAAACTGTAAAGTTATTATCATATGTTCAGATGTGTTACACTTCAAATTCAACTTGAAATTGTTTTAAATGACACACTTTAGCTGTAAAACTAGCTGTTCAAAAATCGAAAAATTTACTTTAAAAAAAAAAACAAATTTGGCAGTGTTGCAATAAAATTGTATAATAGTTATTAAGTTCAGATACGTCACGCTACAAAATTAAACAGACTAATTTTAAAATGAGTCAGTCTTCTAGTAAAATTGTTAAGTAGTAGTTAGATTTATAAATGTCATGATTAAAAATGTAAATAAAAAAATTAAAAAAGGCTGTGATTGTTTTTACAATTTCGTGCCTTTTCGAGTTACGACAAACAATATTTTTTTTTAAATTTAGATTTTAATGATAAACGTGACTGCTTCGAAAAATAAACGCCTTCTATTCAATCGCACTGTGTAATTCCATAGCCTACAACTCAATGCAATAATTTTGATAATATGTTTTCATACCTGAAAGGTGAATAATCATAAAACTATATAATTTAAACTAGTGAAAGTCGTTTTTGAAAAATGTGCTGGAAAATATAATGAAATCGTTTTAAATACGAGTATGTACAATACTATTTTTTTTGCTTATCATAAAGATGTAATTTTGATAATACTTCTAGATTTAAATAGTTTAATTTCGAAATAGGTATAATCACCATTTCTCTACTTAACATATTATGTGCCGATTGACATTTAAAATTTTCCTTTTCAGAAATAATTCAAAAAATATTTATTTAGAAACTTAAATAGATACTGAAAACCTTTAGTAGAAATGAAACAGTATTTCTATTTTATTGTATATGTGAAAGTAGTGTAATCTGTAAAAAAAATCCCATAGTAATATTTTCCAACCAACCAGAGAGATATTTAGAGGTTTTAAATGAAAATCTGATCAGAGACTTTTTTTAAAATTGAGTTTCTACAGGAATAATGGATACGATAGACTTTCTAGCGTGATCGAGTATAATTGTCAGCCATTTTGCGGATTGAAGATGCTTGTGCATGTATTGAATTATTGTGTGCAAACTATTGCACTTCAGCTAGCACATTGCTTTTACATATCATACCCAAAGTGAAGGCAAGGAGATTTCCAAGACAATCGGAAAACTTATTATCGAGGATGATAACTGTCAGATTACTGCAACAGCATATGAGCATATGGGGTTGCAGCCTCTGGGCTGGAGAGCAGCGCCACAGAGGTCGTCACGGTGAAGCATTGCTAGGTATTCTAGTGTGAAGTTCCACAAAGTTAAATTAGTCCATTGTTTCTTACTGGGAATGGAATTCTCGTCAATTCAATGATTTCACGTGACCAACGCTCAATCGATGCAAATAATTGTCATCTTATTTTTGTATATAGTAGACAGATTATCTGTCTATATTTACTACAAATGCAGTTTAAGTTGACGATATCCGTGGACTAGTTGATAACCTGTTTACCAATCCGAAAGTAGCCGTGTCGATTTCCGTTGTAAAAATAGCTGGGATTTCGCATTTATTATATTTCCAATGTGCAATGAGGTAGTTTTGTGTTCATTCTTAGTGTGCGATTCAAAGGCTTTGTAACACATAAATCAGCAATTGTCATCTTATTTTTGTAATAAGGAGTTTTATTCTGTTTCACTTAAGGCTTCTTTAACATATGTCTAGTTGGTTGGAAGAAATTTCTACCTGACACTAAACTTATATAACGAAAGTTAATAAAAGTCAGGTTGTACTATATATTACGAAAGTGCAATACAATACAATATAACTGAGGAGGAAGCGTAGCTACAAGAGCACCGTAAACGGAGCACTTTGTGTAATCAACAACCGCGCTTTATCAAAAGTAGCAAAAATGAAATACATAATAGTGTGTTGGTGTCCACCTTGACATGGAAATAGAGCTTGAATTAGAAAAATAATGATTATTGTTATGGAGATTAGTGCACTAAGGAAAATATGCGCAGTGTTAACGCACGAAAGGCGGAAAGAAGACATCAGAAATAAATGCATAGATAAAATGGATGTTTTAAGTAAGATGACGAAAGAAGATTCTAGTTGGTTTGGGCATATGAAGAAAATGAATGACAAAAGAATAACTAAGCGTTGATTTGGCGTAGCATTATTATTGTCACGTGGTAATATATCAGCCAAGTGGTACAATAAATAACGAAAGGGTTATTCAATAAAACAATATAAAAGGTTTTTACTTAAGAAACCAACTATTTGATGTAAATTTAAATGGACTCGTCATAAACAACTGTTACTAGGAAAGTAATTTGTCTATTTTTTCATATTTACCATTAAATCGATATTATTGTACACGAACACCTAACAACATGTTATATTTGTCTAATGAATAGCTTAAATGTACATACACTCGTAATATTATAGATCTGAGTGTCATTATTTATCCATTAATTTGACGCTTCACAATAAAAAATATTTTCCTTAACTCCAAAGAGACTAACGATAATATTTAAGAATACATATTAACGATACGATAGGCTGGGATATACTTAAGGTCCGACGTCACGGAAAATGACTCACAATGTAGTGAATAAATACTTATAAAACGACTTAAGGTCTGGAATCCAATCAGCCTACTAAATTGCCAGTACTTAAAAAAACATTGAATGCAACTAAACTAGCCTTTAACGGTATTAGATCGGAGTAGCTAGTCGGTCCGAAGATGGACCGATGTAAAGCTGAGAGGAAATGTCTGATGGGAAGAAGATCAGAATTCCACGACGTTCCAAATGGCTAACATATAGCATTCAGGCTAAATAAGCGTCATCGAGTATGATTATCAGCAATCTTGCGAATGGAAGACACCTGTGTGTATATTTGTTTATGGTGTGTAATTCGGATGTAAAATGGTTTCAGAGTAAAACCAACCAAAAAGTGAAAAAGTCAGAAATTGAAACTAAGGCACCTGCTTGCTTAGAATAAATGCTATCCGTTAGACCACGTCCGTCAATAAGAATAGGGAAGAAGATAATATTGGACAACTCAATAATTATATGATAAGTATATTTATCCATATACACACTACATTATATATCCACTAAATTTACCATAGTTCGAATTCATAGCCTGACCTTAACACTACATACTAAATCTTTACTTTTGTTTTACCGAAGAATTCAGTAACTTTAAAGTTATATTTCGTAAAAAAATATCGTAGCATCCTTAAATAAGGGAGACGCGTTGTTTTGTTACCTCACTTGAATGTATGGACCGTATTTTACGGTTAGAAATTATTATTTAGACCGGACTTTGAATTCAGGCAATAATCACTCATCCAAATAAGTCAAAAATAACTGGCCCTTTAATTTATCAAAAAATTCGGCTTTAACTTTGTGGTACGTCGTATTTCTTGAATACGACACCGAAACGAGTAAATATAATGAAAGACACGAAAAAATAATAATGGTATAGGGCGGGACTCGAACCTGCATATTCTGTTTTCATGACAGCAGCTTTAACCATTAAGCTACCGATACCTTGTGCCATTAGTGTCGTATTCTCTCAACAGTAACCCTTGCCGCGCTTCCTACTCTCTTTTTTCTTTATTTCAATACCTCAATCAATCATTTTTAATTGTAAAACATACCTGCTATATTATTTATTTAGATAGGGAAAATCTATATATTTATATATTAATGCAGGCGTTTCAAAGAGACGGTGCACGGCCATGCCATCTAAGATACTTTATTGTTAACAATAATGTTTTTTGTAAGTTATCGACACATGGTGTAGATCTTTTTTGTTTCGGTCTCGAGACCGAGAGATGTCATTATAGTATGATTAATAGAAATATAATTTTTTTTAATGGTAGCGACCAACAGCGTGTTGTATGAAAAATATTATTTTGTTTTTGACAATTCCATGTTTCTGGTAATATGTGATATAATTTTTTTAAAATATTTTTTTACTGTTGAGAGAATACGACACTAATGGCACAAGGTATCGGTAGCTTAATGGTTAAAGCTGCTATCATTAAAACAGAATATGCAGGTTCGAGTCCCGCCCTATACCATTCTTATTTTTTCGTATCTTTCTTCAGTGATCCCTGGTTTGCTTGTTATTATTATCTTAAAAAAATTATTCGCTTAAACCATATTATTTATGAAGATCCCCTTTGAACTACCGTAGAATTGGCTGAACAGATTAATTGTAGTCTCATGACTGTATACCGCCATCTTAAATCAATGGGAAAAGTCCGGAAGTTCGGCGCTCGGGTTCCACATGTTTTGAGTGAAAACAATAAAAATCAACGTTCGACAATTGATGTAACGTAAAAGCAAACCTAATCTTGTAGAGCAGAAAATTATCTTTCGAATGACGTATAACCTTTACCATTTTGTTTTACTTTTGGTGCTCATTTTTAAATTTGGAAAAAAACGGACACAACTTATGTAAACACCCAATATAAGAATGAAACATTTTATTTTGCGTCATATCCCGAAAAGCACCCTTAACAATATCCGTAATATCCAAACATTCACGTTATAAAACAGAGGTAGAATAATAAAAATCACATACCGCTTGGTTCCTTGGGGATGAAGCTCAATGTCCTGTCCTTGGAACGCATATGCTCTCCAGTACCATCAACCCAGATATAAGTGGCTTGGATTTTGCCATTGGGCACAGGGAGATCCAAGTACTTGGTCAAGATGGTCTTGTTGAGGTAAGCGTTGGGAGAGTCGGTCAAAAACGTTCCTCCCAACTTGCGTCTGTCGTCTAAATAAGATAAACATTTTTTTTTAAATAAACATGATAGTTAATGAAGAGAAGATATATTGCAAGATCTCTTCTACAGTAAGGATTCATTTCTTTCTTGCTTTTTTTGGCGTTCAGCCATCAATTTTGTTTGGTTTTATATAGCCATGAACAAATGTAACAGAAAGAACCTTTGAATTACAGAAGGCAGAGGTGGCAGGCATATGTCGAATAGGGATGTGTGCAGATTGCTGTATGCTGATGACATGGTAGTGTTAGCACAGAGTGTGGAGGAATTAGAGTTTATTAAGTTAATTGTATAAGAGATGTAAAGAAAACGATCTGAGAATAAAAGTTGTGAAATCCAGTCATGGTGATTGAAAAAAGTAAGAAATAAGAAAAAAAATATAGGAGCTGTATGGATGTGAAAGACGTGAAATATGTGTATTTAGATAGGAAAGTCTGGCAATCTGTACTCTCTGCCTATCCCCAGAAACAGCGTGATGGTATTTATTTAAAAAAAATCATTTTCATGTATTACATAAATAATGAAAATACGACATAGAACATGTCTACACTAAGGGATTAGATTAAAAAAACAATATAACTCAATTTAATTTCAAAACAAATTAAACTAAAATAAAAAATTCAAGTTTATTTTATAACAGAAAAAAATATTGCTTTAGATTTAGATTGAGTAATCTTAATTTAAACACGCTAAAAGAGTCGAAATATAATTTGGCAGAGGAATATCAAAATTTGAAAAAGAAAAATAAAAATTTTAAAAAGAGTCTCGAGAATTGCCGTTAAAAATGTGATTCAATTCCTCTTCCAACAAACCACATTCACATAAACAACAATTAAAAATATTAATTTTGTAGAAGTGATATTTTATACAAGAGTGACCATGATTATTCGACACAATGAAGCTATCGAAAATTTAACTATGGTAAAATTATAAAACCAAAGATGTCGTATAATAGATGATTCAATAATATACAATAGTAAATTTCAACTTACGTATGCAAATGTTGCTTTACTACACATTCTCCATACTTATCTATGGTGTTAAAGCATTGAATCTGACTCAGGTCATCACAAAAAAAAAGTAAAATGGCGCTTTCAAATATTGATATGAGAGTTGTGGGTTGGCAAAGCCCGTAAAGATGACATTTCGAGACGTGTGAATCAAGATGGAGAAATATTAACCACCGTCAAAAGCAGAAAGATTGGCTGTTGTTAAGGGTAGTCACAGTATTCTGGACAAATACTATGAAGCATTAATATGTTATTATATCCTTCAAATGATATTGCTGGGAATTCAGAGACGATGTGTGGGAAAAAGACATAACATATCTACTTGATGAAGAATAATTATAATAATAAAAAGATACATAATTTATATAGCGCCGTTTAGAGAGCTCGGGATTCGAACCCACTATTTTTGACAGATTAAAAACATTACAAAATAAATATATAAGGTGTGTATATATATAGGAAGGTGGTGACTGCGGTCATTAGATAAGGTACTTTCCTACATCTATATATGTTTAGAAAAACGTATTTGGTAAGAAAATCGCTGAAAATTTACCAAAAGTAGACGATCTGCAAATAAACCTTTGTACATCTTTCGGCATGTGATAGTAACACATTCGGCTACGTGTAATCATACATTTTAACAAGACCTCCCAAAAAGGGTGCTTGCAAACTTCAAGTGCTTCCTTAAGCTGCACACGCCACCCATATACTAATATTTAGAGGCCGACAATTTACGCCACAAGGTCAGCAACAGCAAAAGCCGTGTCATGACATTTGGCCTTATTAAATCGATGCGGAACAATCAAATTATTCGATGAAGACAACTCCTCTCCGAAGTAACATCTCTCAGACACAAATTCGAAAGATACAACGACGATATCCCAAGAACTTATGAGAATGGTTTCATTGTGACACCATATCACGATTCAGAGTTGCTGCCTCAAAGGTCAAAATAACCATGATGATCGCCAGCCTCCGAAGAGGAGAAGAACTTTGAAGAAGAAGTAAAGGAACAATGTGCTTCCAGATTTCACATTTTCAGAATGAGGTCAATAAATTTAAAAGGGAGAACACTTGAAGTATCTAAGTGTATGAATTATTCAAAACATTAGCTCGAAATATTGTACAATAACATGTGAAGTTATGGAACAAAATAACAAGATACAGCTTTAGCATTAACATATCACATATATTAAAAGGGAGAACACTTGAAGTATCTAAGTGTATGAATTATTCAAAACATTAGCTCGAAATATTGTACAATAACATGTGAAGTTATGGAACAAAATAACAAGATACAGCTTTAGCATTAACATATCACATATATTAAAAGGGAGAACACTTGAAGTATCTAAGTGTATGAATTATTCAAAACATTAGCTCGAAATATTGTACAATAACATGTGAAGTTATGGAACAAAATAACGAGATACAGCTTTAGCATTAACATATCACATATATTAATTACCTTTGAAATTAAGCATCAGAACCTTAAGAAATTGTCCCTGGCTGTGACAAACAAGTTTGAAGCCATCCTAAGTGGAGCTATCGGAGAATCTTAAAAATGTCATGGATATACCACATGAACATTGAAACTATTTGGGTGTAGTTTCCATAAACTTAGAATATGTTGGGAATATGATACGCAACTCAAATAT
Organism: Odontocerum albicorne; assembly: GCA_949825065.1. NCBI lineage: Eukaryota > Metazoa > Arthropoda > Insecta > Trichoptera > Odontoceridae > Odontocerum > Odontocerum albicorne. The sequence continues at coordinate 36,058,492 of OX463843.1, read as the reverse complement.
ATAGACCCCTTCGAAAAATTATGAAGGAAAGCGATACCTGGCTAGAAAGAAGTTCTTTCTGAAAAATATCTAGAATTGGAGGGTCGTGGAATTGAATAGTTCACAGATATAGATTTGGACAATTAGTAGACCGTCTGTGGTTGTAGATAATTAAGGACGTCTGAATAACTAGTCTTCTATATACAATGTTTGCATATATCTTCCAAATTATTTGTAGAGAATGTAATAGAAACCCAGCTGACATACTCCTTCAATCGATAAATAATGTAGAATATAACAAATATATCTACCAATTCCTGTGGCAAAGTAACGAACGCAACAGGCAAATTGCAAAAAGATTGTATCAAATTCCCAAAGCAAATAATCAAAGAAAGGACGCTAAAGGTAATAATTCGAATTTTAAAAATAAGATTCTCTCTTTTTTGGTCGAGTTAAAAATATTTTCCATTCTTTTTAATCATTATTTTTTATCGCATATATTATTGCATTAGTTATGTATTTGAATTATTAAAATTTATTTAAAAAGAGACCTAGGGATAAATTTATGGTTAGCTCTGTATTAATTGTATTCATAAAATATTATGAATATAAAATAAACCAATAAAAATAATAAAAAAGATTAACAATATTCATTATTACTAATGAGAATACTTATGCCGGCTTTGTTAAGAGAAATAATCAATATTTTATGGAAAACTGAGATAATTTATGGCAAGAAATAAACACGTAAATTGTTAAAAAAAATTTAATACATTTTACAAAAAAAAACAAATAATTACCATCTCCAATTTTCCTTGAAATGCTGTCAGTCATTTTGGACTGTGGCTAGTCTTCAATATCTGAAACAAATAAATAATACATTAATTATTGTACTGCAGAACAATTTCACTATGGTGTAATTTTTCTATACCATGGAAAAAAAGTGTATTTGTCATGTTTTTTATTGTCGTGGGAGGGAAAGGACTTAGAAAATATATGTCACTTTCATATTTCGTCTTATTTATACGATTATTGTATTATTAAATAAAATAAACATTTTAAATTTTGCCTTAAAATATTAATTAATAAATATTGAATCAAAACAGATAACCGAATACGGAAGTGAGGGATAAGGGATGAATATGAACTTAAGGCTGATGTATGAGATGAAGAAAAGTATGTTGAGATGGTTTGGGCAAGTGGAAATAATGAATGAAGAAAGACTAACAAAATATATATGTAGTACAAATATGGGTGGAAAGCGTGGACATCGGAGACCAAGGAGAGTATGGTTGGATAAATTTAATGATATTCTGAAAGAAGGACGCTTAGAAAATCAGAGAAATCGTAGAAGTTGTATGAGAAGGTGTATGGATGTAGAATAGGATAAGGATGTGTGTCGAGATAGGGATAAGTATGGGGATCTGTCCTCCCTGCCTACCCTGATAGGGAAATATTTATATAAAATATATTAAATATATTTTTGTAATGAAGCTGAAAATATTCTATACTGTAATTTTTTTTAAAACGAAACTATGAACGGAGTTAGTTATACGAGATCTAATTGACAGAAAACTTTGAATAAACTATTAACAATTAGATTAATTTATTTACATAGCTACAGTTCTCGTATAAAGTGAGTCAGAGTGATAACATAACATATGTACATGTTAAATAGCGTACGTTCATTTATTTGGAGTTGACATATCTACATATTAAAAAAAAACTATAACTAATTGACTGCGTTGACAAGTGCATGCGCGTACTGAGATTTAGCAACATCGCACGCATATTGGAAGTTACGAAGACGGCCGCGATCGACCTGTTGGCCATCCCTGATATATGGTATAAATATTTGTGTGTATATTTTGACGACACCCATAAAATGCAAATACCACAAACCACAATACATTTTTATTTCTTGACCAAACTCAAAAGCGTTATTACAAGACAAATAATACTCTAATACACATTATCTAAGTTCAAAGGTTGAATTTCATTTGACAGCAATAAGATGAAATCCTTAGATAATAATTTAAATCTTTGGGATTATTCAATTAGTTTCTATGCTCAGTTTAAGCTTTTTTAAAGATACAGTGTATTTAACGATTAATCAGTAAATTTTGTGTATCAAAATAAACCGGTTAAAGAAAAAGAGAAAACATTTTCAATTGCCAACCAGTAGATACCATTGGATAAAACAGTTTCCGATTTGATCACGGTTCGCTTCATCGATAACTGTCAAATACGAAAAAAAGGTAAGAATAGCAATGGTGTCTATGCATACATACAAGAACAAGACGATATTAACTTGTTCGTATTTTATTTTTAAGATTACTTTGATTTATTGCGCACAACGCTAATTAAAATATATAGTATAAAACAAAAAGAAAATTTTAGAGTTTGGGGCACGTGATACAGATTGATTATTTACTGCGAGAAGAATATACGACATGTCTAAGACACAAATTTTAATGGATAAAACGTTCCATAGTATTGAGGGAATTTGAAATGCAACAAATTTTTCACTTTTCTTCTATACTCTATAAAGGGCTTAAATTGGACTTAATAAAAAACTGATGCTCGTGATAAAATACTGAAAAAAATCATGGTGGTAAAAACTCGAAACGACATATTTTTTTTATCATATTGTATTTTGAATACTACACACATATACTACACTACATCTAAAGCCAATTGCGTTACTATCACAAATCGGAAGATCTACATATAAAGGATTCTTTGTAGTTCGGTTTTCTTACCACTACAAGAAAGGTTTCTTTGTAGTTCGGTTTTCTAAACATATGCAAATGTGGGGAAGAACTTAATCTGAAATCTGTTCACCTTCGCAACCACCACCTTCCTATCTTAATACTCAACTTATACATTTACGTAACATATTTTTTTATCTGGAAATGAAAGTGGGATTGAACCCCGAGTTAGAACGCTCTTGAGGAGAGCACGGTCGCCTAACGGCACCATATGAATTATTATTATTTACAAATATAGGAAATACTTGTAGAAAATTTTACATTTACCAATTGATAGTGATATTATAGTATAAATTTTAAATTTAAAAAAATAATATATCCGTATTTATCCGATAATCGAATCTAAAATTTTCATTTAATTTTCTATATTTTTTATACATTTAGCACTTATTAAACAAAATGTATTGACCAAAAAATTGTCACGATCAGAATTTTCTTCTAGAAATGACAAGGGCATTGAAGGACGAAAGCCATTCAATACAGGAAAAGTGCGAGGCAGGCTCGTGTGTGAAAATACATACTCGCAGGATGAGGCGTCCAATTGCAGAGGAAGATAGCGAAAGTTGCTAAATAAACATTTTCTTGCTATATTAGAGGTCAGTTTTTTTTGCAATCAATTAATTATTTACAACAATGCTTAACATAAAAATCCACTGCAAATAACTATCGATACTTGATGGAACATATGAAATAAGGGGAAAATAACCATCGATACTTGATGTGACATATGAAATAAGTGAAAAGAGTTGTTCTAAATATGAAATATATTCTGAACCGTCACAAAAATAAAAATTAAAAAAAAAGTCTTAGTAAATGTTACTAATGAATATTCGCACATAGAGAAATAGTTAATTAACCAATTTATGATTAATCTAGGACGGAGAACCTCAATTTGCAGTACTAACAATTAAGATTTTTGCAGAAGTCAGAAAGGTACGCGTACTGGTATAACACATTAGTATGATGTGTAAATTTAGCGAATTTTTAATTATCTCTCCTTTAAATAAGCGTTTATTTGTATTTATTGGGTCATTTTCTATAATTACTTTCTTGTAAATTGCATTAAATGTCAGTAATACCAGTCAGCATTTTCAAGTAATTCTAAGAAGGAAATGTTTGACCACCTTAGAAGTGGCGTAAGAAGACCGTAAATATTATCTAATCGTTAGTTATCACTGACGAGTCAACATGCTGAGTTCCAAATGTAAAATCTAGCAAAAAAAGTCCGTACATTTTATAAATAAAGTCGGTCAGTGCGGGAAGTATTTAGGGTTAATAAAAAAATAACGGTTTTTTTTTTCATATCGCGGGCTATTTGTTTTTAATTGAGCCCATCTTTTTAGTGATATACATTTCAATTTTCAGCCATATTGGATGGCTAGTTTGTGTTTGACAGGGAAGTATTTACAACACATTTTAACAAGTTTGGGATTTTTTTTGAGATTTTACGCCGTTTCCGTGAGGCAATACGAAGAAAACGGTCAGAATTGTGGACAAACAGCTCCTTGATTTTATACCATGATAACGCACCGCACCGGCTTACACTACTAATTCGTGAATTTTTGGTCAAAACCGACACCGCCGTTGTTCCGCAACCCACACTTTTTATTTTATTTTATTTATTTATTTTACACATGACAAGAAATATACATAATTTGTGAAAAAACAAGAGGTAATTAATTTGGACACACAATTTTAATGGATCTGGGTTTGTTGCCTTTCATTTGTCGTGTCCCCAGTAAACTAGGCTTTTGCCTGTATCCCACTGAGGACATGCACACTGAGGACAGTATTCACCAGATATGGCCGCCTGCGACCTTTTCTTGTTCCCGAATATGAAGAGGACATTGAAAGAACAACGTTTTGCAACCGTAGAGGAGATAAAGGCAAAGTCACTGGGTGATTTAAGGACTATCCCAAAGAGTGCGTTTCACAAATGTTTTGTGAATTGGAATAAACGTCGGCAAAAATGTATTTTATCTTAGGCGGACTACTTTGAAGTGGACAATTTTAATATTAATAATTAAATAAATACGTTTTGAATCAAATATAAATTATAGATATTTTTTTATCAAATCTCATATTCATAAAAAAATCTTTTTCAGTCGAGTACCGAGTACCGCATCAGACTTTTATATTATATTTATGTATTATAATAAATTTTACTGTAATACTTTTGCTGTACATACGAGTATGTTATAACACAAGCTAGCGAGTTTATTAACATATTACAATTCCTCCAAAACAATCAGACTTTTTAAAGAGATTATTTTAAAAGAATAATCGGGTACCAACAGTATTGAATCCGCAACTTCCAGGTGAAAGAAATTTGTTTTAGTAACTGGACCACAGAAGTCACATCGGATAAATTTTCGGAGTGATTTGTTACAACTAAATTTATTGTATTGGCGCTTGTTAGCAACCTGACGCAAATTCGAAGATCGTTTTTTAACAGTGTGACATAAATAAAACATTTGACATTTTCTAATATATTATTTCTTTATGTATTCCAAGCCATTTCATTGTTTAAAAATTGTATTTCTATATATTATGTATTTTGAAGAGTTTGTTGATAACTAGGCCATTCTACTCTCAAGATTAGAAAAATGTCACAAATATTTTTTTCTGTTTTTATTTATTAATTAATTGTATCAATTAGATTTCAGATCAAACCAGAATTTTCGCCAGTAAAACTTTTCTTATCAGTAGGCAAAAAAATATATATTTTTTAACAACGTTTTAATTATCACTTTTAGTTTATTTTGATAATTATGAAATTTATCAAATAACTGAAAAAAATGTTATTCGTTTTAAAAGAAAATAAAATACAATTATTAAATAATATTTAATAAATTACTTTTCAGCTTCTTTCATTCAACTCTGATCGATCTATTTTGTTATTCAAACATTTTTTTATACGCGACGTGTTTATAAAAAAGTCGAACGTTGACAATTAAATTGATATTTTTTTAGTGTATCACACTTCTGTTTATTGTCATAAGGCAATCTATCCCTACCAACCAGAAAGCGAAGTGAAAACTGGAGTTCTTAAAAAAATGGGCCAACGGAAATTTCTCAATAATATTCCTCTAAAGTTAATACGCTCGCAAATTATATAGAACTTAAATAATAATAATAATAGAAAAAAAAACTAAATATATTATTTAATTATAAATCGCATGCAAATAATTGTCGTTTTGCAAATGTTTCGCCTAATGCGTTTGGAAAATATTTGTTAAGCTCGTAATTATATATGGACAAAGAAATATAGTAAACGAAAAATTCCCCATCTAAAACATACATTTTTGAAATCAACATCACAGCTGAGAGATTAAGACATTTCCTTACATGAGATTATGGGGCAGTCAAAGAACAGGAATCTCACAGTCTTAACATATTGATAATCAACGGCACATTGCAACCTTACGTAAACCCTAAACAGTTGTTTCATTTATTACACAAGAAAAAAAAAAAATTAAAACACTTCCATAGAAAATAATAAATTATCAAGTACAATCACATTTTTTTTAAATTAATTGTATTTGAATAATTTTACATGTTTTTAATGATTTATTTCCCTGAAAAGTATCTATAATATGTATAACATACTCGAACATACCATAGTATATGAAAAACAATATATACACAAACAAGTCATTTCAAGTGGACACTCTCAAATAATATAGATCAAAGTTTGGTATCTGTCACTATTCGTGACCCCAGTAAACTAGGCTTTTGCCTGTATGTTACTGAGAACATATGAACATGACAAAATAATTTGGTAGTTTTTGCCGTTTATTGATTATTTTTTAATTCCTTTGTCGAAAAATTCTCATCAACTTGATAACTTGAGATATTATTATAAGTATGCTCCAAGTAAGTCAACCCCAGCCCCCTAGCTTACTGCATCCCTTGAGAAATTAACACCCCATACCATACCACAATATCCTCTATACATTCATCAAAAACATATTGAGAATTTGGTAGATATTTATTACTTTGATTATGAATTAATTTTATTATTATTAATTAATTTTCGTCGACAACTGGACTACACGTATAAGAGCGAAAACATAGTATTAATTCTCATCCGAACTTCGGAAAGTATATTTTTATCGTACTGAGTCTCATAGGAATCAGTTAAGACACAATAATCTCATTAAGTGCATATCGTAAATGAATGCGATTTGATCAATGCATTTTTAATGATATTCTATCTTTGACCTCAACTGGTGATGCAGCGATTCGAAAAACGCAATGGGATTTAGGACTCTTTATTTTTAACAGAAATGCGTAATTGCTCGAATTATTCTTCATAACTAAACACTCGATAAATGTAGGTTATATAAACGTTGTCTAAATCACAGAAAAATTTATTCAATAATTTGTATTACTCATATAAATAAATATAAAACGGAAAAGTAGGAATAATTAGAAACTTTATTGCATGTACGAGTATTAAGCTAAAATACGTTAAACGTTTTTTTTATATAATATTATTTATCTTTGAAAGGATGTAAATCACGTGTCATATAATATATTTCAAAATAATTAAATACCGCAACTAGTAAAATGTTGATAATTCAAGTATTGTTTATTTTGCACCCTTAAAGATAAATAAAAAATGGGACTATAATGTTATAGAGAAAACATTTTTTTAATGAATTCGAGGCGTTATTTTATTTTAAAATAGTATGAACTTTTTCTTTAAATCATCGGCTATACCATATATTATATTAAGATAAACGAATGCAATTACGTACATTAAATTGAAAAAAAAACGTGAGTAATGTGATATATTCAATTAAACTTTAAATACACATTATGGGAACAAGAAACCCTTTTTAGCTTAATAGTAGCACGTTTGTCCATTTGTTGAAATTTCCGAGTGATGTCCAAAATTATTTTAAAAACTACGTTATTTTTTTGAAACATTCAAGTCTTTCAACATATTTTTATTCGGTTAAAGCGCTTGGATACAGTGTGCTCTATGCCCTGTATGAAGATAGCATAAGAAAAGTTATAGCTAGACTGCGCTGGTTTGGGCACTTCTACCGCATGCAGTACACTAACCCTGCAAGGAAGGCAATGATCAGCGAGCTAAAGGGGTTGTCTTACAGATAATTGCGTATCATCGATTACAGGAATCATGCTGCTGGTGACAGAGAATCCTGTAGGCAGTCAAGAACCATCTTAAGAGGTAGGGCTGATGATATAAACGGGATACACCATTGTCTTAGACTTCATAAAGCGAGCTTTCATGTTTAGAACGACCGAAATAGGCATCGCACGTGCATTTTATCACTATGTGTCGCCAAACTATCAAGTACATTGATCTACCTATAATTACGAACAAAAGGTGATAAGTTTTAATCAGGCAAAGAATCTTTTATAGGATTCAAACCCGAATACTAAAGACAAACTTTCTACCAACAAGAAAACAATAATGGAAGATTTTTTTCCCACCAGTTTAAAATATTTTTTGAAGTTATTACCTTGTAGATTAGACTTAAATGATGTCCGACCTTTTGAAAGTGTTACATTCGATAATATAATATTTTTTGACATCAACCTGAGGATGAAGTTTGCAATGACTTCGAAACGTTATCCACCAATTAAACCATGAAAATAATTCAACTTAGCAAGAACTCTTTAAATTATTCAACATAGAAAAACATTTCAAATTAATGATAAAGTAATTTATTTATAAATTAATGATAAAGTAATAATTTATTATTATGAAACAAACTGATAAAATTTATTATTAATAAAACGCTCGATACGAATGCACAATTTAACTATGAAACAACAATAATTGGATATGTGTATATTATTATGTACCTCAAAGAAAGAAAAAAAGAAATGAAAGTAAACTCAATAACACTTGATTTATTTTTATCTTACCCAATTACCAGGTAATCTAAGGTTCTCGTATTTCCAATATGATCTAATGTGACTTGAGCCTGAAACAAAGAGATAAACGATATAATACATATATATATACGAGTATATATATATATATATATATATATATATATATATATATATATATATATATATATATATATATATATATATATATATATATATATATATATATATATATATATATATATATATATATATATATATATATATATATATATATATATATATATATATATATATATATATATATATATATATATATATATATATATATATATATATATATATATATATATATATATATATATATATATATATATTTTTTTTTTTTTGTTTTTTTTTAATTAGTATTTTTTCCACTTCATGAGTATTCAAATAACCCTTGATATATAAACTATTTTATATAGATGACAATAAAAATGGATTTGGAATTTCGTTTAAAGATGTTGATGAAACCTTTGTAAATTTGTTTTGACTTTTGAAAACCGAAGGTCATCGTGATTTCTAGTGGGGTAATTATAAACCTCTAATACTTTGGCAACAAATTATTATATAACTTAAAAATATAGACTAATATATTGAAAATTATATTACAGATTGTCTTACCTTGCACATATCTAATTTATAAAATGTATGCATAATTCTAGTGTTTTTACTTACGAGTAATTTTAAATGGACCTCATAATAACCCTTTCATTAGATATAAATATAATAAATTGTATCAGATTTGTTGTTTACCAATTTATTGTATTGCATTGTATTGTATTGGGTTGTTCCGAAAATAATGGCCGATTTTAACATCCAGATTCAATCAAACACAGATTTAAGTAAATGAACTTTATTCTTCGATATAAGAAGAGCCATTTGATTCTACGCATTTTTTCTAACGAATTTCAATATTTTCTTTATGCCTATAAAACTGATTGACTGATTAAAATTCAAGAATTTTCTGTTGCTTGTCTATTATTGATTTTTTGCCGTAAATAGTTATCGAGGGGGTTGAAAAGACGAAAATCGGTTGGTGATATGACGTAAATTTTTTTAGCAGCAACGCCCAATTATTTGCCTGTATCGCTTGTTGCTCGTTTTCTTTCAATAAAGCTTTCAATTCGTCGTTTTAAAAAATTACAGGACGTCCCCGATTCTCTTCATCTTTAAGACTTACATCTGCGTTCCTAAAATGTTCAAACCAACGCCGCCCTGTTCCTTCAGAAGTGGTCCCTTCACCCCATGTTTGGTTAACATTGCTTGCTGTTTGAGATGCATAATGTTCAATTATAAAGTTATTAAAAAAAATACACAATTATTATTTTTTGAATTCCATTTCAGAAGGATTCAAGTACTGCAAATGGAATACCTGACTCAATAAATAAATAAAGTAGATTCCTAACTATCAAACTAAAATAAATAAATAAATATTTCGTACCAAAAAACGTTCAAATTTATATAATATTCGTACTAAAATTGTCCGTTATTTTCGGAACAACCTAATTTTACATGTTCAATATAAATATAAAAAAGTATTGATCCCAAATGGCATAACATTATTAAATCTAAAAGTTTGAAACGAAGTAAATTGACGTGGAAACTTTTTAGTTACCATTGGGGATTAAACCCAAAGCCCCCACATGGAAGTAAAATGCTTTACCATTAAACCACATGTCTTTACATGTTGTGAAATCATATTCCCCATATTTATTGGGTTGTCCTTAACCCATCGTAATAGTTAATAACAGCGAGTGACATGTCGTGTAAATAGAATAATTTTTCCTTAAACATTCATTATCCCAGTAGAAACGTCTCATTTCGCTTACGCTTACAACTTATGCACACACATTTTTCTCTTGACAAAGTATAAGTCGTTTCCTTTCACATCGCTCTTATCGTTTATGCTAAGATTGCATATTTTGAAAGGCATACAACATTCCATTTTATGGCATTCTCTATAAATACGAGTATTAACAAAAACATCAAGTTAATAATTTAATTATTTTAGCCAATTCAATTCCCCTGTCAACCTTAAGTACTCGTACCTTTTCTCACTTTACTTCATAAACTTACTCGTATTAGTATCTTAGTGACATTCAATAACTCCCGACAAGTAGATCACTTTGTTCTGATACATTCATATCATCACGCCGTGTTCCCTTGCGGGGTAGGCAGAGGGAATAGATCTACAATATTTTCTATCCAAGCATATATCCTTTGTTTCTCCACATTCATACATCTCGTCATACACAATCTTCTATTAGTCATACTTCTCACTTTACCTTCTTTCAAAATTTGATTTTCCTCGGTTAACCTCTTTCACGCACGCCTTGCACTTCTGACTTGTGTATTTTCTTAGTCATCCTTTCATCATTTCATCGTCATTATATGCACGAACCATCTCAAAACTATTAGTAGCTGTATAGTATCCCCGTTACTAGTTTTTAATTACCTGTTATGGTATTTCCAATACAGTTTTAATACCAAATCACGGGTTCGAATTCAGTCGCCAAATGCAATGCTTTATCTTTTAATCAAATTAAAATTGTAGCCATTTTGAAAGATTGTCTTGTTTTCACTTAAGGCTTCTTTAAGATTACTATATGTCAATAAGCACGTATATTCTATATACAATATACGAGTGTTTTAAAACACTTCCAGTGATCGCATAAATATCCATTCAATTCATTAGTCTAAACTCTCTTTTCCGAATCTTCGTGTTTTAAACTTTTTGCATATTATTTATTCGTAGTTGACTTACTTCTGATGAACTGACAAAAACTTTACTTACACTAAACAAAAGCGAAAACTTAGATTTTGCCTATTTGATTAAAATATCAAATATTTGCATACCTGGACTTGTCATCGGGACAAAGAACTGTGTCAAATGCATTTTGCTAAAATTGTAATTCAAGTTATTACTATGTTTTCTGAGAGCATTGCAACACGCTGTACACAAAACCAGTTTAGCTTTCTTCATCTTTGATTTGATATTTTATCTAAAGAGAACAAAATGCAAAATGAGATTTTAAAACCACACCAATTCCCATGATCAGGCGCTGGATTACATTCTTGGGGGCGTGACAAACTTAAGGTACGTTAGTTTCAGAGAGTTAAACTTTGTCGAGGTAGATCGAGCAAATAAACCTTACTATCATTGATTACATCTAGCGTGTCCAAAGGCTTAAGGTATAAAAGACTTTAAAATGTCAAACCACGTGGTAACTGATGCAGCCTTAGAACAGTGGATCTTAATATACAATAATCGAGGTACAACTTTTACCTTGATTGGAAAAATGAAACCCTGAACAGTTTTACTGATTATAAATAAAATTTTCAAACTTATTTTATACTATTGATTAGATCTCAAATACTTGTTTTTTTTGTTTTTGTTTTTTTGTTGTTTTATTGCGCAACCCAAAATTTTAAAGGCTTGTTCCGAGGAACGTAAGTTAGGAACCCCTACCTCCGAGTAATCAAATTTATCCTCTTCACCTCTACTTATTGTTTCCCATCAGATCATAGATAACTCCTTCTTCTTGAATAATGGCCGTGAAATTTTAAAGGCTTGTTCCGAGGAACGTAAGTTAGGAACCCCTACCTCCGAGTAATCAAATTTATCCTCTTCACCTCTACTTATTGTTTCCCATCAGATCATAGATAACTCCTTCTTCTTGAATAATGGCCGTGAAATCCTATAAATGAAGGGATATACGCCAGTGTCAAGTGATGTATTGATAACTTGACTAGTCTTATTCTTCTCGAATAAGGGTGGTTAACTTCTATATACTCGTACATCTATTGTAGTATGAAGGAGTATACATCAATGTCAAGTGATATCTACTGCATAGCATATCTGTTCGCATAGGCATCTGCATACTTGGAGAGAAATTACTTTACAATATGATTTACTGTTAAATGAATTATTTTCAAGTCTTTTTTTTTAAAGTCATTACTCTATTTCCCATAAGTCCATGGACTGCGTAAGAAACACAAAATTCAGTTTAACTAACTCACCTGAGAAGGACAAAGTAAGCGTCAAAATACACATAATGTTAAGACTAAAGTAAAAGAAAAAACATCGTTAACTATTTTATTTTTATTCAACTATTTAAACAACTGGCGTTTTTTTAATAATGGTATGAACGTTAAATGTAGAGAAAAAATAGCCAATTTTAAACGCTTACATAATTTGATGCAATCGTTCGATAAAATGTTGATATAATCAACATAATCGATGAAATAACAATAAAATTATGAGCAACACTCGACTAGTATGCCGTAGGTGAAAGTGTGTATGCAATGTTGTATTTAGCCTCGATGTAAAATGTATAGAAGGAGGTCGTTTTATGAGTTAATTCATAATATCAATATGATTTATTTCATCATCGTCAGTTTATAACCCTATTGAGTTAGGCCAATAGACTAGATCTTAAGATCATTCTAATTGTTTAAAAAATTCATATCTAGTGGATTTATTGCTCAGTATCAATGTCTTCCAATCAACCAGTTTTTATATCATACAGTGCTATTTTCGATATTCATGACTATGCCAAAAGCGTAGTGCATTGAAATAGTGACACGCTCAACTACCTAGTTAAAACGAAGGAAAGTATAGTTGTGTCGAGTGAATGATATTTTAAATAAAGGAAACGTAAAAAATCAGAGACATTATATGAATTGTGAAGATGTATACTTGTAGAAGAGGCGAAGGCTATAGGTACTTCTGCTTAAGGCAGCCGTAACAAGTGTAAAAAATTCTCATCAATTTCTACAAGATAATTCATTTATTATTCTCAAAAAAATAAGTTCCTCCTAAAAAAATAATATTCTCTCGAATGAAATCATCAATCATATTTATTGAGCATAAACACAAAGAGATCTCAGTCATGAAATTTGCCTGGTTCCTGTTCTTGGCAGCGGTACGGGGTGTCTAAATTGTAATAGAATCAAGTGAAAACATTCAAGATTCAGTCTTTGTCATTCACTTGTTCGTCACTCAAAATATATTATACAAATAAAAACTATCAAGCAATAAAACATAATAAAAGATTCTCTTTTTAAGTAAGGTACTAGATAATCTTTCAGTTTCTCAACAAGAATGTTTGTTTTCAAATCGTTATCCCCAGCAGGTGGTGTAAGATACGAGTATAAGTTAATATTTAACATGTAATTAAAGAGATTACTTTCAATCACGGTTATTATTTTTAACAATAAATATTCTCAAAAAAATTATATTAATTATTTTTTGATCCATTTCAAAATTCGCCGGTAGATTTAATTTTTTTTTCAAGAATTTTTATATGTGAATTAAATCAACTTTGAAAATATTATGTAAAGAAAAACAATCCGAGTTGGTTTTAATTAACACTCTTGATGATAATCCAATAAATGGTAACAAGACAACCTCTGTGACCTAATTTTGGCAAAACGTTTGACTTTCACCCAGATATTTTAAGTCCTTACCGATAGTCAGCAAAGAAAAAGTTTCTAGTCTGGTAAAATAGTTCGTATAGTAAAAATACTCACACGATCCAGACTTGCCACTCGTGTGAGTGTTGTTGCCTTCTCGTGTGCGGGTTAGTGTTTTAGCCACGTAGCCAACACGTACGATGCAAACCAGGAGTCCCGTGCCTACTACAATGGTTCGTAGGCTTGATTAATTGAACCCAAGACAATGTTCTCTCCTGGTCATGGTCTTCAATATTTTTGAATCATAAGATCCATGTTGAATGGTACCATACGAATAATTTAAATCGATATTATTCTTAAAAATCGAGACCATAGTTAGAAACATATATCATATGTGGAAGAAAAATAGTTCTGAATAATTCTCTCAAAACGATGGATACAAATTGAAAAAGTAGTCAACATTTAGATTATATCAAAGTGAAAATAAAAGTAAGATAAAATATGTCATATTTCAAATTAGAAAGTTAAAAATATATTTGATATATTTAATTTAAATAGAAATATTCATACACACAAAAAAATAATGATTGGATTTTTTTTTTCGAACGTATAACTTCCTTTACTTTTTCTTTTGTTTGTTTGGTTGGACGAGATTGCCTCGTTGCCCACCATATTGTTATACAAATGAAGTGTTAAATAAATAAATTGCAAATATCCCACTGGAAGACATTTTAAAAAGATGAAAGCGTACTTTAGAGCAAACAACTTCTTAATCCTGAGGATAGTCTGCACTTTATGCCTGATTCTAGAAGAAGAAAAATAAGTTTCAAATAAATTAATAATTATGTAACTATAAAGTTTAATATTTTTCTTGTTAGTATAATAACTGACAAACGCAAATATGTAAATCGCAGAATAAAGAATAATCCTGGTATTTGAAAAACACACAGAACTTTTATTGTGAACCATCCATTAAGTCGTATTAGTATAAGCTCTGAAGCATGATTTTATTTGTTCGAATCAAGTCAGATGTGTAAGAAGATAATACTTAAAATTAGTGCAAAAATTATAAAGCTAGTAATCCGATGAAACGAAATTATGTAAAGAAGAAAACTTGACGTTTCTTGTCACCGAATTTTATTACGATGGCCAAATGCTATTAAAAATTGCAGAAGACACTCACTCGTTTATGATAAGATAAGAATGAAGCAAAAGTTGTGTGAATAAAGAAGTATCAAGATTTGTTACATACAGCGTGTAAAATTGTTTTATTTAATATATTTTAAAAGTAAAGAACGAATGAAAAACCTTGATATCCTTTTACGAAATTTTTTTATCTGTTGTAAATAAGATTTGCAAACTGCGTGTTGTTTTCGATCGAAATCATGTGAGACCGTACTTTGCAACCTAATTAGTAAATTTGAGGGTTGCGGTTCGGTTCGTGATAGACGCCAGTGCGTTGTCGAAGTATTCGTTAAAACAAAAATATCACAATGGGCACCGTCTTAAGTTAGCTGATTGGATCCTACAGTACACTACAGGGGATGATCAATTCTGTAACAAAACCACCTTCAGTGACGAAGCCCATACTTACCTCGATGGGCATGTCAATAAGCAAAATTGTCGTATTTATAGAAGTGAAAGCCCTCGAGTTTCAGTGCGGTGTGGTATTGGGTTGAATGTATCATTGGACCGTTATTTTTTTTAAATAAACAATTACGAAACGGTTACTGCCAATGACAAATGCTTTTTTATGGCCCAAACTAAAAGATATGGATATCGAGGACATGTTCATTCAGAAATACAACACTACTATACATGCTACATGGCAGGATAAAAAATGGATTTATTGCAAACGAAATTTCCCGGTTGTGTCACTTCCCGATAGATAAGGTGACATCAATTGAGCGGCGAAACGTGCGATCTAACGGCTCTAGAGTTTTTCACTCAGGGTTTTATAAAATACAGTCCGCAGTCCGCAGTTGATCGGCGAAGTCGAGGTCAAGAACAGCACTTGTCTAGTTATGAATAAAATTGGGCCACAATTGTGCGAAAATATAATTAAAATTGTATCAAAAGAGTGGTCATCTACAGAAACAACCGTGGGAGATATTTGGCAGGTATTGTATTTTATATCAAACATAATACTCTACTCATGTCTTCTTTATATTGAAATGAAAAAGTTGATAAGTTTCTAAAAAATACGAATATTTTTGAAAAACAAAATTTATTTGTTTAAAATGAGACACCATACGAGTATAACGCCGTTTCATAAATCTCTATGTTAAAATAAAATATGGCGCTAAAACGCAGTCTGGTAGAGTAGAGAAACTGTTTACTATCGAGGATGCCAAGTCGCATTCACCAGATTATGTGATATCGTAAAGAACAGTCTTTTAGGATCCATAAAGGAAGGTTGGTATATAATAAAACTATTTACCATACTATACTTATCAAGGGTACCAAGTCACGTAAACGAGAACCCACCAGATTGTGTGATATCTTAAGGAACAGTATCTTGGCATCCATAAAGGAGAGTCGGTACAAGAATGATTTGCCATCAAGGTCACCATAATAATCGAGGATACCAAGCCACGTGAATGAGTACCCACCAGATTGTGTGATCGCTCAAGAAATAGTATTATATCTTAGGATCCAATAAGGAGGGTTGGTACATAATAAGAATGATTTCCCATCAAGTTCACCTTTGATTTCTTAAGAAACAGTATCTTAGGATCTTTAAAGAAGGGTTGGTACACAATCAGAATGATTTCCCATCAAGATCACCATACTTATCGAGGGTACCAAATCGCGAGAATGACCACCCACCGGATTGTATGACCGCTTAAGAAATAGTATCTTAGGATCCTTAAAGGAGGGTTGGTACATGATAAGAATGTTTTTCCATCAAGACCATACTTATCGAGGGTACCAAATCACGTGAATGACCTCCCACTAGACTATGTAATCTTTAAATGGATATTATTTTTAGATCCTCAGAGGATGTTTTTATAGAAACCGCACCTCTAGGCTCTCTTTTAAATTTGAATATTTTTAGAACATTCTGTTTTATTATGAATAAAATTATTATGCATGTTTTATTATGAAACAAACTGCAAAATTATAGGATTTTTCTCAACAGTAGCTTACACATATACACGTACGAGTATGTTAGTTTGTTTACACCTCAAATATGTTACTTCGTACGTTTGTCATTGTTTTTTTTTTCAAAACATTTATCAATAAATTGTTTGTTGGTTTGATATATTTTTATAATTTGATAGCAACTTCGTGATATTGTGTCAAGTGTAGAACAAATAAGAACTGATCTCTTTTCTGAATAAAGAAAATCAGGTCTTCAATATAACGTAGAGGCAATTCAAATAATCTCCATTTCATCCAATAACACATAGATACAGTATGTTACATTAGATTAACAACTCGGCGTATTTTTCAACTCTATACGTATATGTTATACAAAGTGAATAAAATAAAAATGCTTATTATTTTTTCGTTGAATACATATTTTATTTATATATCTTTTCTATTATTTATAAAAAAATGTCGCCATAATTATTTTCACATTACTCTGTGCCATTTATGGCTATTAATCCAACATGATTTACGAGAAATGTATTAGATGTACAAATAAGTTTCCGCCGTTTTTTTTATCAAAAATTGGGCATTTGGTATGAAAGAACGGAACCTCGTGTTTCATTCGAAGTATTGCCCATCGCTTGCCACTACTTTTTCCCATCTTTCTGGCAGCATACGGATACTGCGTCGGAGAATGCTTCATCTTTTGAGGCTATCCACGAATCGACTCAATTTTTGGTATCTTCATATTATGCGAAGTGCTGCTCAGACAGACCATGCGTCAACGATCGAAACAAGTGGAAATCAGAAGGAGCAATGTCTGGTGAATGAATACGGCGGGTGGGGTAAAACTTCCCAATTGAGTGTTTCCAAATAGGTTTTGGCCGGCGCCGCAACGTGTGGACGAGCATTGTCATGCTGGAGAATAATTTTGACGTGTCTGGAGTAGTAGTGGGCGCGCTTTTCTTTGAGTGCTCGACTTAATCTCATCAATTGTGTTCGGTAGACAGCCCAAGCAATGGTTTCGTTCGGTTTGAGCAACTCATAATACACGACACCAAGCTGATCCCACCAAATACACAGGGGATCTTCATGAATAATATGGTTGGAGCGGTTTTCATCGAAGTCCACTGGTCGTCTGGAACGCTCCATGTCTTTCAGGTCGAAATTACCATATTTGAAACGCAATAACCATCGACGAGCTGTCCTTTCATTCATAGTATCTTCACCGTTCACTTCGCAAATATCACGAGCAGCTTTGACAGCTTTATTCCCTCGATTGAACGCGAACAGAAGGAGGTGTCGAAAATGCTCACTTTCGTCTACTTGATATTCCATTTTGAAGGCTTGTAATCAAATAAAATAATATATGTAACGTAAAAGCAAACCTAATCTTGTAGAGCAGAAAATTATCTTTCGAATGACGTATAACCTTTACCATTTTGTTTTACTTTTGGTGCTCATTTTTAAATTGAAAAAAAAAACGGACACTACTTATGTTAACACCCAATATATTATTTATTATATTGTATAATTGTTTGTAACATTGAATCAAATTTAGAACGTGTCCGAAAGATTCTACGGATTATGTAGAATTTGACAAGTGGCATCATAGCTTTAATATAAGAGTAAATATGCAGTTTTTTATATTCTTATCTTCTGTTTTCTTTTGGCACGGATTCAACTTATTCGATCTTCCTTTTTCCTCTTTAGAACTTTTCGGCCTAAATCTTGTTAAAAATATCCTTGATGCAGATTAATCTTACCTCGATAACATCGTCATGTACGCAGTGACTCTATTTTGTAATTTCTGCATGAAATTGTTAAATAAATAATATATAACAGTGAAAACATAATTTGATCGCAACTTGATTTGTCTGGAAAATATTGTGTTTCAAGAACAATTTGCATAACAACTGTTATAACATTCCGTTTTATCTGTGAACCTTTTAAATGTATTTTGCATGACTAATTTATTTATATAACTTTTATCTTGATGAATTCATCAGAATTTCTTAACTCAATTAAAATATTTGCAATTCAAGGTTTCCTTGGCATTGAATTAGTTTAAACTCATGCGTAATCCATATCATTTATTTTAATTTTATTCAAATGTTTTTTATCATTCTTTTCTAAATTGATAAACTACCTATATCATCTATCTCACTAGGTTCATGGCCTGTTCAGAGACAGCTGACTTATACTCACGTGATAAATATACAAATGCAAATTAACAATGCACCAAGCATGAGTTACAGCTACTCGTGAAAGAAATAAATTATACAAATACAGATATACTCGTACAATGCCACAAGTTGGAGTTGCAGTAGCTGGTAAGATTTGATAGCTCGTACAAAAAATATATAGGCACAATTTTGTTTGAAATCCCCGTCGCCAAGCTGCTGCTCAGCAAAATACAAAGTTAACAAACTCACCTGCCATACATTTTGTTTGAAATCCCCGTCACCAAGCTGCGGCTCAGCAAAATACAAAGTTAACAAACTCACCTGCCATACATTTTTTTAGTATCATTTCACAGTTACAATTTTTAAATTAATAGTAAACTTTGGATTTTGTGTGAAAGTGAAACGTTTCTATTCTAACATGATATGTAAAAGCTCGCTATAAGGAGATTTGAGAACCTCGCCGCTCATAAATGAACATAGAGGCTCGTATCACAAATTCCAGCACTCTATAAGCAGAATCGCATAGTTACTCCACGTGAGGACCAAATGAGCGCCTACTGATAAAATTAATGCCTAAGTCTTTGATCCATTCACTCCCTGAATGATAAGACCATTCAGAGTGTATCTACATAAACCGAAATGCATAGCTTCAAAATGAAAAGAAGAGTTTAGATTTCGAAATATTGAAATTAAAACTACTGATTTAACTACACTCACAGATAGCGTTTAAGTCCGCCTGAACTACTTGATACGATAATTAGACTTACGAGTAAAATAACAATGACAAAAAGGAGATAGGTCATTACTGTTAAACAGAAAAATATGAATATTAAAATGATAAACTAGTTAATAATAAGAAACAATGCTTGATTATTCTAACATTTAATACATTTGCAATCAATTATTAGAGTTGATTTTGTTCTGAGTTTCGTTTCATTCAAATTCCACAAAATTATAATAAATAATTCCAGTTTCATTCCTGAAACGGATTTGACTCGTTATTTTGTTAAAAATAACCTTAAAATGTAAGTGTTTGATTATTTCTGAAGACATGCTTTGTTTAAAGTATTACATACTTATTATTATGGATAAAAATAATAAGATTGCGGAAAAACAGCTGCAGATGCTGAAAAGATGAGTCGATCACATAAAATTTGTGTATTAAAAATGTACCATATAAAGTAACAGGTGTAACCAAAGAGAAAGTGCTTTAAGACAGTAATGAAAATATGAAGTCAAACATAATGCGATAAAGAATGATAAAATTATAAAAACAAAGTTGATAAAATTATAAAAGTAAAATATTAATAAGAACAGTAAAAAAACAGTAGTGAGTGCACAATACATTGAAAAGGAACAGAATATATGTTACATAAAAAATAAACAAATTAAAACAATTACGAAATAAAATAATAAGAAAGAAATAGACGTATAAACTATTACATATTATGTTATGTCGCCAATACAACACGGGACCGTCTAAAGATGTACAGCCAGTGCTGCGCAAAACTAGGCGTCTCTCTTAGCATCAGTGCGAAAGAGGAATACAAATAAAAATCCTAATGTGCACACCCCAACCACAATCAAAAATTAAATCGTCCTAACACCTCGCAATGTCTCGAGATGCCAATGTATAATCTTCAATCAAGTTGAACAAAAAAATATAAAAAAATTTGACTCAAAAACCAATATTCAAACAATAAATTGAACGGAAATATTGTATAAAGGACGGAATTGAACATGTGCAACTTCACAAATCCTCCTTCAGTACGTGGAAAATATACAACAATAGATAAAAAAAACAGAATCAAATTAAAAGTAGTTATCAATATAATATAATTAAATTAAAAAGCTTATCCAATACTTAAGTCAAAATAATATTTCATAATTTCTTTTCCATTGGAAGTTTCATTTACACTTCTTTTCCAGAAATACTTTGTTTATCAAAATCTCGATTTGAAATGATTAAATAATTCGATATTTTTATTAAAACATAAAAATACTCCATTTCAATAAAGTTGATATTTTGATGTGAGTCTAAATAATAAAATTCAGTGTATCACGAATGTAATCACGAATGGAAAAATTTATTTACTCGTAAATGAATCGCAAAATAAGTGTACCTGATTATAAAATTCAGTGTATTATTAGTAATCACGAATGGAAAAATGTATTTACTCGTAAATGAGTCGCAAAATAAGTGTGCCTGATTATAATGTGCAACGTACGAGTATGTAAAGAGGATTGTAGAAAAAATTAAAATAGTAACCATGATTATACGAGTAGTAACCAACAAAACATGATTACGAGTATGTAACCAATAAAACAAGATTATAGTAGCCCACTTAACATGATCGTAGTAAATATGAATATAGTAAACATTATGAAACTAAACAAACGAGTATTTATAGTAAATACGATCAAAGTTGACATGGTTATATTATACATGATTATATAATAATAACTTGGTTAAAGTAAATATGATTATTATGGTAAACACGGTTATAATACCATGATTATCAAATAAATATGCTTATAATCAACATTCTGAAAGCAACATGTTTATATTAAACATACATACTCGTATATACCATCACAACGTCTTCCTATCGAAGTAGCCAGAAAGGAGAGAGTGCCAGACTTTCCTATTGCAATACACATTTTTCGTCTATTCAACATCCACACACTTTCTCATACATCTCCGACAATTTTTCTGACGTTTTACATTTCCATCTTGAAAAATACCGTACACTTGATATAACTATATGCATTTGCACCAGATGATCAATTTTAAAAAAATAAACTTATTTTTTTTTTTTTTTTTTTATTTCATCTGGCAAGATTATTACCATTTGGCAATCTCTTCCAACCAACCAGAAATATGTTTTAATAGGCCCTAAGTGAAAACCAGACTGGAATTCCATTTTAAAAAATCTGGATTCCAACGATTATTTCAATTGCATCAAAATAAAAGTTCAACAGTTGCAAGAAAGGAATTATGTGATGTGTGTGATGACGTTATGAAACTTCGTCAGTGTCAAACACTATTTAAAAATTGGATTTTTTTATATCGGATGGATCCCTGGAAGTGGAAAATTGAAGTAATTCTTATCCAATGAATTCATCAATTATCAGAGAAACTAGGGCACTGATTCACATAAGGAAAATGGATTCCACATGTTTTTGACCACAGAAAACAAAGCAGGACGGTTCAAAATATTCGAAGATTTAGTTAATATACAGAAAATACGCCATTTGTAACGGGGGATGATAAAAGGATTACTTACTGTAATCCTAAGCGCAAAACATAATGGCTATCTAACGGTCAACATCTGAAGAGTTTTATGCTAAGGCGTTTAAAAAATTTGTTATAAAGGTGGTCGGTTGTCCAAGGTAATAATTTAAATGATATTAATTATTAAAGCAATAAATTTATTTTAATTGTTTATGATTGTTGTATTAAATTTTTTTTTTAAATACCCCTAATATTTGAAAAATTTAATTGTTCTTACTGCATTTAATTACTCAAGAATAACACTAGTTAAAAATGTTTTTGTAACCAGAGTGAAAATGGCCATTTTAGGTCAATTTTTGTGTGCTGATAACCAATATGAACTTGAAAATGTTCCATCACATACCTTTTAAGAGAAAAACCTAAAATTAGTTTTTGACTGAAACTGAAACATTTGAAAGATGAAAAGTTCAAACAAGGGTGAAAACGGATTGTAACAAGGGTGAAAATGACTATTTTAGGTCAATTTTTGTGTGTTGATAACGAATATGAACTTGAAAATGTTCCATAACGTACATTTTAAGAGAAAAACCTGAAATTAGTTTTTGACTGAAACTGGAACTTTTGAAAGATGAAAAGTTCGAAAAAAAATTAAGTGTTGAAGAACTAGAAGTTTGGAAAGCCTTTGGAAGAGTTGTTAGTGGTTTTCTAGGTAATAATAAAGCTGACAATTACGAGAACTCTTGCAGTTGTACAATACAAGAACGCTTGCAGTTACCAGAATATAGAATGTCGAATATCACTGAAAATACACTTCCCGCTTTTATTCTGATTTTTTTTTCCTATGTAACAACATTGTATTCTGTGACTAAATTTAGTATTTATTTTATTTATTAAAACTTATTTTAATAAGACTCTCCCCCTTATCTTACACAAAAATGTTACGTTTTACAAACTTTTCACTGCGATTTTCGTAATCAGCAGAATCGATTTAATAAGAATCAGCTAATTTAATCTCTGCCTCAGACAAAAAGTTAAAATTTGTTAACTAGTGTAATTATTAAAACGTAACTATGACGACACCTTATGTTACATATACGTTTGATGATCGATGATGATGATGATGTTCTCTCGGAAAAAAGTAATGTATCAGTTACCAATTCGTGTCAGAAACCCGACGATATACACGTAAGCATAAATGAAAATCAACAGACACGCCTCATTTATCTAAATTATAAATAACACTTTATCACACGAATCCCGATTTATATGTCGTAAACAACGGTTTATTCTGAATTTGATGAAAGTCCGTGCGTTTATCTCTGGCCCAATTTAATAAAGATAATTTTTTAAAACAATATTTAATAAACCGGTTCACACTGGTTTACACATATATTCGTCAATTTTTTGTATTTATTTATTCCAGATTCATCGATATTTTTGCATACCTCAATGCACAGTAGTATGAATATATATTATATATGTGACAGTCTATTTCTTTATGTGTTAAGAATAAATGTAAAAGTTAAAACATACATGCAAACCATCAAATCGTGCCCCTATTTATGTATTTTTATCCACGGCTTTCGCTTCGTCCGCTGCCATACATCTCGTCACACGTGCTCTTCTGTTTCTTATAATTCTTATTTTTTCCTCAATTAAAGTTGTTCAAATTATCTTCTTTCACTCTTTCTCCCGTTTACCTGTACGCCATTATTTTTTAATTTAAGAAGAAATATAAAGTTTCAAAGTCTTTCAAAACTTATTCTCTTAATGTGTAATATTTATAAAGAACACTTTAAAACTTTTAACACTTTTAAAACACTTTAGAACACAAAGTGGCGAGCAATAATAACAAAAAATATATAACTGTATATGTTTTTTTGGTAAGTGATAACTAATGGCAAGAAGACAAAAAAGACATTTCATTATTTACAACCGAATTTTTACTTTGATTGCTCAAAAAACCGTTGTCAATTTAGAAATATTAGGCATATGCTGGTTGAATTTACGGGAAATTATTAGGTCAACCGAAAATATACGCGCTCAAAAATTGCACATAAAATGAATATATCGATTATGAATTTACATTTTTATCAAATATGTGGCACCAAATAAACTCGAATAAAGATCAATGTAATATTGTAGAGATTTACCCTGTTTCCCTTCTCCAAAATGTATAAAGCGTAACTGAATATACTCGTATAGAAATATGTAAAAAGAAAATTATAAAAATTTGTTTTTGTTTTTAAATGCAATGAAAAATTACGAAAATTCATTCTTAAAAAATCTACTACAGAATAACCTTGAAAATATTTTTATAATTTGAAGTCTACGACCGTTAAACATAAAGCTCATTGTTTGACTTAACAACCTCAAACAATAAAAACCTAAGTAAATCTAAATTATTGTAAAAACGAATGTTTTCATAATATTTGTATATGTCAACTCTTAAGAAATAAAATGTACATTTTCATCAAGTGACTGAAATACATGTTTCAGTTTTTCAGAAGCGGGGTCTATGAGCTGAAACATCACTTGGCGCTGAAAGAATCGTGATGAGTTTTCACTTTTCTAGAATGACTGTGTGGAACAAGGTAAGCGTTTATTCTATTTTACAGGTAAAATGAGGCAATCGTAAAAAAATTAAACTTGATATGGGCACGGATTTCCTTATTTCCATATCGAAGTGACACACTTTTTGATATAACAGAATTCCCACTTCTTATTTTCTAATCTTGCAAAGATAGCGAAGGTCAACAAAGCAGGCCAAATTAAGAAGACATTACTTTATAATGACATATAAATATTCACACATTGAATCACACCATTAAAACCAAAAAAATATTTTTAAAAGTAATTCAGCCTTATGATGCGTGATTCCGTGTAATCCATTTCCATTAGAAATGTATTACGCTTTCGTTTTGTATAGTGAAGATTTTGCGGGTGTATAACTATGCTGCAATCTCTTTCAACCAATAAGAAAGAGCCTTTAAATGAAAACCAGTCTGGGAACATTTGAAAAAAATCGGATACCAACGGGTATCGAACCCGTGACCCCATAGCTGAGGGGCAGGCAATGGGGATCATGGAAAACCGGCAACAGGTGATGTCTAGACCATGGGGATCAAATATAGTTATATATTTCAATAATGCAATTTTACCACCTTTTTGCAATCATTTGTAGTCACATTTTAAAACTAATTTGTAACCTTGAAATTTTGTGATTAAAATTCAGAGTGTAATGAAATCACGTAAATCCATTATTTAAGGAAAAATTGACAAATGTGTACGAAATTTTACTTCAGAGATCAAATTGAATATTCAAAAGTTCAAATTTAATATTTGATGTTCAGGCTAGACTACGGATTTAAGCCTTGGTAAAAAAAGTGTAAAATCTTAAAAAAACGTGCTATGCAACGAGTCACATATCTTAGTATCATTGATTTACAAAGAACTTACTTCTCTTAATATGAAAACAAGAAACTACAGAGGTCAGTGAGTGGCATACAAATTTCCAATGTATGAGGATTGTTGTATGCTGATGACGTGGAAGTGTTAGATAAAAATGAGTATGAAATTAAGTCTAATAAGTAAATTGTATTGTATGAGAGAAACGAAGTGAAAGTTCAGAGAATGGATGTTGCCGCTTCTCAAAGTATGATGATAGAAAAGTGTAAAACGAATAGTTAATGCGATGTATGGGTAAACAAAGAAAGATTGTAGCAATTTAAGGAACACTTTTATTTGGGTAGTATTTTCTCAGATGATGGAAGAGTTAAGAAGGATATCAAACGGCATGTAGTGATAGGAAACAAAGTTAATGGGTACTAAAACATATTTACTCTGACCGGATAAAAATTGCTAAGATGACAAAAGTAGTTTTGTACGAACTTTAATGTATGGGTGTGAAAAAATGGACGTGAATAAATAATGCAGAAATGCGTGCACTGAGAAAAATACATAGGGGGAGGGGAAATATATGAATTGTATATGAATTTACAAAATGAAGGGATTAGTGATGAATGTGAACTTTACGGTGATATGTTGAGTAAGATGAAGAACACTCTGAGATAGTTAAAGCACGCGGAATGAATTAAGGAAAAAGAGGAAGACTAAGGGAAGTATAATTGGGCTAAGTGGGTGATTTTTTCAAAGAAGAAAACGTAGAAAACAGAGAAATCGTAGGATTTGTTTGAGTGGGTTATGGATGTAGAAGAAATGACAGGATAATAATGTGATTATATATGTAATGTAAAAAAGATAATATAACACTTTTGAAATAGAATCAATAACGTAAATATATAATGCATATATAGAAATTAAGAGGAGAACCCAACATTAATTATAGCAAAAATCATCAGATAATTAGTGCTGCTTCCGAACCTACGTTAGGATTATTAGGGAACCGACACTTTGACTTATCTGGATTGACAAACGAACTAATTGAATGTCAATTGAAATATTGTAAATGTGATGAAAACATCATCATCAGTGATCAAATGAAATTAGACTCCCGAAAATCAAACAAAATATTTACATACTTTTAAAATTATTAATTATAATTTTTTAAATATATAGAATAATAAATATGTTTAGTAAAAGTTGAAAATTTGTGTCACAAAATGAAAAGTTTTGGTTACGTTAACGTGTGACGAGCGAGTCGAAAGGGACATTGAAAGCTGGGTAGTGACAAGGAACAAGGTAAACGAAGTACTTAATGTTATATAAAACAACATCGTAATATCAACAATAGCAAAAATGACAATACTTAATTGTGTGTTAGTGTCCACCTTTGCGTATGCAAGTGAAGCTTGGAATTGACAGAAAAATGATAAAAGTAAGATTAAAGCTTTGACAGAAGAATGATAAAAGTAAGATTAAAGCTTTGACAGAAGAATGATAAAAGTACGATTAAAGCTTTGACAGAAGAATGATAAAAGTAAGATTAAAGCTTTGACAGAAGAATGATAAAAGTAAGAGCACGTCGAAGATTTTTTTAATAAAAGTGTATTGGCACTGTATTGGCACCCACCTTAACGCGTAGAAATGTAGCTTGAACTAAGCAAAAAGAGGATGGAAATAAAACTAATGCTGTTGTGATGCATGCACTGAGGAAAATTTGTTCAGTGTCAATGTATGAAAGAAGACGGATGAAAACATCTAAAATGAATAACATTAATTTATTGTATAAGTACAGTTTTGGAAACATGAAAAGAATAAATAACGAAAAAATGACTTAACGAGTATTCTGTATAAGTGCAAGATGGGCGTGGAAGAGATCGACTGGAAAATAAACGCTGCTGGATCGAGTAGATCAGATTCTGACGAAAGGCAAAGTGAAAAGTAAGAATAATAGATCATTGTATTGTACATGAAAAGATGCATGAATGTGGATAAAGCGAAAGTTGTGCGCTTAGTTAGAAAATTTAGGTATGTTACCTCTGCATACCCCACAAGGGACACGGCGTGATGAAATGTACGTAGAAGTGTTCCAAAAATTGGATGGCATATACTATAGAACATAAATGAAATGCATCTGAAATAAAAGATTATTTTATTTATACAAATTTGTTTTACGATAAAAATTTTATACATTTTTTTAATAAAATAGGAAATTTAATGTGACGTATTCATATTTCTCAAAAGACTATTAAATAATATTGTAATAAAAAATCTATCCAAGTTCCTCCGTTACCTGGTAAATCTCCGAAGCCGGGAGTTTCGGTTTTGATTCCCATTAGTACCCAAAGTACACGGTATGATATAATACTCGTATGTACGAGTATTATATCATACCGTATTATATTACCGAGTATTATATCATGGGCAGGGGGTGCGAAGAATCAGTACCACTTGCTCCAGCTTATATTGAAGGGGAAAGTCGAGGGACACCGGGGGCCCGGAAGAAGACAGACCTGGTCATGTCCTGGCTGCGGAATGTGAGGGAGTGGACCGGCATCCGGAGTGCAGAGGAACTGTTCCGGGCGGCTCAGGACCGAGACGGATTCGCCGAATTGATCGCCAACGTTGGGGGGACCCGACAGGGCACTTAGAAGAAGAAGAAGATGTACGAGTATCATATATTTATACAATTTAAAGTAAACGAAATATTACGTAAAAATATATGTCATTAAACATTAGTTTGAACTTAGATCTAAATTTCCAACTGTTAAATGTCTGATATGACACTACCACTACAGTTTAAGGTCACCGTAAATATATCGATGTTTTCGGAATCTTGGAGCGAGTTTTATATAAACTGCTGAGATTGCAACATAACATACATTTGTCGGCGTCGGGCGTCTTAGTTCACACATTTCAGCTTACCTTGGGAAGGTCGCGTAGACCCTCGGATATTTCTAATTTTAGCGAGGACTTTGTCTTTATAAAATACATTTATGTTTTGTTAATATTTCTTTATGTTTTATTTGTTTTTCATTTTGCATTGCGCTCAATATATTTTTATATTTTTATGTATGGCAACATCAAAAGATTCGAGCACGTACATATTTTTTTTCAAAATTAAGGGATTTTAAAAGTTGGTAAATTGTATTTAATGACCAACATTAATGTATGGGAGTGAAACGTATACGAATAAAATACTCAATACAAATAAATCCTTTAGAAACGCGTGTACTGAGATGAGTAACATATATGTGGCAAAAATATTTGACAGAATTAGAAATTAAATGATTAGGAATTAATATTAAATGAAGATTGATGTATTACAATTAAGTCGGGAATTATGAGATGTAGAACGATCTAATATAGAGAGACTAACAAAACTAATATACAGCGTAAATTTAAGTTGACAGTGTGGCAGAGAAAAGCCAAGGAAAGTTTGGCAAAGAAAAGCCAAGGAAAGTTTGGCAGAAGAGGCGAATATGTGTACCTCGATTAGAAAGTGTGGCACTCTTCTTTAACCACTTCAATATGGAAACGGCTTGATTTATATAGTATATATATGTATTTAACATTGTATAAAGTGAAATTATTACTTAGCTTTTTATTATATAGATTTAATAAATACTTATTTGATCTATCGATGGAATTTTCGTTACAAATTTTGGTTCTGTAGTTTGAATATGTTTGTTGTATCTTCCAAATGGATATTTATTTAAATTTCTATTTTGTATTTTTTTTTGCATATTATAATGTTAGTATGGACCATTTATATTTTGAAATATCAAAATAACAAATTGGAATATTGTAACTATCATATTATATGATAAATACGAGTACTGAAATATTGACATTTACACAATAAATATGTATTACATATTTTGTCCACTTAAGTTTAAACGTGGTGCATTGACCGATTAATTTATATAATATTATATCATTGAAGCCATATCAAAAATGATAAGAGAAATATATACTTGACAAATTAATCTTGGTAACGTCTCTTACTGTTGATTAAACAATTGGTAAATATTTCCTTACTTAGAACACAAATACGCTAAAAAAGTACTAATCACATTAACTAATATATAAAATCCTTATATTATATATAATACAAATGGTTTTATAGTAGACTAGAAACATATAATAAATATCCATCACAGATTCTAACACGCTCATTCTTCTTTCTTTACATGCACATGTCTTCTCTACGTGCACAATATTTTATTAATATTACTTCCGTTCTTTAAATGTATTATATCTGTAATTAATTTGAAAGATGCTTGAAAAAAAGAAAGAATCAAGGACATTCAATTCAAAATAACTGTTATTTGGCATTGAGCGTCTTGTCTTGAGCGGGGGGAGGGAGGTACCAAAAAATATTAGAAAAATTAAGAGGGTCCCAGTTTGGTTTAAAAAATCGCCTGGTAGCAATATACACGCGCGCTTTTATGGCGCATATCTTCCTTCAAAGTATAAACAAATAATTATTGTAAGTATTGATTACTTAGATATTCCACTAGTTACATTACTTCCCGCTGTATGTGTTTCTATCTTTTATCTCTAGGATCTCTTTGAAGTCAATAAAGTTCAAGTCGAAACCTTTGATACATCCCATTCATTCCTAATGGATACATAATGGTTTCATTTATATCGCTATGTCATGGTAAAAGAAATGTTAATTCGAAAAATGGGTGAACAATGTAAGATTGGAGCAAATTGAAGAATTCTGCTGTTTGGGTAGTATTTTCTTAGATTTTGGAAGAGTTACGAGATATATCGAATGGCGTGTAACGACAAGAAACAAAGTCAATGGGGTTCTAAAACATATAGGTATACTCAAAGCGGACAGTCATAAAATCTACAAAAATGATAGTCAACAACAGTATTTTTGTACCAAATTTGATATATGAAGGGAAACGTGGGCATGAAAAAATACTGAAATAATACGATTAAATGCTGTTGAAACGCGTACATTGAGAAGAAATATAGGGTGACTTTGTATGACAAAATACAGAATGAAGTGATTATGTTAGGAATGAATGTGAAATGATTTGCGCATGTAGAACGAATGAAGAAGAAAGACTAACAAAACATACATACATAAGACTATCAAAACATACAACACGTGAGTGGAAGGCGTGGTAAATTAAAACGAAGGAAAGTATAGCTGTGTCAAGTGAATGATATTTTAAATAAAGGAAACGTAAAAAATCAGAGACATTATATGAATTGCGAAGATGTATACTTGTAGAAGAGGCGAAGGCTATAGGTACTTCTGCTTAAGGCAGCCGTAACAAGTGTAAAAAATGCTCATCAATTTCTACAAGATAATTCATTTATTATTCTCAAAAAAATAAGTTCCTCCTAAAAAAATAATATTCTCTCGAATGAAATCATCAATCATATTTATTGAGCATAAACACAAAGAGATCTCAGTCATGAAATTTGCCTGGTTCCTGTTCTTGGCAGCGGTACGGGGTGTCTAAATTGTAATAGAATCAAGTGAAAACATTCAAGATTCAGTCTTTGTCATTCACTTGTTCGTCACTCAAAATATATTATACAAATAAAAACTATCAAGCAATAAAACATAATAAAAGATTCTCTTTTTAAGTAAGGTACTAGATAATCTTTCAGTTTCTCAACAAGAATGTTTGTTTTCAAATCGTTATCCCCAGCAGGTGGTGTAAGATACGAGTATAAGTTAATATTTAACATGTAATTAAAGAGATTACTTTCAATCACGGTTATTATTTTTAAAATAAATATTCTCAAAAAAATTATATATTATTTTTTGATCCATTTCAAAATTCGCCGGTAGATTTAATTTTCTTTTTAAGAATTTTTATATGTGAATTAAATCAACTTTGAAAATATTATTTAAAGAAAAACAATCTGAGTTGGTTTTAATTAACACTCTTGATGATAATCCAATAAATGGTAACAAGACAACCTCTGTGACATAATTTTGGCAAAACGTTTGACTTTCACCCAGATATTTTAAGTCCTTACCGATAGTCAGCAAAGAAAAAGTTTCTAGTCTGGTAAAATAGTTCGTATAGTAAAAATACTCACACGATCCAGACTTGCCACTCGTGTGAGTGTTGTTGCCTTTTCGT
Source organism: Odontocerum albicorne (assembly GCA_949825065.1). Taxonomy (NCBI): domain Eukaryota; kingdom Metazoa; phylum Arthropoda; class Insecta; order Trichoptera; family Odontoceridae; genus Odontocerum; species Odontocerum albicorne. The sequence goes on along the minus strand of OX463843.1, from coordinate 36,026,373 downwards.
GTGCGGGGTAGTATTTTAGCCACGTAGCCAACACGTACGATGCAAACCATGAGTCCCGTGCCTACTACAATGGTTCGTAGGCTTGATTAATTGAACCCAAGACAACGTTGTCTCCTGGTCATGGTCTTCAATATTTTTGAATCATAAGATCCATGTTGAATGGTACCATACGAATAATTTAAATCGATATTATTCTTAAAAATCGAGACCATAGTTAGAAACATATATCATATGTGGAAGAAAAATAGTTCTAAATAATTATCTCAAAACGATGGATACAAACTGAAAAAGTAGTCAACATTTAGATTATATCAAAGTGAAAATAAAAATAAGATAAAATATGTCATATTTCAAATAAGAAAGATAAAAACATATTTGATATATTTAATTTAAATAGAAATATTCATATTTGACCTTATTTTGTTCCATATGTATTTTGGGTCAAAGAAAGTTTAAAATATTGATAAATATTTAATCTAAAATGGTTCGTAAAACATAAACCAGCCCCTTTAGACTTATCGTACTTGTTTAATACTATAAAATAATTATCTAGATATTAGATAGAATATCGAATATATCATTGCTGATAACAACAATTGAGTGAGAAGTATATTTTTTATTGATTATTATTGACGCCCAGGTTTAAATTTCACGTTAAGATATCTTCATACATGAATTTGTTTAGTAATGCATGAAACCTGTATTTTACGGTGATATTTTGTTACGAATTTTGTGTTTCGGAGTTATACTCGTATTTGGTTACGAAACAGCGCTTCTAAAGATGTTTATTTATTATATAATAAAAAGAGTATTTTTGCCATCACAATGTAATACGGATCCAAGAGATATTTTTTCGTAGTTTAATTGCCATAGATAGACTTGTTAACTATTAAGATCAGTTTAATTGCCATAGATAGACTTGTTAACTATTTAGATCAGTTTAATTGCCATAGATAGACTTGTTAACTATTTAGATCAGTTTAATTGCCATAGATAGACTTGTTAACTATTTAGATCAGTTTAATTGCCATAGATAGACTTGTTAACTATTTAGATCAGTTTAATTGCCATAGATAGACTTGTTTACTATTTAGATCAGTTTAATTGCCATAGATAGACTTGTTAACAATTTAGATCAATTTAAATTTCAACTTTTATATCCTGTTTGCATATAAAGTATTACACTTTCGTTGTATACAGAGCAACCTGACGGATTTATTGAAATATGTCAATCTCTGCCTACCAACCAGATATATTTAAAGGGCATTTAAATGAGAACTAGATTTAAATACAGGATTCTAAAGAGAACCACCTGGTTGGGAGACAGGCGTCTAACCAATTTGGTCATACACACATACAGACCATCACGATATTTCGACGCACACCCTTCACCAATCTCGGCTCACATCCTTCGCCTTTTCTATCTACGATTTCTCTGACTTTCTACGTTTCCTTCTATCAAAATATCATTCACTTGATCCAACCACTTTCCTTTGTCTTCCTCTACCACGTCTTTCACTCACATTTTCGTGCGTTCCACATACTCAAAACATCGCAGAGCGCTTTTCTTCGTCTTACTCAACGCTATCTGGCCCTTAAATGTACATGTATCCCCAATCATTTCAATGTGTATTCTGTCATGCATTGTCATTCATTATTACCACGTCTAAATTTCACTACCATACATCAAATATGGTACTAAAATATTTTGGTGGACACTCATCTTAGCATATTTTAATACTGTCCGGTTCGAGTATATATGTTTTTGTTCCCCATTGAATTTGTTTCATATCGCTACACACTGTTCGATATTCGTGTTAACTCTTTCATTATCAGAAAAAAACATTACCCATATAAGGCAATGTAGATCGTAACACAATGTATTGAGAAGTTTATCGCCCTTAATGTGAGGCAAGCCACTTAAATGCGTTAAATAAATAAAATTAATATGTAAATTCAGCAACCCTATTCAGATATTTAAAATAGTTACGAATAAATAGAATCCGCCCACGAGCGAGCGACTCGCCCGGCTGAGAATAAATGACGCGCGCTAAGTATAGTAGGATCCTATGAACGGCCGCGCGTGCTACTAGTACTGTACAAGTACGTTATGTTCTCTCCGCGAACTGTCAGTGGAAACATGACAGGGCATTGCTCCGAGACAATTTCACACAATGAATTTATTAACCTTATGCGGAAATGACAAAAAGTTAAAAAATATATAAGTTTAATTAGTCTTTCTTTATTCATTTTTTCCACATTCCTTAACCATCTCGATTTTCTTGATTTTGTTTGTGCTCCATTAACTCATTTTAAAGATTGCAGCGTATGAGGTTCGACTCTGAATACACGAAATTTTAAGGCAGGAAATTAGTATTTAGAATTAAGGCCGGACTATGAATTCAGATTTACATATTAAACAAATTCAATCCTACATAAAAAAATGTATCGATCAATCCCGCATATGAGAGATACTCGTAATTAGGAAAGTAAAACAAAAATTTAAAAGGTATTGTGTGCAATAAAAAGTTAAGAAGGAATTTAAAAATCCATTTTAGTTTTAAGTCGTGTGCAACACGTGAAAATGCGAAAAAATTACTCAATGAGATCACAGATATCCTCTTGACCTCACAATCTACACATAAGATTCTGTGTTATTTATTTTTCAGTGATCTGAAGCCATTATTTAAGAATTACGGGTAACTAAACCCTTATGATTTATAATACCAAATGCAATTATCATTAATATAGAATCAAAGTCTTGTGTGTATTAACATTTATGTATAACTATAATATAATACCAAATGCAATTATCATTAATGTAGAATCAAAGTCTTGTGTGTATTAACATTTATGTATAACTATAATATAATACCAAATGCAATTATCATTAATATAGAATCAAAGTCTTGTGTGTATTAACATTTATGTATAACTATAATAAAATATAATACCAAACGCAATTATCATTAATGTAGAATCAAAGTCTTGTGTGTATTAACATTTATGTATAACTATAATATAATACCAAATGCAATTATAATTAATATAGAATCAAAGTCTTGTGTGTATTAACATTTATGTATAACTATAATACTATATAATACCAAATGCAAATATCATTAATGTAGAATCAAAGTTTTGTGTGTATTAACATTTATGTATAACTATAATAAAATATAATACCAAACGCAATTATCATTCTTGTGTGTATTAACATTTATGTATAACTATAATATAATATTATGTTCTAAAATCCGAACTTTTATTGAACTATCTGTTTAGGAAATAGACAAACTTCCTAAAGTTCAAAATCATTTTTTTTAATTTAACAGATAATAAAACTTATCTTACCATTGGGGTTGATAGACCTTATTTCACAAAAACACAAGTTGTAAGAACTAGAATGTTTTACTTAAAATACAAAAAAGTATAATACTGGAGCATATTTATTTAATTTTCAGATATAATATTACACAGTTGCATGAAATGGTTTTTTGCATTTTTGAAGGGATCATAAATTTGGGGTAAAGGTGAAATTGGGAATATGGATGGACATCGCTTCGTTCGTCCATAAATATTGTGAAAGTGGGGGAAAATTTAAATGCTTTGACAAGTATTAATTGAAAGAATGTATGCAAAGTGATAAAAAGATTTTAGAATGAATGAAACTAAGTCGAAATCGAAACGGACTAAGTCATGGTTGTTAAAAAATTGCATTCTATGAATATTTTCAATGAATTGGGTAAACAATGAAAACTTAGAGCAGGTTAAGAATTTTTGACTTTTGGGAAGCATGGTTACGAGAGATGCAAATAATATATAATAGATAGAGGACGATATTAATTAGCGTTTGGCTACAGAAATCAGGTTAAAGGCACATTTAGTACTGTTTTTGTCAACACATCAATCGTAAAATGTTAAAAAATTATTGTGCATAGGTGTGCTTGCGCCCAGCTAGACATATATAGTAGAAATTAAACATGTTCATTGAAAGAGGGTTATACGAGTAAATGCGGATTAAATATCCATGCGAAAGTATTATAATGAGGAATAATACGATAAAGTGAGGAATAATCTGAAAGAAAATAAATATATTTTTAGAGACGTACTCGTATATTACGATAATAGTATTTTGAGACTAAAAAAAACGATTCATCAATGCAATGGGAGCGAGGAAGATATTCAATCAGGAAATTATAGAATGAGATAATTGGAAGAATTTTACCTAGGGGAAAGGCAAGATGTATTTGAAACACAAGAGCACATATAACGAAATATTTCAATGTACGAGTATGTGTAGAAACCTTCTTTATGTCTGCCCCAAATGATGTGTAGTTATACGAGTATAAAGTATATTCAATAGATCGTGATACGCGTACTCGCTGTGTTTTATAAATATGCTTTAGTTTCTTTCGTGACATCAATCAAAATAATGAATAATAAGTCTGTATTTTTTATATCTACAATTAAGTAAATTAAATGGGGAATTAGGAACCATTTGTTTTTCTCGCGTTACGCCGCTAATCTTTAAACACGTGTCGTATTAGGGACAATTACTCGTAAGTTATTTGTACTAACTGAACTGATAAAGCTGACAATCAAAGACGAGCAAATACGAGTATTACTCGGAATTCATTAATTAGTTTTATCAAGTAGTTATTCTAATAATGTGTCAAGACATCAAACATTGACAATTATGCGGGACTTTCATGTCGGCTAATTGTTAGTATTATACAATAGTTTACTTACTCGTATATTATTAAATACTTTGTGTTTTATTATATAAGTTAAACATAGTGTTTGGTCGATAAATTAATTTTTCATAAGCCATAAAATAAAAATTTCCATGAATGTCATGGCTTAGTTGGCAAATAGCTTCACTTCCACTCAGGAGTTTCGGTAATGATTCCCGATGATAACCAAAAAAAGGGTACTTGTTTAGTGAGTTCGCTTGGTAACAATAATCACACGCGCTTAACGTGTCCGAGTGTTGTTGCTTCTTCATCTAGAGGATAGTTATTCAAAAATGACGTTTGCGACCTAGTTAGTAAGATGTCTGTCTGTCTTCCGATCCGAAATCGATTCCCGTTGGAAAGTTGTTTTTTATTCAAATAAAGTTCTTCTTCTCTCATCTGTCTTTTTTTTCACTTAATGTCTCATTAATATCTTTTTGGTTGGTTAGAAGAACCATATGGGAATATACCCACCAGATTATAATATATACAACGAAAATGGAATAAAAAACCTCAAGTTTCGTGCTTACTCCATTGATCCTAAACCAGAAGGCTTGATTTTTCGGACCAAGGACAAATTTGTCTCCCGATCATACTCTTTAAACTGTCCGAATCACCAATTGGGATATTTTAAAGGGTTAATGTACGAGTTAATTAATAAAACTGTTTTATTCATTGCAATAGCTAATTACATCTACAAAATAAATATTGTTTATTAATCTACGCGGTCCAAAGTGGTCCGAAATGAAATACAATACAAAACATAACAGTGGGGTACGTGTAGTTTATCTCAGTTGTTACAACTTTGAACGTGAGCATTTTCAATATTCTCTGCAAATTTATTTTGAAATAAAAACTTTTGATTAAAAAATAAATGTATTATAAAACTTTGATTAAAAAAAATACTATATATGGGTTATACATTTTTAAGAATCGTCCTTCCATTCTCACTACATGATCAAGGCTTTGAAATTTTTAGATGATTTTTGGAAATCTTTCCTCCATTTTCACTACATGGTCAAGACTTTGGGATATTAATACTGTTTTTGCAAATCTTTTCTCCATTTCCTCTACATGGCCAAGATTTTGGGATGATAATACGATTTTTGGAAATATTTCCTCCATGTTTGCTACATTGCCCACACTTTGAGATATGTCAGGACTTGGGTACGGCCGACCAATTAGTTTATTGTAGTTAAAAAATAACCATTAAAAATAGTGAACCAGAGCAGTCAAAGGGAGATCTTGCGTCATTTTCGAGAAGGATTGCTTCCTATTGTTTCAAACTTGACTGCCTCGACTGGCTGGCTTTGTCTTCCCATTTGTATAGAAATACACGACACTTTATGAGGATCGGTAATTAGTGTTCCGTCCTACGATCTGATTTATTGCAGTCCCAGATAACTATTGTTACTAAGAAAAGAAATAAAACTTTGCGCAAGATATATTTCAGAGGGTGTATGCGCTTTTATGACCGCGATTGTTATGCGAGAAAGAAAAAAAAAGGGGTCAAAAATTTCTCTTCTCCTTTCTAAAGAAATACGTCGCGCTTAATTTATTGCGGACATAGTTAAATATGGATTCCACGGTAAGAAGACAAAAAAACACTTCACTCGAGATACATTTCAAAAGAAGTGACTAGTGTCCCTTAAGCAATTTTAAGTGTCGCCTTTAGGGTTACCGGATGTCATACAAAAGGGATTCTCGACTTAATTACGCTGCGAAAGTTAAAATATACTATTCATTGGCAAAAAAGATTTATGATTTTTTTTAACGGTCGCGAGCAACTTTCTAAAGAGTTCCAAAATGGCGGAGCTTGGGGAGATCCCTTAAATAAAGGAACCGCGATCTCCCCACAGTCATTCTCGCCACGAAGTTATCAAGTCAACATCATTCTCGTCTTGACGCTGTTCGCGAACTTGAACAAGCTTTTCTCACATTTGATTGTTCATTCTTATTTGATACAATTTGTCCGGTAAATTTTGGAGGAACTGAGTCGTGTGGGTGTATTACGGCACGAATTGGCGGTCGCCAACCACTGAGGGAATTTCTTCACATCAGCGGCCCTGTAGTAACAGTATAAGGTCAGAGGGCCATATACGAGTCGACCTGGTCATACACTTGAAGCGGATCTGGGATAATACATCTTGTCCTGTATTGGAGTAAGATCAACCTTATTTATCCTCTTTTGCTTGTCATTTTATGGTGATATTTGAGTATTCTAGAGATTGGCGAGATCTAATCCTTGAGAATTGACACATTTCCGCAACGGACTGTTGTGTGATAATAAATTACTTCGACTGCCTGTCCATCTGAAAGGTTAGCGGAGTAGCAGAGAGAAATCTGCCCATTTGATTTTCCTGACGGAGTATCAGCTCGTCAGGATTAAATATATAACCAATTAACAGCAAATATGTGTTTCATTATGTATTTATACCTACCCAAGCACTGACGAATGCCTACCTCTTCCCACGACATCTTGAGATCTTATTGAGCCTTGTTTTACCTATACTGAGCTACCGGAGTAAGAGTCATACATTGTAACATCCAGGCTTTTAGTAATCCTACTTAATTAATTAAAAGGCAAAAAGTCTGAAACTGGCCGCCTTTCAACGCGGGGCCTAGAGGTTCGTCGTCGGGCTTGGACGGTATAATTTGTATTTTTATGTTTTTTTCCTTTCTTTCTTCTTTTGGTACTAGAATAATTTGTGCATTGCTGTGTTGTGTACTGTGTATTGGAATTTTATGTTTTTTTTCTTCTTTTTTCATTTTTCGATTTGAATATCTTGTGCATTGCTTTATTGTATACTGTGTATTTGAGTTTTATGTTTTTTTTTTTTCTTTTTTTGATTTGAATATCTTGTGCATTGCTTTGTTGTGTACTGTGTATTTGAATTTTATGTTTTCTTCTTTCTTTTCTTCCTGTTTTTATTCGAAATTTTGTGCATTGTTGTATTGTATACGGTGTATAATTTTGTTATATTATTTTGATTAACTGCGTATAACTCGGTAAAGAATCGAAAGCAATTCAGGACCGTTAAAACAACAAAGCATAGGCTTTGTACTTCAGTCAAGTCGGTCGGGCGGAAATTGATTCGAGTACCGTTTTGTTTGGCGGTCATTTTGTGTATGAGTTGAGGATTTTATTTATTAATTAAATAAAATATAATAACCAACTAATAACGTGCGGCTGATAAAAGCTGTGCGAGTGTAGGTAGTTATTTTCTAAAATTAGAAAAAATCGAGTTGAGCGTAGTTTTACGAGGAGTATAATCTCGAATTTGGCCGGTAATCGGGTAGGCAGAGCTAGTGGAACGCCATAGTTTCTTGTGATTGGCCGGGTGTTTAGTAGCTGATAGAAGTTCCTTGTTGCATTGGCAAGGAATAATTCGTTACGTTTTCTTTCCGGTTGGATAGAGTTAGTGGCGTATTCCGGAGTTTGGATCGCTTTGAAGATTTTTAAATCATCAACAAAAAATAGAATATTTAGAGCACTAAGTTTGCCAACTATAACATTATTCGTTCAGAGCCGTCCGGCTGTTTCGCTAATTAAGTTTGACGAATACTAGCTGTCGTACATCTGGTCGGCGAGATTAGTAGTAGACCGGTGTTATAATAGCGTGGCCGGGTGATCGAACTTATTGAATTATTCTATTTTAGGCCTTTAAGGTAGAGTTGTTTTCTTCGATTACATGCGATTGGAATTTCTGGTGAAGGCTATTCCTGAGATTGGGAACGCGTATTAATAACAGCGTGGCCTAGAGTCTTGGGGATTTCTAATCTTTCAGATAGAACTCTCACCTTGCTAGCTGAGGATAAGTCCACAATGAGTCCTATTGACAATATTACGAGTGCAACTAAGGAGAGATTGATTGGGGAATTGATGGAAAGGGGAATCACTCCGGGTAACAAACTCCCCAGGTTGCGTCGGCAAGCATGGAGCTACAATCGGGGCCTCGTTCACTCTCCTACAGAAGAGGTTATATTGCCTCAAAGGTCTAAGGCACATGTTAATTTGCGAGGAGCCCCGGAATTTTCTATGGAACTGGTTTCCGGAGCGACAGCCCCTCGTTCGGACTCTTCCTTGCCATTTACCGGGTCTTGCCCTTCAAGAGACTTGGGAATGTTGCCGTCTCCTAGCACTAGAGGTAATCAATTACCTCCATTAAATATCAATTTTTCATCGTGGCCAGTGGATCCGTTTAATGGCTCGGGTAGCGTACGTCAGTTTTTGGTTAGGCTCGAGGAAATAGCACACGCACGTAGGTTCGATGTAGACTCTCTCTCTCCCGTCCTACCTGAATTTTTGCGCGACAGAGCCCTGACCTTTTTCAGGATTACGTATAGGAACCCTATGAGATGGGCTACATTGAAGGCACATTTTTTGGAGAGGTTCGAATCGGAGAGTTTTATGATAGATAGAAAGCTGGATATTTGGGCATCCAAGCAGGGTCACGAAGAATCTTCCACCGATTATATCTCCCGAATTTTGGAGGTAAACAGTACACTGGACTCTGCCTTGACGGAGGTGGAGCTGTTACAGGTGTTCAAGAGAGGGCTTCACGTTAGGTTTAGCTCAGTCCTTGTCAGTACGCGGCCTTCGTCAGTACGAGAGATGGAAAGAGTATGTGCCTCTTTCGAACAAATGAACAGGAGTGGTGAGGTATCACCCCGGCCGCTGCAGATGCAGCCAAGGGTAAGGGCACGTGTGTCATCCGTCTCACAGAAGGGTATCGGTAGAGGGCCGACCTTGTTGAGGTGTTTCTTGTGCAATCTTCCGCATCATATTGCCCGCGACTGTCCGCACAAACCACTTATCCAGAAGGAACCGGATAAGTCGCCAAGTAATCGCGTAAGGAGTCGTGCCGAGACTTCTAGACCTTTTACTTTGCTGACGGATACTTCGCGTCCGCCGCCGAGTTTTGTTTAATTCCAAAAACAGATAGAGGACCAACCCGGTCAAGGTAATTCGGAACTAGGGGGTTGGTCAAAAACAATAGAATTAGGAAGTAATAACCGTAACATTAGTGCCATAGAAATTTCAAATGCAAAGGATGAGAGACCCTATCTTCATTGTGAAATTCAGGGCTCACCATTTAGGGCGTTGCTAGATTCAGGTGCAGCAATTAACGTAATAGGTGGTAATCTGTATAAGAATTTTAAGGACTTACGGTTTATTATGCGAACTACTGAGGGAGTCGTTCACACGGCTGATAGTCAGGGACATCGGGTGCTGGGTACGATCCAGTTGCCCTTACACTATGATCGCCAAACTGTGTTGGTGGAATTCCAGGTAGTTCCTTCTTTAGATACTTGCTTAGTGCTCGGCATTCCCTTTTTGAAGCGTTCCGGGCTTTCGCCGAAATTGTTTTCTCATTCGAGTAGGAGTTCATGGCTCAATAATGCCTCCATTGTTCCGAAAAAGGATGATTCTGCTCGAATTTTATTGGACCTCGCAAACTGAATTCGGTGACGCAGTCGGACTGTTATCGGTTACCAAACGTCAATCGAATTCTCGATAATCTTCAAGTTACGCGCTACCTCACTGCTTTAGATCTGAGCCATGAGTTTTGGCTAATGCCATTAAGCAAGGAGTCTAAATGTAAGACGGCATTCCTTGTAGAGGGCCGGGGACAATATCGGTTTGTGGTCACCCCATTTGGCTTAAAAAACATTCCTGCTGAGATGCAACGAATGATGGAACAATTGTTCGCCGATCAGGGTGACCAGGGTTCTGTACCATGTTGGTTTAATAATATGCAAACAGGACTGAGAGTCTTGGAGATAATTAATTATTGACTTTATTGATCTCAGGTAAGGGCTTGAGAGTTATAATTCTTGTGTGTTTTTCCGTATCTGATTATCTGCCATGCATACATCTTATTATCCTGAATTGTATTTTTTTTTTGTTGCATTAATTATATTTATAATTTCATTTCTGTTAGTATTGTATTGTATTTGTGCCTATGTATTGTATTTGGTATTGTGTTCCTTTGAGGTTGCCTTCTAGACGTACGGCTATAATTGTTTGTGCCTGTGCGTGTATTAGGAAGCCGTACTACAGGGTTATACAAATCCGAATTTTGCGATGACGCATGCAAATGTCTAGGTCATCTTACGTACCGCGACGAACTCAGGAGGGATCCTAGTAGGGAGTAATACTGTAGAAGTTTTATAACCAGCGGCATGGTAAATAAGTTAGAATTTTACTCGTATTACCCGTATGTTATAGTTAGTTCAGTTTAGTTTTCGAAACAACGCCTAGCCTTGCGGTAAGCTCGCCAGCCATAAGCTTCATGATACCGCAGATGTAATAGAAACCTAGATCGCTAATTAATTAGTACAAGTATGTCACCAAAGGGCGAAAAAAAAAAAAAACTTTGATTTGTTTTTCTATCGCAAGGGTATTACACACCCTGATTTTTAGAACGTCTACATATATAACGCGTGGTGACAACTTTAATGTGCTCGGGCAGGAAATCAGAGACCTTAGGGCGCATGTCTGTATACAAGCGAGCGAGTATACCATGCAGTATTGAAGCAACATGTTCGTTTAACCTCCTTCATCGGGAGCGGAGCATGTTTTCACGATGCTGGCCGTAGTATAAAGTTGCCAAGTTGTTTAAACTTCATCGCTGAGGTGGCGTCATCGAAAACTATTAGTTAAAGGTATATGAGGAATAAATATCCCCGCCATGATCCGCAGAAGACTAGTATAGGAGAGGTTTAATTCCTCATTAATTACGTGTTCGTCAAGTGGTTTAGAGTAAACCAATGCGAGTGATGCGAACACCTAGGGAAGGATTGTTCATGCCTCAATGATACTGTGAGAATAGCAAGATGAGTTCACCTTTCTTCTCATCGCCATAATCTCTACCCTGCCCCATCATGGATCGTTCTCCGAATAGAGGGGCCGTGCCGGAAGAACGTTTTGTTCGCACTTTTTGCAATAACTAATGGTATAAGGCAAAGGGAACAACCTTTAGGTTAAAAGTACAGATAGGTTGTGGCAGGCTGGAAGCTAAGCGCTGCTTGGTGTAGTTCACACCTAGGTTATAAACCACCTAGTTGGACAGGTGGTATGGAGAGGGTATTTTAGCCAATCAAACGCTGGGCGATATTTCAGCAACAAATTAGCGCCCCGATTTGTCAAGTGTGTGGTCACAAGGTAAATTTCCGACACAATATATAAACTGTCTGACCTGAAGGGGAAAGTGGCAGGTAAATTTCGCGTCAAAGACATCGCCAAGGTGGAATAAAGGCTCCATTACGGTGAATTGACGCGAGAGCTGCCGTGGCACTTGTGGTAATTCAGTTTTACCAAATTAGGTTTCCATGTTCCAAGAAAAAAAATATGGTGGCGCTCAATAGACCATGCGCTGGACAATGAGTGGTGATTTTTGCTGATAGCATAGCGTTTGTATGCACGTCTTTTGATAGAGCGTCGACGCTCACCTCCTCATGATGTCACATTGGATACATCCTTACCAATTCCTTATCCTGTTCTATCAAGGGTCGCTCACCTGGCACTAGGTCGTATAGGTTGAATGAAAGGCAGCTCCATGATAGGGAATGAGTGGGGTTGCTACAGCGGTTTGGGAAGTGCTGCTGGGAAGTATGAATGAAAAGGGATTTGGTGCGTGCTTTGGTGGGGGGGGCTTTCGATGGGATATCCTTTAATTGTGAGGCTTCGGCCAATGATTTTTTTTTGTTGTTTTGTATATTTTTTTATTGTAACTGTCAGTCCGGTCTAGGTGGGCAGGCGTCCGCGACGCCATCGGTACACGGAGGTGCATAGTATGATATGACTACGTCATGCACATCTTGGCTCCGCCCGTTGGTTCTGCGGCCGTCGCACCGACGACTTAGGTGGGCGCTCGCGGCACCATTGGTACCAGGACCTCCATAGTAGTGTGTATGGACTCCGCCCTTTGGGTCCGCAGGCGTCACACTGGTGACAAAGGTTTTATTGTCAGTCCGGTCCAGGTGGGCAGGCGTCCGTGGCGCCATCGGTACCCGGACGTAGGTAGCATGGTGTGGGGACATCATGCGTATCTTGGGTCCGCCCGTTGGTTCTGCGGCCGTCGCACCGACGACTTAGGTGGGCGCTCGTGGGCACCATTGGGACAAGGACGACCGTAGTTTTGTGCGTGGACAACATGTACAACTTGGCTCCGCCATTTGGGTCCGCGGGTGTCGCACTGGTGACAACGGTTGTGGAGTAGGCTCCAACCAATCAGCGAAAGGCTTACGGATGGCCTATATACATCCAGTAGGGGGCTTACGGATGGCCTATATACATCCAGTGGAGGCTTACGGATGGCCTATATACATCCAGTGGGGGTTGTTGAGTGTGACTCCAACCATGGGCGTCATGAACCCAAATTTGCATGTGCTCCCGGTCTAGGTGGACGCTCATGGCACCGTCGGTGCCCGGATAACCATGGTATTTTATGGATCATGCGAGTTTTGGCACCGTCCGTGATGTGTGTGGGCGTCGCACTGACGACTCTGGCTAGCACGAGAATTGGCACTAAAGGGATGACGATCCCCGAGGTGATGATATTATAAACACATATTTGCTGTATTGTATAACCAAGTGTAACTGTTTCTTGTCAGTTTTTAGACCTGGAGGAGGCCTATAGTCAGATGTCGCCCCTATGAGTGGTGTCTCAGGGCCGTGTAATGGAAAATCGTATGTTAAATGTGTCTTATATAGTCTCATTATTGATATATCGCCAGACTTGTATCTTGCAATATCAAAGATCACCAGACAAGCGGGAGGAAACTCACCTTGCTTCCTTAATTTAAGTGATTAGGTTAAGAAACTAAATCAGTGCCCCTAAAAGTGCAGACTATCGGATCCGGTTCTGGGGAAGCCGTTGTGAACTAACATAATTACTATTAAGTAACTTGATCTGTTTTTGGGCATTACTCTTGTGAGTGTGTTGCCTTTGTAATCTTAAATGTTTGTACATTTTTCTATTGTAAATTAATAAGAATTATTATGTGTAACCATGCTGTAGAGAAGGCGATAGTATCTGTTCTTGAACATTACTCTTGTGACTGTTTTGTCTTGTTATCCTAAATGTTGTATGTTTCTTTTTTTTGTAAAAATAATAATAAGACTTATTATGTGTAACCATGTTGAGGGGAAGGCGATAATTGATGTTCTCCTGTATTGTGCCTTGCTCTATAAAATGTTTAACTGTTTCCAGGTGTTCTTAGATAGGGAAGCCCTGAGAGTTAGTTTTTCGTGGTTTCCTACTCTTTCGCAAATGCAGGGGCTTATTAAATCGTCCACGAGCGTATCCGGCATGACCCAGTAACGTCATGCCCTTTAGCATAGTATCTAATCCTTGTTTCGGCAAGCAGGTGTATGACCAATTGACACAGGGCCGTAATCAGTACTTGAATTATTATTTTTTTTTATATTTTTTTTTTTCGGTAACATAAAATGGAGTGTCAGGACTTGGGTACGGCCGACCAATTAGTTTATTGTAGTTAAAAAATAACCATTAAAAATAGTGAACCAGAGCAGTCAAAGGGAGATCTTGCGTCATTTTCGAGAAGGATTGCTTCCTATTGTTTCAAACTTGACTGCCTCGACTGGCTGGCTTTGTCTTCCCATTTGTATAGAAATACACGACACTTTATGAGGATCGGTAATTAGTGTTCCGTCCTACGATCTGATTTATTGCAGTCCCAGATAACTATTGTTACTAAGAAAAGAAATAAAACTTTGCGCAAGATATATTTCAGAGGGTGTATGCGCTTTTATGACCGCGATTGTTATGCGAGAAAGAAAAAAAAAGGGGTCAAAAATTTCTCTTCTCCTTTCTAAAGAAATACGTCGCGCTTAATTTATTGCGGACATAGTTAAATATGGATTCCACGGTAAGAAGACAAAAAAACACTTCACTCGAGATACATTTCAAAAGAAGTGACTAGTGTCCCTTAAGCAATTTTAAGTGTCGCCTTTAGGGTTACCGGATGTCATACAAAAGGGATTCTCGACTTAATTACGCTGCGAAAGTTAAAATATACTATTCATTGGCAAAAAAGATTTATGATTTTTTTTAACGGTCGCGAGCAACTTTCTAAAGAGTTCCAAAATGGCGGAGCTTGGGGAGATCCCTTAAATAAAGGAACCGCGATCTCCCCACAGTCATTCTCGCCACGAAGTTATCAAGTCAACATCATTCTCGTCTTGACGCTGTTCGCGAACTTGAACAAGCTTTTCTCACATTTGATTGTTCATTCTTATTTGATACAATTTGTCCGGTAAATTTTGGAGGAACTGAGTCGTGTGGGTGTATTACGGCACGAATTGGCGGTCGCCAACCACTGAGGGAATTTCTTCACATCAGCGGCCCTGTAGTAACAGTATAAGGTCAGAGGGCCATATACGAGTCGACCTGGTCATACACTTGAAGCGGATCTGGGATAATACATTTTGTCCTGTATTGGAGTAAGATCAACCTTATTTATCCTCTTTTGCTTGTCATTTTATGGTGATATTTGAGTATTCTAGAGATTGGCGAGATCTAATCCTTGAGAATTGACACATTTCCGCAACGGACTGTTGTGTGATAATAAATTACTTCGACTGCCTGTCCATCTGAAAGGTTAGCGGAGTAGCAGAGAGAAATCTGCCCATTTGATTTTCCTGACGGAGTATCAGCTCGTCAGGATTAAATATATAACCAATTAACAGCAAATATGTGTTTCATTATGTATTTATACCTACCCAAGCACTGACGAATGCCTACCTCTTCCCACGACATCTTGAGATCTTATTGAGCCTTGTTTTACCTATACTGAGCTACCGGAGTAAGAGTCATACATTGTAACATCCAGGCTTTTAGTAATCCTACTTAATTAATTAAAAGGCAGTAATCCAACTTAATTAATTAAAGGGCAAAAAGACTGAAAGTTTATAGAAATAATATGTATATATTACTATTTCCTTGTACACGGTTCAATTTAGTGATTTGATTGTCATATGACAATCTATTACAACCAACCAAAAATATTTTAAAGAGGCCTAAAGTGTTAAATAGACTGAAACCTTTTTTTTTAAATAGCTTTGTTTCCAGCCCATATTGAATACGTAACTCCAGAGTTAGAACACAGATGTCCTATAACCTAGATCACGGAGAACATCATAGTTTATGTGGCTAATAAGTAGCTAAGTTACATCTATAAACACATTAAATAAGCTCCATTTTTAGCTTTTCCACTGAACCGAATGTGATCATAAAAATGCAGAGTCTTCAAACTAAAATTGCTGGCTCAAAGCCTCATCCTGTCCTTAATTGACTATCGGGATATTTGTTATTTCGATACTAGTGAAGAGTTATAGATAGAGATACGTGATTATCGCATTTTGCGATAAATGCGACATAGAAGCGATAGAAGCGATAAATGCGATATAGTTGCGAAATTTCGAAAATTTCGAATAGATGCGAAATTTTTAATATATTGATTTTGTTAAGAATGACTAAAGAGAAACCTCTCAGAGTCTATGGTCAACTCTTGTCTATTGTCTATGATGCCACATACTTAGGTTGGTACTTGTTTTGTGTCAGTCACATGGTTGTGGCGTTAACAAATGCATTTAAACAAAATAGTGTTAAAGTATCCACTTGGTGAGTTTTTTTACAATTTTAAAAATCTCACGTTTTAAAAATTTTTCCTCGTTTATTAAATAAAAAAATATATGTTTTTAGCCCCAAGAACATGGGTTGAACATATATCAGTATTAAAGAGAGAGCTACAGCTTACAAAGCAGAAGGATTTTATATAAACGAAAAAAATATTTTACTATGCAGGCATTGCAATTGTCAGCTAGATTGGAAAAAGAAAGATAATTTAACCAAACATATAGA